>JASJET010000329.1:0-1200000 GCA_034092305.1 Diaprepes abbreviatus | reverse complement strand
GTGTTACTCTCGACTTACCGGCGTGTTGCGCTGAATTAAAAACTTCGGCTTCGGCTAAACTTCGGCTGCTTTGACCGAAGCCGAACGTGCAACCGATGGTGTTTTTTTGGCCGAAGGTGGCCGAAGCCGAATCCGAAGCTGAAACTTCGGTCGGACTTCCTTATGACTTTTACAAACCAATCTCTGTGATTTTTTTACTTTTAACAGATTATCCCAGATCCAGTGGCGGAACTATGAGTACGTGCGTCCCTCCTCCCCCGCAGATTTTGAATGGGCCCTACTATTTTGTGCTCATCTTAGCCTTCTAATTTCATCAAAGGACGTGAGGGCGCTCCTGGATTGGCTGCGCCACCCACACTGCGGGGTCTGCGGGGTCGTTATTGACGCCACTGCCCAGATCAATTAATATTAAAGAAAAAGCAATATGCAAACGCTAAAAAATAATAACTAGAACTTTGGAACTGATAAATTCAAGAGAACTGACGTGTTTTTTCCAATAAGAGTGCTATAGTTTATGAGAACTAACAATTTTAAAATATAATCAACAAATAGATAATTTTGTTTTATATTGTTAAATTGTATGAGATAAGGAAACATCCGGTTACAATTCGAAAGTCATTCATATTTTTGTTAGTCGAATTTATTTCAATTTTTATAAAAGTTTGATAAGAAAATAACTTAAGTGTATATCGGTTGTCGTAGCAATGCCCCTGATGTTAAGAGCATATAACTAACGAACTATTTGCGACCACCTAAAATGTACGGATGTTTCGTCCCGATAATACCGGTAGTGGACTCATCAGTGGCATCCACCGGTGTCTTTCCCAGACATCCTTGTATTTTATACAAACTTCAACCTCCCTAAGACATTTGTTTTCCGGCTTTAACTGTCGGACAGTCCAAGCCGTTAGAAAGCACAGGCCTGAAAGGGAAGTGGAACGGAATCCTAGGTAGTCTTTCCAAAGTAGGGTACCGACTTTAGCACAAAGCCACGACTCGACGGCTTTCCATGTCGTCGTTCCTGCTCGGGCGCCATGTCGTAGCAATGCTCCTGATGTTAAGGGCATATAACTAACGAACTATTGTTGTGGAACTTAACATCTTACCACCGCTTTCCGGCAAAACTGGACTTAAATAGGGGTCCATGTTTGTGGAAAGTACAAGACACGATAACACCACTACGAACTCGAGTAAACTCAAGATGAATTTAGAACAGATGGCGATCAAGAATTCCTCGCCGTAATAGAAGACAAAAGGAAGAACTTCGATGCTAAGCCCTTCGGACAACAACTGGATACCCATTCTCTTCAAGGAAAAATCAAAGAACTAGAAAATCGACTGAGGATCACAACACAACAAAAAGATGAAAAGATACACCACATGACAAAACAACTAGAAGAGAGCACTAGAATTATAAAGAAGATTCAAGAAGAGAATGCACAACTACAGGCCACATCCAAGGACTTACTAGCCAGAATTAAAACAATGAAACGAATACACTATAATGACAACGAGGATTCTGACGCCACAGCCACAAAAACAAGGAAAAGAAAAAGACGGAGACGCAAAAAGAAAACCAACACGAATGAAACCCAAAACAATCAAAATACCGAGCAGGCCATGGAAATACCGCCTAAGCCTCCAAAAATACCACCAATCGTCCTCAGGGAAAAAGCAACCTCAGTGAAATACTCCAGAACTGTAGAAATAACCACATTGAACTAGATTATGCCAAGAGCATTCCAGAAGGAGTAAAAATATACACAAAAGGTGTCGAAGCACACAAACAGCTGCGAAAACTCCTGGGAGGTTCCAGAAAACTCTTCCATACTTACAATCCCGAAGACGAGGAACCACTGCACATAATCCTGAGAGAAGTCATCGAGTCAATCACTGAGACCGAGATCATCAGCGACCTGCACACAAAAGGCTTTCATCCCCTAAAAATCATCCGATGGCATTACAAAGACAAGAAACCCATGCCCATGGTGCTTGCCGTCATGCCGAGGAATGAAAGTCACATCCTTCACATCGGGGAAATAATGGGAAACAGAATCAGATCAGAAATACAACGAAAGAGGTCCAAGATGTTCCAGTGCTACAACTGCCAGCAGTTCGGGCATGCAGCACAAAAGTGCAGAGCCAGTCCACGCTGTGTTAGTTGCGGCAGTGATCATCACTGGTCAGAATGCCAAAAATCAAAGGAGGAACCACCCAAATGCGCCAACTGTAGAGGGGCACATCCTGCATCCTACAGGAAATGCCCGAACAGGCCACAACACACAAATCAGGATCGCAACCCCTCAAACCCAGGACACGGGGTGCACCACCTCGGGATACCTTCCACAAACATAGAGTTCGACGACAAAGTACACAGGATCATGCAACACATGATGACCCAGTTCCAAGCCGCCTTAAAAAGCATGCGGAGAGAGACCCAGGCTTAAGGAGGTCACAGGAACTAAACAGAATCAGAACCCAGGCAACAACTCACAGACGAATAGGAACAAACGTCCACCAGAAGAAGGACACTCACCAGAGGGGACTCCATTATATTATATTTAGATTAAGTTCATAATTAGTTAAGCCTCATATATGATATATTCATTAAATAGAAGTTTATAGCCTTTTGTACTGATTTAGAAGCTAATAAAGAAATTGGAAATTTGAAAGTACAAGGATGTCTGGAAAAGATACCGGTGGATCCCATTGATAAGTCCACCGGTATCGGGACGAAACATCCGTACATTTTAGGTGGTCGCAAATAATTCGATAGTTATATCCCCTTAACATAAGGGACATTACTACGACACTATTTGCTACCACCTAAAATGTACGGATGTTTCGTCCCGATTCCGGTGGTGGACATATCAATGGGATCCACTGGAATCTTTCTCAGACTTTCCACAAACTTGAACCTCTATTTAAGTCTAGTTTTGCCGGAAAGCGGTTTTAAGATGTAAAGTTCCACGACACGGTGTATATCAGTTATTGACGTTTTTACTTTTTTCTGCAATTTCGTTGCAAGAGTAGCCCTATTTCGGGAAAAACAAACAAAACCAAATATTCCTTATTAAATTTATCAGCTGCTTGACGTTAATGAAAAAATTCCACTACTAAATATCTTTATTATCAATATTTTCTATGTTCTTAAGGGAACAGCTCGTATAACAAAAAAGGAAGCACGTTGGATTACAGAAAATATAAAATGCCGTGGGAATTTAAAGCATTGTTATTGCAAACAACGAAAATTTTCCACCACGTATTGATTTTGAGTTATAGAACGGATCAGTTATTTTTATTTAATACAAACATTTTTATATAATATTTATACATACACATACAAGTTCAAAACAATAAGAAAGCAAGATATTTTAAGGATAACAGGGTTTATTTACAAAAATACACATGAAAATACATTTATAGTATTGTCACGATTCAATTTTGTGCTTAAGCTCACTATGGTTAATTTGTTTAATTTAACCTTATTTTGCAATTACTGTCATTATGGGCAACACAGTATCATTTTCCTTAAGTATACCCCAGGGATTCTTTGAAGACAATCATTTCATTAAATACAGTTTCGATTAATTTTATTTGCCATTATTTTGTCCTACTTTGGTATTTCACTACACTGTGCTGCTCTTCCATTTATATTTACGTTCGATGGGATTGTATGTATATTAAGTTGCAGAAATCAGGAAATTCCTATTGATGTATTAATTTATATTTCTTGAATTTACAAATAACTACTGGGATACTTATTAAATTTATTATTCTTGTTTTGAGTGGAAAATGCTAATGATTAACGAATTGGCTTAACTAACAAATGCATTTTAGCCGACTGTTGTTGCCTGGTGTTTTTCTTTTTCAACTGTCATTTCTTTCACACGTGGTAATAGAACGTGCCTAACGGAAGTCGATTAGTGCGTAAGCAGGGCCATGGTTATAAATGGAGGCCGTCTTCCATTTCAATTTTTAGTTGCCAAATTTTATGGATTTTGAGATGGTAAGTCGAAGATTATCCCGGTAATTTTGTTGAGTTTTGGTGTACAGTATCTTTTGCCAGGTTGGCGGTTATGTTTTTTTTTTATCGGGATAAACCTGGCGACAAGGATTTTGGGCAGTTTGCACGGGTCAATGAAGAAATCAGTCTGACCCCAGAAGATCGGGGTCCACCCTCTGGTCGCGAAAAAGCTTAGATCCACCCTCTGCATACAAAAAAAGTCCAGATCGACCCCCGGAGTAGAATAATACCCATATCCACCTCTGGGTCAAAAACAACCTAGATCCACCCTTAGGGATGTAAACAAGTGCATCTTTAGAGACAGAACATCAGTCCACTCTTAAAGACAGAACTTCAGTGTACCCTTAGGGACAGAAATATAGTGTAGAATTAGTATTAATCTGGACGAGTTTCATTTGACCCATAAGCTTCCGTTGTCTTTTGCAATGCGTCACCTTTTTTATTTTTAATATTTTGTACAGCGATTTGAGAGCTGGGTTGAACGCTTGGTCCAATCAACAACGTGGGGGGGTTTCTGTGTTTACCCGGCCAAAATTCAGTTGCGCCCTTTGAAAATACCCACCCCTATTCTACGACATAGGGGCTAGCTTGGCACTTTGCTTGTGGTGCCGCCACTAGCTGTCAGCTCTGCTTTGCTCCTACGAATTTGTCTTTACGCGCCTTTTTCCATTAAATACCAGCGTAGCTAGTGTCTTTTGTACATAAATTTTTTGTAAATGTTGATTTTCGTTTATATTCCTGATTGTTTTATCTCTTAAGAAACGAAGAATGATCCCCCATCATTGCTGGATCCCATCTGCTTTGGTAGCGTGGCTCCATTGTTAATATGTCTTGGTGGAACCTTTTTTCTTGCTCGTCACTAACTGCACCCAAATATTCTGGGAAAAAATTTAAATGGGAGTGCAAAAAATGTTTTTTAACAGACATGCGACAGTCCATTTTGCAATAACTTTCAAGTAGTTCTTCTACAAGTTTTTCGTAGTTTTCTATTTTTTTATTTCCTAAAAACTCCTAAACAATTGTGCTAATTTACCATCACTTAATTTTTGATCAAACTGATCCCTAAGTATTTATCTAATATGTAGTCCAACAAATATTTTTTCCTTAAGCTTAAGCATCACTTAGTATGGTAAAAATTTGTTTAGAATATTCAAACACATCTCCTTCTTTATCTAATGCTATCCATCTATAAACAAATGCTCACTTTCGGAAAAATTGGAATCGTCCTTTTCTGATACATTATCGGGTTCTGCCTTTTCATCATACATTTCTAAATCTTCCTCCCATTTTGCCGGGGCGTTGGAACTAGTAAACCTTCTTCATGAAGAACCGGTTTTATTACGGATATTCAATATTATGTTTGCTCTTTCTTGAAGAATCAGACACTTTTGTCATGCAAAAGTAACAGTCGTTAAAATGGTTTGTTCGTTCTCGCCAAAAGGCATCGCTTGTCCTTAATGTCCAATCCTCCACACCATAAAGATGTATTGACCATACGTAACCTTTCATGAACCTCAGTCTCAATTTCAAGTCAAAATCCGAACACGTAAGCACTCGTCTGAGTTTTACAAAAGCCTGTCGCACCTGTTCAATACGACATTTTACTTCGTTGTCAGAAGTCCAATCTTCGAATATCCATGTGCCCAGATATTTAAATTTGGTGACTCTTTCTATGGGTACTGCGTTGAATCTTACGTTGGCGTTTTGGAATAAACTGGGATTTCTTGAGATAATCATGAATTTTGTTTTCTTTGTATTGATATTCAAGCCCATTGATTAGCTGCGCTCTCCTATTATGTTGATGATATATATATATATATATATATATATATATATATATACTTGGTTTCTATTATTAAAGACTTACTTCTGTTTTCATTTATAAATATTTTTTAGGCTAATGATTTGGAAATTAATTTAATGCCAGTACCATCCAGCTACAATGATGTCTCCACAAAGCTCAGTTTAAGAGATCACGTTGGTGCGGTTTGGTATGAACGAAATTTCTTTGCTCCCAGTGCGTGGAACGATAAAAAAGTTTGGATTAGGTTTGGATCTGTCTGTTACAATGCAAGTGTGGTAAGTTTGAACTCATTTAACAATTAATGCAGTTATGTCTCTATTATCAGGCTATTGCAGGCAACTTAACTAGGTTACATTTTCAATTTTCGTATGACTGTTGAAATATTTCACAGTGTGACATCAAGTCTGTAGGTGTAACATCCTGTCGACAATGTAGTGATTTTAAATAGGCAGTTGTTTTTGTGAATTTCGCTCTTGATTCAATACAACTTCCATGAAACGGATGAATTATGTATAGAAAGAGAACGCAGCCAAAATTATAGAAAATGACTGTCAACTTTTCATGTAGAGATTTTAAGGGACAAAGTAAATTTTTAAATTTATTCAGAGACGGCAACAATTCTTTAGACCGTTAACTCTCCGTAGAATTCCAAAAATTATATTAGGTCACAAAATCACTCAAAATTAATGTTTTTCCTAACATTTTGCTATATTTTTTTGCCAAAACCGATCATCCTAGTCCACAAATTACATATTCCTTTATAAATAATTTATTTATTATTAATTATACATGTATTAATAAACAAAGTTTCGAGTTGCTATAATCTAACACCATCAGTATTTTTTAGAAAATTAATAATGAGGTAGTTGCAACCCACAATGTCGGACACTTGCCCTTTTTAGCGGAAATTACTTCCGTTCTCAATTATGGAAAAGAAAATACCATTATCGTTGAAGTAAATAACATTTTGACAGATACAACAATTCCACAAGGAACACTTAAAACCCTGATAAGGTAAGAGGAAAATTATCAGGAATAAATTATAAAATAATCATCAATCTAACAGCATAAGTGGTCAATAAAGGACTTAAATTGAAAAATGACAAGATAAATCAATCAAATTTAGAACTGTTCACAATTTCATATAATAAATTTATATTGCTGTTTCTCGCTTTCGCATTTTTAAAAGTTGGTTGCTTAAACTTTTTAAAAAATTTTATTTTTCGATTTTTAGTATTTTTAACTCGTTATGATAGAGGGGGCATAAAGGAGACACTAAGGAAAAACAACAAAAAAATATCAAAAAGCTATATTTTAAAACAAACATTAATGACAGCCTTTTTGACAATTGTTCTTCTGGCGTATTCTTTAGTGACGTTAATAATTAAACAATATCATTTTTTCAAAATCTACTAAAACCTTACGAAAACCCTTTCATCCCCAGGGTAGGGGCTTAACGGGGTACTAAAAACAGAGCCGCTATGTTATGTTTTTAGTACCTGCCGACGACGTCGAAAAGCAATGGAAATGGATATCGGAACATACAACGAAAGATCGCTAAATAGCGATGAAAAACTGCTCGAATTAGAGGAAGAATTACAGAATATGAAATGGGATATTGTTGGCCTTTCTGAAGTGAAGAGAAGAGGTGAAGCCTGTTTTAGACTGGAATCCGGAAACCTTCTGTACTATAAAGGAAGAGAAAACAAAAGCTTGGATGGAGTAGGATTTCTTATCTCTAAAAGTCATGCAGATAAGATCCAACAGTTCATAGAGATTTCAGAAAGAGTTGCAGTTTTGATTATTAACCTGAGTAAAGCTGTTAGCTTAAAGATTATACAGGTCTATGCTCCAATATCCACACGCGACGATGAAAAAACTCAGGCTTTTTTCGAAACAGTAACGAAAACTATGAACGATAACAAAAGCACATATACGTTGGTCATTGGCGATTTTAATGCAAATCTGGGCAAAAAATTAGAAGACACAGAAAACAGAATAGGCGACTTTGGATACGGAAATCGAAACGAGAGAGGGGAAATGTTAATGAACTATTTAGAAGCAACTAAACTTTTCGCAATGAATACCTTCTTTCAGAAAAAACCACAGAGAATGGTAGCGATCATAGACTCAGAGTAAAATTAAAGATATCAACTAAACCAGATCGAAGAAACTACAGATTCATAAATAAGAAAATAGACACCAAACTCCTGAAAATTAACAACGAACAGTATACAAATCAACTGAAAGAAGCCAATGAATTACACCTGGAAGCGCTTGAATTAGATGAATTGAATTTAGTCATAACCAATGAATTATTAGAAACAAGCTCTAAGGTCGCCGCGAATCAATAACAAAAACACTCTAAAATTAGCAGAAAGTCCCAAGGCCTGTTAAGGAAAAGACGTCAACTTTTGAGTGAAAATAAAAGAAACTCAGTGGAGTTCGCAGAATTAAACAAGACCATAAGAAAACAAATAAAAGCCGACTTAAGAAAATACCGAGAAGAACGCATGGAACAAATAATAGAAAAGAACCGAATTCTGAAAGGAATGAAGTCTAAAGTAGGAAAGAAGAAGATAATTCTGCTAAAGAACCGGGGCAATGAAGTAAGAGATAGAAAGGAGATAATAATGATAACTAAACAATACTATGAAGATCTATATAGCCCAAGAAACCCTCCCTCGGCTAATACTATAAAGAATTTAAAAAAGACAATTACAAATGTGAATTCTGAAGACCTGCCAGATATTATAGAGGATGAAATAGATAAAGCCATACAAGATATGAAAAGAAATAAAACAGCGGGAGATGACAAAGTCTTAATAGAACTTCTTAAGGAAGAAAGAAGGAAAGTTAAGGAATATTTAAAGATCTTATTCAAGAGATGTCTTGTGGAAGGTAGGATACCCAGAGGATGGAACAACGCTAACACAATTTTGATATATAAAAAAGGCGATCCGGCGACTGTGGACAATTATAGACCTATATCCCTTCTCTCTCAGTTATACAAAACCTTCATGAAAATCATAACTAGCAGATTGACGAACAAATTCGACACATATCAACCTGTTGAACAAGCAGAATTCAGAAGGGGATATGGAATATGCGACCACCTGCATACAGTAAAAATATTAATAGAAAAAACCAACGAGTATAATCTGCCTCTGTATATGGCCTTTGTTGGCTAGGAGAAGGCTTCCGACAGAGTAGAACTATGGGCTGTTGAAGAAGCTTTGGTAAATAGTAGAATAGGCTGGAGATACAAAAATCTATTGCATAATGTCTATCTAGACGCAACGATCACAGTACAATTTGATGACGAGCTAAAGACGAACCGCATCCCAATCAAAAGAGGAGTAAAACAGGGAGATACAATCTCGCCCAAATTATTTACAAGGGCCTTGGAAGACTTGTTCAAATCATTAAATTGAGAAAATAAAGGGATTAATGGTAGATTCCTAAATCATCTGAGATATGCAGATGATATACTCTTGATCGCTTCCGACTGGGAAGAGCTGCAGTCAATGATTAACGACCTCCATGAAACATCGCTCCAACGAGGATTAAAGATGAATCTCAGAAAAACAAAAGTAATGTCAAACTGAGAAGAACAACAAGTTATAACAGTAAATGCAACCGAAATAGAACAGGTGAATGAATATATATAGTTAGGCTAGGCCATAAGAGCGAGTAAGGACAACTAGACAGCCGAAATAATACGAAGAATTCGATTAGGATGGACGGCGCTCGGAAAACTCTCCCATGTTTTGAAAAATCAGAAAATTCCCTTATACTTAAGAACCAAAGTATTTTATTGTTGTATATTGCTAGTTCTAACATACGGAGCGCAGACGTGGACCTTTACAAAATCAAATTTGGACAGAATCCGCAAAACTCAAAGGGCTATGGAACGATACATGTTAGGAATATCACTCAGAGATAAAAAAAAGAAATGAGTGGATAAGAAGAAAAACCAACGCAGTTGACGCTATAGAAAGAGCAGCATCACTAAAAGGGAAATGGGCAGGCCATAACGAACGAATAAAAGACAACCGTTGGAATTCAGAAATTGGAAAATGGCGCCCATATGAAGGGAAAAGATCCAGAGGCAAGCCACAGATGAGATGGAAGAATGACATAGTCAGACATGCCGGCTTGATGTGGCAAAGAAGAGCCCAGAATAGAGAGATTTGGAAACAAATAGGGGAGGCCTATATCCAGTTTTGGAAGGATGAAAACTAGGCTAAAATGAAATGTGCTATTTAGTCTCACAATATATGCAAATATGAATTTCTTCAGCGTTAGCATCATCAACGCCAGTATAAGCCATATGAGACAACGTCCTCAGTTGATTTCAAGAAAGTGTTATTCACATGAATACAGTAAAGGCATAAGGTGTCTTCATTTTCCTTCTCTGCCATGAAAGCAGACATCTGGGTCTCTTTTTTCTTTAGAGTTTCTTTTTTAACGAGGATCATTCGAGACTACATACTCTCTTGGTCTTTTAAGAGCCTCTAGCTTATTTTTAAAACGCTTTGAAGTAAGTATGACAGTCTTCACGGTGATAGTTTTTCCTGCTTCGGGGGTTTCATTTCAGCAGATGGGATAGGCATGATATCTTTTGGAGAAGCATTCTCAAATTGAGATGCCAAATCGAGACATATTGTGGGTATCGGAGATCTGATTGTTCTGCTTTTTTCGGATGATGTTCTGGGCCGCGGTTCAGACACAGATGTATTTTTTGGAGCAATGAAATGGCAGGAAGGGTGGTAGTATAAGATTTCTTTTAGCAGGTCTAGGGATGTTAAGAAACTCTTCATTCATGAACGGTATATCTATGGTTGCTGCAGCAAGAAAATATATTTCTGAAAAGTTATTTTGATTGTATAACCATACTCTATATTTTTAAAAAGCATTAATTGCAGTTGACATCGTTGCAGCTTGAACGTAATCTGTTCGAAGATTTCACCAAGCTGAAAAACTGTTAATATGTGCTCTAGATGCGACTTTAACCAGTTGGAGGCAGCTTGATTGTAATAAACACTTAGAGGTCTCATAAATGCAACTTCTCAAGGCTGGAGCCTATGAGTGCAGTGGGGTGGAAAGCGAAGCGTTAAGACAACATTTTCACGTGCAATGTCAATAAGTTCTATGTTTTGGGTATGAGTTGCTTGCTCATTCAAAAGCAGTAAGACTGACTTAGTTTTTTAAAACACCACAAAATCGAAGGTACTGCTGCATCCGTGAGAATTATCCAATCCAATAACTCCGGTTTCATTCTTTGGCGGAAAAAAAAACATCATAGGTTTCCTCTGCATTGAAACATATCTCGACTGTAACCGTTTACCCTCGTTTTGCCAAATAAAGTGATTCTGCCTCTTTCCTTTTTCTGCAATAATTTTGCCTTTGTCTTTTGAAATACTTGATGTTTCAGTTTCGTCGCTATTATATATTCTGTATGGTGCTAATTTGTACTTATTGTACATATCTCCGAGCAATGAGTAGAACTTATTCATAACTAGTTCGTTAAACCCCATCACTCGAGCTCCCGATGTGGCCTCTGGCTTGCGGATAGATAAATCTGAATGACGCTTTAAAAATTTTTGCACCACGTCAGTCAGTTTTTTCTCACGGTTATCATTTTCTCGTATCATTTTTGACTGTAAGCTGATATGCTATCTTTCGTAGAATGAGGAGAATCAAGCCAAAAAGACGTTTTTCTATGTCCTTGAGGTATTCCGCGGAGTCATTTTCTTCTTGTTCGGAAAAGACAGGCTTAAAGTTACCTACTTTGCTGCCAATAATAAACTCACCCTTTTTTATTTTCCTCACGTGACGCTCCAGTATGATCTGTGGAACGCTGTGTTGTTCTTCAACCTTCCTGTAGCCCAAAGACTTGCTAAGAACAGCAGATTTTTTGCGCTGACCAACTTCTCGCGTAGTTTTATTCTTGTACGTACCTACCAGCAAGGATTATTATAGCTGAGCTGTAGCTATTATAATCTTTGGTACCAGCTCGCGTAGCTAAAACAATAGAAATTCTTTAAATATGACCAAAATGTACCCATAATAATAGAGGGGCATAACAGAGACGGAGCATAATGGGGTACCATATTATGCCCCGAAGATATGTTCGCTTTATGACCCGATGTCTACTTTTGTAATCAATCATTAAAAATAAAATCAAATAAATAGATAGAGCAGTTTCGACTGCAAGTTAACAATAACAAAAAACTTAAGAAAGCACAGAAAGAAAAACAAAGTATTATTATTAAAACTCGCCTTTTTATAAGTGATTTTGTCATGGTACAAAATTTGAAGAAAGGGCGTAAAATAATTTGTCGCGTTTTTCTTTTTAAAACGCATGCACTCTTTAGCCAGTCGCTTGAGTACTGAGCGCTGGAAAATGGCACTCTGTCCGTGAATGAAACACATGGCCAACGCTTGGGGGGATACTGTGCTGCCTCACGTCTTCGTTATGCCCCTCTTTTCCCCCTTAAGTGAGATCTGTAGTATACACCACACTAAATTCAACAACAAAAAATTCTTTGATTTTGAGAATTCTCCTTATACCAGTTTTGAATGAATTTGTACCACACAAATATTTAGTTTTCCATAGTAAATCCGCTATCTTCAATTTAAAAAAAATAATGTTAGGCCCCTGACACTAATATTAAAAGAACTTGAAAAAGTGCCCTTTTTGATTCTGAAATAAAAAATGGGGTTTTCAACTAAAAAAAAATATTTTTGATATCTTAGTTCCTTTTTGAGTTACTCTGTATATTTCGGTATCATGCAAAAACTAGAAATAAAATCCGACGGGTCCCAGCGTTTTTTCAAACAAGTACCCATTTACAATTTCGCTGGACTCGCGAATTAATCTTGCCTTATATTATTCTATATTAGCGATTTGCTGGCGGTTGTCAAAATCAATTTTGTGTCCTGTCTTGAGCTGATGTTGGAAAGTATACATAACAATTCTAAACAAACAAATAAATTTTTTTAAATCTCGCATTTTCCCGAATTTGATTGAATTAAGCAAGTCTAACAATTCTAATGTTATTTTAGTGGAAGAATGAAGCAACAATACGGTTATGATTTCTTTAACTATGCTGGAATTGATAGATCCGTTGTTCTTTATACAACAAGTACCACTGCCCACATAGAGGATATAACTATCCAAACACATCTTAACGGCACTTCAGGTATAATATATTTTGTTTATACAGTGTGTCCTAGTAAGTATTATGATTGGAGAGATCTAAACAACAGGGGGGGGGGGTATCACTGACAAGTAACCCTACCCAAGTGTAACTCTCCAAATTGAATGTAACTTGGTATACGAAAAATATTAGATACGTATTTTTTTGTAACAGCCATAACTCATTTTTAAGGGTAAAAATTATCCTTTGAAGATATAATAAATGGTGGTAAGTAAGTAACAAAACAGCTAAAGACTTTCCCAGAGATGATTTGTTTGGTAAATTTTAAGGTCACACTTGAAGTAATTTTCAACGAGAAATCAAATAATGATCTTGAATTTGACCTTGACAATGATTTTCAAGGTTGTTTGAAGGTCAACTTTATTTTTCAAAATAAAAACCCCCTTTTTGAACCGACTTCTAAAAGAAGGAGGTTCCCAATTCGTCGACTATGTATGTTTTTTTATGTATGAGTATGTTCACCGATTACTCCGGAACATAGGCACCGATTTTAATGAAATTTTTTGCGTTATATTCAGGAAGTTGCTGCGGTGGTCCTAAATTTTTTTGGATGAAATTGGTGTAGTAAATTCCAAGATAGCGCTGACGATATGGTGGCAAAAAAAATTAATTTGGCCCGATTTTCTCCAAAATTGGTACGGGGGAATTTTAGGGGTCGTAAACAACGAATCTGGAATTATTTTTAAAAAATTCGATATGACGGACAAAAAAATTTAATTTTATCCTATTTTCTCCAAAATTGGCATGGGGGAGTTTTTGGGGTCGCACATAACGAATTCAAAATATTTTTTAAAAATTCAATATGGCGGATAAATAATCAATTTTTTCCGATTTTCTCCAAAATTAATACAGGGGAGTTTTTGGGGTCGCACATGGCGAATCTGAAATTATTTTTAAGAAATTCAATATGGCGTATCCAATATGGAGAATAAAAAATTAATTTTGTCCGATTTTTTTTTCAAAATTGATATGGGGGAGTTTTTGGAATCGCACATTATGAATCCGAAATTATTTTTTAAAAAATTATATAGCGGATCCAAGATGGCGGATTAAAAATTTCACACACGTCCATTTTGTCTAAAATCAGTATTGGGGGATTTTTGTTAGTGCTAATTACGAATTAGATATTTTTTGAAAAACTCAATCTGGCGGATTCAATATGGCGTCTTGAAAATTTTACATTTTTCGATTTTGTCCAAAACTGATATAGGAGTTTTTTAGGGTGTAAATTATGAATTTAAAAGTATTTTTTCAGAATTCAATATGACCAATCCAATATAGCGGACTAAAAATTTTACATTTTTCGATTTTGCTTAAAGGTGGGACTGAATCGTTTAGGGGGTTTTTGGGGTATTGTATTACGAATATAATATTTTCCAATTTCGTCTAAAATTGATATTGTGGGGTTCTTGGGGAGTATACAAACTCAACATGCAATATAAAATATATCGGGCTAAGAAATTTATGTCTTAAGTACTTTAAATATCGATATTGGAAGATTTTGAGGTCTATATTACCAATCTAAAATTAATTTGAATTTTAAGATAGTAGATTTACTATGACAGACTTATTGTTTGACACATTTTCATTGGTATTTGGAGAACTCTAAGAATCAAAGAATTTTTAGTGGTTCATTTTAAGGTGATTTACAACTTTGGATAAAATGGATTTTTTTTGCCACGTTGGAGTCATTGCGAGGTAAACTAATCTCGATTAGTACTTAGTTCAAATTTTTTATATTCTAATTAATTCAAAACTAAAAATCGAAAAATAAAATTAAAAAAAAAAAAATTGAACCGTTTTCTAAAAGTGCGCTAAAAAGTGAAAAATAACTATAAATTTTTGAAGTCAGCGACAAATTATTGCTAAATGAAATAAATAACTATTAATATATACAAATTATGGTAAGGAAGTTCACATTTTATCAGATATTAGTTTGGCGCCGACTTCAAAAACTTAGTGCACTTTTAAAACATCTGTAATCGAAAAAGCGGTAAATGTTACGTCCAAACACGTTAAAAAATTTGACCTCCACAATGATTATTTTAAGGTCACTTTTCTTTTCTTTCGTGACTATAAGGTTTTGAAAACATAACCCCGAGAAACCCCTATATATATATATATATATATATGTTATAATAAAGGCTCCGATACATCGCTAAATTCAAATATACTTTTAGTTTTGCAATATTAATTTGTTTACATAGTTTGTTTAAATAAATTATTGTAAAATTAACTCTTTTTGTAAAAAAAAAGATCTGACTCTACGGGAAAAAATACTTCAGATTCAATTGTTGTAAGTATTAATATAAAATTTGTTACAAATTATTAAGTAGTTAATTTTGCAATTTTAATAAATCCATAATTTAAATGGGATTATGAATTTAAATTTGTCATAATGTTGCAAAATTAATTTTTTTAAACAATTTGCTTATAAAAAAAGGTAATTTTGCAATAACTTGTTCAAACAAATTATTAAAATATATAAATTTTTCAAACCAGACATTAAATTTGGTTTCAGCGATGTTTCGAACCATTTAAATCATATATAGCTTCTCAGGGTTATGGTTTAAAATCTTATGATCATGAAAGGAAAAAAATTACCTTGAAATAATCGTGAAGGTGATTATGAAGGTTAATTTTTTTTACATATTTGGATGTAAAATTTACCGCTCTTTCGGTTGCAGGTGTTAAAAAAGAGGGCTTCTATTTGAAAACATAAAGTTGACCTTCAAACAATTATGAAGGTCATTACCAAGGTCAAATTGAGGGTCACCATTTGATTTTTCGTTGAAAATTACTTCAGTTATTACCCCAAACTTTACCAAACCTATCGTTCCTGGGGAAATCTTTAACTATTCCGTTACTTGCTTATATTACATGGTCAAAGGCTTAAAAGTAAGTTATGGCTGCTACAAAAGGATACGTGTCTAATATTTTTCAATGTTCTACTGGTATGCCAAGTTTCATTCGATTCCGCGAGTTACACTTGGATAGGTTTACTTGTGAGAGACAAAATTAGAAATGGTGGTTAGTGAGTAATATTGCCAAGTTTAGAGAAGGTAAATGGACTCCAAGACTTCTAGAGTAGTGACCCCGATCGATAAGAAGGAGCATAGGAAAATCAGTAAAAAATATACACACATAAAGCCTGAAAGAGTTTGGAGAGACCTACATTCAGAAGTAGACGGATTCAGGTTGAAGGAAAGAGAAAGATGTAAACAAAAAAACAGTTACATACATTTGGATAAACATATATGTATATTATTGAAATAAAAAACATGACATTATAACTATTAAAGCACAGTTGTAAACATAATTTAATTCAATTTAGGGGTAACCTTCATTTTGAATGGCTAATTTGTTTATGGAAATTCTTCCTTTTTCCCCTGCCAATTTTAGTGTGTTCTATAATAAAAAAAATATTTTTTTAGGAATTGTAACCTACAATGTAGCGCTTGTGGATAGAGATGACTCTGTAAAACAACAAGTGAATATTTTGGACAGGAACGGAGACGTAGTTGCGTCCAGTTCGACACAGAATCCATCAGGTACTTTAACGGTTGAAAATGCCAATTTTTGGTGGCCCTATTTGATGGATCCAAATCCTGGATATTTGTACACATTAGAAGTATGTATGCAGTATTCAAAATAATCATTTAATTTATAGAATACATGTTTTAAACACTAAAATTTCACTAAACTTAACAAAAAACTTTTAGCGTAAATTAAACAATTTTTACCTTATTATGTACCTACAGTATGTTGATTAAGCCTGGCATACATTCGCTTAAAATTCAGACAATAAAATTTTGCAAATAATTTACACTTGGATTATTTACACACGGTACTTCATCTAGACCATATGAATGCATTGATCATTTTTTTTATAAAACTCCCTCTATATGCGTATGTGAAATCTGTGGAAAATTCGAAGCATATTTCATGTGAAATGAGGATTTCATTTCCAATTGATCAAACCCTGAAAGTGTGTCTATTATGTTACAGCTTTGTATTCCAAGATGATGTGTTCGTTCTCTTCATAATATAGTTTACATGTTGATTCTTCATAGAGATGCCCATTGTATGTACATGTTCTCTCAGGCTGCAGTAACCAGTTATAAGTCTTGTCAGCACCCTGACCTATTTACCAGGTAGCCTGTTCAGCAAGAGACCATTAGAGCCATTAAGAAACTCAAAAATAACAGAAAGGCAGGTCGAGATAATATCTTGGCAGAAAGTCTGAAACATGGAGGGAACGATCTAATCACACAAACACATAATCTCGTGAAACAAATTTGGAATCAATAAATCATTCCTGATGAATGGAAAGAAGAGGTAATAATTCCACTCCATAAAAAAGGGGATCAAATTCAATGTAAAAATTACCGAGGTATTGCTCTACTAAGCCACGCCTATAAATTATTCTCCAGCATTCTCCTTCAACGTCTCTCTCTGTATACCGAGGAGATTATCGAAGACTACCAATGTGGCTTTTGAAGCGGAAGATCAACGGTTGAACAGATTTTCACTATCTGACAGATGCTGGAGAAATGTTGGGAGTTTAACAAAAACTTACATACCCTGTTCATAGATTTCGAGCAAGCATATGACAGTGTTATTAGGATAAGGCTGTGGGAAGCTATGGAAGAATTTGGAATCACGCACAAGCTGATTAGACTGTGTAGAGCGTGCCTAGAGGGGGCAAAAAGCTATGTCAAAATTGAAGGAGAGTGTAGCCAAACATTTTCTATCAACAGAGGATTAAAACAGGGAGATGCTTTGTCGCCAGTACTGTTTAAACTTGTACTGGAGAGCCTTAAGAACAGTATCAGTTGACGCGGAGGTTTTTGGGCGAAATGGCCCTAAACTTATTTTGGCCTACGCGGATGATATGGGCGCGATAGGAGAAAGCACAGTCAGTGTGAAGGAAAACTTCTTAAAGATAGAAAAAGAAGCTCAGAAAATAGGGCTCCGAATAAATGAATTAAAGACCAAATACATGCACGTCTTCCACAATCCCGCCCGAGACAGAATCAGGCAGAACGTCACCATGGATGACTATAATTTTGAGCATGAACAAGTTTTCAAGTACCTAGGCGCAGTGATAACGGCAAACAATAATATGCAGGAAGAGGTTAAATAACGCATCACACAAGCAAATAAATGTACATTTGCGATACAAACCTTGCTGAAGTCAAAATTTATCACCCGAAAGGCAAAAACCGAAATTTATCGAACAATAATACGACCAGTAGCAATCTACGCCAGTGAAACATGGACCCTGACAGTTCACGATACGGAGCTGGTAAGAAGGTTTGAGAGAAAAATCCTGCGCATAATTAATGGCCCATACCAAAACCTTGAAACAGGCCGTCACAGAATGAGAAGCAACATAGAGCTTGCGCAATTATATCAGAGCCCTGACATCATTCAATAAATAAAGTCCAGAAGACTACGATGGGCAGGTGATATACAAAGGAGCCAAAACGTTCGACTAATAAAACGGGTATGGAAGGAAGCACCACAAGGAAAAAGACCACTGGGAAGACCTAGGCTTAGATGGAGAGATAACATCCACAAGGACCTAGCTATCCTTGAAGTTGACCAGCAAGAGTAGAGGAAGTTGCCACAAGACCGTTCCAGGTGGAGGCAGATAGTCGAGGCAGTCTGGGTTGTAGTGCTACGGAGTCAGTCAGTCAGTCTGTTCAGCAATGGCTTGCTGTGCTTATAGCCCGTAACGTGGCTCTAGTAGGTTATGTATTGTTGGCTTATCCGCCAGAATATCCATCCACGAATAACAGTGTTGATAATTCCAACTACTGGTTCTGGTACAATAAATGTGGCAACAGGACCTTGTCTCGCAAATTGGTCGGATTTTTCATTACCCGGGATGCCCTTTTGTGTTAGCACCCACACAAATGTAACCTTGTTGTATTTTGCCAGAGCGACAAGATCTTAAAGACAGTCCCAGATCTGTCTTGATGTTATTTAATAACATTCTAGAGCTTTCAGTGCTGTCTGACTATCAGGGAAAATGAGAACGGTCCTGTCTCTGCAACCTCTTCCCAGATTCTCCCGAAGACAAACATCATTAGCATGTATTTTTTCTTGGAATATCGTGGTATGTTCTCCTATTATAATAAATTCTCGAATTAAATGTAGGAACTGAATATTTTTTTAGAATTACTAATCTCATATCTTCTATTTGTTTATGAAGTTAATATAATGTAGTAAGGAGTGCCACCTTAAAATTTAGTTTCCCCGTGTATTCTGGTACCTGTAACATGATCAGTTTTGGATCTATCCGTGTACCCGACGAGGTTTTTTGGCCCACTCACTGATCAGTCAGAATCTACCTTCCAGTCAAGCTGAATAAGGTAGGGTTTGTCAAAGTTATTGGCGTGGTATCAATTTCCAATAATGAGTTCGTCACCACACTTTTGATCCTGCTGTGTCCGAGAGCAGGTTCAGTCCACGAAACTTTGTCTAGTCCCAGCCTGTATGCCCCCATCCTTGCCTCAGCCCAGATTATGAAGAGGGAGGGGGTTTAATAAGGTTTCCATGACTACTGTTTGGAGAGCTCCATACAACAGAGTCATAGGCTATCATGGGTGTTACTACCGTAGTAAATATCAAGTGTATAACGTGTGGCTTTAATCCCCACGTCTTACTTCTTGCTGTCATGATGGACATTTTATGTTTATTGACAACTTCCTGCACGTGTGAGTTCCAGGTAAGTTTTGCATGCAATATTATACCTGGACACGTTACCTCCTGTTTCATCTGCAGTTGTATATTGAAAAGAGTCGGTAATTCTAATTTACCTCACTTTCTTATTTTAGTGAAGGACACGCATTTGGCTTTTTAGGAGTTTATCCTAAGGTACTTTTTAGTGCACCACTCTTCCACTACACCCTTGTATAAGTTCCGGTTAATTTTGTCATGTTTTACCATGATTCTCTCTTTCTCTGTAGGTATCCCTCAATTGTTTCCATCTTTCTCTATTCTTCGTCAATCTCATCCACTGTTTGCCCGCCACTGTCCTTATGTCGTCTACTCATCTTTTTTGAGGTCTTCCCGTGCTTCTTGTTGTCTCTCTCGGTCTCCATTCCAGGATTCTTCGTGTCCATCTGTTATCCTCATATCGGGTTATGTGACCAGCCCATCGCCACTTTATTTTTGCAACCTCCTTCACGATGTCTTTGACTTTCGCTCTGCGTCTTATCCCGATGTTTCTAATCCTGTCTCTTAATGATATTCCAAGCATGTTTCTTTCCATCGCTTTTTGGACTGTTTCTAATTTTTTAGCGGACTTTTTCGTGAGGGACATGGTCTCTAATCCATAGGTACACTCTGGTAATATGCATGTGTCGTATACTTTTCTTTTTAGATTTATGGGAATTGAATTATTTTTCAGGATGTATGCAAGTTTACCGAAAGCGGCCCATGTCAGCTGTGTTTTTTATTTCAGCATCCTGGTTTGATTTTCCTAGTCAGATGTCATGACCTAAGTATACATAGTGTTCGACGTTTTCTATCCTCTGGTTCTGTATTGTTATGTTTGCCTGTTCGTGGCTCATTATTTTTGTTTTGTTATAGTTCATTTTAAATCCTACAGATGCAGATACGTCATTTACCTGTTGTACCATGATTAGTATGACTATATGGTCAACATACCCATCGGTATAATAGCCTCGGTCGTCGAAGTTTACCAAAAGTTCGTCGACCACCGGATCCCACAGAAGGGGAATATACTAGACCAGTAAAATTGACCTCTTATTTTACCAGTACTCTTTAAAACAAAAAATACCGCGACAATGCACAAAGTTCTAGTCGTAAATATTTCGATTATTATTCAATTTAAATATAAAGTATGTTATATAAAAATACTTGGAACATATTTGGTTCTTACATCGAATTAAATAAATTATAACAATTTAATATGTCATTTTAAGGTTCTGATTACACAAAATGATATATTGCTAGATCATTATAAGGAGCCATTTGGAATACGAGAATTACATTATGATAATAACTCATTTACGATCAACGGAAAAGATATTTATATTAGAGGTGAGTTTGTTTGAAGAAATGTTTTAAGTTGTATATAGGTTTTATATCATTGTCAATTATATTCTGAAAATTCGCTTCACTGAACACACACTGGTGATTTGATGCGATAAAGTAATGGTTGTCAACAATTACGTCTCCTAACACTGGGACTACTAACTGCCATTATTAAATTTTGATGCAAGTCGTATAAATCCTATTAAAAAGATAAATGTAAAATTCTAGTTGTCTCGTGTATGGATTTTATGTGAATCCAATAGTTTAGCATTCTCATTGTTAGGATTGACAGGTTTATTTGTAAATCTGAAATTTTGTCCATTTTATATTAAATATCATTAAGTGCAGGTGTGTATCCAAGGGGGGGGGGGGCGATCGCCCCCTCAAGAGTTTTGAGTTCAGGAAAATAGACCCGATTTTGCCTCTTATACTACAGTTTATTCAAGAACTAAAGAGAGTAATAAATCATTTTTTACACTTTTTTTTCGCAAACTACCTCTGTTCTTTAGTACAGTATCTTTGGCAAAATCTGTTACGTTTCATAGGAATGGGTTAGAAATTTTATAATCAAAAATACCGGTCTATAATAACGGACTATTTGGGTTGGATAACAATAGATGTTTGGAAGTGAGAAGTGTTAAAAAGGATTTTAATCCTTGTTATAGGCGTCGAAAGGAGTTTTATTTCATTACTAAGTATTTATGGCATAGAATACTATTTCGGTAATAAACTTAAAATAAAAAGTTTTTATAATATTATTTTATTTCTTACGATTTCTTAATAATTCACATACATTACAAAATGTAAATAATTTTGACATATTTAACACAAATCACAACTGTATTTCTATTATTTTTAATTTTGGATTAGAAACCGTTTTAGGCACATTCAGACTAAAACGTAGCCTTATTCTCTCAAAAAATTCTAAGTTATATTTTAAATACTTACAAAATACCCATTGTCAAAAATACAAAAAGTTAAACATATATAAAAAAATTCATCCATATAATATTAAAATATTTTTGGGGCTATCGGTCATTTTATTAATAATTAAAAACATTTGACGTTTCAGTTTATTTATTTCTTAAACCATCTGCAGAATTACAATTAAATAATAAAAAGGGATTCAAATGTAATTAGTTTTTATATGTTACAGTTAAAATTAGATCTACTTATTTTTATTTCTAGTGCACTGATATCTTAAATTAATATACTTTATTATATGAAAATCCGATAGCTCTAAAAAATAAAATAAACATGTTAATTCTACACGCTTAAGAAAAAGACACAAATACAATAATAAAATAATAAAAAAATTACGGCTGATGGAATTAAATATATATAAAATTAAATAGTGGGACACACTAAAATAAAAATATATAAAAAAATAAAAAAATATATAAACAACATTAAACAATAAAATACAACAAAAGCAAAAATTCAAATAATAAATTGTGTTTACACTGGTAAATATTACGTATCTAATTCCTAATCAAAGTCGGTGAAGCTATCTTCGCTCAAATTAATTATAATTGGCTCCTTTATCTCACCGATCATGAGATCGAGTTTCCATATTTTGTCTATTCTCTTATATATGGATTTTTTCCAAGTTTTCGCAGTAACTTCATTCAAAAAAATCTTTCAAAAGTTCGGTTAAATTACTAATATTGTAAGTTGTGTTATTTCTAGCAATTCTACGTTTTACTTGAGAGTGATATTTGCTTCTCCAACGGACAGTTTTCGAACGATCTTTAAGAATAGATTTCCTATCTGGTTTTTTCCAGCAAAAATTATGTTCTCTGAGCAATTACCAGCGCTCAGTTCTTTTAATTTCAGGCAAATTGCGATCTTCATTGATTTTAGTAAGAATTTTGTCGGCGTTTGGTATCTGCCTCTCATAATAAAATGTAGGTACAACTCCTTTTGTTGCAGTTTTCATCTCTTCTTCCAACGAGATATTTCGTCTGCCTGTGATGGAGTGTGACTTGGGAGTAGTAACAATTTCAGTCGTTTTTTCTCCTCCAGTATTCGGTACATAGTAGATTTTCCAACCCCTCTCATCACATCTAAATATAGCTTTTACATCATTATCTAGAGGTGGAATCGCTATCTTTTGGGTATCTCACTTATCTCAAATAATTTATAAAAACAAACGCAAACAAGATAAATCACTAAGGACACACTGTAAGGTGTACTTTCCACTGACAAAAATTAAATTGAACTATCAGAAATTTTATTGTTGCAGTAAATTTATAAAAGCTTATAATATTTAAATATAGTTAGATTTATGGCAGTCCTTAATTATCTGCGGCACAGAAGCAGGTACGTTGGAGGTTTTGGTAGAGTTTATTACTCTCTCTAGTTCTCGAATAGAGTATAGGCATGTGTATATTTGCGATCGCCCCCCCCCCCCCAAGAGCTTTGAGTTCAGGATAATAGAACCGATTCTGCCTTTTATACTAGGAATGTGTATGCTACTGGCATCCCCCCTGTCGGCAACTTGTTTTTTCTTGTGATCGCCCCCCGCCTCTCCAAGAGCTTCAAATTCAGCAAGCCTACCCTGCCGTTTACACTAGAAATGGGAATGTTGTTGTTGTCTCCCCCCCCCCCCCCCGTCGACAACTTTTTTTCGCTTGCTATACTGTACTTTTGTGATATCACCGCCCTCTCCAAAGAGAGAGGCTGCATCCGCCCCTGATTAAGTGCCTAGGCAGTTTCAAGTGATATCGAGAGACTTAGCAATGGTATTTACATCAATATATTAATAACTAAAAATCGCGATACCTCCCTGTGTTAAATTAAAAGTAAAGGACCTCGCAGAAGTCTTGTTGGAAATATCTTTAGGTCAAACTCTGAAACAACTTGGTTTTGGCAGTTCATGTTTATTGCCGATATTGTATAGAAGGTCGAGGACAAGACTTTCATATTCGATGATAAACTTGGCCTCGCCATCAAGCTCAAACAACAAGGTCATCTCAAAGTCAAATTGGGATTGAATGATAACTAATCCTTTTGATGTCCGGAACAATGATGTCTGCCGAGGATAGAAAAATGATCAAGCGAAAAATTTTTATCTTGGCCGTTGCTGATGAATCTTACCTTTTGCTCGAGGTCAAAGTTAAAGGTCAGCTCAAAGTCAAATCTGGTTTAAATGAGAACTTATATTTTTTAATCCGAAAATATAAAAATCAGATGTTTTGACTTTAGATATGATCTTGGTCTTGATCAAATTGTGGGATTAGAGTTAATTAACGATTTTAGAACATCCAGTTTGAAACGATCATGACATTGGAATCCCTTAGGAATTTAAACATGGAAATTTATCAAATTAATCTTTCTCCATCTTATATACAAGATAAACTCGTGAGAGAAAATGATAAATATTTCATTTCGATGAACACATTAATGAACAGAACTTCCTGAGAGTCAGGGTATTTTCTAGGTGTAAAAATGAACCGAAACACCAATATTTATTGCTTACGATAATATATATGGAGAGGGTATGTTTGATGCTGATCATGCAAATAACCATAAAGTAATTACCGGTTATCATTGCATATGTCAATCTGGAGCCATAACTTTAGGCACATGAGCTCATGTCTCCTGTATTATATATAAGGTGTGCGTTATTTTCATATTATAAAGTATCTAGAAAAATCTTGCTAAGCACAACTCTAGATACTCGTAATAGAGTACAACAAAAATCTGAAGAAAATATTAATATTCAAGTGATGGATTAAAAACATTTTTATGTCTCCTCGTTATATCAAAAGTATAAATAAACTGGCCCTTTTCAAGGCCAAATGATGTGCTAAGTTCGGTCTAGCAACCTCCATGCATAATCTGTATAAATGAGTGTACGCCTTAAGTTCTTAAGGCTTAAAGGCCGGATATTTATTTGCTCTTGCTTTATCTGCCGATCGTCTCTGAGTGGATGTTCTACAATCACTAATTAACCGTTATTAACTCACATGATGTGACTGCTAAGGGCAAGATCATATCTAAAATCAAAACATTCCTATTTTCATATCTCGGATTAAAAAATATAACTATTCATTTCAACCCGATTTGACCTTGACCTGATCTTGAACATTGATCTTGAGCAGAAGGTAAACTCCGTCAGTGAAGGTAAAAATAAAGATCATTCTGAGCGGATATTGATCTTGGGCGAAGTGAAATTTATTATCCAAGATAAAAACCTTGTTCACGATCTTCTGCACAACATCGGCATAGGTCATTCTTATGGACATAAAGAACGGTTGCAGTAACAATCGTGCGAACCTTTAAACACAAAATAGTACCACTTTAGTGATCTATATCTTTGGACAATGCGACTTTTGCCTGCAATAGTGAATCCTTTAGATTTTTTTGTCAGGTTCTGTGCATAATAAAACTTTGAAGTTTCAGCTTACCTCTTGTACAAAAATATGGGGCATCCAAAGCTATGCTGAGTCAGTTTTATTAAAGTTTTCTATGTAGTGCTTCCTCGACGAGGCATATTTAGTGGAGAACAAGCGTCCTTAAATAATATTTTATTTGACCTAAAAATTTTTTTGATAATATATTTCTTACTGACTGGGTTATACCTCATTTGATTCACAGAAATATGAATAATTTAGGTCACTTTACTATACTTAAGTTATTTTTTATAGGTTTTGGGCGGCATGAAGATTCTGATATTCGTGGAAAGGGTTTAGATTTACCACTTATTATTCGCGATCATCATCTTATTAAATGGGTAGGCGCCAATTGTTACAGAACGTCCCATTATCCATATGCTGAGGAAATTATGGATTTGGCAGATCAGTTAGGCATTATGATTATTGATGAGGTTCCAGCTGTAGCCCTCGCGTAAGTATTATTTTTATTTATACATTTTTTACAACATGCTCTGACAAGGAGGGTTATGATCATTCCTGGAAATGTCAACAATTTTTTCAAGTTAGCAAATCACCTTGTACCAGTGGCAGCTGACATATAAGACTTGCAGAGCCATATAACCATCAAAATATATTTTATTTATTATATCGACGTGCGATTCAATGTAAAAAACTGCTTTCGAAAAGATACACTCTATAATAGAGCTTAAGATTAGATGTACTGTGAGCAATGCATGCAAAAGAAGCTTCTTGTCGATGATTCGCTTTTACAAGTGAGTTGATCGACACGAAACAGTACTGTGCATCGATAAGGCCTCCTTTTGATACATGTACTCCATTGTAGTTCATTGTTTATTATACAGACCAATCAATAGAGACTTTTGTGACAAACATACTAATCCGGACGGCCGATTTTTGAACATATTCTATTATTTCGAAAGATTTTATAGTCAACTTCATAATTTCTGTCAAACACTTCGAGTTACATCGATGATGTCTGGAACTAAACGGTCCACGAAAGCCAATCTGGACCCTTTATATTTCCTTTTTCCGGATACCAGATTACGGATCTTTCTAGAAGGGTTTTCATACTACATGGTGTAACAAAAATAGGAAAAACGAGTAACCTGGCGATTTCTAGACCTTCTGTCATCGGCGTTCCATGTTCAAAAGAAGGAAATAGAATTTTCTAAATGTTCCAGCCTTCTTTCTTAGACGTCTCCTGAGGAGATTTGAGGAATACCTTTTGAAAGAATTGCAAATGACATAGCAAGACCATTTCCCATTAGTAAATCCGGAAATAGCTTTATTTTGGTAGCTATAGATTATTTCAGTAAACTGCCAGAAGTCTATACGATACCAAATCAAGAAGCCATCACCGTTACTAAAATATTGTTTGAACAGTGGATTTGTAGGTATAGGGTGCCAGGAGAGATACACTCTGATCAAGGCAGAAACTCTGACATTTTTACGAACCTTTACAAATTTCTGAAAATCCACAAGACTAGAACAACACCCCTTCATCCACATTCAGATGGAATGGTTGAGAGATTTAACAGAACGCTGGAGAATTACATCAGAGTACAAATAAATGAACAACAAAATAACTGGTAGAAATGCATTCAGCCATTTTTACCAGCCTATTGTCTAGCCATTCATGAAACCACTGGAAATACACCTTCTTCTTCTTCTTCTTCCTCTTGTTATAGGCTTACAGCCTGTTTTTTCCAACTCAATCATTCATTTCATTCGATGTTGAAATCCACGACTCTCTCCACCTTTTAGGTGGTCTACCTAGTGGTCTTCTGGTTTCCGGTGTTCCATCTCGGGCGATTCTCGCTATCCTATTTGGCGCCATTCTTCCTACGTGCTCATTCCAGGCTCTTCTGCGCTTCCGTCCCCATCTTACTATATCCTGCATTCCATGTTCCTCGCGTATTGTTGAATTGCGTATGTGATCTCTTAATGTGTATCCCGATATTCTTCTTAGTACTTTCATTTCGGCAGTTCTTTGAATTGATTTTGTTTTTGTGTTGTCAGCTCTCGTCTCTATTGCGAACGTCATTATCGGTCGAATACAGGTCTTGTAGATTTTTGTTTTTGCGTCCTTGCTCATGTATGTGTTGTGCCATATTATATCCGCCAGGCTTCCTGAGATTCTATTTGCCTTGTTTACTTGGTTTCTTACTTCTCTTGTTCTGTCTTGGTTTGCGGATATCTCAACTCCTAAGTAATTAAAGGTCATGAGTTGTTCTATTGGTTTGTCATCCACTACTAGTTTGCATCTTAAGGGCACTTTGCTTATTACAATTGATTTAGTTTTATCGATGGATATTTTCATGTTGAATTGCTTGCTTATGGTGTGGAATGCAAATAGAAGTCTTTGGAGATCGTCTTCATTTTCCGAGACTGTGACGGCGTCATCAGCGTAACATATTATTGTTATTTCCCCGGTATTCATTCTGTACCCTGGTGCCGCTCTTTTGACGTTCTCAATTGTTTGGTCCATTACTATGTTAAACAGTAATGGACTCAGAGAGTCCCCCTGTCGTTTGCCCGACGCAATCGGTAGGTTGCCGCTTACTGAGATTTGTGTTGTGGTGTTGGAGTTTGCCTTTAATTCGCATTATTTGCAGAATATCATCCAGTCTCACCCTATCAAAGGCTTTAGTGAGATCTATAAAGCACATAAAAGCCGGCTTAGTAAATTCAATAGCTTTCTCTGCTATCTGTCTTACGATGAATATGGCATCTACTGTAGATCTGTTTTTGCGGAAACCTTGCTGTTCTTCTGATATTCTGCAATAGTCAGTTATTATACCTTCAAGGATTTTGGTGAATAATTTCATTATTGAATTTAATAAAGTTATTCCTCTATAGTTTTCCGTGATTTTCTTATCACCCTTCTTGAAAATAGGTACTGTTATACTTTTCTTCCAATCTCGGGGTATCTCTTGGTCTTTAATTATTTTGTTAAAGAGTTTTGTTAGTTCTTCATGTAATGCATTTCCACCATATTTAATTAGTTCGTTGGGAATATTGTTGGGTTCTAGAGCTTTTCTCGTTTTTAATTTGGCTATCGTGTCTTTCGTCGTTTGGAGGCTTACTTCCTTGGTGTATTCGTCATATTCAGATGCATTTTCGGGTGGGTAGTTGTTCTGTTGTGATTGATCTGTATTGCTATATAGTGTTTTAAAGTGTTCTTCCCATTCGTGCTCAGAAATTTTTTGGGATTGTGTATATTCATTTATATCCTGTTTCCTTCTTCTGATCATGTTCCATACCTTCTTTTGTGCCCCATACAAGTCGTGTTCCATATCTACTGTGAACCTTCGTCAATATTCGTTTTTGATTTGTCTTATGTCGGCGTTTACTCTGTTTCTTATTTCTTTGTATCGATTGTGTTCTGTTTCTGACTTGTTATTTCTGTATCGGAGGTAAGCCTGTCGTTTCTCTGCTGCCAATGATTTCACCTCACCAGTGCTTAGCTTACGTCTTAGAATTTGTGTTGACTTCTCTGTATCCCAATGCTTCCTCGGCCGATTTATCTATATTTCCTCTGATTTTTCCCCAGCTTTCTTCAACATCATCTGAATCTTTAATAGAGTTGTCTTTGATCTTTTCTGCAAGTCTCTTTTTATACAAGTCTTTGGTTGATTCATCACTTACCGATTCAATGTTTAATTTATTTTTAATATTCGGCGGCTTTTTCTTTTTGTGTTGTATTTTAAGTCTTAATTTGCATAGTACTAATCAATGATCGGATCCTATTTCTGCAGATGTTAAGCTACGGACGTCTAATACTTGTGTTGGATGTAAAACTTTATTTGATATCACATAATCTATTATTGAATTTGGTCCTCTGGTATTTTGCCAGGTTATTTGTGTTGAGGCTTATGGGGGAAGAATGTATTATTTATCCTCATGTTGTTGCTTGTGCAGAAATCAATCAAGATTTCGCCATTTTCGTTAATATGGTCTTCGTTGTACTTGTTTTTGATCCCATCTATCACTTCATTGCCTATTCTTGCATTTAGGTCACCCAATATTAGAGTCTTTTCATCCGATGGTATTTTGTGGATTTCCGTTTGCATTGTCCCATAAAAGATGTCTGTTTCTTCTTTTTTCCTGCTGCTGTTTGGGGCATATACACTGAGGATATGATTTTTTTCTGAGCTTGTCTTCAATGTGATCCTAAGAATGCGTTCGTTGACGTAGTGGATGTCATCAATATGATCTTCGTATTTCTCTGCTATCAATATCGCTACTCCAGCTATTGCTCTTTTTTGTTTCTCCACTCCACTGTATACTAATATGAATCCAGGTACTTTTAGGGTGCCCTTGCATTTTCGTTTGGTTTCGGAAATTGCGCATATGTCAATCTTATGATGTTTCATTTCCATGAGTACGTCTTGGTTCTTTGTTTGCCATGACATTATATTCCAGCAGGCCATTCTTAATATCTCCATTCTCCAGTTATGTTTATTCTTTTATGTTTTGTTATTCATTGTCCTTTTTCGTGCCAGGTCTGTTACCGTTAAATCCGTCCTTTTCCGAGGCTGATCGTTGGATCTTTGAGCGATGATTCTTTTTCCATCAGATAGGCTGCTACCCTCATCTGAAAACCCTCCTCCTTTATTCGGGCTTGGGACCGGCAGTGATAGTTAGTGGGCTACACCTGCTGGCATTATTTTTGGAAACAAATTACGTCTTCCAGTCGATTTGCTTACTGGACGTTCATCCGATTCTGAAGTAATTTGGAAAGAGTACACTAACCAACTTAGTAAGCAGCTTCAGGTCTTACACGAAGAAGTCTGTCAAAACCAAAAGAACTAAAGGACATTCACCAAAGCTTCAAAAGTCATGGGAAGGTCCGTACAACGTAGTGACCCGACTGAACTATCTGGTGCACCGAATTCAGAAAAGCCCTCATGCGAAGTTGAAAGTGTGCATCTTGACAAATTGGTCCATTATGAAGAACAAGAACGTTGATCGGGACCGTCACGGCTTGGAAGGGGGCACTATAATGAACTTTACAGCGTTATACATTTCATATTATTAGTTTGTGTTTGTAGGGTTTTAGGTTTTACGAGTTCATAACTTATTTAATTAATTTTACCTTGGTTAATTTCTTCAGGAGACGTCTATGAAAGAAGATCTGGAACTTTATTTCCTTATTTTTAACGAGAAACGCCTACAACAGAAGGTCTAGAAATGGCCAGATTACTCCTTTTCTTCTTTTCGTTACACCATGTAGTATGAAAATCCTTCTAGAAAGATGCGGAATCTTCTGATATCCGGAAAAAGGGTATATAAAAGGTCCAAGTCAGCTTTCGTGGACAGTTTAGTTTGAGAGTTCTTTGAAGTAACTTGAATTGTGACAAGTGTTAGAAGTGAAATTTTAGGCAAAGATTATTAAACAATAGAGTGTGCACAGTGTGTTTATAAATACCGGCCGTCCGGAACAATAAGCTTGTCTCAAATAACTTACCGAAAGACTTCTATATTCACTGGTGTGATTTTTTTTAATGCGACCAGTTATTTTTAGGATATTTAAGAGATAAATTGAGAAAGCAGGTTAAAAGGAATATAGGGAACTACCTATTTTCTTAAATCTCTCCGTGCTCATCTTTTCAATAAACACCTTTCGAAAAAAACCGGAAATATCAACTTTTAAGTTGGCATCCCTGTTATACTACCTATCTGTTCCGACCGTTTTCAAAGACTCCTTTAATTTTCTACTTTATTTGGCTAACCCAAATGAACGAACTAAAAAAAATGAGTCAACTATACAGGGTGTCCAAGATAAGGATCCTAAGCATGGGGATCTCAGTACCTGTTGGAGTTACAGCTTAGGTTAAATTAGAAAAAAGTTGCGTACTTTGAAGCGTATTTACATGCCGTTGAGAAACTTTAAAAATTTTCATGGCCAGCTGAGATATTGGGGAAAAACGAAAATTTGATGAAATAGATTTTACTTTTTGTGACTTTATTTTAAAAGATATTAAAAAACTAATAAAACTTTTTCATTAGCAGTTTTTAGGTACTACGTGATGGAGTTTTTAAATTTTATATCCGACGTTTCGTTTTTGAGAAACCATCATCAACTTTATTTTTTTATAAGGGCCAAAAAAAAAGTATACCCTGTATCTGATTCCCTTTTTTATTACAAATTCAACGATGTATCACATGTCACATTTTTTTTGTTAGATAAAAGAATAAATGCGATTTTTCTATTTTTTTAAACATATTTTTAAGTAGGCTTTGCAAACAAATAATGCTTTGACACTTTGACGTAAATACCTGTTATGAGTTATTGATCTCACATATTAGTTAATATCTATTTACAGAGCAATGAAGCTGAATGGAGCATAGTACTACTTAGAAACAAGAAAATTTAATCTACCATAAATTTAACCATAAGATAATCATTATTTTAATGATATACAAAGAATGATAAATTATTTAAAAATAACTAAAACAACAAATAAATTAACAATTTTTTTTATTCAATTTAAAGCAGGTGTTCAAACAGATTTCCGTTATTTTCCAGACATAAATATGATCTTCTTATGGTAGAATTTAAAACATCACGCAACATGTCAGGTGTAATACTGTTGAATGCATTAGTTACACATTCTCGTAACTGCTGCTCAGTCTCAAAAGAATGATGGTATATTTGGCTTTTAAGAAACCCCCAAAGAAAGAAGTCCATAGGGGTTAAGTCCGGATATCGCGCTGGCCAAGGAACTTCACTGGAGGTTCCAATCCACTTTCCAGGAAATCGCTGCGTAAGATACTCGCGAACCTGTCTAGAATTATGTGCAGGAGCACCGTCTTGTTGAAACCAACAGGTATTAACCTGTGCCAGAGGTAAATCCTCCAAGCAGTCTTCTAAATTATTTTGTAATAATTGAAGGTATCGTTCTCCAGTTAACGAACTATGGTAGATAAATGGACCTAGTATTTTGGTACCGAAAATTCCACATCACATATTAAACCCAAAACGCTCCTGATGTCTTGAAATTTTTTGAACACGCGGATTCTGTTGCGCCCAGTAATGAGTATTCCGGCGGTTAAAGACACCATTATTAGTGACTAGACTTTCGTCAGACCATATTATTTTTGCAGGGAAATTGATATCATCTTCACATGCGCGTGTATACCACTCACAGAAATGCCGGCGTCGTTCAAGATCCCTTGGTTTAAGTGCTTGGCAAATCCTAAATTTATGGGGGTGATATCTATTTTTACGCAAAATAAATTGAGCAGTGGATTTGGCTACTCCTATATTTTTTTCAATTTGCCTGCAAGAGATGTCAGGGTTCTCAACAACTGCTTGTAATACGTTATTTTGGGTTTCTTCGGAAGAATCCTTTTTTCGGGATGAAACTGGCTTTTTAAATGATCCATATTGTTTTAAATTTCGCGCCAACTGTAAGAAAATGGACTTACATGGTTGCTTTCTATCTGGAAATTTATTTAGATACATTGCTGCAGTATTTATAGTATTCTTCTGGCACAAAATGTAGCAGGTCAGCATGTCAAACTTTTCTTCATGACTATAACGGCCACCCGGCATATTCGACGATAATAATACAATAATAATTATTCAACAATAAACAATAACAACAGTAACAACAACGACAAGAACTCTACAAACAACTTAATAACTCTAAATCAACTTAACAATTATTATTTTATCTTACCATAAACATTAAATTAAGTCATATGTGACAGAATAACAGGTATTTACGTCAAAGTGTCAAAGCATTATTTGTTTGCAAAGCCTACTTAAAAATATGTTTAAAAAAATAGAAAAATCGCATTTTTTTTTGTCTAACAAAAAAAATATGACATGTGATACATCGTTGAATTTGTAATAAAAAATGGAATCAGATACAGGGTATACTTTTTTTTTGGGCCATATAAAAAAATAAAGTTGATGATGGTTTCTCGAAAACAAAACGTCGGATATAAAATTTAAAAACACCATCACGTATTATCTAAAAAGTGCCAATGAAAAAGTTTTATTAGTTTTTTAATATCTTTTAAAATAAAGTCACAAAAAAATAAAATCTATTTCGTAAAATTTTCGTTTTTCCCCAATATCTCAGCTGGCCATGAAAATTTTTAAAGTTTCTCAACGGCATGTAAATACGCTTCAAAGTACGCAACTTTTTTCTAATTTAACCTAAGCTGTAACTCCAACAGGTACTGAGATCCCCATGCTTAGGATCCTTATCTTGGACACCCTGTATATGCAATCGATAGAATAAAAAAATATATTTTAGAAACTTTACTGATGCCCTTCTGGAAAATCATAAGAGAACTTTAACAGAATTGTATGGCAGAGATAAAAATAGACCTTCAGTTGTTATTTGGTCTGTTGCTAATGAACCCAAGTCGAACCTTGCAGAATCGCAGGATTACTTCCGGTAAGTTAATATGTAGGTTTGAAACATGTTTCCTTATTACAGTTATTGAACCTGAATATTTTGTTTTTAATTAAGACCAATCCCACCTTATTACGAACCTTTTTTTTAAATAACAACCTTCTTTCATGTTTTTGAGCCACTTGGCCATACATCCAGTCACATTTTATTATTTAAATCAATTTACAATTTATATACTTAATAAACTAACCTAGGTAATTAACCTAAAGGACACGCACACACACATACACATACACAGTGTACTACTTTCCCAAGCGTTTCCTTTGCCAAGTACTCGAACATACAAAAGTTCAATAGTTTTCAATGTTCCCCAAGTATGCCGAGTTTTATCCAAATCGATGAGAGAAATTTGGCACTGTTACTTGTTGGTTAAATGTATAAAATATTTAAATATAGGTTTGATTGGATATTAATGGCTTGTGTAAATAAATACATTGCATGTTCCCGATTTCTTGGGAAAAAAGACATAGTTGAAGATTGACTAAAATGTGGTTTGTTTAGGTCAAGATCAGGTATTGTAGAACACGCCTGGGGTAAACAACAGCATATAAAATGGTTTGAGGCTGCGGCAATATATATATATATATATATATATATATATATATATATATATATATATATAGTAAAATGCGAAACAGTAAATGCAAACTTCCCACCATCATATCCTTTCTGTGTTAGAAGTTGCACAGTTAGAATAAATTGTTACAAAACGCAATTTATCCTATTCCACCACCATCGAGATGATGGCCTACCTGTACCACCATACCGAGAAGAAAGTCAAAACTTACCCTCCTCGCCACAGTGATACGGCAAAGGTACATGTTTCGTCTCTACTAGACTCATCAGGGTACCGACATGCACCTAGCTGTACAAAGGACAGATCGGAAGGAAGCATGCAAATACTGAACGCGGCTACGCCAACCTCCCGCCGGATGGCGTATATATGTTTATGTGGCTTTCACGGATTCCCCCGTGTGAGATGCAACAGCAGTGGATACATCCACACCATGCCGCTGCAGTGCTGAAATCACACTCAGCAAACGCACAACTATATGCAGCTCCGTAAATGAATGAAGTAAAATGCGAAACAGTAAATGCAAACTTCCCACCATCATATCCTTTCTGTGTTAGAAGTTGCACAGTTAGAATAAATTGTTACAAAACGCAATTTATCCTGCGCAGCGGCATGGTGTGGATGTATCCACTGCTGTTGCATCTCACACGGGGGAATCCGTGAAAGCCACATAAACATATATACGCCATCCGGCGGGAGGTCGGCGAAGCCGCGTTCAGTATTTGCATGCTTCCTTCCGATCTGTCCTTTGTACAGCCAGGTGCATGTCGGTACCCTGATGAGTCTAGTAGAGACGAAACGTGTACCTTTGCTGTATCACTGTGGCGGGGAGGGTAAGTTTTGACTTTCTTCTCGGTATGGTGGTACAGGTAGGCCATCATCTCGATGGTGGTGGAATAGGATAAATTGCGTTTTGTAACAATTTATTCTAACTGTGCAACTTCTAACACAGAAAGGATATGATGGTGGGAAGTTTGCATTTACTGTTTCGCATTTTACTTCATTCATTTACGGAGCTGCATATAGTTGTGCGTTTGCTGAGTGTGATTTCAGCACTGCAGCGGCATGGTGTGGATGTATCCACTGCTGTTGCATCTCACACGGGGGAATCCGTGAAAGCCACATAAACATATATATATATATATATATATATATATATATATATATATATATATATATATATATATATATATATATATATATATATATTGTTACGAAGTAGTGGTTGCCAAAGATTAGGTATCGCAACACTGGGTTAACTGAAGATGCCATTATTGTTTTTAATGTAAGCTGCTTCTATAAATTTTCTTTTTTTCATGTTGGGTTCCATATATATATATATATATATATATATATATATATATATATATATATATAAAGAAAATTTATAGAAGCAGCTTACATTAAAAACAATAATGGTATCTTCAGTAAACCGAGTGTTGCGATACCTAATCTTTGGCAACCACTACTTTGTAACATCAAATCATTGAAATGTGTACAGTGAAGCAAAACTTTGCTCTTCAGTGGACACAGTCCCTATATAAGCTCGTAGTCTTAAGACAAAACATTCAGTTTATACTTGATAACGATTAGAGATACAACGTAATCGAAATGTCCTAAAAATAAAGACAATGCAACTCCGACAACCACATTTTAGTCAAAAAAAGACATAGCCTAAAAAGTTATGTTAGTTGATGCTATTAACCTCACAAAAAATTTGAGGTTATAGCTCAATATTAGCATTTTTAGTATATATAATTGGTTTCTTATTTACTATCGATTCATAATTTTTTTTAGAGAAATTAGAAATCACATAAAATCATTGGATGTATCAAGACCAATAACCGTTGCAAATTATATCACTTCTGATCTTGATCACACGGTAAGTAAAATAGTTAAAATCAAATTCATTATACAGGGTGTCCGGAAAAATGTGAGAAATCTCCCGGATATGAAAAAACAAACACGTGAAAGGAATACTACAAGTTTATATAAACCATTTTCGTATAGGCCTCCTCTTCGGAGATATGGACTTCCAAAGAGCTGCAATGAAACCAAGGTTTTTACACATAATTATTGAACCATCAGGTATATTTCAATTTTTTTTTAATATTATGTATACCAGGTAAGATCCTTCAAATTACTATTTAAGAAAGTGTTGTAAATTACTCACAGCTGTAGGAACGGACTAGCTGTGACATTCATGATCCCATTTTTTTTACGCCCTGTTTGACAAGAACTTTGGACAACATTTTTTACATATTGATTAAAAATTAAGTACACTTCATTCACTAATTCCAACCGTTTTCGAAAAAACTTCATTTTATTTACTTTGTTAGTCCCCTAATTTCTGTCACCATAGTTTCAATAAAAAGTTAAACAAACTGCTTATTTAAAAATGCCGTAAGAGGATTCAGTATGGTCTCTGTAAACTCTGATACACTCCCGGATACGACGAATTGAGGACTGCTGTACCCGTCACATTAACTCAGCATTGTTCCTTATTTGATCATAATAAAACGTGATTCTCCGTAGAAGTTCCTCCCCACTCCAACCAATGCTGAAATGAGGTGGTGCCCCATCGTGCATGTAGTATATGTTTCGGCGGATTTCAAGTTGTAAGTGATCGACTAAATTGTGGAAAGCGTTCTGGAGGAACTCCAAATAAATTTCTCTATTCAGTCGTACCGGCAATACAAATGGTTCAATCAGAACATTACAATTGATTCTCGCCTAAACATTAATTGATTGGAAGGGATGTTGATGATGCGGATCAATAGTTGCATGAGGCTTTTCATCAGCCCATAAAAGTGAAGGTTGTAGACAATGTTGAAGATTGATTAAAATGTAGTTTTCGGACTTGCATTGTCTTTATTTTTATGACGTTTCGATCAGGTTGTATCATTAATCGTTATCAAGTATAAACTGAATGTTTTGTCTTAAGACTATGAGCTTATATAGGGACTGTGTCTATTGAAGCACAGAGTTTCGCTTCACTGTACACACCTCAATGATTTGATGTTACAAATTAGTGGTTGCCAAAGATTAGGTATCGCAACACTCGGTTTACTCAATATTCCATTAGTCTTTTTAATGTAAGCTGCTTCTTTAAATTTTCTTTTTTCATGTTGGTTTCCATACATAGTGCCGCATCCTCAGACCATCTTGTATGGTGTTATTTATCCCAGGTGTGTTCAGCAATACCTGATCTCGACGTTTCCCCTTTTTGTGTATGAGTTTTATGTTCGTTAATTCTAACTTTTAGTGGTCGTTTGGTTTCTCCAATATACATTTCACTACACTCACATGAAATCTTGTAAACACATTCTTTCTTATCGGTAGTTTTTGGTTTTGTTTTTGTTAAATGAGTTCTAAGTGTATTTCCTGATTTAAGGGCTGTTTTTATATTATAACTACTGGCAATTCGTCTTATTTTCTCCGAGGTTTCCTTAACATACGGAATTGTGAAGAATGAATGTGTTTCTTCCTGTCCAGTGTTCGTTGTTCTAAAGTTGTTTACAACATCGTCAATTAGTTTTAAAAGAGAACTATTCTGTTGTAAATCGGATTTAATATTTGCCACGAATACATGTTAAAAACTCTACACATTTCGTGAATATTATTAGTAGCATCAATCTAGAACCAGAGGACAGACCAATAAGCTTTGATGTGGAAAGTCTGTATACTAATGTGCCATTAGGGAAATCACTAGACCTAATCAAAACTAGACTTTCAAATGATACTACTTTATCGGATCGAACCACTTTACCACTGGACGAGGTGATGGATATTTTGGAGTGTTGCCTGCGTAGTGTTTACTTTCAAGTAAAGGACAAGTTCTACGCTCAGAACGACGGGCTTCCAGTGGGTTCTTCACTCTCTCTAGTCGTCGCCAATATATATATATATATATATATATATATATATATATATATATATATATATATATATATATATATATATATATATATATATATATACACCTCATGTCATAGAAACAGTAGCAGTAAAACCGAAAGTCTGATTGAAGTATGTCGATGATGCCTTCATCGTATGGAAGGGCAATCAAGAATTTAATGATTTCTTGAAAGGTCTAAATACCATTCGATCTATAATTAAGTTTACCATGGAAAACGAGGTAAATGATCAATTGCCCTTCCTAGATGTCGTGGTGAACCGTTCAAACCAAACTATTAAAACTTCAGTATACAGAAAGCCAACACATACTGGACAATATCTTAATCATAGTTCTAATCATTCTGTTGTAACAAAACGGGAAATTATACGTAACATCTATAATCGCGCTATATCTATATGCCATAATGCCGATTCATTGGGAAAAGAGGTAGCAAATATTAAATCCGATTTACAACAGAAACTAACTGACGATGTTATAAATAACTTTAGAACATCGAAAACTGGACAGCAAGAAATACATTCCGTTTTCACAATTCCGTACATTAAGGAAACCTCGGAGAAAATAAGACGAATTGCCAGTATAGTTATAATATAAAAATAGCCTTTAAATCAAGAAATACACTTAGAGCTCACTTAACAAAAACAAAATTAAAAACTACTGATAAGAAAGAATGTATTTACAAAGTTCCATGTGAGTGTGGTGAAATGTATATTGGAGAAACCAAACGACCACTAGAAGTTAGAATTAAAGAACATAAAACTCATACACAAAAAGGGGAAACGTCGAGATCAGGTGTTGCAGAACACGCCTGGGATAAACAACACCATATAAAATGGTCTGAGGCTGCGGCAATATATATGGAACCCAACATGAAGAAAAGAAAATTTATAGAAGCAGCTTACATTAAAAACAATAATGGAATCTTCAGTAAACCGAGTGTTGATATACCTAATCTTTATGATTATGATACAATTTTTGCTCAATTCTGCCTCATCTGTAATATATTTTCTTTAATTGCGGCGTACGTACTGTCCTTCCCGACCAGCATAAGTACTTCTTTTCCCAAAATTTCCTAAAATTATAAAGAAATTTAATAATATTACCTTATTAAATGGAATCGCCTACCATTCTCCCTTAGAGGTTGGTTAACTCGTTGAAATATATTCTAATTTGGAAGAGTATGATTAGTATCTGTCGTGATATAACCTTTTGGCTTCCAAAGCATTGTAAGATGCAAAACCATATATCAGATGCATATCTGCATATTCAATTAACGTGTATCCATATTCGAAATATTATTATTTCACAATTAATTTCACCACGAAATCCAAGAATCAGTAAATTAATATCCAAGCAAAGAATTAATGTGTTAGCGATGTTAAATTTTGACAAGATCTAAAATGCAGGATATTTATTTCTTTCTTACCTATCAATGTTTACAACAACAATACTAAAGAGGTAAACTCTAATTCTGAATCGAATTGTTTTCATCATAAAGTTGAAGGTTGAACATTTGGTAGTCATAAAGATGCACATACGAAAAAAGTTTATATAAACTTGTAGTATTCGTTTCAAGTGTTTTTTTTTCATATCCGGGAAATTTTTCATATTTTCCTGGACATCCTGTAAACGTTTAACTTTGAGATATGATATAGGAGCCATGAAAGTTAGATCTTCCATTTGTAGTGGTCGCTCGTGGACAAAATGTAGGATCACTATAAAACATGTAAAAGAACCATTCCCTTATCTCTAGTCACGATGAACAATTAAACTATGTTTTGTGTTTATTTTACCAACCATAGAAGAGTTGAAAACTTTATTCATGTGAATCTTAGATATTTTTTTTCAATATGAACCAGATAATCTGTTCCTTCTTGCTACCTCCAAATAACATACATATGAAACAGTTTCTTCGTTTCCTCACACCGCATAGCCAACTATTTTAGGCAGAGAGGCTAGTCTTTGGAGTTTGGAAACCTCCAGAGTGACTCGTCTCTGAGTAATTCTTTTCCACCATACAACCGAGCCATAGGTTATCATGGGTCTTATCACCACAGTATACAAATAGTGTAAAATGGGTGGATTTAATCCCCACGTTTCACCCAGTGTCCTTTTTTGCTGCCATGATGGACATTTTACCTTTAGAGATAACATTCTGCAGGTATGAGTTCTAGGATTACACCTAGATACTTAACTACCTGGTTCATCTACAGTTGTGTATCGAAGAGAGTTGGTAATTCCAATTTAACCAATTTTCTTCTTTTAGTGAAGGATGTGAATATGCTTTTTCTCGGATTTTCCCTAAATTACTCCTCCACTATAGTTAGAGCCCCTTGAATGTGTTACCATATTATTTCGCCAAGTTTCCCCAGAATGAGTATGACTATATCGTCAGCATACTTCTAAGTATAATACCCTCCATGGTTTGGTCTAACAGATTTGACAGTGCTCGTCAGCTTCAATGCATGTTTTGTATCTACTTATATAAAGTGTCTTCAATGGCATATCTTCTGGAAGATGCTGTCATGAAAGCGGTGGAGGTATGATGGAATGTTCCTTCAATATCAGGGAAGAGCATCAGCATTATTTCCTCATTATTCATGGCAAAATTTATTAATTTTTAGTTGGTTTATCTGACTGTAGTCTCAGCCAGGCTTTGGTATAAAAATGATTCTAGACCTTTTCCAAGCCGAGGGTAAGTATTTTGTAGCTACGCTGAACAATTAGACTTAGGTATAGGATATCAATATACATAAAATATGTCTATGATTTTGCGTTGAACCTAACAATGGAATAATATATAAGATGTTCTATTTAAAATGAGCAAGAAAGCATCGACTTCCGGTAGTGCCATCATCTTGAAAATATTTTAGCTGAATTGTCCGCAGCGACTTTAGTAAATTGCCAAATTTAAAAAATTTCACAAAGTTTATTTGCAGTTCGATGTGGGACACCCTGTATAGCCTGGCTTAAGTTTATTATTCAATACCTATTTTGCAGGGTCAATTTCTGGATATACTTGGTGTTAACTATTACGAGGGCTGGTACTCTGATATGGGGGAATTAGAGGACACATCTTCCATGGTTCTGGACTATGTAAAATCCTGGCGAAATCACCATAATAAACCTGTGATAATAACGGAGTATGGTGCTGATTCGATGCAAGGTCTAAGCATTGTAAGTTATTATTAATAGCTCCTAATTTCTCGGGAGCAGGAGAGGTTAAAATAACCCTACTTTGTCATAGAAAAAAAATTCCTATAGTGCCCCTTAATGGAGGTACATAGCCTTAAAGGGATACCCAGCGATTTACCTTATCGGCTCTAAGTTCTGAACCGACTTTTTTTTTATAGAGGCCATAAAGACTCATTAAACCATACTACAGTAGATGTTTTAGATCATCAGAGAAGTCAGGAACGGACTTGCAGCCCCACTCGTTGGGCCTAATTTTTGACAGGTGTCATTTTACAGAGCTGAAAACTGATTTTTTAAATACTTTGGTCATTCCTCTTCAAAAAAAGTATTCTCAATTTATTTCGATAAAAGTGCCGGTTTTCGAGATAAATCGGTTTTTATACGAAAAACTCAAAAGTTACTAATGCTAAACACAAACAGGTAGAAATCAGGTTGTTATGAGTTAATACCTACAAAATAAATTACTATTGACGGAACTGACGGAAACCGCCTTCAATTAAAAATAATTTTAAAAATGGAAGAATATTCTTACGCAGAGTATGCTGATATGCACTTAATTTATGGTGAAGCGCTGTCAAATTCTTCGAAAGTGAGAAGACTTTATGCTGAAAGATTTCCAGCTCTAACATTGCCAAGTCCAAAAACCTTTCAAAGGGTTGATAGAAGCTTAAGGGAAACAGGTAAAAGATGAAAAGAAAATAATTATTAGAGTTAACGAATTAATTTTTACATGTTTTATTCAGGGTCATTTTGCCGCGACGTAACGGTGAGGGCCGTTCCAGGAGAGCACGAGGCCTCCACGTAGAGGAACAAATTTTGCAAGATATTGCACTTCAAACAGCATAAGAAAGCTCGCGATACAATGTGACAGAATTTGATTATAAACTCCTGCTAATGATATATTGAGGTAGCGTTAATCATTTTATCTATAATCATCTTTTGCCACATATTAATTAGTAACTATTTTAATAACCTACAATTAAGTTTCACAGCAATAAAGACACTCTGGAAGTCTGGTCGTGCAACTTCTCTCTTGCAGCTTTAATACCAAACACTACGGTTATTAAAGCTTACCAAAACCATGATTCAGATCTTCAGGACTCAGGAAGAGCTGCTAATTAGTTGGTCAGTAGACATCTCTTGTTTTGTAGGTCTTGCAACAGCGCGCCTGCAAGTTAATTCGCGTGAAGGTTTTAATTAAATTGAATAAAAGAAATTTCTCAAAATAACTTAGTCTATTAACAAAATAAATAGAATAAAAACGAATTATTTACAATGAGAAGCTTAAAACTAATAACAATTATGAAAAACTAACATAATTGCTCTTCGCGGCCGTTATTTTAACCAAAAACGTAAAATTCAATTTTGAAAAAAACACGTATAAATAGCTTTATAAAATATTAAACAGAAAAAGAAATAAAACGCGGAAATCAGCTATTTATGTTACTTAATCAAACCGTATGAAAATCGCGAAATGCCCCAATAAAATAGCACACGATAATTCCTTAATTTCCCATATTAAACAAAGATAACCTTCTTCTCCGACGATTATACCCGAGACGTAATTATTCTACGGCACTGGTACTCACGGTACCGTTCTAACGACATTCAAATTATGACTGACATTTACTATTCCTTAAAAGAGAAGAAAGAAGAAAAATTGGAGGTATGGAAGAACTATGTTAATGAACTTTTTACAGATGAAAGACATGTACCTATTCTAAACAGCATACAAGAGGATGAAGGCCCAGATATAACCAAAGAAGAAGTAATGTATGCACTAAGAAGAATGAGGGATGGAAAGGCTCCGGGTCCAGACGAACTACCGATGGAAGTCCTCAAGCTCATAGAGGAAGAGTCGATTTATGCATTGGTGGAGCTTTTTAATCATATCTATAAAACAGGAATAATACCACAGGAATGGCTTTTATCCACATTTGTAACTATTCCAAAAAAGGGAAAAGCAAAACAATGCACCGACTATCGCACAATAAGCCTGATGAATCACATACTGAAAACATTTCTAAAAGTTATACACACTAGAATACATAATAAACTGGAAATAGATATTAGCGATACCCAATTTGGATTTCGAAATGGACTCGGAACGAGAGAAGCGTTATTTGCACTGAATGTCATGTCTCAAAGATGCCTTGATATAAATCAGGATGTATATATGTGCTTCATAGACTACAATAAGGCCTTTGACAAAGTGAGACATGATCACCTTATCAGTCTATTGACGGAAAAGAACCTCGATAAAAGAGACATCAAAATTATATCGAATATTTATTACAATCAGAAAGCAGTAGTGCGAGTGAAGCATGAGACGACTGAAGAAGTCGAAATAAAAAGAGGAGTGAGACAAAGGTGTATACTTTCACCGACCTTGTTCAATCTTTACTCTGAGGACATAATGAATAGAGCACTTCTTGACCAATTCGTTGGTATTAAAATAAATGGAATTTTAATAAACAACCTCAGATACGCCGATGACACAGTACTTATCGCAGAAACACTCGAGGATCTCCAGACCTTAGTCAATAGAGTAGCAACAGTTAGTCAAGAATATGGACTGTCACTAAACATAAGAAAAACAAAATGCATGTTAATATCCAAATCAACTCAAAATGTCCCAGATATACGCATACAGGTTCAAAATATAGAACACGTCAGAAAATACAACTATTTAGGCACCGTCATCATTGAAAACAACGATAGCTCTGAAGAAATCAAAATCCGGATAGAGAAAGCAAGAGCCGTATTCACGAAAATGAAGAGAGTGTTCTGTGGCAGAGACCTGAGTCTTGAATTAAAGGTTCGTCTGGCAAGATGTTACGTACTGTCAGTTTTGTTTTATGGAATGAAGGCATGGACGCTTAAAAAGATCGATATTAACAAGTTGGAAGCCTTTGAATTGTGGATGTACCGCAGAATGTTAAGAATATCATGGATGGAGAAAATCACAAACGCTGAAGTACTGAGGAGAATGAATAAAGAAAAGGAGGTCATACTTACAATTAAAAAACGAAAATTACAATACCTGGGACACGTTACGAGAGGAGAAAGATATCAACTACTGAGAACTATGCAGGGAAAAATTATGGGAAAGAGATCTGTAGGAAAAAGACGAAACTCCTGGTTAAAAAATCTAAGAGAATGGTATAATTGCAGCAATAACCAGCTGTTTAGGTCAGCAGTCTCGAAAATACGTATAGCTCTGATGATCGCCAACCTTCGGAACGAAGACGGCACCTAAAGAAGAAGAAAAGAGTGTCTTCGAAACTTACACCCGTCGACACCCCTCTAATTCCCGTTTATACCCATATTACCCGATGGAACCCTGAAACGTCAATTTCTTTCCCTTAAAGTTCGAAGGTTTCGATCGTTACGTGCTGATGGCGTTAGCTATTCTATACCGGATGCCTGATTCCCGAATTTGCCTCTGAGCGTCTTAATAATAATTTTTATATAAACACAATTAATAAAACTATTCTATTTCTTTCTATAACTAAAGGAATAAGATAATATAACGTCTGTGAAAAAACCTGAGTGCCCTTTTATTCCTATTGCTGGTATTTAAAGCATTCTTTCTTGCAATCAGGAAAAACAATCGCCATATTAGATTTCCTACACAGGTCAACCGTTATATTACAGTATAATGAGTTTATTTCATTATTCTTTTGTTTCCTTATAATTGGAAAATCGTTCAATATTTTAATACATTTTAACGGTATTTCATATACCATATGTTAAAAACTACCCTTAACACGTCTGGTTTTACTTACATAATCAGAGTAGGATTATTTTGACAGATTTATAGCCAAATCTTAGAAAGAGTCCTTTAGTTTTATGACTTCATAAATTTACTGAGTTTATATATTTTTAAGAAAACATTTAAACGACAAAGATAATAAAAGTTAAGTTCGATAACTGATTTATTTTTTCTTTAGATTTTCCTGGATAGTGATAAAAAATATAACTACCCTATTCCCACGCGAAATCTATTCACAGAATGATTCTTTAATTATTTATTTTAACAAAATATAGTTGACATTGAACAATGAAAAATAATTAACATTTGTTCTATTACAACAAAACAACGTTACAAAATGAATTATATATGAAACAGAACTGTTATTTTACCCGTACCACGTTGAAAAAGTACACGCAGTCTCCGGATGATTATCTCCCAAGACTTCAATACTCCAGCTAGTTTATACAGCAACATAACCTAAATCTAAATTTTCCAAACCTTATTTTATTTACTGATGAGGCCGGTTATAAAAATCCTCTCGTTATAATTCAAAACAGACACCAACAAAGGTTCATTGTAAATGTGTGGACTGGGATCATCAGAAATAACCTTATAGGTCCATTTGTTTTGGAAGGAACACCCAATAAAGAGATTTATTCACAATTTTTGCAGCAAAATTCAAATAATTTATTGGAAGATGCACCTCTTGATAGAAGAATGCACAAATGGTACATTCTTGATGGTGCTCCACCTTATTTTAACCATAAAGTACGTCAACACCTAACTAATATTTTTGGCCCTCGTTGGATAGGTCCAGGTGGGCATATTTTATAGCCACCAAGATCTTCATGCCTAAATCCCTTAAACTTTTACTTCTGGGGACATCTAAAAGAACTAGTTTATTCAACACCAGTAAATAGTAGAGAAGAACTACTAGCGAGAATAACACAACATTCCCACGAAGTCCGTAATAATGCCGGAATATTATTTGCAGTGCAGCAGGAAAATATTTGAAGAATAAAAAAATGTATTGAAGTACGTGGAGCCCATCTTGAACATTTGTCAAAATAACATTTAAATGTCACAATTTTTGCATTTTAATAACATTGTAAATTAATTGAGCACCGATCAACCTTTTGAAAAGTTTTTGGACTTGACAATGTTTAAACTCGAAATCTTTCAGCAAAATATTTTCTTACCTTCGAAGAGTGAGACAGCGCTTTTCCATAAATTAAAGCACATCAGCACACTTTGCGTATTTTATTTTTACCTGTTTGTATTTAGCATTAGAATCTTTTGAGTCTTTCGAATAAAAACCGATTTATCTCGAAAACCGCCAGTTTTATTAATATTAAAGAAATCAGTTTTCAGCAATAAAAATTATACCTGTCAAAAATTAGGTCCAACGAGTGAGGCTGCAAGTCCGTCCCTGACTCTGATGATCTAAAACATCTACTGTAGTATGGTTTAATAAGTCTTTAGAGCCTCTATAAAATATTAAAATTTCATTAAATTATACCAGTCAGTTCAAAATTTAGAGCCGAAAAGGTAAATCGCTGGGTACCCCTTTAGGGCTCCGTATCTCCATTAAGAATTTTTTTCTATGATAAAGTAGGGTTATTTTGACCTTTCCTGTATGCTCCCGAAAAATTATATCTATTTTAATGTTTGTTCACGCATTATTTTTAATAAGAGTGAGATTTCTTGACGAAACTTTCTAGATATTTTAACAGGGCTTCTATAGTTGTCCCATAAAAATGCTTCCAGTATAGGTTTGTTGCAACAATAATAAAAACTGAGAAATTTGTTGGGTTAGCCAAATTTTTAATAAAATTCATTTGTAGATAACTTTTGACAAAATTTTCAGCATATTTTGGAGGGTTCTTTAGAATGGTCCCACAAAAATTTTTTTAATATGTTTATTGAAAGTTTTCTTCGAAATTGTGTACGTTATTAATAATAATAATAATAATAATATCCTTTATTTGCCAACATGATGATCACATAACAAAGCAACGTCAGAGAAAGAAATGTTTAACATTAAGAATTGTAAATATATCGATCTAACTACAGTTAATATAAAAACTAATCGACATTTCGATAGGAACCTTACACAAAGGGAAATAAAAGGAGAAAAAGACAGATACAAGATAATTTAAAAAAGTAGTAATAAAAAAGTAAAAACAAAGTTTTACAGTTTGCAAAATAAGATATTCTAATTTAAAAGGAATAAAATTTTTACACACAAAACAAATGCTTGAGAAAAACCCACTAAACAAAAAATATTAAATTAAAAATATTGACATTACAAAAACTATTCATTAAAATTGAAAGAGTAAAAGCACCTATCAGAAAGCCATTCATTTACGCGTCTCTTAAAGCAATTTCTCTTGGTAACATCCTAACGGCTTTAATCGCCATATAGTATGGTCTTCTCTCATAGAAGGTGGAGTTATGGAAAGGTACCCTTAGGTCATTCGCCCCTCTGGTAGTCATAACTATATTTCCCCCATAGCACTGTCTATTTAGCGGAAATAATTCCGTATTCCTTCTGACAAGCATGACTAAAGATCTAAAGTATAATGAGGGAACAGTAAGCAACTTAAACTGAGTAAAAAATGGTCGACATGAAGCTCTTGGATGTAGGTGGAAGATGCATCTTATTATGCGTTTTTGAATTTTAAATATATTAATAGCCTTTCTTGATGATCCCCAAAAGGAAATACCATAAGGGACAAGAGATTGTATTTGCCCAAGGTAGAAAAGCCTAACAGTCTCTGCAGTGATGACGCCACGAAGCCTTCGGACTACACCACACAAACTGCTAAGCCTAGCCCCAAGAGTTGAGATATGATGTTCCCAGTTTAAAGAGGGGTCCAAATGAACACCCAAGAACTTAACCTGTTCCAAAGTAGGTATAGATCTACCCCTAAGCCACACAAGCAGTGACTCAGGCCTTATTGCATGCTTTGAAAAAAGAATGAGGCCGGTTTTATCTATGTTTAGAGTGAGGCCGTTATCAGAACACCACTGTTGCATTTTCAATGCAGAGTTGATGCACTTTTGAAACTGCCATAGAAGTGTCTGCTATCCCCCAGATTGTTTACATATCTTAAGAATAATATGGGTCCCAAAATGGAGCCCTGAGGTACCTCCTGCAACAATTTAGTTCTATCTGAAAAGTAATGATGATTATTTTTAGCAAAGTAGACTGTTTGCTGCCTATCCGATAAGTAGGATTGCAGCAAACTGGCAGCAACACCTCTGACCCCATACGCACCAAGCTTTGTCAAAAGCAAGTTATGATCCACAGTGTCAAAGGCCTTAGACAAATCAAAATATAGGCCTGCCATTTTATCATTTGTGTCAATTCTTTCATTTATATAGGAAATTGTATTAAATATTGCCATTTCAGTAGATTTGTTAGGTCTAAAGCCGAACTGATTTTTACTCAGGATAGTTTCGTTAGTCTGTTTAGATGTTCAAGTATTCTAGTATATATAACTTTTTCAAAGACCTTTGACACTGCTGAAAGCAGGGAGATTGGTCTGTAATTTTTGATGCTCTGGCGATCCCCTTTTTTAAATATAGGAATCACTTTGGCTGTCTTGAGATTATTAGAAAAGATCTGCGTGGCAAAACTTTCATTAACAATATTTGCTAAGGGATTACTTATGCAGTGTGCGACAAATTTTAAAACATATACGGGCACGTCGTCCAGTTCCGCTGAGAATTTATTAGGTAAACTCATCAGTGTTCGAAAAATTTCATCAGAATTAACTGGTGATAAAAATATTGTAGGATAATTAACTTCAGTTTGAAACGTAAGGTTAAGATTTGAATTATTGTATACATTGAACTGTCTGCTAAATAGTTCAGCAATATCTTTTGGGTCACTATGAATATGATCATCTATTTTTAGGGTTATGTCGTAATTCTTTTTAATCTCATTGCATTCGGTTTTAAGAATATTCCAAGCAGTTTTAATTTTATTTTTGGAATTAATAATCCTACTATCATTTAAATTTTTATGATAATCAGATAGGTATTTCCGATAAATCTTTCTTTCTGACCTATATGTTCTATACACAGCTTGACTTTCTGTCTGCTTGTATCACACATACAGGTCTTTGATGTAGTTTGAATAGTTACGGATTTCGGTATTTACCCAGCTTGCTTTATGATATTTGATTCTACTTGTACTGGTTGGGAAAGAAAGGTCATAATAATAGTAGTTTATTAAAAGTAAGTAATGGAAAATATAATTAAAATAACAGATTCTAATAAATATTTAATATTTAGAGGTATATAAAGTTTAAGTATTTCATTGTTTCATACATTCAACTGACTTTCAAATATGATAAACTATTAAAGTTCTACCAAATAATGAAGTGCGTTTTTGAGATTTAGTCAGATTTATTAATTTTTCAGTATTTTGATTTTTATTCGAAAATTATGCATTTTTCGTAGGTATATTTTTACAAAAAAGTTGTAGGTAATGAAACTTACAATCGAAATTGTACTTCATAAAGTCAATAAAAATTATTTTATCAAAAAAATACACTCCAAATCAAAATAAAAAAAAAGTAAAAGAATGCAAAAATTTTTTTCTTCCTTCATAATTTTTATCCAAGTAAGGGATGAAAAAAAAAGCAGACATTACACCCGTTAAATTGAGATTCTGCAAAAGTCTTCTTCTTTTTCTTCGTCCTATTATGTTAGGCCTATGGCCTGTATGTTACTGGTTTTCTTTTTGTAAATTAAGGACCAGTTATCTAGCTATCTCTTCTGGGTAGCTATTCTGGTTCTTCATAGGAAGTGATCATTCTCTTGAGAGAATAGGGACAATCCCATCCCACGGTTATTCTCTCGATTATGTATTACCGTATTCTCGTACGACATGATGGGAGATCGGAGAAAAAATCTAGTAAGCTATGTTGCCAAACGTCTATAGTGTATGTAACAATATAAATAGTGCATTTAACCCTAAAAAAGAATATGAATATGGGCATAACCCTACTTAGCAAGCAAATTTTCGAATTTAAAATAAATATAATTACAATTTTTAATCTATTTAATATTCTTAATGAGAGAAAAGAATTAGAAATGGAGTTTTATAGAGAAAAAATAAATATGTAAAAACACAAATCGAAATATTTTACTGGAAAAATATCCGTTATGCATGAAATTAGTATCACCGTCAAAGATGTAAAGGATACGCGAAATAAAATTAACATTTTCATTTCATAAAATACAAATTTTTAGTTTTTCTACCGGGTTAAGAAAAGAAAAATTTTCCTTGTTTTTGTAAAAATGTTACTTTTTATACTCCCTGCAAATATCAGGGAACGAATATACAAAGTAAGTAAACAAAATGAAATCCGTAAAAATTTATTTCATCAATAAAATACATTTTGCATACTTGACATACGTAGATTTAATTACGCTAATAGTAAAATTATTAATTTTCCCTAAAGTAGTTACTGATAATGTGTTATTGGATCTGTCTTGCTTCTTGTAGATCAGGGTATATCTCTTGTTCTTGATGAACATTTCCGGTAACAAAAAGTTATTATCAACCTATCTTTTGGAAAACATCTAAATCTATTCTTCGAGACCTCACAACATCTTTCAACGGTACTCCGCAATTAACAGATATCTACTAAATCTTTCCTCTGGTATTCCCAGTTGTGACACGTCTCCAAAAAGCCATGACCTTAAAAGAAACCGTGAAAAAATTAAACTTGGATCACTTTCCTGTATATATTTAAACATATTCTAAATTAATAGTAAATTATCAGTTTATGGTACAACTAATTTACCCGAATCTCCAATGAGGAAGAATAAATCTTCTGGGTTTCTTCTATAGATCATTTCCATTATATTGGAAATGTTAGATTCATACCAAATATAGGAATCATGGGTACCACAGGGAAATGTGGCATTCTTTTTCAAAAAAAAAAAACAAATTGCATAGCGTTGTTAAGTTTGTAAAATACATATTACTGCTAGCTGTTTATAATTTAGGATTTAACAGAAAATTACCCAAATGGACAAGCTCATAATTCATTTAAATTTTGTAGCAATTAGATCCACTCTGAAATAGCATCTTTTCTATTTAAAGCATCTGGGTTTTTCTTCCTGACACTTACTCCTACTGACACTTCCTGACTGACTAGTTCCAGAAATATATTCAACCCAGTAATTTCGAGGTAGCTGCCAGTCACAAAAAATCTACGAACCTACAAACATTAATATTTAAATAAAATTATATTAATATGGGTACCTAAATGTAAAAAGGAAAATTAATATTAGCTTAACATCCTCCAAATTTTTTAACAGTAACTAAAGTAGGTAATACATTATAAATATGTATAATTCGACCAAGTAAAAAATCATTAATGATTTACTGATCTTGTATATACTAACTTTATTGTTACAAAATATTACCATGACTTCTGACAAAGATGATGTAGCCTTCTTTCAAGCCCTGAGAATTCTAGAAATAGGTTATTTTTAGTACAAGATATCTTCGCAGATCTTTACCAAGTCGGTAAAATAAATTAAACGAAGTGGAATCCGCCAAATTTCACAAATATTTATATAATAGGTACTTACCTAAACAGCCTTGTGAATTCCGAATCATTTAAATCTTCCAATCGACGCAACCGTGGTAGAAATTGACGATTATAATTTGCCATTTGTTTTTCCGCTAATATGACAATCCTGTGGTCCATCATGATTCAAAATTACTTCCTCAATACCCATTTTATAAATGTATATTTGCAAATAAAAATATTTTAAAAAAATTACAACATTTTATTTTCAAAACGATCATGAACTTTTATAATCTAAAAATGACGGGAATGACAGTATCGTTCTCTCAAAATCTCACCGTTCTCTTGGTTCGGACTAGTAGAACAAGTTCTCTCAAGATTTGATAAATGTGATCATCGCTTAAAATTATCAAAATACGGTTTCTTACTTTTTCGTGAGAACCACGCCCACTTTCCATTAAGGTGATCATTTTCTCGAGAATGAGAATAGCTACCCTGGGGTCTTCCAGGTGGTCTAGATACATCCGGCTTGCCATCTCATACCTCCTTCACCATTCGTCCTCCAACAATTCTGGTTACGTGTTGATCCCATTTTCTTCTTCTCTCCTGGCCCCATAATAAGTAAATTAAGAAAGGTATAATATAATGTGATAATTAATTTTACTTTCCATTCCGCACCCCATATTAATAGTTTTTTCAAAATATAATTACTTCTATTATTAAACATCCTAAAATAATTTGTTCATTGAAGGAAGAAAAATGTTCATTCAAAAATATAAAATTTTATAATCGTACAGACTTCTGCTGAGGACCATTTTAATAGGCGTGATAGTAGCGTTCTGTTGAGCAATATCTCTACCTAAATTCACTGACAAAAAAGTTGTGAGACGAAATTTGAAAAATAAAGTAAAAATTTGCTAATATCGAGAATAAAATTTTTTAAAAAAATTGAATCGACTTTTAAAAATTCACTAAAAAGTGGAAAATAACTATACATTTTTATATGAGATTAACATTTTTGAAGTCAGCGCCAAACTAATACCTGATAAAATGTAATTCGCATAAACAGACATACTTTATTTGTAATTGCTTTCTTACCATAATTTGTATATATTAGTAGTTATTTATTTCATTTCAAAATAATTTAGCGCCGACTTCAAAAAGTTCAATTTCATATAAAAATTTATAGTTATTTTTCATTTATTAGCGCACTTTAAAAGTAGGTTCAATTTTTTTATAAAAATTTTATTTTTTTATTTTAAGTTTAAGAATTCATTAAGATATCCATAAATTATTTGAACTAAGTACTAATCGAGATTAGTGTACCTCGCAATGACTCCAAGGTGGCAAAAAAGTACCCACTAAAAATTCTTTGGTTCTTAGAGTTCTCCAGATACCAGTAAAATTGTGTCAAACAAATATTTAGTCTGTCATAGTAAATCCACTTTCTTAAATTTCAAATTAATTTTAAAATGGTAATATAGGCGCTAAAACCTTTCAATATCGATATTTAAAGAACATGAGATGTAAATTTCTTAGCCCGATATATTTTATACTGCATGTTGAGTTTGTATACGCCTCAAGAACCCCACAATATCAATTTTAGACAAAATCGGAATACGAAAAATATTTTCCCTCATATTGTATCTTATCAACCTAATAGCTGTAAAAAATTACCTTCATATTCGTAATACACGACCACGAAAACCCCCTAATACCAAATCTGAAAAAATACGAATAAGGTAAAATTTTCAACCCACCATATTGCATCCGCTATATTGAATTTCAAAAAAATTATTTCCAGTCGTAATCTAAATCTAAATCTAAACCATTCAAAGCCCCTTAGTACCAATTTTGGATAAAATTCGGCAGTTTAAAATTTCTAGACTTATATTCGCCATTTACATCCTCTAAAACCATTCAGTCCCATCTTTGACCAAAATCGAAAAATGTAAAATTTTTAGTCCGCTACATTGGATTCGCCATATTGAGTCCTGAAAACATACTTTTAAATTCACAATTTACACCCTCAAGAATTCCCTATATCAGTTTGGGAGAAAATCGTAAAATGTAAAATTTTTAGGACACCATATTGAATCTGACAGATTGAGTTTTTCAAAAAATATTTTAAATTCTTAATGAACACTAACAAAAATACCCTAATACTGATTTTAGACAAAATCGCGAGATGCAGAATCTTTAATCCGCCATCTTGGATCCGCCATATTTAGTTTTTTTTATTAATCTTAAATTCGTAATGTGCGATCCCAAAAACTCCCCCCCCCCCCATATCAATTTTGAAAAAATCGGACAAAATTAATTTTTTATCCGCCATATTGGATACTTCATATTGAATTTTTTTTTAAATAATTTCAGATTCGTTATGTACGACCCCAAAAATTTTCCCATACCAATTTTGAAAAAAATCGGACAAAATTAATTTTTTTGCCCGCCATATTGTCAGCGCCATCTTGGACAGTACTGCACCAATTTGATCCAAAAAAATATAGGACCACCCCAGCCACTTCCTGGACATAACGTAAAAAATTTCATTCAAATCGGTGCCGCCGTTCCGGAGTAATCGGTGTACATACATAAAAAAACACATAGTCGACGAATTGAGAACCTCCTTCTTTTAGAAATCGGTTAAAAATAGCAAAGTTTGAGACACCATATCTCGGTTACTTTTTATCGTATAGACTTTTACGAGAGCTCATTTTAAAGGCCGTAAAGTTTTAGTTCCTTTCTCAAATACATAGTCAATAGCTTAATGCTGTAAATGAAACTTTTAATTAGACATGACTCTTAAACTGCCCTTGTGTAATAACTATAATGACCCGGACGGTTACTATATTAAAATATTGAATTTTTTTAGCTTCCATCATTTGGTTGGTCAGAAGATTATCAACTTGATGTTATGGAACAGTTTTACAGAGCTTTTGATGATCTAAGAAGCGAAGGTTGGTTTATAGGAGAGATGATATGGAACTTTGCAGATTTCAAAACCGATCAAAGTAAGACACTTAAAAGATATTAACTGTTCAAAGTTAGGAAAATAACTATGAAATAATGGATGTGCCGGACACGAATTATGTCAGTGCTTCATAGCAGTTATTGATGTTATTTTTTCTGAATGTTCATTGCAGATATCTCTTTGAGTTAGCTGAAAGAATATGTCTGCATATTGAAACATAGGAGTTAAAATTTCATACCTTTTTTTGTGTTTCCTAAATTAGTAAATGTGACTTAATCGTACCTATTTTCGTGGAGCTCTTGTGTCGAATTTTTTCAGACTTTTAAATTGCTTTGCTTCTATCGTTTTTAGTTCAAATCTCAACTGATTTGTTATTCTGAAATTTCGGCAATCATTGTAGGTGCGGATTTCCAAGAATAGTTTTAAGAAATGTTAGTCTTTGTAATTGTTTTTTCTCGATTTTTTCAATTTCGGTAGATTCTGTAAGTATTTCTAAGTGTGTACATGCATAGAATTATTTCATAATTTTTTGGCTTCGCTGCAATGGCGGACTAAGCCCGTCGCACGTCCAGGGCGGCAGAACTAAATGAGACTTAAAAATTGATATATTTTTCAAGGACGAATCCAAGAGAGGGCGATCGCCTCTCCCTTCCAAGAGCTTCGACTTCGAAAAAATAAAATCACCTCCCTGTTGTATTGGGAATGTGAATTTCGCTCATGTATATATATATATATATATATATATATATATATATATATATATATATATATATATATATATATATATATATATATATATATATATATATATATATATAATGCAACTCAGCATTCAGCACAGCAACCTGCAGGTGAAGAAATACAAATAAATAATGAAAAATCAAGGCATCTTTTATTTTATATGTTTAAAAACAAAGCGCTGCACTAACGACCATATGGCCTCAAAAACCGAACAAAATTAATAACGTCGTTGTTTTTGACTCTAGACGGGTCAAAATTAGTCTCCGGTGATTTTTGAGGGCGCTAAGTTGATTTCTGGCATTATTTTACTTATCGGGTGAAGGGGGGGGGGGTTGACTTAAGATAGGGAGGGGAAGGGGAGTAATATTTAAAAAACCTAATGGGTATCGTTTTATATGTTTTTAGGTGATCCGATTTCATTTCTGGCATTATTTTACCAATCGGGTGAAGGGGCGCTGACTTAGGATGGAGAGGGGGAGGGGAGTAATATTAAAAAAACGTAATGGGTATCGTTTTATATGTTGACTTGGGGTAATTGTACGTTTTCTCATAAAAAAAACTATCTCAAGATAAAAGCAAAGTCTCTTTACTGTGTGATCAAGTAGATCCTGAAGCACAACTTCAACACTCGTCTCCGTAATTGGGATTGACTCTTGTTTTGGATAGCAGAGTTTCTTTGCCTCTCTAATTAGAGTATACCAAGGAAATATACCCTTATTGGAATCTTGTAGCAACTCCCACTGCCTCCTTGTAAAGTCACCTTCAACAAAGATTTGCAAAGCTTGTTCAGGTGTGTAATTTTTTACTTTCGATTTCTGAGCAGTATTTATTACCTTCCTGTTAAGTTTGGCTCTTGTTAGTGTTGAAGTTGCATCTATTATAAGTTTAGAGGTCGCGGCATTTCCAGACATTCGTTGACTTACGCTGGCTGCATAGGAAAGTTCCTCAACAGGTATCTGTTCGCGGAGTTTTTTTGTATTTCGTCGTTTACTACGATCATGTAATTCTTGGAAATGCTTCCTTGGGCGTCCCGTAGAATTCGTGGCCCAATTATGTACTGCTATTGATGTATTAAGCCATTTCTCGTTTTTTTCCAAAAATCTTTCTTCAATATAGTTAAATGATATCTATCTTTTCTTCAAATCGCTATTAAAATGTTTTAAATCGTGACTTAAGGTATGGTACTCGTTTTGGAGACATTTCATCATTTCGCAAAGCTTATGTTCCACAAATGATACCTTATCTTCAAGTGTACTGGATGTGCTTGGTTTAAAAAGTATGTGTATCATTTTACGATATACCTCAATACCATTTGATGTCAAATTTGTACCTATAGAAAAAACAATATGTATGTAAGTAAAAAATAACCAAAATTATTGCAAAAAAAAAACCGTGGAACTCAAAGCGGTTTTTTTTAAGAGGTGAAAACATGTGGAAAATGTTTTGACTGTTATCATATGGCTAAGGTCTATAGTTTATTATAAAAAAAGAATTATAGTCCCACCTAGCTCCGACATTTTCAAAAACACTAATTAGTTCAAAAAAGAAAAACAAAAAAATAGAAAATTTTCTTGCATATTGTTTTAGGTCCATAAGAATACTAAACAGTATATTTTTACATAATATATATTAAAATTAAATACATACCTTGTTCTTCAGATTCCATCAAAAAAATTTTTTTTTAATATTCACTTTACAAAATACCAAACACCAAACACAAGTCTAAAAAAAATCTGTCAAGTACGAATGCGTGCGTATTGAACGAAGCTTAGATTGCAATTAACTGTGGGGAGCGTAGCTGCGGGGAGGGGCCACTTTATCATAATTTTATGATAGTACGGTTACTCAGGTATACATAGAAAATAATGTGGATGATTACTTGTATAGCTTGCATTTCTCCTTTTTGTCCGGTTTTTAAGGCCAAAGGCTCGTTAGTGCGCTGTACAATTATATCAGTGCATTTCATTACATTAGATACGAGATAGTAGTTCTCAGGATTGGATTGATTTTAATTAAATGGTTTAAATCATAATTAAAATCAAGATCTAATCACTTGACTTTTTTCCATAAAAATCATGATTTAAATACAGAAAAATACTATAATATTTCAAACAACTTGCGAAAAAAAAAAGATTTAATAGCTATAATGGAATGCCCAAGTCATAAACGTTTGAATCAAATAAGCTAGTTCCTAAAATATTCAAAGCTTAAAAATATAAATACAAAAGACAACTTGAAATCATAAACTTATCATTTATCATCACTTGCATTTTCGTTGTAAAATTTTATTAAAATGCTAATTTTTAACCTTTTTAAATCCCCAATCTATTTCCTAAATTGAACTGTACAAAACAAAATCTATTAAAGACACTTTCCATGGACGGTGAAGAAGCAACTGCACACAGGAACTGCTTTATTACTGGTAACCGTTTGGCAATTTTAGGCTTATGAAGTCCACCACTAAATTCCATTTATGTTTTCTGTTACTTCCTCCTACAATACTTTCTTAAAGGAACTGGAGAGTGCGTTCAATTTTATTACTAACTAGCGACCCGCCCCGGCTTCGCACGGGTGCAATGCTGATACTAAATACACTACAGAAAAACTGTGACTATTTATTTTATTTTTACAACAATTATTACATCGGCCTCCGACGCGCTATTTATAGGCACGCTGCCGCCGCCCCGGTCGGCCAGTACCGCCGCAAGCGCTACTTCCCGCAATTTTAAATCTGTAATATCTTCGAAAATATTCATTTAAATCTTGTGCTGTAAAGGACCATATAGATCTATATTAAATCAACAATGTATTTAAGCTATTTAATTGGATAAGGATTAATGCTGTATTGGTTAAAATCGCTTCAAAATTTGCCAATATTTGTCGTAAAAAGTAAATGACAAAAAAATGTTATTGTGGGATATCCATGAGAGATAGACATATACCATCGCGGAGTTTTCTGTAGACCTTTTCAATGTGTACAAATAATTAGTACATTATTTTGATAAATCTCGTAGGGTTCAGCCTGCGTTTGCAATGTAAGCGGAAAAAAATATGATAATTAACGACATCACATTAGAAACCTCAAAAATAACAGTATTTCTCCACTATTTAATGGATGTTATTATACATATAAACCTTCCTCTTGAATCACTCTATCTATTGAAAAAAACCGCATCAAAATCCGGTGCATAGTTTTAAAGATTTAAGCATACAAAGGGACATAGGGACAGAGAAAGCGACTTTGTTTTATACTATGTAGTGATGGTGGCAATTCCATATCTTCAAATAATTTACGAACAGTTCCTAAATACAAATTTATTTCTTCTGAAGATAATGTATACTTTTGTTTTTGGGGATCAAACAGGATATGGAGTTATTGTTTGGTCATATCGACGATGAAATGCTTGTTTTTTTTTGGTAGAGAAAGCTCTACCTCTATTTCGAAGATATGGTGTATTGCCATTACTCCACAGTATCTGAAATAGTTCATTTTTTTCTGTAAAAAGGTAAAACGGTGAGGTCAGCAAATATCACTCAGTTATTTAAGTTCATAAGTTGTTAAATTCCTATATTTCAAATATTTTATTATTATTATTATTATTTTAATTTTAGACATAGTAAGAGTTGGCGGTAACCGGAAAGGAATTTTTTCTAGAAACCGTCAGCCAAAGAAAGCAGCGTTTTTCTTGAGAAAAAGATATTGGGCTTTGGCGAATGAACTGGATAATGCGACGCTTCCAAGCGATTTGGACAAGTATGTGATTGGTTCGAAAACTTCTCAAATAGGGCACGATGAATTATAATAATGTAGAAAATAATATACCAGGTTTGTTATTTAAAATTGTGTTTTTCTTCTCAAAAATCCCTTCTTAGAATCTGTTAAAATATAAATAATGAATTTAAAAGAAGTTTGTGACTCACAGTGACTTCGCAGTTTAATAGTTATTAAGTATTGTGATGAAGGACCAAGCTAATGATACGCCCCTGTATACAAATATTATCTTAACGCTATGAGTCATCTTTATTATAATGTAACGAAAAAAAAATCATATCGATAAGTCATTATATTTCTAGGTAGTTCTCGACTTTTATATTAGCATATTTCTTATTATTTCTAGTAGGTTCTATAGGTATATAAATAGGGCTTGGATATGGGTTTTAATATAGTTGTATCTGAATAGTGAACGTATCAAGCAGTAGTAATTAGATAGTTGTGATTTAGCTGTAAAATGAATGATTTTGAAGAGATAAAATCATAACAGTTGGTGTCAGAAGTGAGGATATCACCGGGTTTCTTGAAAATGCTATGAAACTTAGAAGAAATAGAGTAAAACGGATTTCACTGTTAGGTTTATTATCAAGTAATTAGATATGGATAATTTTCGGCAAATTTTTAAAAAATTCTATTTGGAAACCAATAGAGATAGCGGAAAACAGACTTCACCATCAGATCTGTCATTAAAAAAGAAGCATAGAACCGAATTTTCGATAAAGTTCTAGAACATTCTATTTGAAAACTTGAACTGATAGTGAAAAACTGAATTCACCGTCCAATTTGTTATCAACAAAGAAGCTTAAAACTGAATTTTCGACAAAGTTCTAGAATATTCTATTTGGAAACTAAAAAAGATAGCAAAAAGCTAACTTGATCATGCAATTTGTCATCAAGAAAAAAAACTAGAACCGCTTTTTCGATAGAATTCTAGAACATTCTATATAGCAACTTGTTACGGTTAAAAATTGATCTTAAATAATAAATATTTTTGTTTACATTTTTCAAGATTAAATTACAGGTTCAGATTACTAAAGTCATAAATAGATTTTTGTTTTATACATAAATTTACAGTAAACAATGTTTTCTACTATAAAACTAATGATTACCTTTTGTTTTTCATTCATTATTATTGGTTTCATCTATATTCAGATCATTCCTTTTGTTTATATTTTGAAATTTTGATTGACATCGAAACTTAACATATTTCTATAATCTGTAAATTTTCATTAGGTACCTCGAGACAATGTATCACAGATTGGGAAAAGCGTTTTCTTAATGTTTGGATAAATATAAATAGGGTTATTCGCTTTCTTGTTGATTTTCCTTTTTTCAGAAAATATTTATTTATTGTCACATATCAGCTGTTAAATAGTCAGGTCCACGAGATTGCGTGAAAGTTTTTAGGGTTGCCTATAAGATGGCACATTAGTTGAATATTATCGAAATGCTAAATTTGAAATAGGATTGTATTGACCTTTTTTTCATTATGTTGTTTTTAGTTTATTAATTGAATATTTCCCTTTGCTTTACTAATTAGAATTTTTGGCAATTAAAATATTTGAAATTAGACCCTCGAACTAATTCGAACTATTTCGAACTAATTGGATTCAATTTTTGAATATTTCGAACCCATTAAGTAGTTTGTTATTGGGTATTCATTTTGTAGGACGAGGCAGGTTAGATTATTAAGATATTGGTTGTCTCTGTCTGATTTCAGTACTGGCCAGTTTAAAGTTGAGATAGAAGAATTTTTGTATATATTTTCCGGAAGTAGTTGAAATTGTATGATAAATTTTAAGGGTTCGAGATTATGGCTACGAGATTAAGGTTATTTTTTTTTTGGATAGATTTTTGATGGACGTTTTTATAAAGTTTTTTTGGTAACTTCCGTTGGAAGAAATGTGCTAGTGATTTGAGAGAAATCGTTCTCTTTTGGCTATCTGACGCAACAGCGTGAAGAAGTGGTTTTAGTTTTACTGCTTTCCCAAGTTAAGGGACTTGGTCATAAATGGCCGATTAAAGTAACAAAACCGAATCGGGGTGCAAACAATTTTTGGTGATTTTGGTCGTTTCACTCTACAGCCACTTTGGCGATTATTTTTCTTCAGCCAGCCAGAAACAACGGCTTATCAGTTAGCAGATGCCACCATTTTCTTGAGTTCGAGGTATGTACATATTTCTTTTGAAACAATCAGTTTTTTTGTTTAAGCAAAATTTAGCTAGGCTTTGCGTAGGCCTTTTGTACGACTGATTGAGTAGGAATTTTTATTTCTTTATTTTAGGGTCTTTGGGATAAGTACAATATGTCTTTGGGATAATTATGTCTTTGGAATAATTACGTCTTTGGGAAAACTATAGCATGTTTTTGGAATAGTTACAATATACAGTGTCGCCGGATTTCTTCAGTTTTTTTTTGGATGGAATTTTGTAATGTACAGTTTGGGTTATCGTGTTGCACTTCTGGGATTGTGAGCCTCTGAAGGAGACAATCTCCATATTGAGCCAGGTCAACGTCCTTTCTGGGGAAGCCGTCTATGTCACAGGCCTTGTTTAACCACCTGTTATAAAGTGATTCAGTTAAGTGCCTAATTTTAGCCAAAGTAAGTACACAAGAGTTTCTGATTGTTAAGCCTAATGGGTATTAAACCTGTTTTTTTTTAATCGTTTAGTTATCTAAACACAGTTTTCTGTCCGATTACCTAGAGGGCTAACAGGTAGGGGATTCATGTGTATTTGATTTTGAATCTTTCTAATTAATAGATTTTAAATATTTGGACTTTAATATTTTTGATCTAATGATATTTATCTTTTGGTAATTTACCATATCATATAATATTTGTGGCCAACCAGTAAACTATGTAAGGTGAAATGCAGTCGACTTCGTTGCGCTACAACCTCAAATTTAAATGTTTTATTTTTGCGATACTCTACTGTAATTGAGGTTTTTTTATGGTTTTGTTTTAGAGTCCCAGAGTGGCCAAGTACCCATTTAATTATTGTTTAAAATAATGAATATTATAATGATACATTTATTGAAAATTTCGATTGCTTAACAATTGACTATTTTGGAAACTAACTATTATATACAAAACTGTAACAAACTTTTCAGTAAAATTTTGTCAAGATTTTAACCACTTGAGTGACAGTTATAAGTTGATTTCTATGATCTTATTTTTGTAATTATCTATCATTTTTTTTTGTGCAACTTTCTATTGCTTATATTTTTGTTAACTGTCATTATCTCTTTCATTATCAATTTACTAATTCTTTCTCTTTGCAGATACTTTTGTACTTTTTTTGATTTGCTTTTTACTGCAAAGTTGATAGTCTCCTGCATTGTTGGGCTTATGGAACTTCATAGGCTAGTTTAAAATAGAGTGTGTTCTTTTCTTCTATAACTAGGCTATGTCGATGTAAACCTTCCAAGTGTAGTTGATTTGTTTACTTTGGATCGGTTTGCCGTTCACTGTGCAGTACACTGTCAAGTTTAATTTACTATTCTTTTGTTTTAATATTCACATTTTGCTACGTCATAGAAAGACAATAACTCTCGACTAAGTCAACAAGGTTTCTCTATTGCAATTTAACATTTGTAATCGCACTTCTATTAGATAGCCCCATTAGAGGAGCTTGCAATAATTCACACTGGTGATAACTTTTTCCAGGGGTTGTACTTATTATCTGGGAAGGGGTATACCGTGAGGAATAAATGTATTGGCCTCTATTTAATTGGTTTTATTTCCTATAATTTTAAATTAGGATACTTTTAAGTACTTAGACTCTGCGATTTATTTACCCGGATATGACATATTAAATATTTATTCTTTTCCAAGTTTTCTTGACTACAATTGCTCGTAGTGTAATCATTAGGGCTCATTCTAAAGTAAAATTTGGTGGCGCCTTTTTCCCGATTTAGACATTTATAAAACTTACACAGGCAATATATTAAAAATAGTGGAAAAATATAAAAACAACGAATCTACCCTGAGATGAGCTAGAGTGTAGGTAAACTCCAGTCAGCATTAGGACAATCATTAGGTAAGTCTGAACTGGGGTACCTTACAGGGTGTTGCCAGGATTTGGTAAGGTGTTCATAGTTGGTAATAATATAGTATATTTCATGGTAAAATTTTAAGATTTCATTTGCGACAAAAATTCTTGATTTCAAACTAAAAGAAATAGCAATAAACTGACTTCGCCATCTGATTAGTTACCAAGAAGAAGTTTAGAAACAAGTTTTAGAGAATATTCTAGAAATTTCTATGGTAAATACTAGACAATAAACAACCGAAATGGAGCAAATAAACAAAACATTGCATATTGTGGAACTTATAAAACAACGTCAATTAAAGTATAATTCTCCATCCAGAGACCGCATAGAAGAAAACCAGGAAAAACTACAACAGTCCAATTCTAACATCAAACTTAGAATAAGTGATAATTTACGTTATAACAGAAACCAGATCGAGTGCTACAGGTGTGGATCAATTCGACACATGAACATTGACTGTAGAGTGCAATTAAGAGACCAGATAAAGTGATACAGATGTGGACGAACGGGACACATGAGATGGTAATGCGAAGTGCAATTAAGGTCTAGTTCACCATTCAGAGACCGCAGAGAAGAGAGCCAGGATAAACTGCGACAGTAGAGTTTTAATATCAAATGTAGACCAGGAAGATTACATAACAACGTAGATACCTTGTCAAGAAGGCCATCTAAGGAAGAATACAAGTATTGCAGCAAAATACAACGAAGAGAAGAGTTCCCTATACGGAGAGTCACTTTTGATATTGATCCAGACTGAAGTACAGCTCAGATGAGAAAAGATCAACTTCGACTTAAAGGAAAAGTCAATACTACTCCTATTATCATAACTGTTGATACTGGTGCTGTAGTATCTCTGATAAAGTCAAGCCTTGTTGGTAAATTTAAAATCCCATTATTGTCCAGAAAAGTAACGTTAAGAACGGTAACTGAAGAAGCAGCAGGTGTTCTGCTTCAGCTATGATACAGGAATAGTAATTAAAACTTTTAAAAGTTTTAGAACTTCACAAAATGTCTCACTTAACTCGATCTTTTGCAAAAGATAGTCTGAAACTCAGAATTTTTGCTCTCTAATGGAATCTCAAAATTTTACCATGAAATAAAATATATTATTACCAACTATGAACGCCTTACCAAATCCTGGCAACACCCTGTAAGGTACCTCAGTTCAGACTTACCTAATGATTGTCCTAATGCTGACTGGAGTTTACCTATACGCTAGCTCATCTCAGGGTAGATTCGTTGTTTTTATATTTTTCCACTATTTTTAATATATTGCCTGTGTAAGTTTTATAAATGTCTAAATCGGGAAAAAGGCGCCACCAAATTTTACTTTAGAATGAGCCCTAATGATTATACTACGAGCAAATGTAGTAAAGAAAACTTGGAAAAAAACAAATATTTAATATGTCATATCCGGGTAAATAAATCGCTAATAAATCTTCTTCTTCTTCTTCTTCTACTTCTTGGAGATCTGTCGATCTGTTAATTCTGAAGCTGCCTCTGCATCTTTTCCTGAGAGGCAGATTGCCAACTATCTTTCCACCTTTTAGGGGGCCTCCCGGGAGGTCTTGAGCGGGGCGGGTTATTTTCTAGGACTATTTTCGGAAGTCTGTTCTCGTCCATCCGTCTTACATGGTTGTACCACTGCCTCTTACGTTGTCTTCCCCATCTCACAATGTCTTGTATCCCGCATTGTTCTCTGATATCTGTGTTTCTTACTCTGTCTCTTCTTGTTTTCCCCACTATTGTTCTCAGTGTTTTCATTTCGGCCACCCTTAGCATGTGTTTCGTCTTGTTAGTGTCCTCACGGACTTCCGTGCCGTATGTGATGATGGGTCTGATACAAGTCTTGTAGATTCTAATTTTGCTATCTTTGCGCATGTACGAGTTTGACCAGACTATATCTCGTAGGCATCCTGATAGTGCGGATGCTTTATTAATCTGGCTCCTTAGGTCTTTAACTGGGTCGTGGGTGCTTGATATGTCTATGCCTAGGTATCTGAATTGCATCACCTGCTCTATGGGATTGTCCTCCACCACCAGCTTACATCTGAGTGGATCCTTTGCGATTGTCATGCATTTGGTTTTGCTGATAGAAATGTTCATATTGAGTTGGCGGCTTACTTGGAAAATCTGGAAGAGTTGTCTCTGTAGATCGTTTTCTGATTCAGCAATAATTGCTACATCATCGGCGTAGCACACCAAACCCACTCTTTTGTTGCCCAGTCTGTATCCGAGATTGAGACATGTTACCTTGTTTATGATTTTATTCATGAGGAGATTAAACAAAAAAGGACTCAGACTGTCACCCTGTCTAATTCCTCCCAGTGTTGGGATATTTTCAGTGAATTGATCTCCTGCCTTGACCTTTGTTACGTTATTGTTATTTAGGTTATGGATTATCTTCGTTATGTTCGCTGGTGCCTTATTTTCCATTAATATATGTAGAATGTCTCCCAATCGGACTCTGTCAAACGCCATTGTTAGGTCAATGAAGCAGATATACGCTGGCATACTGTACTCTGTAGCCTTTTCTTTTATTTGTTTTATTATAAACACTGCGTCTGTTATTGACCGTCCCTTTGTGAAGCCCTGTTGTTCCTCAGCATTCTTAATTTGTGTTTCCAGTTTGTCCTTGAGAATACTCGTGAAAAGTTTCATTACTGTGTTTAAGAGAGTTATTCCTCTATAGTTTTGTGGGCAGGTTTTTAGTCCTTTCTTAAATATAGGTATGGTGATGCTATTATGCCATTCGTCTGGTGTTTCCGTTTCGTTTAAGATTTTGTTAAATAGTTGCGATAGTTTCCTTGCCAGTTCGGGGCCTCCATATTTTAAAAGCTCGTTGGGGATGCCGTCCGGCCCGGGTGATTTTCTGTTTTTCAATTTCTTGAGTTTTGCTTTTACCTCTTCGTCGGTGACAGTTCCAATTATATCTGTTTCGTATTCATTTATATTCGGCATTTCTTCAGCATCGTAAAGCTCTTTATAATACTGTTGCCATGTCCCTATTGGTACTCTTTTGGTCTGCACGAACTCGTTAACTTGTTTTTTTCTGTTCCGAAGCATTTTCCATATTTTCCTTTGAGCGCCATACAAGTCGTGGTCCATGTCGCTGGTAAAATTAGCCCAATGTTCTCTTTTGATTGATCTTATTCGTGCGTTTACTCTGTTTCTTACTTGGACATATTCTGCGTGAGTTTCTTCCGACGGTGCGCTTTTGTATATTAGGTAACATTTCCGTTTTGATTCAGAGAGTTCTTTTAGCTCTTGACAAAACCACGGTTTGGTGTGGTTTGTCGCGTTTACATTAATTTTATGCTTTCCAATCGCTTCCTCCGCTGCTTCGTTGATGCATTTCGCAATATTTTGCCAGCTCTCTTCTACTCCCCATTCTGGTTTTAAATCTTTCTCTTTTAATTTGTTAGTAATCCTGTTCTCGTAGAGGAGTTTTATGCTCTCCGTTGTTAGGGACTCCAAATTGTACTTTTCGATGAACTGTGGTGGTTTTCTCTTTTGTTGTGGACGTTTTAGTAGTATCTTGCATAGAACAAGGTTGTGATCAGTCCCCAGGTTAGCGGATGTTAGGGCTCTGACGTCGAGTACTTGTGTGGGTGTTATCACTCGATTTGTGAGTATGAAGTCTAGCATCGATCGCTGGCCTCGATTGTTATTGAAAGTGTATTTGTGCTGGTCTTTGTGTGGGAAGTATGTGTTGTTAATCCTCATTTCATTTCTAGCGCAGAAATCTATTAGTGTTTCGCCGTTTTCATTAATTATGGCTTCATTATACTTTTGCTTTATACCTGGTATGACATCGTTCCCGATCCGTGCATTAAGATCTCCGAGTATGATAATTTCGTGTTTAGTATTTATGTTGTCCATGACGTTTTGTAGTTGCTGGTAGAAGTTTTCAGTTTCTGCTGTGGGCTTAGATATGTCTGGTGCATATGTGCTTATCAAGTGTGTTGTAGTATTGTTCATTTTTAGGGAAATTTTTAATATTCTGTCGTTGATGTATTCGATGTCTTCGATGCTCTGTGTATATTTATCGTGCAGCAAAATTCCAACACCTGAGTGCGCTCTTTCTGATTTTGCTTTTCCACTGTATATTAGTATGAATTCTCCGTATTTTGATGTTCCCTGCCCTTTTTTCTTTGTCTCAGAGAGCCCGCAAATGTCAATGTTATGCTTCTTCATTTCTATTATGATCCCTTGATCTCGTCCGTTCCACGACGTTATGTTCCAGCATGCGATCCGTGTAGTGTGGTGTTTAGGTTTTCTTTTGCCAATTCGTTTTCCAATTCGATTTTCCAATGTCCTAGCGTGTGTCGTCATCTAATAGTTCCGTCCGGTTTCCGAGGCTGTAACTTCAGTTCTGTGAGCCAGTTGGTTCTTTTTACACTAGGTAGGTAGCTAACCTCGCCTAGTAACCCTCCTCCTTTATCCGGGCTTGGGACCGCTAATAAATCGCTGGGTTTAATTGCTTAATAGTATTTTAATTTAAGATTGTAGGAAATAAAACCAATAGAGGCCAATACATTTATTCCTCACGGTATACCCCTTCCGAGAAAATAAGGACAACCCCTGGAAAAAGTTATCACCAGTGTGAATTATTGCAAGCTCCGCTTATGGAGCTATCTAATAGAAGTGCGATTACAAATGATAAATTGCAATAGAGAAACCTTGTTGACTTAGTCGAAAGTTATTGTCTTTCTATGACGTAGCAAAATGTGAATGTTAAAACAAAAGAATAGTAAATTAAACTTGACAGTGTCCTGCACAGTGAACGGCAAACCGATCCAAGAAGTAAACAAATCAACTACTCCCTTTGGAAGGTTTACGTCGACATAGCCCAGAAAAGAACACAGTCTATTTTAAACTGGACTATGAAGTTCCATAAGCCTAACAATGCAGGAGACTATCAACTTTGCAGTAATAAAAAAAATAAGCAATATCAAAAAAAAACTACAAGAATATCTGCAAAGAGAAAGAATTAGAAAATTGATAAGGAGAGAGATAATGAGTGTTTAAATGACAGTTAACAAAAATATAAGCAATAGAAAATTAAAAAAAAGTGTTAGATAATTACAAAAATTAGATCATAGAAATCAATTTATAACTGTCGCTCAAGTGGTTAAAATCTTAATAAAATTTTTCTGAAAAGTATGTTACAATTTTGAACAAAATAACTAGTTTCCAAAATATTCAATTATTAAGCAATTAAAATTTTCAATAAAGGTATCATTATCATAATCATTATTTTAAACAATAATTAAATGGGTACTTGGCCACTCTGGGACTCTAAAACAGAACCACAAAAAAAAACCTCAATTACAGTAGAGTATCGCAAAAATAAAACATTTAAATTTGAGGTTGTGGCGCAACGAAGTCGACTGCGTTTCACCTTACATAATTTACTGGTTCGCCGCAAATATATGATATGGTAAATTACCAAAAGATAAATATCATTAAAAAAAAACATTAAAGTCCAGATATTTAAAGTCTATTAATTAAAAAGGTTCAAAAACATATACACAAGAATCCCCTACCTGTTAGCCCTCTAGGTAATCGAACAGAAAACTGTGTTTAGATAACTAAACGATTCACAATACAGGTGTAATACCCATTAGGCTTAACAGTCAGAAACTCTTTTGTACATACTTTGGCTAAAATTAGGCACTTAGCTGAATCACTTTAAAACAGGTGGTTGAACAAGGCCTGTGACATAGACGGCTTCCCCAGAAAGGACGTTGACCTTGCTCAATATGGAGATTGTCCCTTTCAGAGGCTCACAATCCACAAGTGCAGCACGAAAACCCAAACTGTACATTATGACTATTCCAAAAACATACTATAGTTTACCCAAAGACGTAATTATTCCAAAGACATAATTATTCCAAAGACATATTGTACTTATCCCAAAGACCCTAAAATAAAGAAATAAAAATTCCTACTCAATCAGTCGTACAAAAGGCCTACGCAAAGCCTAGCTCAATTTTGCTTAAACGCAAAAACTGATTGTTTCAAAAGAAATATGTACATACCTCGAACTCAAGAAGATGGTGGCATCTGCTAACTGAACTGAACTGAAGAAAATAATCGCCAAACTGGCTGCAGAGTGAAACGACCAAAATCACAAAAAATTGTTTGCACCCGACTCGGTTTTGTTACATTAATCGGCCATTTATGACCAAGTCCCTTAACTTGGGAAAGTAATAAGACTAAAACCACGTCTTCACGCTCTTGCGTCAGATAGCCAAAAGAGAACGATTGCTCTCAAATCACTAGCACATTTCTTCCAACGGAAGTTACCAAAAAAACTTTATAAAAACGCCTCTCAAAAATCTATCCAAAAAAAATAACCTTAATCTCGTAGCCATAATCTCGAACCCTTGAAATTTATCATACAATTTCAACTACTTCCGGAAAATATATACAAAAATTCTTCTATCTCAACTTTAAACTGGCCAGTACTGAAATCAGACAGAGACAACCAATATCTTAATAATCTAACCTGCCTCGTCCTACAAAATGAATACCCAATAACAAACTACTTAATGGGTTCGAAATATTCAAAAATTAAATCCAATTAGTTCGAATTAGTTCGAGATAGTTCGAGGGTCTAATTTACAATATTATAATTACCAAAAATTCTAACTAGTGAAGTAAAAGGGGAAATATTCAACTAATAAACTAAAAACAACATAATGAACAAAGTGAATACAATCTTATTTCAAATTTAGCATTTTGATAATATTCAACTGGTGTGCCATCTTATAGGTAACCCTAAAAACTTTCACGCAATTTCATGGAGCTGACCATTTAACAGCTGATATGTGACAATAAATAAATATTTTCTGAAAAAGGAAAATCAACAAGAAAGCAAATGACCCTATTTATTATTTATCCAAACATTAAAAAAACGCTTTTCCCAATCTGTGATACATTGTCTCGAGGTACCTAATGAAAATTTACAAATTACAGAAATATGTTAAGTTTCGATGTCAATCAAAATTTCAAAATGTAAACAAAAGGAATGACCTGAATATAGATGAAACCAATAATAATGAATGAAAAACAAAAGGTAATCATTAGTTTTATAGTAGAAAACATCGTTTACTGTAAATTTACGTACAAAACAAAAATCTATTTATGACTTTAGTAATCTGAACCTGTAATTTAATCTTGAAAAATATAAACAAAAATATTTATTATTTAAGATCAATTCTTAACCGTAACAAGTCATAAATTACAAGAAGTTCCGAAATTGATCTAAATTCCTCAATTTCACGTCGCGGCAAAAATGACCCTCAGTAAAACATGTAAAATATTAATTCGTTAACTCTAAATAAAATAGTTATTTAATCATTTTTTATCTGTTTCCCTTTGGCTTCGATCATCCTTTTGAAAGGTTTTTGGACTTGGCAATGTTTGAGCTAGAAATCTTTCAGCATAAGATCTTCTTGCCTTCCAAGAATTTGACAGCGCTTCACCATAAATTACATGCATATTAACATACTCTGCGTAAGAATATTCTTCTATTTTTTAAAATATTTTTACTTAAAGGCGGTTTTGACAAGTTTCGTCAATAGTAATTCATTATGTAGGAGGTATTAACAATAACAACCTAATTTTTTACCTGTTGGTCTTTAGCAATAGTAACTTCTGAGTGTTGAGCGCAAAAAAAAAAAACGATTTATCTCGAAAACCGCGAGTTTTATCGAAATAAATTACCTTTTTTGAAGAGAAATGATACAAAGTGTTTAAAAAATCAGTGGTCAGCTCTATAAAATGACACCTGTCAAAAATTAGGCCCAACGAGTATGGTTGCAAGTCTGTTCCGGACTTCTCTGATGATCTAAAACATCTGGAAAAAATTCGTAAAGAGTGAAATGATAGGAAAATGACGTTTTTTTGAAAAAATTTTGATACATACCACCTATTTCAAGGTCGTAAAACACGATTCTGACCTTGGTTTTCCATTATTTTTCCTCAATTTTGCGGAAAACAGGGAAAATAACTTTTCATTTTAGGTTAAATTTTTTTCACTAAATCGTTAAACTTTTGTTATAACAACGAATTCCACAGTAATAGAAGCTTCTGCATTATACAATAATTAAAAATATGCACTTTTTTAATCGAAAAAATCTGAAAAATTATCACGACAAAAATCACAAGAAATCAAAAGAAAACGGCCGCGATCAACAAATAATAGTTTGCATAATTCGCTAAAGATGTCGTACTTGTTAAAGTCGGCGATGTTGCCAGATTGCAAAAACGATTTCTTTATATATTCTTCTCTTTCTGTTGGAGTTGGAAAGAAAAGGTGCCAAAAAGAATTTTTCCCTTTTCTTTGATTATTGAAGTACTATTAATTACTCGTATATCTATGCCTTCGATGTGCGATTTTTACTCTAAATATTAAAGGTTTTAAGGATTACAATTGCTTTTGTTTGTCTCCCTTCAAATACCAGTATTTTGATGTGCGCTTTTGACTCTAAATATTAAAGGTTTTAAGGATTATAGTTGCTTTTGTTTATTTCCCTCCAAATACCAGTATTTTTAAGCGGATAATATGAATTCATTACATTGCTTATGTCCGTTAACAGAAAGTGTCGAGTGAAAAAAAAAATGCAAGAAGAAAGGCAAGAATTGTGTTCTGGGTGCTCTCCTTGGTAATAATTAATTATAATTAAAATAATCCTCCACATGGTCTCTGCTGGATAATAACATTTTTTAATCAATAAATCTAGGCCAATTTAGGTTAGTTCAGGTTAATTTAAGTTTTTTAAAGTAACCAAGACTAATGTTAACCTGTACTTACTAGAACTAACTAAAAATTTTGGAAGGTTAAGATTCGTTTTACCCCTTTTTATAGTTACAAACATTAAACTATGTTGTTAACTGTAATGGATAAATTTTAAACTTTATACCAGGAAACTTTAAATCTCGGTTAATTTAGATTAGTTCAGGGTAGTTGCTGTTTTCCAAATTAACCAAAATCAAGCTAAACCTGAACCAACCTATCTTAACCAAAACCAACCAAAAATTTTGACGGGTTAAGATTATTTTTACTTAAAAACTCTTCTGAATATTAAAAAAAAATTACACTATATTGTTGACTGAGAAGGACAAATCTTATAGTTTATATATGAAAAAATTTTACATCTGGCAATGTTGCACCTTTTAACGTGATTGGGCGGCCAATTTAGATAGTCTAACGGTTTATGACGTTTCCGAGACGTGTTTTTGATTTTTCGCTGAAAATATAAGTTTTTCTAAATTTGTTTGCTAAAATTTGTGCAAAAATAATTGAAATATATTATGTACAATATTTTTTAACTAGTTCCATTAAAAATAAATACGTAAATTCGGTTTTTAACTGAAAAGAAAGTGTTTTGTGAAGTGACGCTTTTTTTGAGTTTTCCGGGAAAGTGAGGAAAAATAGTGAAAAATCAAGGCCAGAATCGTGTTCTACGATCTCGAAATAGGGGGTGGGTATCGAAATTTTTTCAAAAAAACGTCATTTTCATGCTTTTCACGCTTTGCAAATTTTTACCAAACATCTTCTGTAGTATGGTTTAATGAGTCTTTAGACCCTCTTTAAAATATTAAAATTTCATTAAATCTCCGTTAAGGAACACTCTAGGAACTTTTTTTCAGTGACAAAGTAGGGTTATTTTGACCTTCCCTGTACGCTTCCGAGAAATTAGGAGGTAACTTACCGGACACCCTGTATTTAGAATTATTGATACACATAATAATTTATCAGAAAGTCGTCTTAACTATAAATAAAATAAATAAATGCCTAAATATTGTGGAATCACAAATAAATGTATCATATATTTATAAATAATTATTATCTAATAACATTAAAACAATATCTCTTATCCGGTTAGCAGAACTTTCTGCATTTTGAGTATTACTAGGATTCATAAATACTTCAAATAAATCGTTATTGCTCTCGGCCATATCAGTGAAAGTTCGGGCATTTTCTTCCTCCACCATTAGGGTATCTAACATACCCAAGGCGATATAAAGACCTATTTTACAAAACGTTTTCCAGTGATCTTCGAATATTTTAAATGGAAACACCTTTGTTACATCACATCCCACTGCTTTAAGATTTTCCTCTAATATTCGATAATATTCTTGAAGATATTTCTTATGATCGCCTAAATCGTCTTTTGAAGCGGAAAGAAACATGAAGTAACATAGGTCAAACATTGGAGTTGTTATTTTAGATATTTGCCAGTCTAGGAAACAGAGTTCTGTGGGTTTAGTTGGACTATTTTTGCCCTAAAACAGTGTTTTATTAATAAAATGATTTAAAAAATAGTAATGGTAATTATATCTACGAAATTAAGAGAGTATAGTTTGCCAGAAAGCAAAATTGTAGATAGTGATGAAGATTGAATAAAATGTAGTTGTTTTATTTGCATGCTCTTTATTTAAGTTTTTTTGTACTACATATCGATTAGCATGTATCTCTAGACATTTAAACTTAACGATTAGAAATACAATCTAATCGAAATGTCTTATAAACAAATAAAATAAAGACAATGCAAGTCTGATAACCATATTTTAGTCAACCTCAAAAACGATATTTATGATCAGAATATTAAATAATTATGCACCTAGGTAACATAATACCTGTATGTGCACAAAATCAATAATATCATATTAATTTCAAAAAACAACCATAAAAAGAAAACATAATGAATGAATAATAATAATAATCAATAGAAATACCTACATACTAAACAAATCTACACACTAAGTAACCTATGAAGATTTTGTCAAAGAAAAAGCTTAAATTGATCAATGTTATGAAAAATATATGTTCTACAAAGCTTACTAAATTTTTTCACATGAAGATTGTTCTTAGCCCGGCAGCTAACATCTTTAACTAATGTTTTTATTACTATTTGGTATCCTTAGATGTCTATTCATTCTACATAGCGTTTTATAAGGGTGACTTACATAATTACCTTCAAAATGTAATTTTGTACTACGTTGAGTTGTTTTAACGAGTTTTGATACCGGCCACCCCAAACAATTATTCCATATCTAATTACGGATTCTATTAATATTTTATAAATATCTATTAAAAGTTGAATAGTGAAGTAGTAGATTTTTTTAATAATAATTAATAAAGACAATGGAAGTCCAACAGATATCTACTACTTCGCAAGAAACATCATTGTCTATGACCTTCAAACAAATTGAATAGTGAAAATGTTTCTCAATATATAAAATTTATAAATTAACTTTTTGATGTTGTTTGTTAATTTTAGAATGTACTTAGCCCATTTTAGATTTTTATCAATTATTATACCCAAATATTTTATGAATGGTACATCTTTTATTAACATATTTCCAGCTTCAATTTGGTTAAAGTCTGGGCGATTTGATGTTGTTATCAAAAATGCAATATAATGAGTCTGGTCAACGTTTAAAGTGAGCTTAGAGGAATCCAATTAGTTTATTATTTTAAGCAGACCAGTTTTTGTTGATTCTTTTACTTGATCCCAGGTTTCTCCAGAAAAAACGGCCACTGTATCGTCCGCGTATGAAATTAGAGAACCATGCTACAAGTACATGCTTGTTAGTGAGTTTATATAAACTATAAACAAAATCAGCCCCAATACTGTCCCTTGAGGAACCCCGATTCTAATGTCTAAAGGGTGTCTATAGATATTATCAATTTTTAAAATTTGTTTTCTATTTCTTAAGTAACTCTTAAATACACTTATCACAGAACCCTTAACACCATAGACGTTTAAAACCTCCAAAAGTGGGTCATGGAGCACCGTGTCAAATGCTCTGGCAAGATCCAGAAAAACGGCAAGATATTTTTTATCATTATTAAGATTACCGACTTAGTAATTCATAAATCGCATCTAATTTACTCAATCCGCTGGTAAATCCAAACTGATTTTTAGAGAGGATGTTATTAATTTCCAAAAAATTTACTTTTAAACATTTCTCAAATATTTTCGCAAAATTATTTATTACACTAATTGGACGATAATTGCTTTGTCTCCTGATATACGTATTGGTGTAACAAGTATCAGTTTGAAATGGCTGGGTACTTTACTCGATTTAAAAATTAAATTTATTAGATAAGTCAAGGGTTGCAACAAGAAGAGGTGGAATTGTCTAACGAACTGAGAGTTTATTCCATCTACACCGGGAGCGCAATTATCCTTTAAAGATTGTATTTGTTTTATTATTTCGATTTCATTGACAGACTTCAGGAACATAAAGGAAATAGAGGCATGTCGCATGTTCACTATTTACTATTTTTTGTCTATAGTATTCATATTTACATTTATGTATGACTTTATTTAAAGTATTTCTGTATTCTTTATACTTTTTTTCTTCATTTAAGTCGAATTTTTTTAGACATTTTTTCATTTTATCTCGTTGTTTTATTGAGTGTATAATAGCAGATGTTATCCATGGTTTTATTTTTTTAGTTTTTTTATATTTAACAATCCTCCTATCTTCGGATTCCTTTATAATATCAGATACTATTGTAGTGAAGTTTTCAGCCGCAATTTCTATGTCATTACTAGCAGTTGTGACAGAATTTGATTATAGACTCTGGCCAATGACATATTGAGGTAGCGTTAATTACTTTATCTATAATCATTTTTGTCCCATATTAATTAGTAACTATTTTAATAACCTACAATTAAATATCAACGTAATAAAGACACTCTGGAAGTCTGGTCGTTCAACTTCTCTGTTGCTGTTTTAGTACCAAACACTACGGTTATTAAAGCTTACCACAACCATGACTCAGATCTTCAGGACTCAGGAAAGGCTGCTCATTAGTTGGTCAGTAGACATCTCTGGTCTTGTAGATCTCGCAGCAGCGCGCTCGCAAGTTAATTCGCGTGAAGGTTTTAATTAAATTGAATAAAACAAGTTTCTCAAACAATTGATAAAACTACTCTACTTCTTTCTATAACTAAAAGAATATATGTTAAAGACTGTAAAAAAAACTATTCACTTTTCTTGGCTGTTTTGGCAATACACATCTTAACTCATTATTTCTTGTGAATAGAAAAAACAATTATTAATCATAATTCTTTTTACAAATGGCCAAACGATATATTTCCATTATAGTGAGTTTATTTGATCATTCTTTTGTTTCCCAATAATGGGAAAATCGTTCAATATTCTAAAACACCTTAACGGCATTCCACATAACACATGCTAAAACTACCCTTTCACATCTGGTCCTATATACTTAGCCAGGGCAGGATTACTTAGACGACTTTATAGGCAATTCTAAGAGAGGGTCTTTTACGTCTTCATAAATTAACTGACCATATGTATTTTTTTAGGACAACATTTAAACGACTAAGATCATAAAAGTTAAGTTCGATAACTGATTTATTTATCCTTTAGACCTTCGTGGATAGTGATAAAAAAATATAACTACCCTATTCCCACGGCATATCTATTCACAGAGTGATTATTTAATTATTTATTTTAACCAAAATATAGTTGACATTGAACAATGAAAATAATTAACATTTGTTCCATTACACAGTCACAACACTCCAATCCTGCTCAGCCAACAAATAATTAACTCTTTCATAATTGATTCTTGTAACAGTCTTTGTAACAACTCCTGTTGAAACTTTTAATTCATTTATTTCATTGGTATAAAAATTTATCATGCCCGGAAAATGATCTGTGAAATGAGACTCCAGAACGAAGGTAGAATATTTATGTGAAGAGTATACTAATGTTTTCTTAACAAATATATGATCAACGCATGAAGCACTTGTCGGTGTTACATGTGTCGGGCCATCTATAACAGATTTAAAACCATGGGACAATAAAAGTGATAAGTAATTGTCACTAGTGACATCATTTCCTAATTTTATGTTAAAATTTAAATCTGCCAAAATTAATTCTACATGACCTTCAAGATTTTCAAACACATTTTTTTTTTTGGTCCTCACTAAAACATGGAAGACTCGTAGAAAATGGCCTACATGAAAATATATGTAATTCTATACTTTATATAATTTACTATAAGAGTAATTTTACTAAAAGTTAGTCCAGATTCAACCAACTTTTTATTTTCAATACTAATAACATCAAGATTATTCTTTATAAAAATGACCACATCATCGTTTTGGTACAAATTATCTTCAATCTTCCACGTTTCACTCAAAACAATAATATCACAAAAAACAGTTTATAGGCCTGAAGAAAAACCAAAAGTTGATTAAGCTTTTTGTTTATACTTCTAATATTGAAATGTATTAAATTTAATCTTTTTCTACTAATATCAATGTTTGTTTGTATTAAATTACAGTCCATACTTTGTTGGGCAGACCGATCGTCAAGTAGTTCCAACTCCTGTAAGATCTCAATTTCTTGTGACTTAGAAGCCATTATTATAACCATAGTCTATCTTGTTTCTCAATATAAGGTACTCATACGATGGACAGTCTCTGTCATTTGCTTCGTGATTTGCATTATAATTCAAGCCAAATTTCTTATTCGCTTTTTCACAGTTTATGCATTTTTTATACCTTTTTTCACCCTGTTTAATTGAAAGTTCTCCTGCATAATATATACATATGGTATTATTGGGGGAAACATTATTTTTGTGAAAATATTCGTGATGTGTGGAAACAACGTTCTATGCCGATATCTTCATAAATTGAAAACCGTTTCCACTGTACAAAAATCTTTTTTACATTCGTCAGCTTCTGAAACATCTTAGGCGAGCGGTCTCCGTAAATAATATAGGTTCCATTTTTTTTTATTTTTCTTTAAAAATGTTACTTGCAATTCACCAGTGGTGTCAATAAACTGATTTTGTTCTCGTATATAAGCTTCTATATATTGTTTGTCGGGGTCACTCTCTGATTGTATCTCATAACAGATTATTTTAAATCGAGGTTTTCTTGATTTGATAATTTGTGTGTCATAGTCTTTTAAATCGTTTTCAGCGTCCTTTCTTAAAATCTCTACAGCATTCCTGTATTTACAATTTATTACTATGCTTCCATTTTTTGTGCTCCTTGACTTCTAATACCAACCTTTAGATCAGCGGGCCTTATAGCCCTCTGTAAATCCTGTTTTGTTTCTTCTGTATTCTGCTGTTTTTTCGGTTTAATTATAATGCTAGGTATATTGTTTGTTTTGGAAATATGTGCTTCACTCCTTTGAACAACATCACTATACAAAAAACATTTTCCGTTAGAATTTTGTTTGTCTTCTAATTCACTTAATTTTTGTTTCAAAAGGGCTATTATTTCATCTTTGCTCTCTTATTTTTACTTTATTTTCTATTATTTTTTTTAACAGTTTATAGGTATCGAAATTTAAACAGTCTGGGCAATAAAATTTCAGAATTCTACCTCCTTCGGATCCCAGGACCTTTACTTCATTTGTCGACAGATCGCCACATGCCTTACATATTCCTTTTCTGCAGTTGTCACACGAAAACACTGTTTTTTGTTTGATTTTACAAATGTTACACTCCATTTTCGAGTACTACACAAAGCCTACACCAAGATATTTGGCAGTACAGGGACACCTTTATTACTACCATTAAAAAACATATTCGAATAGCGTGTTTTATAGGTTATAGTTTGTAATTTGTTTATTATTATGACATTAATGGTTCATTCACAGGCTTTTCTTTATTCACGGAAAATTATAAATGTTTTGTTTTGGTGAGGACACTTTTGTTATTATTAATTCTTTCTATATAACATAATTTTGAAAAACTCCGGTAACCGTCAAAGATAAATAGTATATCCTAAAGATCACATATGATAAAATAAAGATGGTACTTTATTTAGTTTTTAATTTATATTTAATTTAATGTGGATGAATCAAGCGGATATTTGGCACAACGAGACTAGTGAAGAGTATCATCTACAGGTAAGCCTGTTTTTCTAACATGCTTTACCTAAAAATTAAAGGATATTTCTTTCATAACTTTAGTATTCTGAAGATCAATTTTTTACCAAAATTTATTCTTCGCCCGAAAAATCAAAGAAAAATATGACATTGTCCTCGATATTTCAAAATATTTAATAAATCTGTAATTAATGAAAGAACGTTTACTTTGTTAAACTTGTCACTTTTATTAATAAATTGGCGTAAGCGAAGTTCAGTAACACTGTTACATTTTTAAACGCAATGACTTAAAAAGAAGGATAACAATATTTTTTTATAAGTCTTTCTTAGGTTGCATATTTTTATTATTAAATCTAGTTGCTGAAGGCAGAATATCGAATAATGGAGAATTTCGTAGGTCTGTTTGATCATTAAGAAGGTTAGCTGTACTAGTTTTGTACTTCTAAATTTCTATGGCCTCTAAGATATCAAATATTTTACTTTTGGGTACGGTATTCAAAATTTGAATATTGTTAAAATTTGGGAAAACGTGACCCGTTTCTATAAAATTGTTAGCGAGAATTCAAATTATGTTTGCAGTTTTACGTTCCTTAAATCTTGTATGAAAATATCTTCCCGTTTGTCCGATGTAACATATATTCCAATCCAAACAATTTAGTCTATAAACTCTTGACTTTCGTAGATAGAAAATTTTGTCTTTCAAACATGTGTAATAGTTTTTGTGACGATTTGAATGAGATATCTAAATTTTGTTTTGTTAGTACATTAGCTATTCTACTTGAAATAGGTCGAAAATACGTAAGGGTGGTGTATTTTTCTTTATGTTGCGTGAGTATATTCGATGGAGGAATTTATAGACTAAATTGCAAGAATAGCTGCTATATCGGACAAACGGGAAGAAATTTCCATATAAGATTTAAAGAACATACCACCGCATTTTTGTTGAAAGACATAATTCAAGTTGTGCTAACCATGATAAGGACAATCCCTTGTTTGATTCTGTCAAGCTTTCGAGAATTAATTTTTCTCTTCTTCAGAATATTTCTACAAAATTAATTACAAAGTTAGAATTTAACCTAATCTATAATTATTGCGAATTCACGAATGTGGGATGAATATAAAACAAGCAGATATATGAAAAACAGTTGAACGAACCCTCCTTTAAAACTTAAAAATAAATTACATTTACAGGCAGAATATAATAGGAAATTCAACAGGAAGAATTTGGTGTTTCCTAAAAATCCACGAAAGCAAGCATCGAACCTGACTATTTCGCCTCTTTCCGAAAAACCTCTATTGATATCACTCCAACAGGAAGTGAGCCTGCCTTTGAGGCTTTTAGACGTCTAACCTATGCAAACTAACTGACAGCTGCAAGTTGTAAAGGTGTTTTCATTTTGGAAAGAGCCTTCTTGTGCTCTAGCTGAACATGTCCTTGATCCTAACCACTCTATTAATTGAGATGACATTGAGATTCTGGAAAGTGTTCCTTCATATCATAAAAGGCTCTTCCTTGCCAAGGTTCATATTAATCAAAATTACAACTCTATGAACAAAAAAAGTGACAGTGGCAATCTGAGTGCCATTTACAGCTATATCCTGGAGTTACAGAAAGAAAAGTATTTGAGCCTCCTGTACATCTATCTCTAAATGAACAAGCATTTTCCTTTTTGCTGTTATATCATGTAAAATTTTAAAGAAGTGATTTAGATGAACGTCACACTTGGCAGCGCCACTGTTTACTGATTTTTATTGAATTTACTACTCTGGTAACACACGCCATTGTTCTAGTTGACAGTTGGCGTCTGTCATGAAAAAATGGCGAAATATTTAGGTGCGATGATTGCTGTTGTGGATTTTTAAGAAATAATCAAATTTACCCTGTTCAATTTGAACAACGCATTATATTATGCCTGTAAATATAATTAAAAGGTTTTATTGGAGGGTTCCTTCCCCTGTTTTCATAGATCTTAATATTTATAGGTTAGGTTAAATTCTAATTTTGTAATTAATTTTGTAGAGATGTCCTGAAGAAGAGAAAAACAAATTCTCTAAAGCATGACAAATATTCTAGATTCTTGATTCGTAGATTATGGTAGTTAGTAAATTTTTCCTTAAGTTGAAGTGTCCCTGGTAGTTAGTTCAGCATAAAATTATTTCATAATGGATAGTGATCGAATATTTGAAGATAGCTTATTGGAACAGTTCGCTTGTCCAGTATGCTACGAATATATGGACAAAAAGATTTTCATCTGTATTAACGGGCATAGTTTTTGCGGAGGATGCAGCTCAAAACTTGTAAAATGTCCTATATGCACCGTCAAGCTGAATGCAAGAAGAAATATAAGTCTTGAAAAAGCAGCAAGGAAAGTGAAAGAATGGAAGGCGAAACAAGACTGTTGTCAAAACAGATGTATTGGTGCTCTTAAACGACGATCAAGATTTTCTCTCGGATCACCTATACGAACACAACCTGAAGATTTCCTGACAGAGAATCAAATCCAATGTCCACATTCTAAATGTTGCTATTTTACAAAACATTTGCTACAACTGAAGATTCACTTACTGACTTGGCACCTTAATCAGCTTTATCATATAAAAAATGAGAGTTCCGTCCAAATAGAAAAATTTATACGCGTCAGATTATACTGGGACTTAAATTCTGTCTATAATATGTTCGTGCTAACAAAATCTGATACTTTTTTCATTGTATATGTCATTAGAGCATTTAATTCCGTGAACAATGGTTCATAAACGTACTTACAGTTTCCGACAAAACCAAAATGTTTAAATTTACTTGTGGAAATACATCTAAATTTTCTATGTTTTATCAAGGAAGACATCAGGCTCAGGCAGGAATTGAAGCTGATAATAACACTATTGAAACTGTCAACAGGGCTGTAGATATTTTATTCAAATTTTTATTGCTAAAGTCGCTGCTCTCCAAGGCGAACAAGATTAAATATTCCTTTTGATTTATTTGTTATATATTTTATTGTCATATATTATTTGATTTTAAACGTTTTTAATGTGTTTTTCTTTTTGTTAGTTTTTTTTTTATAATCAAAGGTATCTTTTTGTCCGCTGTTGAGACGTCTTTCGTATATTTATGGCCATTCAATCTGTTCTTTAGGAATTGACCCGTCAGAACAGATTGAATGGCCATAAATATACGAAAGACGTCTCAACAGCGTTAAACAAATACAGAGAGGACGAAAAACATACCTTTGATTATAACAGTACCATAATTAAAAGCAAAGGTATGACTTACCAAAAATTGCAGATAAAGGAAATGATAGAAATAGAAAAAGATAAAAATACTCTTAACGACAAAACGGATATAGGAAATTTGAGCCACATTTACATAAGCCTAATTTAAACAAAAATATTAAGTATTCGATCCTGTTAATAAATATTAAAAATTGACTATCCTCTTAAACGTAAAATTAAATATATGCGTTTTTTTTGTTTTTTTTTTGGTGCATTGTAAAATATAAAAAATAAAACACATTCACATTCTATGCATCCTCAGTATCTAAATAGACTAAGTAAAAGTTGCATTTCATTTTTGGTTAATAAACAAAATATCAAGGTGTATACTAGTAAAATTAAATACTTTTTTAAAAAATTCGAATAGTGTTTTAAAGTGTTTGTTTTTTCTTTAAAATTGTAGATATGTTCTTGAATGAATGTTTTTAATTATATGAAAAATATTTTTAGAAAGGTAAATAAATAAATAAACAAAAAAATATGAAAATGTCTTGAATAAAGTGCGAAATGTCAAATTGTTTTTGATTTTTTATTAAATAAATAACCTAAGCCCAAGAAAAGACAAAATAAAAACTCTGAATACTCTGTATATAATTCTCTTCTGAATCAAAGTTATGGAGGTAGTAAGAATGCCTTAACCTGATTCATATAAATACACCTTGATGGTTAGATGTTATTCAAAAACTTTCGAAAAGGAGACTAATAACTAATTATTACTTACCTCATATTTAAACATCATATTATTGCACCAAGAATCTCCATGAATAATAACCTGACCATATTTTGTATTTTCTATTTCACCTAAGGCGTCTTCCATATCTTTTTCGCATATTTTTAATCCTTTGATTACTTTTTCGTCTTCTATCGATTTGCAGACTTTTTCAAATTTATTTTTCAAACCGTCAATCCACGATTTATGAATATTAGAATAATCTTTAAAGATGTCATATAAATTTTCTTCCAGTTCTTTGTACTGTTCGGGTTCGAGATGTTTCATGACTAAAATAGAAAATTACTACCTTTAAATATTTAAAAAATCTTTTCTTTCATATTTATTACAAGTTTTGCTTAAGTTCACTTGTGCGCATCTAATTTTACACACGTCCCCATCTCCGATGTATAACAATAACAATAATTTATTTGAAGGCGTTCTCAAATTTCATTTTTATAGAATATACCTCCAAACTACACAAAAATTACTCGGAATTAACACAAGAAGAAATGGTACATGATCTGAGCTACGTAAACAATACGATATCATATATATATATATATATATATATATATATATATATATATATATATATATATATATATATATATATATATACAGGGTGTCCAAGATAAGGATCCTAACCATGGGGATCTCGGAACAGTTGGAGATACGAGGTCGGTTAAATTAGAGAAAAGTTGCGCAATTTAGTGCTAAATTAAACGCAATTTAAAAATTTTAAAAATTCAAAATACTTCCGGAGATTTCCGGAAAAAGCCGAATTTTGGCAAAATCGTTTTTAATTTTTGTAGGCTTTATTTAAAGAGATATCAAAAAATAAAAGGTAGATTCTTCTTGCCACTTTTTATTTTTTATAATTTGGTCTAAACAAAATTTAAATCCGACGTTTCGTTTCTGAGATACCATCATGAACTTTCATTTTTTATATGGAACAAAAAAAGTATCCCATGTATTTGATAGCATTTTTTATTACAAATTCAACGGTGTATCACATTTGCATATCAAGTGTGTAGTTCATTGGCTTTTATAAAACTGATATACCTTTCTCTCTCGCTCTCATGGAGCTCTTATGGAAAGTACTTGAACTACGTATTCGATATGCAAGGGTGATACATCGTTGAATTTGTAATAAAAAATGTTATCAAATACATGGGATACTTTTTTTTGTTCCATATAAAAAATGAAAGTTCATGATGGTATCTCAGAAACGAAACGTCGGATTTAAATTTTGTTTAGACCATATTATAAAAAATAAAAAGTGGCAATGAGAATCTACCTTTTATTTTCTGATATCTCTTTAAATAAAGCCTGCAAAAATTAAAAACGATTTTGCCAAATTTCGTTTTTTTCCGGAAATCTCCGGAAGTGTTTGAAATTTTTAAATTTTTTTAACTGCGTTTAATTTAGCACTAAATTGCGCAACTTTTCTCTAATTTAACCGACCTCGTATCTCCAACTGTTTCCGAGATCCCCATGCTTAGGATCCTTATCTTGGACACCCTGTATATATATATATATATATATATATATATATATATATATATATATATATTTATATATATATATATATATACATATATATATATATATATATATATATATATATATATATATATATATATATACATATATATATATATATATATATATATATATATATATATATATATATAGAAACGAGTTTTCGAAAAATATATTTCATACGAAAATTGTAGTGTTTGAAGGAGGCCATTTAACAGTGATGTTAAGTAAAAGCTGCTGGCGTAATTAGTTTTTTTTTCTAAAGGTAACTTATTTTTGAGTTATAGACCTAAATTTTGGTTCCTTTTGAATAGAACACCCTATATATTTTTTGACAGCTTGTTTTCAATTTCTTCAAACTTCTTAAAAATGAATAATAGTTGATATTTGATTCCACTAATCAATCTGAACTGTTATTTTTTTTTGATTTTCCACTTTTTATGCAGGGTAATCCAGAAAAATCGATTAAATCATATTTTTAATCAAAAGTAAGCAAATTTTTATAATTGGATATAGCTTTTAAATTGAAGCAACATTTCTTTATAAAAATATTTTCCAAAATAAAAAATGAGGGTACTTGTCTTTTAGTGCAATTTAGAATTTTTGATCCTCCCTCGTATACCATAAAACATTTGATCGATATTATTGTGGTCTTGAGATGTGACTCGTGGTCCCGACCATATACCAGCGGACCTGATTAAGATTATGGATTAGTATTATATTACCACCTTAACATCACTATTTAATAATATATATATATATATATATATATATATATATATATATATATATATATATATATATATATATGATAGTGGCACGATTCTAGATGACTGGCTTGTCTCTACATTTATAACTAAACCGAGGAAATCCAACCTCAAATCTTGTGGTGATTACCACACCATCAGCCTTATGTCGCACGTTTTAAAAATCTTTCTAAAGATAATCCATTCCCGCCTATACAGCAAGAGGACTAAAATTAAAATAACACACAAAAAACTGTGCACTCAAAAATTTCATTCATCTACGAAAATTCAAGTTTCATTCTTTGATTTGAGTAAGGTTTTTTTCTAACAGTAAGAGAAATAAATGCATTCAATTTATTTTAAAAATAACTTTATTGAATTACTTTTACAGTGGTTTATCGAAACCCGTATCAATAAAATATTACATACATCAAATTCAACGAAGATATTCATATTAACCAAATTAATAATTTTCTCTATTCACTATTTCTTTATTTAATTAAAATACAAAATATCTAATGTATTGCATTGGATGTTCTGAACGCCTAAATAAATAAAATAAGCAGTATTTTTTGAGAGGGAGCATATCTTAATGATTTACAAGCCAAACGGCTTCGCACTCCCTCCAGGGATTATTCACTCATACCAGGCATACAAAGACACCAAAAGTATAGAGCTCTGTGGAAACCCTTTTAATGTTATCGGGTCCTAGGTGACGTTGTCTGCTGTATTTCCTACGAACTTTCGGACGGTTCGCGCGGTTTCTAGGAGAATTGCTTTCTGCATCGGCTTATACAGATGCTCACTAAGGCCCAGTCCCTTGATGTTCTGCAGGAGGTTCTTTGGTATCACTCCAGTTATTGACAGTATTATGGGAATTGCTTGGACGCTGTTCATTGCCCATTGTCTTCGGATTTGAATCTCCAGATCTCTGTATTAGGCGATCTTCTCGTTGTATTTTGGCCTTAGATTGTTGTTGTTAGGTACAGCAATGTCGATTAATGTAGTTCGCCTAGAAATTCTATCTATGAATATTATGTCTGGTCTATTATGAGCCACTGTTTGATCCGTCAGAACCGTTCGGTCCCAATATAACTTAAACTGGTTGTTTTCAAGAATAGGCTCCGGATTGTACTTGTAATAAGGCCCTTTTCCTACCTGTAATAGGTTTAACTTTTCTGCTAACACTTGGTGGAGTATCTTAGCGGCTGAGTCGTGTCTTTCCTTATACTCGGTTGCGGCAAACGCTTGGCATCCTCCAGTTATGTGCTGAATTGTCTCCGATGTTCGACAGCCATATCTGCATTGGTCATTTTCTATTGAGGGATCTCTAATGATGAATTTCCGATAGTTCTTCGTCGGAATAACCTGGTCCTGGATAGCCAACAAGAAGCCCTCCGTTTCCGGAAACATCTGTCCTGAAATCAACCAGTAGTTCGACGCTGAGTTGTCGACATTTTCCTGATTGACCTCATTTGGATGCCGTAGTCAGGTTTGTAACTTCTCTTGGTCTGTTTGATGGTGAGAAGTAATATCTTGTTCCCTCAACTGTAGCCGTTGAAACGTCTGCCTCGCATATTGCTCGATGTAGTGTGGAAGAGTCCGCTAACCTGTGGAAGTATGAACGTAAGTTTATTATTTGTTGGTCGAGCTGCTTACCAATATCAACCAATCCTCTTCCTCCTTGGTGTCTTAGAAGCATTGTACGTTCAATAGCACTCCGAGGGTGATGTTTTTGTGCTTTTGTTAGGAGTGTCCTTATTTTTCTTTGTAGGTGTTGGATGTCTGTCCTGCTCCATTTTACAATTCCAAAAAAGTAGCTCAGCGCAGAGCAAGCATACGCGTTGAGCGCCTTAAACAAATTTCTACTATTTAAATTAGTTCGTAATACCCGCCTTACCCTCCTGACAAATTCGGCTGTCAATTCGGCCTTCATAGTGCCATGGTCAATTCTGTTAGCCTGTTTCATACCTAGATATTTGTATGTTTGGTCTGCTTCCATTGTAGCTATAGTTTCACCGTTCTGCATTTCAAAAGCCCCCGATTGTATCTTCTCTTTAACGATGTTCAAAATACGGCACTTGTCAAGTCAGCCGGTTTATGGTAGCATCCATCAGTTTAAGATCATCCATGTATAGAAGATGATTCACTCTGACTACCTCTTCGTTGTTATTTCTAACACTAAAGCCGTATCTGGTTGAGTTCAAACGGCGCGATAGTGGGTTCATTGCAAGGCAAAACCACAATGGGCTAAGTGAATCGTCCTGAAATATTTCCCTTCGTATCGGAATGGTGTTAGTTTCGATGGTGTCGCTGGATGGCACTTGCAATTGTATCCTAGTTCTCCAGGTTGACATGATGCGTTCTAAAAAGGAAACAAAATTATTATCGACTCTATACATTCTCAATATAGTTTTGAGCCACTCATGTGGCACCGAGTCGAAGGCCTTCTTATAATCCACGTAGGCAGCAAAGAGGTTTCTTCGGTTGGCACAGGCTTGGTTACATATGACAGAGTCAACAATCAATTGTTCCTTGCATCCCATTGCTCCCCTCGTGCATCCTTTCTGTTGAGTTGCAATGATGCTATTTTGCTCACAATGCACAGTGCATAGATGCGTTGGGTCACGCAGGAGGTGATCACCTTATACAATGTGGGTAGGCAGGTGATCGGCCTATTCTTAGCTGGGTCATGTGTGTTATGTTGGTCCTTTGGTAGGAGGTACGTAATACCTTCCGTCAAGAACAATGGCATTTTTGCTGGGTTAAGAAAAACATCATTAATAAGATTAGCCAGCTGATGGTGCATACACCAGAACTTTTTGAGCCAGTAGTTCTGGATCCCGTCGAGACCTAAAACTTTCCAGTTATGGAATTTCTTGATTATTCTGGAAATTTCCTGGGTGGTAAATGGCTCAAACTGCATTTGGCTGTAATCTTGGCAGATTTGGTGTTCTTCATTGATCCAGCCAGCTGCGATGTTACAATCGGCTGGTGTGGAAAGTTGGTTTCCCCAGAACTCTTCTACCTGCTCTCTATTGGGATATCTATTATCTGCTCTATTAGGTGGAGAGTTTAGCTTACGGTAAAAAGTCTTTTCTGATCGTTGGAAGAGCGCATTGTCTCGTTTTCGGTTATTGCTGGTATTGTACCTCTTTAGCCGTCCTGCAGTAACAGAGAGCCTCTGTTTCAGCGAATCAAGGCATTTCAGAGCAGTAACATTCGCTGGATCTTGTTGCGAATGATATCGGACACGATTCATGATTTCTTCAACTCGCCCTTGCAGTCAACTAGTTCTTGTGCCCCTGATGTACTCCGTCAGCTGTATTAATTATTATTATGGGCATTATTATGGAGGGGTTAGAGCAAAAATTAATTTTCTCCCTCTTAACAGCCAAATCATAATGGATTTGTACAGATCAGCCCTGGTCTACAAGGAAAATTTTGTTTCTTTCATTTTTTGTTTAACAAAAATGTAGCACAGGTTTGCGAAAATCGCAAGTCTCTACTGTTAATAATAATAGAGAAACCCGGCAAAAGTGCCGAAAATTGAACAACCTATACATAGGTCCTCTTCAGATGATATGTTTTTTTTTTAAATACCCTTTATTTTTCTATTTGGTTTATCGACCATTGATCCATCTAATCGTTGATTCACCTTGAGCACTTGTAAATTCGAGGCCGATGGCCCTTCGATTGTCGAATTTAATTTAGCAATTCAAAATATTAAATCCAAAATGATCGAATGGAATTTATATTATGTTTAACTTGAATTAAAATTGATATCTGAGAGTTTTTAAAGTGATAGATTAGCAATCTGCAATAAAAAAGGTTAATATGATGATTTAATATTTTTTAAGGTGAATGGCAGATTAGTATTGTAATTTAACAGACGAAAAAAATATTTTATAATAGCCCCATTCTAATTTCTAGAACTATGTTCCAGTAAAATTCTCTGGTGATACATTTTTTTGAGAACACAACCTCCATAAAGAAGATCTGTCAATTTTCCACACTGAATTACGTAGAGCTCGGTTGTTTCGTTAGAACTAATGTCTGCCCACACCATAGCTAGTATCTTCAGCTCCGTCTTCTATACACTTGTTGTTGCCCAATCGGAAACAAAACTCATCAGCGAACAGCACTCGTTATTCCTGTTCAGTTCAATAAGCATATCTGCGATAAAAACCTAGACAATTCGCGTGGAATTACTTTGTCAGCTTTGGCAACTTTGCTGATTGTCTAAATCTAAGTTTCACCTACCTATAGCGATTTTTAACTGTTTCAGTTAAAATGGGCCTACAAGAATGGTTCGATAAGTTCTCGGTCTGATAAAGAAAACAAAAGATTCACAGTTTCCTGATAAATGGAAAATTTCCAGAGTTTTTCCAGTGTTTAAAAAAGGAGACAAACAAAATATAGAAAACTACAGACCAGTCTGTATAATAAATAATTTTTCTAAATGTTTGGAAATGTTTCTGCATGAACATCTATTTTTCAAGCTGAAACATCTATTTAGTAGTTCCCAACATGGCTTTATAAAGGGTAGTTCCACAGTGTCCAATCTTTACTGCTTTACTCAGTTTGTGGCTGATGTCTTGGACAGGGGAGGTCAAGTAGACACAATATACACAGACTTTTCAAAGGCGTTTGATAGGCTTGATCATGGCATTCTGCTCGATAAACTGCATTATTTTGGACTCTCGCAAAAATTAATTCTATTTTTTAAATCATATCTCTGCGATAGGCAGCAAATAGTAGAATGCTGTGGTCAGTCCTCGGATCCCCTGTGTGTGACTTCGGGAGTTCCTCAAGGGTCAATACTCGGTCCTTTATTATTTAATATATTTATTAATGGAATTGTGGGTGACTTCTGTAAAAAACGATGCTGATTGTCAAAGACTACAAATAGCTATAAATACCGTCACCGATTGGTGTAGCGAAAACAGACTGCCTCCAAACGTTGGTAAATGCAAAGTCATGACTTTCACATTAAAGAAAAATGTGCTGGTGTATGATTATAAAATTGATGGAATATGTGTTCCACGAGTCGAATGCTTTAGAGATCTGAGTGTGACATTTGATAGCAGACTTTCATTTGTTCCTCATATAAATGATCTTATACAGGTGTGTTTTAAATCATTAGGCTTTATTATTAGAAACTCAAAAACATTTTCGAATCAAAGTACGCTCATTTTACTTTATTAAGCTTTTGTAAGATCTAAATTGGAATATGCTTCCATAATATGGTCTCCTTATTATCAAAACCATATTAATGACCTTGAGAGAGTTCAGCGGCGTTTCTTGAAATACCTAAAATTTCGAATTGATGGACATTATCCTGAAACAGGGTTTCTGCATGAAATCTTACTTCAGCGGCATTCTTTGTGTTCTCTAGAACATAGACGTATCGTCACAGACCTCAAATTTCTTTATAAGGTTTTGCATAACAGAGTGGAATGTAGTGATATACTGAAAAAAATAAGTTTTCTTGTACCTAGGACTTCAGCTCGCCAATCTGCCACATTCTATTGTACTACACCTCGTACAAATGTGTGTAACTACTCTCCTTTATATAGGATGTGTAGAAACTACAACGAGAATCAAAATAAATTCGACATATTTAGCTTCAGAATGGCACAAATAAAAAAAAAATTGAGTATGTAATATTTTGTAGTTTTGTTTCTAGTAATTCGTATATGCTTGCTTTGACATTGTAAATATTTAATTTTTTTTTCTGTTGTATCCATTTGTTAATTGATTTTTTGAACTGTTAAATGGGTTTAAATAAATAAATAATAAAATTAAATAATAATAAATAAAAGATTTTTGAAAATGTTTTTATTTAATTTTCAACATAGTCCCCTTGTACTTCAATACATTTAGACCAATGATATTCTAACATTTCAATACCGTAATATAATGCGATTTGTTCAACTCTGCAAAATAAGCGGTTATTTGAAGGGAATTTTCGTCCAGCGAGCCATTTTTTCAAGTTTGGGAAGAGAAAGTCATCGCTGAGAGCCAGATCCGGTGAATATGGCGCATGTGGAAACACTTCGAAACGTAGGTCATGGATTTTCGCAGCAACAACCATAGATTTGCGTGCAGGCGAGTTATCCTGATGAAAATGTATAAGCACCACGCCATCTGAATCCCAAAAAACTGTTGCCATGATTTTTCCTGCAGATGGAACCGTTTTTCCTTTTTTTGGCACACTTTTATCTGCCCCCACCCACTGTTTAGACTGCTATTTTGTCTCTGGGGTGTAATGGTGAATCCGTGTTTCATCTACAGTCATAAAACGTCGAAGAAACTCATCAGGATTGCGTCTGAATAAGTTTAAACACTCTTGCGAAATGTTCATTCGAAGGCGTTTTTGGTCGACCGTTAACAAACGCGGCACCCATCGCACAGAAAGCTTTTTCATACCAAAAACATCATATAAAATGTAGTGAACACGATCTATCGAGATGTTTGCAATACCAGCAGCCCATTTTTTTGCTGTTGGAAACGAAGGAGAAGAATCCTTTAGAGTAAAATCTAATTCATTTTTAATGTCCGTAGGAGTTAAGCCCTTTAAAACAAAGTATTTTATAACCGCTAGAACTTCTATTTGATCCATCTTTCATAAAATATCGAACCTTATGTGTTCACTTGATCGCCACAAACAAGCAACTAAACCCAAACATCTGAAACTTTGCAGGGCGTCATCTAAAGGTTAATGCTTACAAAATATTATAGTTGTTTGATCCTACTAGTGCCCTCTCTGTTTCAGGCCGAGAACTTATTGAATCATCCTAGTATTAATATGCTGGGACAGTAGATTTACATGCAGCCGCACAATAAAATATAGATGTTAAATGACATTTTTTGAGGACAGTCCTGCCGAGCAGTTAATTTTAAAAAGGTCAAGATATGTTTCGTAGTACTGCTACTTCATCAGATGTCACATTGACAGTGGCAAACAAACATAAGAAATAAATATTGTTAAGGTTGTTCCGGTACCTATTTTTAAAAATTCCAATTTTACAAATTTTAATTGTTCTACCGTAATAAAGAACAACGAGAGCAATTCTAATAACCAAATAAATTGCACAATGGGAAATTATTAACATCTAATTGGCCATTCAAAATGTTATCTGTATTTTTAAGTTTATTAATCTCTAACGATCCCCACAACGTAAACTTTCATTATTGACATAAACTTTTTTTTTTTAAACGACAAAATAAAACCAAATTTCAAAACAATTAGCTGTGTACCAGAGACTTCCAACAAAAATAAAAGTATATCAAGAAGACTGAATAATTAATATTGCTTTCAAAACGAATAATAAATTTAGCAAATGTATTAAAAACAATAAAGATAAGACCTGCAAAGAGCAAAAATTCGGCGCTTATAAAAAACAAGCAGTACCTTTCATATTAAAGTTAAAGTGCACAAAAGAGATTACTTACACAAAAAACACAATTCAGCTTACACAATACGTTTTTGCCTCAAAACCACAGCTTTAAAAAAAATTCAAAATACTACATAACGAAAATAAAAGCAAAAAGTTGACTTTATTGGAATCATTACATATTAACAAACTTAAGAAGACAGATATCATTTTGAATGATAAATTACCATTGTTAAATTTATTTAATAATACGAATTGCTCTGGTTCTTCATCATTACGGTAAAACAATTAAAATTAGTAAACCTTGAATTTTTAATTAGGCATCTGAACACTTTCATTAATATTTAATTTTTAACTTTCTTTATCAGTGCCAATTTCACATTCGGCGAAGTAGCTGTTCTACGAAAGATGTCATGTCTATTTAAAATATAATTTTGAATAAAAGAGAACAAAAAATGGAGATCTGAAACAGATTCAGGGGCGGATCCAGCCTCTCTCTTTGGGGGGGGGGGGGCGGTGATATCACAAAAGCATAGTATGGCAAGAAAAAGAAGTTGTCAACGGGGAAGGGGGGGAGTGCAAGCAGCATACTCATTCCTAATATAAAAGGCAGAATGGGTTCTATTTTCCTGAACTCAAAGCTTTTGGGAGGAGGGGGGAGGGGGCGATCGCAAGCATACAGACTCCTATACTCTATTCAAGAACTAGAGAGAGTAATAAAACTGTTACCGAAACCTATAAGGTACCTGATCCAGTGCCGCAGGTAACTAAGAACTGCCGTAAATCTAATTATATTTCATTATATTTAAATATATTTTATAAATTTACTGCAACATAGAATTTCTGATAGTTTAATTTAATTTCTGTCAGTGAGCAAAGTACAACTTACAGTTTTTTCTTAGTGATTTATCTTGTTTGCGCTTGTTTTTATATATTATTTGAGATTAGTGAGATACCCAAAAGATATGGCTTTCACCTCTATATTTATTCCAAAATCATTAAACCAGGATATTTTTTCCTCAACGAAAAACTTATTACGATGAATGTTTATGATGCCTTAAGATATCAATATCCAGATAATAATGTTAAAAGCTCTGTTGAGATATGTTCCAACATGACAGGAGTTGGAAAATCTACTATGTACCGAATACTGAAGGAGAAAAAACGACTGGAATTGTTAGTACTCCCAAGCCACATTCTATCACAGGCAGACGACAAACCTCGTTGGAAGAAGAGATGTAAACTGCAATAAAAGGAGTTGTACATACATTTTATTATGAGAAGCAAATCCCAACTGTCGACAAAATTCTAACTAAAATCAATAAAGATCGGGATTTACCTGAAATTGAAAGAACTGAGCTTTGGAAATTGCTAAGAGGACTTAATTTTTGCTGGGAAAAACCAGATAGAAAATCTGTTCTTATATATCGTCCGGAAACTGTCCGTTGGAGACGTAAATATCTCTCTCTCTCAAGTAAAAGGTAGAGTTGCAAGAAACAACACAATTAATAAAATTAGTAATTTAACTAAACTTTTGAAAGATTTTTTTGAATAACATTACTGCGGAAAATTGGGAAAAATCCATATAATAAAAGAATAAAACAAAATGTGAGAACTCGATATCATAATCGGTGAGATAGAGGAACCAATTATAATTAATTTTAGCGAAGATAGTTTCACTGACTTTGATTAGGAATTAGATACGTAATGTTTACTAGGGTAAACACAATTTATTATATAAATTTTTGTTTTTGTTGTATTTTATTGTTTAATGTTGTTTATATGTTTTTTTTATTTTTTTATATATTTTTATTTTAGTGTATTCCACTCCTTAATTTTAAATAAATTTAATTCTAATTAGCCGTAAGTTTTTTATTATTTTATTATTGTATTTGTGTCTTTTTCTTAAGCGTGTAGAAATAACATGTTTATCTTATTTTTTTGGGGCTATCGTATTTCCATATATACAAGTAAATTAAATTAAGATATCAGTACAATAGAAATAAAAATAAGTAGGTCTAATTTTAATTACAACATAAAAAAAAAGTAATTACATTTGAATCCCTTTTTAGTGTTTAATTGTAATTCTGCAGATGGTTTAAGAAATAAATAAACTGAAACGTCAAATACCCTAAAAATGTTTTTAATTAATAATAAAATGACCGATAGCCCCAAAATTATTTTAATATTATATGGAAGAATTTATTTTTTTATATATGTTTACCTTTTTGTATTTTTGATAATGGATATTTTGTAAGTATATAAATTATAACTTCGAATTTTTTGAGAGAATAAGGCTACGTTTTAGTCCATTATTATAGACCGGTATTTTTGATTATAAAATTTCTAACCCATTCCTATGAAAAATATGTGGCCAACAGATTTTGGTAAAGACACGGAACTAAAGAACACAGGTAGTTTGCGAAGAGAAAAAGGGTAAAAAATGATTTATTATTCTCTCCAGTTCTTAAATAAACTGTAGTATAAGAGAAAAAATCGGGTCCATTTTCCTAAACTCAAAGCTCTTGGGGGGGGGGGGGCGATCGCCCCCCACCGCCCCCCCCCTTTGATCCGCGCCTGTACTGCAACCTATAGACTTTCCAAGCGAATCTTTGTTTATTAATATATTTAAGCATACTATAACGATATATACTTACTTTAATTATCAAAATTGTTTAAAAAATCATTGTTTAAATAAATCGAAAAAAATTCTGGCATAGAGCAGTTTGAAATATAATATTTATTGTTACGAGTGCTTTATTGATTTTTTTGAACATCACTACATAGTATAAAACAAAGTCGCTTTCTCTGTCCCTATGTCCCTTTGTATGCTTAAATCTTTAAAACTACGCACCGGATTTTGATGCGGTTTTTTTCAATAGATAGAGTGATTCAAGAGAAAGGTTTATATGTATAATAACATCCATTAAATAGTGGAGAAATACTGTTATTTTTGAGGTTTCTAATGTGATGTCGTTAATTATCATATTTTTTTCCGCTTACATTGCAAACGCAGGCTGAACCCTACGAGATTTATCAAAATAATGTACTAATTATTTGTACACATTGAAAAGGTCTACAGAAAACTCCGCGATGGTATATGTCTATCTCTCATGGATATCCCACAATAACATTTTTTTGTCATTTACTTTTTACGACAAATAATGGCAAATTTTGAAGCGATTTTAACCAATACAGCATTAATCCTTATCCAATTAAATATCTTAAATACATTGTTGATTTAATATAGATCTATATGATCCTTTACAGCATAAGATTTAAATGAATATTTTCGAAGATATTACAGATTTAAAATTGCGGGAAGTAGCGCTTGCGGCGGTACTGGCCGACCGGGGCGGCGGCAGCGTGCCTATAAATAGCGCGTCGGAGGCCGATGTAATAATTGTTGTAAAAATAAAATAAATAGTCACAGTTTTTCTGTAGTGTATTTAGTATCAGCATTGCACCCGTGCGAAGCCGGGGCGGGTCGCTAGTAAATTATAACTTCGAATTTTTTGAGAGAATAAGGCTACGTTTTAGTCCATTATTATAGACCGGTATTTTTGATTATAAAATTTCTAACCCATTCCTATGAAAAATATGTGGCCAACAGATTTTGGTAAAGACACGGAACTAAAGAACACAGGTAGTTTGCGAAGAGAAAAAGGGTAAAAAATGATTTATTATTCTCTCCAGTTCTTAAATAAACTATAGTATAAGAGAAAAAATCGGGTCCATTTTCCTAAACACAAAGCTCTTGGGGGGGGGGGGGGCGATCGCCCCCACCGCCCCCCCCCCCTTGGATCCGCGCCTGTACTGCAACCTATAGACTTTCCAAGCGAATCTTTGTTTATTAATATATTTAAGCATACTATAACGATATATACTTACTTTAATTTTCAAAATTGTTTAAAAAATCATTGTTTAAATAAATCGAAAAAAATTCTGGCATAGAGCAGTTTGAAATATAATATTTATTGTTACGAATGCTTTATTGATTTTTTTGAACATAATTTATAAAGAATAACTATTTTATTTTTATCTGTAATTTACGAATAAAATGATTTAAAACCAAAATTTTTTTCAATTTGTTTAAAGAATGATTATGTAAACAATTTTGATAATTATATACAGATATACACGTTAAAGCTTTATAATAATATGAGACTTTGACAGTCGTATTTTGAAATTTTTTTAAAATTTTGTTTTTCATGGCCTCGTAAAAAATTAAAACATGTAAACGAAATAGTATAATTCAATAGCTTAAACGAAAAAACAATTATTAAGTGTTATATATCGTTGAAAAACTCTTAGTAAGCGGAATGCTCCATTAAAAAAGTTTGATTTATTTCTAAAAAATAGTAATACATAGAGAGAAACTAACAACGCCACTGATTTTTACGTGGAAAACTTTGTTTGAGTTAATATTTACCTTTTCGATAATTTTCAAAACACTCCTGTATCTAAAAAACTAAGAGTGCTGTCTGCGGCATCTTTCGGTTCACGCAAAAGTGGCACCGTTTGCGAAAACCGCATCCGGCTAACTTTCAAAATAATCGAGCTACCCGGCAAAAACAACGAAATCTGGACACCCTGTACAGGGTGAGTCAAGGATTGGATGAAGTAGGTTTGTGCCTTTTCGGTGAAATTAACAAAGAAACTATATTTATTGTTTGATACAGTTTATTTTTACGCAGATTTTAAAAATATTTAGGACTCTACAGGGTGAGCCAAAAAACTAGGACAGCATAAAGTCGTATTTTTTTAAATAGAACACCCTATATACGAATCGTATTTTCGATTTAGCTTATAATTTTAAATCTTTTTTATTAAGAGTTTACTATAACAAAACTTTATAGTTTCTGAGATAATTAAGTTAAAAAAAAAAGTCACATTTTCAAGCATCAATTTAATCCTAAATAACGTTTTCAGTTTTGTGACAAATATATTCAAATTTGGAATTTAGCAAGGCCAAGGACAAGTTAACATAATTTTTACCTAATATTTGCAATAAAAGCTACAGGGTGTTGAACACATCGGCTCAAATTTGAACAAGTTTAAATGAATAAATATCTTTTTCTTAAATGGTACACCCTGTATATTTTCATGTTATTTAATAGAGTAATAAAAACCCTAAAAGTTTTGTTCAATATATCCTATACCTATTTATAATAATTTTTGAGATTTTTCAGTTTTTCTTATTTTCCATAGTAGCCATGGCAAAAACAATGTAAAAGAACATTTTTCTGTGTGTCAAATTTATAACCGCAATCGCTTCTTTTGGTTTTTATGTAGTGTAGTTTGGTTTTTTTTGCATTCATCTTATATTGTAAAATGAATTTTCCAAAGAATGAGTTAACAGATATGATTTATACAATAAGAGAGGCTCAAAAAAATTGCCTTCTTGCTCAAAGAATTTACAAAATGAAGTATCCTGATCGACGCCAGCCTAATACCCATACTTTTCAAAACTTAATGCAAAGATTTGATTATTCTGGTACTGTTGATTATCCAAAACGTAAAGTGGTCAACAAACCAGTAACTAATGAAGAAAAAGAACTACAAGTATTGTTAAATGTTCAGGAAAATCCTTATATTGGTAGCCGTCAGTTAGCAGCATTATGTGAAACATCACAATCCACCGCTAATCGTACTACCAAGAAATATAGGTATCATCCATATCACATGGAATTACACCAAGAATTGCATGGACAGGATTTTGAAAGTCGTGTAAACTTTTGTCGTACAATAAATGCGGAGATTCAATTAAATCCAAATTTATTATGCAAGGTAATGTTTAGTGATGAAGCTACTTTTAGAAGTAACGGTGCCGTAAATAGACGCAACATGCATTATTATGCCACAGAAAACCCATTTTGGATTAGAGAGGTGCAACATCAAAACCACTGGTCATTAAATGTTTGGTGTGGTATTCATCATAATCGAATTATTGGACCCCACTTTTTTAATGAACCACTAAATGGCCATAGTTATTTGAACTTTCTACAAGAAGAACTACCCCAACTGCTTCAAGGTCTCGATAGGGATGAGCTCGACAGTATGTGGTTCCAGCACGATGGTGCGTCTCCGCATTACCATCGTGAAGTTCGTGTGTTTTTGGACCAACGATATCCGCAAAAATGGATTGGACGTGGGGGTTTCATTGAGTGGCCACCAAGGTCTTGCGACATCACCCCATTAGATTTCTTCCTATGGGGTTATATTAAAAATAAGGCGTATGTTAATCCACCAACAACAGTGGAAGATATGCGAACCAGGATTAGGGATACCTGTAGAACAATAACGCCACTAATTTTGTCCAGGGTCCGAGAAAATTTGCAAAAAAGATTAAATTTGTGCATTGCACAAAAGGGTCGTTTATTCGAACACTTATTAAAAAGAAATAATTAATCTCAGTATTTAATAGGTAATTTTTTTGTTTCAATTTAGTATAAAAGTAAATATGTATTTGCCTTGTCGTTATTGTTGTGTTAATTTTTTCACATTATGTTTAATTAAACTATTGCCGTTGTAATATAACGAATAATGTATTTCATCATATTTAACCACATTCTCTTTGTTTCTGTAGTTTCTTTTTATTATTTTACATGGCTACTATGATAATGAAGACTATTTCTGTAAAAAAAGTATGGAAAATAAGAAAAACTGAAATATCTCAAAAACTATTATAAATAGGTATAGGATATATTGAACAAAACTTTTAGGGTTTTTATTACTCTATTAAATAACATGAAAATATACAGGGTGTACCATTTAAAAAAAAAAGATATTTATTCATTTATACTTGTTCAAATTTGAGCCGATGTGTTCAACACCCTGTAGCTTTTATTGCAAATATTAGGTAAAAATCATGTTAACTTGTCCTTGGCCTTGCTAAATTCCAAATTTGAATATATTTGTCACAAAATTGAAAACGTTATTTAGGATTGAATTGATGCTTGAAAATGTGACTTTTTTTCTTTAAACTTAATTATCTCAGAAACTATAAAGTTTTGTTATAGTAAACCTTTAATAAAAAAGATTTAAAATTATAAGCTAAATCGGAAATACGATTCGTATATAGGGTGTTCTATTTAAAAAAATACAACTTTATGCTGTCCTAGTTTTTTGGCTCACCCTGTAGAGTCCTAAATATTTTTAAAATCTGCGTAAAAATAAACTGTATCAAACAATAAATATAGTTTCTTTGTAAATTTCACCGAAAAGGCACAAACCTACTTCATCCAATCGTTGACTCACCCTGTACAAATATGGGACATCTATTACATAAAATTTGAGTCCCTCCCGTGAAGTGAATCTACGTAAAAATTTGTGACCTAACGAATTAGTAAGTGAGTTAAGCTTCACATCAATGCAAGACTCTTTTTTCTAATTATACTAAGCCTAAAATTATTTTATCAATATACCGTTTATTTAAAATTTCAAATATTTACCAAAAGAAAGCGAATGCAGTTTTCCATGTTCTTTGAGTACAGTCAAAATATGTTGCTTATCCATAGTCGTTCTTCTATTTAACATCTTGAATCCCCGAGAGGTTATATTTTCCAAAAGCAGCCATTCGTCCCCTTCTGTGAGTGAATACCCATAAATTTTGGCGTACGCTTTGAATGGGTGAGGCAAACAAAGCTTTCCTTGGAGCTTCTTGAACGCAGGTAAAACTGTACTGTACAAATAAACCTCCCTTTCATAGCACTTGTGAATTGGCATTTGATTTCTTACTTGCTCGTTTTTTATTGCACATTTTAAAACAAGCAATTCTTCTCTACTACCATCATTTTCTTTGATAGTTATTAAAAAAATAACACCCAAATAATTATCCCCCTTTTTGGATCCATCTTTCACTGAAACGGAAAAATTTTTGAAGCCTTTTTCTTTCGCAATTTTTTCTACAAGGCTATTTTGCTCGTCGCTAAGCATTTTAAAAATGAAATTTATTCTACAAACAAATATCTAATGATACATTAATCAAAAAATTACTGAATGCCAAGTTCGAGATAATAGTTATTTAAAAGATTTTCCGGAAAAAAATTGCCGATAGCGAAGTGAATTGTCATATTAGTGCGTGTGTAAAAGTTAAAATACAGTGTGTATCCTAAATACTGGAATAATATCCGAGAAATCATGAAAGTGTGATGGTTTACAATTAATGTTTAATATACAGGGTCAGGCAACATGTCCACGACACCTTCACCGTGCGAGTTACGAATTTTGTTCAAGCACAAGTAGCAAAAAAGTGACTTAACGATTGGGTGAAATAAGTTTATGCCATATAAATAAAATTATTATATTTACTGCATTAGATCGTTAATTTATATACACATTTTAAAACTATTTAAGACTCTACAGGGTGTCCAAAAAATATACGAGGACGGCATGAAGTTGCATTTTTTTTAGATTCAATATATTAATAATTTTTTCGATTTGACGTATAATTTTGAAACTTTTTTATTAAGGATTTCATATATCTTAACTTTATGGTTTTTAAGATAATTGTGTTTAGGAAAAAATGTCATATTTTTAAGCATGCATTCAAATCCTAAGTACGGTCCTTACTTTTGGATGAAATATATTTAGATTTATTATCAGGAAAGCCGAAACCTTAATGGAGATTATTTCCACTAATCATTTGCAGTAATAGTTAGTAGTTCGAGGGCTGGGTACCGTCCCGTTGTTTTTTTAAAGTATAAGGATAGAAATGAATTATTTCCAGGTATTTTTGTTCACTGAAATCGAATTTGTTATATATATATATATATATATATATATATATATATATATATATATATACAAGGATAATTCGATAAGTTCTCGGCCTGAAAAAGAGAGGGCGCTAGTAGGATCAAATAACTATAATATTTTGTAAGCATTAACCTTGAGACGACGCCTTGTAAACTTTCAGATGTTTGCGTGTTGGTGGGGATCGAATGAACACATAAGATTCGATACTTTATGAAAGATGGATAAAATTGTAGTTCGAGCGGTTATAAAGTACTTTGTTTTAAAGGGCTTAACTCCTACGGACATTAAAAATGAGTCAGATTCTACTTTAAAGGATTCTTCTCCTTCGTTTCCGACAGAAAAAATGGGCTGCTGAATTTAATTCTGGTCGTACATCAATTCAAGATGATGAGCCCTGGGGACGCCCAAAAGCCACTACAACTGCTGAAATTGTCACAATAATTCACAATGTCATACTTCCTTACCGCCGACTCAAGTACAAGAGCTTGCTGGTATAGCAAATATCTCGATTGATTGTGTCCACTACATTTTACATGATATTCTTGGCATAAAAAAGCTTTCTGCGCGATGGGTTCCGCGTTTTTTAACAGACCAAAAACGCCTTCGAATGAACACTTCGCAAGAGTGTTTGGACTTATTCAGACGCAATCCTGCTGAGTTTCTTCGACCTTTTATAACTGTAGATGAAACATGGATTCACCTTTACATGCCAGAGACAAAGAAGCAGTATAAACAGTGGGTGGTGGCAGGTGAAAGTGCGCCAAAAAAAGCAAAATCGGTTCTGTCTGCAGGAAAAGTCTTGGCAACAATTTTTTTGGGATTCACATGGCGTGCTTATAGACTATTTAGAACGGGGCAAGACCATCACCGGGGAGTATTATGGTTCACTATTGGACCGTTTGCAGCATGTGATTAAAGCTAAACGTCCACATCTTGCCAAAAAAAACTGCTCGTTTATCAGGATAATCCGTCTGCATACAAATCTTTGGTTGTTGCTGCAAAACTCCATGACCCACGTTCGAAGTGCTTCCACATGCGCCATATTCGCCGGATCTGGCTCCCAGCGATTATTTTCTCTTCCCAAACTTGAAAAAACGGCTCGCTGGATGAAAATTCCCTTCAAATAACGAGGTCAGAGCAGCGACAACCGCTTATTTTGCAGAGTTGGACAAATCGCATTATACGACGGGTATTAAAATGTTAGAACATCGTTGGTCTAAATGCATTGAAGTGCAATGGGCTATGTTGAAAAATAAATAAAAACATTTTTAAAAATTTTCGTTTTCTTTATTAGGCCGAGAACTTATCGAACCATCCTCGTATATATACAATGTACGACGTGGAAGTAGCTATACCGGCGAGCACACGAAACGCAAATTGTTTATCCCTCAAAATAACTCCCTTATTTAAATTTTACGATATTTCTATTAATTGTAGAATGCAGATTTAGGTTTCAACTTTTGAACTCTTTTTTGATTTTGAAAAAATATTGATTAGGTCAACGAAAGTTTTACTGTCAATTATTAATAACTTCAAAAGTATTGATTTTTATATACAAGATATGTAGGCCTTTTTTCTTGTTTTGACGCATACTATACGATGGTATAGTTTTTATATCGAAAAATTGTCATTATATCATTTATTTAAACAAGTTAGAAAAAATTTTTTGATTTGCAATCAATTTTTTCATGAAATATAAGAAAAAAGAAAATAATTATGTATGTTACAGACAAATAGCTGATAGTTTATAAACATTTGCAGGTCGAAAAATTGCTCATTTTATACTTTTCCTTACTGTGTCCTCACCTATCGGATATTACCATGAATAGCTTATTTTCAAGAATCAATATTATTTGTTTGAAGGTTGTAGACAATGTTGAGGATTGACTAAAGTGTGGTTGTCAGACTTGCATTGTCTTTATTTTATTTATTTTTTTACGACGTTTCGATTAGGTCGTATCTCTAATCGTTATCAAGTAGAAACTGAATGTTTTGTCTTAAGACTACGAGCTTATATAGGGAATGTGTCCATTGAAGCGTAAAGTTTCGCTTCACTGTACCATACCTCAATGATTTGATGTTACAATGTCGTGGTTGCCAAAGATTAGGTATCTGAACACTCGGTTTACTGAAGATTCCACAATTGTTTTTAATGTAAGCTGCTTCTATAAATTTTCTTTTTTTCATGTTGGGTTCCATATATATTGTCGCAGCCTCAGATCATTTTATGGGGTGTTGTTTATCCCTGGCGTGTTCTACAATACCTGATCTCGACGTTTCTCCTTTTTGTGTAAGCGTTTTATGTTCCTTAATTCTAACTTCTAGTGGTCGTTTGGTTTCTCCAATATACATTTCTCCACACTCACATGGAACTTTGTAAACACATTCTCTCTTATCGGTAGTTTTTGGTTATGTTTTTGTTAAATGAGCTCTAAGTGTATTTCCTGATTTAAAGGCTGTTTTTATATTATAATAACTGGCAATTCGTCTTATTTTCTCCGAAGTTGCCTTAATGTCCAGAATTGTGAAGAAGGAATGTGTTTCTTGCTGTCCAGTGTTCGTTATTCTAAAGTTATATATAACATCATCAATTAGTTTTAAAGGATAACCATTCTGTTGTAAATCGGATTTAATATTTGCTACTTCTTTTTCCTATAAATGGGCATTATTGCATATAGATATAGCGTGATTATAGAGGTTGCGTATAATACCCCGTTTTGTTACAACAGAATGATTAGAACTATGATTAAGATATTGTCCAGTATGTGTTGGCTTTCTGTATACTGAAATTTTAATAGTTTCGTTTGAACGGTTTACCATGACATCTAGGAAGGGCAATTGATCATTTACCTCCTTTTCCATGGCAAACTTAATTGTAGGTCGAATGGTATTTAGATGTTTAAGAAAATTATTAAGATGAAGGTATCATCGACATATCTCACCCAGACGGTTTTATGGTTGCCGTTTCTATGGCATGAGTTTCGAACTATATATATTGGCGACGATTGGAGAGAGGGAAAACCTCATCGAAAGCCCGTCGTTGTGAGCGTAAAACTTGTCTTTTACTTGAAAGTAAGTACTACGCAGGCAACACTCCAAAAGGTCCATCACCCCGAAAGTCTAGTTTTGATTATGTTTAGTGATTCCCCAAAGGTACATTAGTATACAAACTTTCCACATTAAAGCTTATTAGTCTGTCATCTGGCTCTAGATTGATGCTACTAATAATGTTCACGAAATGTGTAGAATTTTTAACATATGTGTTCGTCTTACCTTCTAAAGGTTGTATGATTTTTAAAAGAAACTTCGCCAGTTCATTTGTTGGGGTACGTAGTAGTTGTTCTTCTGCTGTTGAAAGTATTCTTGAAGATAAGTTTATGATGGTTTTTCTTGAAGTTTATATACTGATCAATAAATGTTTTAGTGGCACCTAAACACAAGAAGAATAATGTCAGATAACCATAAAGGTAACCAGAGTATTTTAGAATAATATTATTATTTCAATATACATATTTAATATTTTTCAAATATTAAAATACTATTATTTATTTTTTATAACTAATACTCCAATATATTAAGTAACTTACCACAACAAAAACCTTGAAGAAAATTTTCCGGATGGGGCATTAAGTTCAGTTTGTTTGGTACCAACTTTACTAGTGTTGTCAAACTCTGTCAAATGTGGACCAGCAACAATGTGTTGTACATTAAAAATCAATACTTTTGGAGTTATTAATAATTGAAAGTAAAACTTTCGTTGACCCAATCAATACTTTTTCAAAATCAAAAAACAATTTGAAAATTGAAACCTTGAAACCTAGATCCTCAATCTACAATTAATAGAAGTATCAAAAAGTTCGAATAAGGCAGATATTTTGAGCGATAGACAATTTGCGTTTCGTGTGTGCTTCGGTATCGCGTTTCGTGTCCACTTCGTACATTGTATGTGTATACAGATATGTATATAAATTGTTTCCTATTTGTATTAATTGTAAGTTATATATCTAGGTTTCAACTTTCGAATGGTTTTTTGGATTTGAAAAAATATTGATTAAGTCAAAAGTTATCGATGTTTGCATTTTCAAAATGTACGAAATTTTCTCTTTCAATTGTTAATAACTTCGAAACTAGTAATTTTTTGTTTATTACATTTATAGACTTTTTCTTATCTTGATTCATACTATATGATGATATAGGTTCTACATCGAAAAATTATCATTGTTTAAACAATTGCGATTTAAACATATTGGTACCCCTTTTCGTGATTTGTGAACAACAAATTCGGTTTCTGCGAACAAAAATACATGGAAATAAGTTGTTTTTATCCTCGAGCTTTGAAAAAACAACGGGAAAATACCCAGCCCCGAACTATAAAGGTTGTTCAACATATTGGTCCAAATTCGATAAATTTTATATTGAAATATATCACTTTTTAAACCACTTCTAAAAGAAGGAGGTTTTAAATTCGACCGCCATTTTTTTTAATGTATGTACGTTGATTACTCCGGAGCGACAGCACCGATATAAATGAAATTGTTTGCGTTATATTCAGGAAGTTGCTGTGGTGGTCTCACATAATTTTGGATGAAATTGGTTCAGTAAAACCCCAGATGGTTCGGACAAGAAACTTAATTTTGTTCGATTTTCTTCAAAACTGTTATGAGGGAGTTTTTGGGGTCGCACATATAGACCAGGGCTTATCTGTTTTTAGGTGGATGTGAAATGGAACATGGAGATTTTTGCATGAGCGCCTTCAGAATAACCGGAGTAACGATAAATTGGATATGCGTCAATTCAAAAGGTTGGGTAACATTGTTTTTATTGAGAAAAATATAAAAAGTTTTTTTTTCAAACTTTCTCTCGTGTAATTTTGAACGTATTCATTTTAGAGGAAAGTTGAAAAGGAAAAAAAGTTTCATAATTAAATTTGCCATAAGATAGAGTTAGTCGGAAATCTCAAAATATATTTTCTTTATTGTAAAATAGCAATAATTAAAAAAAAGGTCAAAAAAGCAGTTTTTTAATCAAGTTTGTCTGAGTCCAAAATATCATGTTAACATATTTAAATTTATTTTCAACATATAGTAGGGAGCTTAAGTTTTCCAGCACTTTTTTCAGAATCAAAATCGGATGATTTGGACGCCCTCAGGAATTGTTTAAAGACATTGTTGATATTTTTGCTTATAAACAAATATATTATTTCGGCGGATTTTCATTGGATTTTTTGCAATACATGGCTTGAAAGAACTTGAAAAGACGCTTCTTTTCATGAAAAAAAATTTCCAATCCGTCAATTGGTTTCCGAGATACAAACTGTCAAAGTTGACAGCCTGAACCGTATAGTATTGAACTTTCCAAGCGAATCTTCGTTTATTAAGATATATATATATATATATATATATATATATATATATATATATATATATATATATATATATATATATATATATATATATATATATATATGTGTGTGTGTGTGTGTGTGTGTGTAAAAAAATGTTTTTCTGCACTCTGTAAAGTTTGTAATATAATATTTAATGTTAAGGGTGCTTTATTGAACTTTTTGAACATAGTTTATAAAGAATAACTATTTTATTTTTATCTATATTATACGAATAAAATAATTTAATACCAGAATTTTTTTCAATTTCTTTAAACAATGATTGTTTAAACAATTTTGATAATTAAAGTTAATATATATCGTTATAGTATGCTTAATTATATTAACAGACAAATATTCGCTTGGAAAGTCCAATACTGTAGGGTGCAATATGCTGTAAGTATGATGCGTAAATAACGTCATTTGTTTATAATAAAATGAATGCATGATGGGCACATTGCATTATGATATTTGAGCTCCATTATTCGCGGTACAAAAAAGATCACAATCGCTCCATTAGAAGCTGAGAAAATGAAAATTTTTTTCAGATATGTATTTTGAATCTTCGAATTCATTTTAAAATGAAAACTCGCTACCCTTCTTTTTTCCATTTTTCTTGCTCGTGGGCGATGTTCTTTTCATTGTTTATTAAAGTTTCCGATAACATAAACATTTAAATATTTGTATCAAAAAAGAACTCGGCAAGACAAAGTTTTTGGTTCAAGAATCAGGTCTGTATTGTTTATAAATTCACCGTAACAGGCTGTCAACTTTGACAGTTTGTATCTCGAAAACCAATAGACGGATTTGAAATTTTTTTACCTGAAAAGAAACGTCTTTCCAAGTACTTTCAAACTATATATTTTAAAAAAAATCCAATGTAAATCCGCCGAGATAATCTATTTGTTTATAAGCAAAAATATCAACAATGTCTTTAAACAATTCCTGAGGGCGTCCAAATCATCCGATTTTGATTCTGAAAAAAGTGCTGGAAAACTTGAGTTCCCTACTATATGTTTAAAATAAATTTAAATATGTTAACATGATATTTTGGACTCAGACAAACTTGAAAAATGATCATTTTTTGTCAACGAACTCGAATTGCAAAATTATTGTGCAAAAACTATCTATTCGATCCTCACGAATTTTAGCGTGTTATTTTAACATGGCATAAAGTTTTCTTTGCTCTAATATGAAGGTTCTCAGAGAAATTTAAATGGTCGAAAAAAATCGATTAAAAAATTGCTTTTTTTACTTTTTTTTTTTAATTATTGCTATTTTGCAATAAGGGAAATACATTTTGAAATTTCCGATTAACACTATCTTATGGAAAATTTAATTATGGAACTTTTTTCCTTTTCAACTTTCCTCTAAAATGAATACGTTCAAAGTTACGTTTTTTTTTTCGTTAATTTTATATTTTTATTAATAAAAACAATGTTGTCCAACTTTTTGAATTAACGCATATCAAATTTATCGTTATTCAGGTTATTCTGAAGGCGCTCATGCAAAAAAATCTCTATGTTCCATTTTACATCCACAAAACATCAATATTTTACGGATAAGCCCTGGTCTAATAACGAATCTGAAATTATTTTTACAAAATTCAATATGGTGAAAAAAAATTTTCTTCAAAATTAGTACGAATATATCATATGGCACCTAGCAGCGTCAGTGTTGACAGTTTACGAAATACAAACGGCTACTTTCATAATTTCCTGGGAAATATAAAATATGAAAATTAGAAGTTATGCGAACATAAACTTAATTCAATATAAATTTTTGTTAAATACATGTTCGTTTGCCTTCCCAAAAACTCATGGATACTAGCCTAAAGTGACATTGGTCCTTGCACTATCACTAACTACAACTACGCAGAAAATGCGACTCGATGCAGTGGGAAAAATGCATTATATAATACACTAGGATAAATAAATAGAGGTTCAAGGATATAGTACTAAAAATATTGTTTAGTATTACCTACACGTGTTTTCTGAATTGATTATTACTTTGTCGCTAGGAAAAGTTTTCTAGTTAAATTATTATATTGCAGATACTGGTAAATAACGTAAGAAATTAATTAATACCTAGCTTTGCCGTTTTTAATGATTATAAGTACTTTGGAAATAATCTATTTGTTATTTTCAAATTGCAACATGTCGTTGATTTTTCCATATATTTACGTAGACAAACATTATTTATTCTCTAGAAAATTAACTTGCATAATATTAGTTCACATTTCGTAGAAATAAATTTGATAATGTTATTAAAAATTGGCTAAATACGAAGAAGCCTTCAGAATGATAATAGTAATTATGTAGTATCTTATGTCTCATTTTCTTTTTTGGGGAAATTTTTTATTTAACAATTAAGATGTGAAAAACAGTTTTTTTGAGTTCGACCAGAAGCTATTGTTTTTCAGTAAAAAAAGTTTCAAACAGAAAATGTGCGCATTTAAAATACTTACAAGGCCCATCCGAATCGGATAATTTGTTCATTAGCTACCGTAAAAAAGCGTGTTAATTGACTGTTTTTTCAATTTAGGACAGGAAACGAAGCGATTTTTGGGAGGTAAAAATGACTCAAATACTGCCTGCGAACTGATTGCAGAAATGGATAGGGGAAGGTAGTAGAAATGACATCTCATCTCGTGTCTCAACAAATTTTGGTTGGAACATGGTTTTCTTTACAAATAGGTAAGGTTTTTACAGAAAATCTAAGGGATTTAGAGAAAATGTTCGACCAACGCATTGTACAGGGTGAGTCAACGATTGGATGAAGTAGGTTTGTGCCTTTTCGGTGAAATTAACAAAGAAACTATATTTATTGTTTGATACAGTTTATTTTTACGCAGATTTTAAAAATATTTAGGACTCTACAGGGTGAGCCAAAAAACTAGGACAGCATAAAGTTGTATTTTTTTAAATAGAACACCCTATATACGAATCATATTTTCGATTTAGCTTATAATTTTAAATCTTTTTTATTAACAGTTTACTATAACAAAACTTTATAGTTTCTGAGATAATTAAGTTTAAAGAAAAAAAGTCACATTTTCAAGCATCAATTCAATCCTAAATCACGTTTTCAATTTTGTGACAAATATAATCAAATTTGGAATTTAGCAAGGCCAAGGACAAGTTAACATAATTTTTACCTAATATTTGCAATAAAAGCTACAGGGTGTTGAACAAATCGGCTCAAATTTGAACAAGTTTAAATGAATAAATATCTTTTTTTTTTAAATGGTACACCCTGTATATTTTCATGTTATTTAATAGAGTAATAAAAACCCTAAAAGTTTTGTTCAATATATCTTATACCTATTTATTATAGTTTTTGAGATATTTCAGTTTTTCTTATTTTCCATACTTTTTTACAGAAATAGTTTTCATTATCATAGTAGCCATGTAAAATAATAAAAATAAACTATAGAAACAAACAGAATGTGGTTAAATATGATGAAATACATTATTCGTTATATTACAACGGCAATAGTTTAATTAAACATAATGTGAAAAAATTAACACAACAATAACGACAAGGCAAATACATATTTACTTTTATACTAAATTGAAACAAAAAAATTACCTATTAAATACTGAGATTAATTATTTCTTTTTAATAAGTGTTCGAATAAACGACCCTCTTGTGCAATGCACAAATTTAGTCTTTTCTGCAGATTTTCTCGGACCCTGGACAAAATTAGTGGCGTTATTGTTCTACAGGTATCCCTAATCCTGTTTCGCATATCTTCCACTGTTGTTGGTGGATTAATATACACCTTATTTTTAATATAACCCCATAGGAAGAAATCTAATGGGGTGATGTCGCAAGACCTTGGTGGCCACTCAATGAAACCCCCACGTTCAATCCATTTTTGCGGATATCGTTGGTCCAAAAACGCACGAACTTCACGATGGTAATGCGGAGGCGCACCATCGTGCTGGAACCACATACTGTCGAGCTCATCCCTATCGAGACCTTGAAGCAGTTAGGGTAGTTCTTCTTGTAGAAAGTTCAGGTAACTATGGCCATTTAGTGGTTCATTGAAAAAGTGGGGTCCAATAATTCGATTATGATGAATACCACACCAAACATTTAATGACCAGTGGTTTTGATGTTGCACCTTTCTAATCCAAAATGGGTTTTCTGTGGCATAATAAATTTGGATTTAATTGAATCTCCGCATTTATTGTACGACAAAAGTTTACATGACTTTCAAAATCCTGTCCATGCAATTCTTGGTGTAATTCCATATGATACGGATGATACCTATATTTCTTGGTAGTACGATTAGCGGTGGATTGTGATGTTTCACATAATGCTGCTAACTGACGGCTACCAATATAAGGATTTTTCTGAACATTTAACAATACTTGTAGTTCTTTTTCTTCATTAGTTACTGGTTTGTTGACCACTTTTCGTTTTGGATAATCAACAGTACCAGAAGAATCAAATCTTTGCATTAAGTTTTGAAAAGTATGGGTATTAGGCTGGCGTCGATCAGGATACTTCATTTTGTAAATTCTTTGAGCAAGAAGGCAATTTTTTTGAGCCTCTCCTATTGTATAAATCATATCTATTAACTCATTCTTTGGAAAATTCATTTTACAATATAAGATGAATGCAAAAAAAACCAAACTACACTACATAAAAACCAAAAGAAGCGATTGCGGTTATAAATTTGACACACAGAAAAATGTTCTTTTACATTGTTTTTGCCATGGCTACTATGATAATGAAGACTATTTCTGTAAAAAAGTATGGAAAATAAGAAAAACTGAAATATCTCAAAAACTATTATAAATAGGTATAGGATATATTGAACAAAACTTTTAGGGTTTTTATTACTCTATTAAATAACATGAAAATATACAGGGTGTACCATTAAAAAAAAAAGATATTTATTCATTTAAACTTGTTCAAATTTGAGCCGATGTGTTCAACACCCTGTAGCTTTTATTGCAAATATTAGGTAAAAATTATGTTAACTTGTCCTTGCTAAATTCCAAATTTGAATATATTTGTCACAAAATTGAAAACGTTATTTAGGATTGAATTGATGCTTGAAAATGTGACTTTTTTTCTTTAAACTTAATTATCTCAGAAACTATAAAGTTTTGTTATAGTAAACCCTTAATAAAAAAGATTTAAAATTATAAGCTAAATCGAAAATATCATTCGTATATAGGGTATTCTATTTAAAAAAATACAACTTTATGCTGTCCTAGTTTTTTGGCTCACCCTGTAGAGTCCTAAATATTTTTAAAATCTGCGTAAAAATAAACTGTATCAAACAATAAATATAGTTTCTTTGTTAATTTCACCGAAAAGGCACAAACTTACTTCATCCAATCGTTGACTCACCCGTTACCTCTTGAAAATATCTTCAAAATGAGTTTTTGTTTGTCCAAATCGGTCTGTAATCAAAAAAGTTATTGCAAATTAAACATTAAAAATGGCTTATTTTTCAATTGTTAATAACTTTCTTAATATTTACTGAACTGTTTTCAACTTTTACCAGAATGTGAGTTTTAAAGTGCTTAAAAAGTGTGCGGAAGTTGGACGCTGTCGGTCCAATAGTTTTTGTAAAATTGCAATTGTTTATTAGAAAAAAGAAAAAAGAGATTATTTTTGATTAGCTGTACCGTCGTCTAGGAAACTACTACAGAGTTCTGTCAGTGCTTATTTTCTTCGTAAAGACTTAAGCTATCATGTGGTAAAAAAGTGGATAATTATGATTTAATGGATTATTGTATAAATTTACTACAACCTTATTTTATAACAACATTATTCACGAAATGTTATTTCAATACAATAATAAAAAAATTCTAATTTCATCACGATATTATTATTTCTAGTTCATAAATATGTAATAAAAGCAAAAAATGCGAAATATTGAAAAATATAATTTTTGGGAGGTAATATATATATATATATATATATATATATATATATATATATATATATATATATATAATAAGGTATGTAATCGGTTCAATGAAAAAACATATAAAACGAGTAAAAAAAAATAAAATGTAAAAAAATGCTATTTTCGGGGGAGGGGGGGGAGGGTGTCCGAGAAGGTTGAACATGTGCCCAATATTATTTTTTCGATGAGCTTCCCCAAAAAATCAAAGAATGATAGCTCTACGTTATTTAGAAGCGGAGATATTGCTAATTTTTCAAGCGCGCGCCGATTTGAAGACGCGCTCTCACTTTGTACTCGGTGAAATATGAAAAATGTTCCCTTTTTTTTTGACTAAATGATAGCTTAAGTCTTTACAAAGAGAATGAGTACTGACAGAACTCTGTAGCAGTTTCCTAGTCGACGGTACAGCTAATCAAAAATAGTCACTTTTTTCATTTTTTTAATAAACAATTGCAATTTTACAAAAACTATTAGATCGAGAGCGCCCAACTTCCGCACACTTTTTAAGCACTTCAAAACTCAAATTCTGGTAAAAGTTAAAAACAATTCAATAAATATTTAGAAAGTTATTAACAATTGAAAAATAAGCCATTTTTAATGTTTAATTTGCAATAACTTTTTTGTTTATAGACCGATTTGGACAAACAAAAACTCATTTTGAAGATATTTTCAAGACGTACAATTCGTCGGTGGAACATTTTTCTTTAAATCCCTTAGATTTTCCGTAAAATTCAAAAAACCGAAGAAAAACCATCTTTCGACCTATTTCTTAAAAAAAATAATGTTCCAACCAAAATTTGTTGAGACACGAGATGAGACGTCATTTCTACTACCTTTCCCTACCCATTTTTGCAATCAGATCGCAGGCAATATTTGAGTTTTTTTTTAAACTCCGTTTCCTGGGGTAATTGTTAATAAACAATAGAAAAATATATTGCTTTAATTTTATACTGCACCGAAAGGAGTTCCTTATTGCATACAACAAGTGTGCAAAATTTTAAGTAAAAATATTCAAGTTTTTTGCACAGTGAATTTGTTCAGCGATCTGCGGGTGCGCAAATGAAAGTTCGAGACTTCTACTAACTATAGGTTGTAATTACAGTAAAACAATTTTACACTTTCCACAAATTTTTAATTTTAATTTTAATCACTCGACATGTTTCGCAAACACTGTTGCTTCTTCAAAGGAGTATTAGAAAATGAACATTAAAAGATAAAAACAAAGTGGTCTTGATACAGGTAAAATAAGGTTTACAATTCAGAATAAGAGGAAATTCCATAATTATATTTCCAAGAAAAGTTAAGGATAACTAAACAGGTTCAATAAGGGTGATGGGTCTAAATCTATTTGGTCATTAAGCAAATTATTGGAATTTTTGAGTTTATTTATTTCCAGGGATTCGAGCAAATTTAGTTTTAAACCTTTGTTTTCAATGTGTAATATGTCATAATTATTGTTGAAGGTATGGTTTTCTTCTATTAAATGATTGGAATAGTTAGAATCAGTTTTATTTTTTATATAACTAATGTGATGTTCATTAACACGTTTATTAAAGTTTCTACCAGTCTGGCCTATATAAACTTTAGGACAAACATTACATTTTAATTTGTAAACACCGCAATTGTTTCCTTTGTTTGATTTGGTTTTACTATTTTTGATATGTCTACCTAGAGTATTAGTGGTTTTGAAAGCTATATTAATATTCAAGTTTTTCAGAAATTTACTTATTCTATTGCTAATGTGGCCTAAGAAAGTAATTACTTTATATTTATTATTGTTTTCTTTTTTTGTAGGAAAAACTAAGTTTATGGCTTTATTATATAGTTTTTTATTTAGTATTTTGTCTATTATTTTTGGGGAGTAACCATTATTTATAGCAATTTGTTTAATGATGTTTAGTTCATTTTGAAAGTTGATTTTGTTAAGAGGTAAAGATATCAATCGATGTATCATACTGAAAAAAGATGCTAGTTTATATTGTATTGGGTGTGAAGATGTATTGTGGATTGTAATGTCAGTATGGGTGGGTTTATGATAAATAGAAAAGTCATGCTTATTGTTTGTTCTTTTAATTGTTAAGTCTAAAAAGTTGATAGAGTTATTGAATTCTTTTTCTATTGTAAATTTTATGTTGTCGTGTATGTTGTTAATAAAATTTAAGAAATGGTCTAATTGTCTGTCTGTACCCGTAAAACAAGCTAAAACATCGTCTACGTATCTAAACCAATAGATAAATTTATTAAAAAGGGGGTTTTTTGAAATAATTGATTCAATATGGTCCATGAAAATTTCCGCTAGGAGAGGGCTTAGAGGGTTACCCATGATAAGTCCTTCCTTACTGGTGTAAACTTCATCGTTAAATTCAAAATAATTTTGATTCAAACAACTTTCTAAAGCATAAAGAATTTCTTGATTTTTAATCACATTGTCATTTTTACTTCTACTAACAATAAAAAATTTTGACACTTTTTGTTAGTTAAACCATCATGGTTGTTCCAGATTATTTAAAATCCCTAATTATTTCAAATGGGAACTTATCCCCAAGAAGAAAAGATTAATGTGATTTTAGTAACTGGATATTTTGAAGAAAATTGCTTGCTAGCATCAAGAATTTATGCTTAAAAATATCCTGATAGACGTCATCCTAATCAGAGTTCATTAAAAAATTTGCTGCATGTTTTTCGAAGAACAGGAAGTGTAACTTATAGAAAAATAGCCCGTCAGGAACTAATTATCGGTAATAAAGAAAATGACTTTTTAATTATGGGATCTTTGGTCGAAAATCCGTATACAAGTTAACGAAAAATTTATGAAACTACATAGGCCAGCGAAATTAGCATCTGGAAAAAATTTCGAAACCTTTAGATTGATAAAAGTAATTTTGTAATATCTTATGTCTCATTTTCTTTTTTGAGGAAAATTTTTTATTTAACAATTAAGATGTGAAAAAACAGTTTTTTAGAGTTCTAGGAAAAGCTATTGTTTCAGTAAAAAAGTTTCAAAAAATAGATATGCGCTTTGAAAATATCTGCAAAATGAGCTAAAGCTCATCCAAATCGGATAATTTGTTTGTTAGTTATTGCAAAAAAACTTTTTGAAATGGCTGTTTTTCAATTGCTAATAAACATTAAAAAGCAACAACAATAAGTGTGCAAAATTTCAAGTAAAACTGTTCAGCAGTAGCTTTTTACATAATGAATTTGTTTCTAAGTTTTTGTGTTTTTTTATTATTTATTCACAGCGATTTAAAGGTCGTACAGCAGCGGGTACGCAAATGTAAGTTCGAGACTTATACTAACAATAACCAGTTGACTTCTTGATGTATGTGCGACAATATATTTGACGTTAACTGTTTGATATTGATCTGGATTGAAATCTGTTGCTCACAGTAGACGAACAATGTCAGATTTAAAACCATTTTCAGCCTTCTCAAGATTGCTGTATCGATTAAAAGTCTTACAAAATAGCTCCACCATCTAGTATTGGGTTATGGCTCTTCCAGAATTCTCAGTAATGTAACATTCACACTCTCGAACGTAGGCATTTTTAAAGAACCTGAAAAATATCAGATCTAGGGACTGAATTATTGTTTTTAAATTGTTGAAACAGATAAACAAAGTTGGGGTTGGTTTTTTCGTTATAAACAAATAGAACAAGTCTTCGATGATTGTTGATACCGAAATGCCGATAAGTGGACAAGATAGCTGAGATTTTGGGGTACATTTAAAAAAAAAATCTGTATGACCATTAGAAGCTCCGATAGAGTTTTTTTTTCAAACAATTGCTGTAGCGTTGTTTATTATTAAGGGATTATTTAAGTAGGAACTTAAGTTGCACCTACTTCAAGAGTCCAAGAGTGAATAGGAGGGGGGAAGGAGGGGGTGTTCGTTCAGCATGCGGCGAAAGAAAAAAATCATGACTCGTACGCTGCACATTCGTTTCGCCTGAAAAATTTGGATCCTCTTGGATTTTTTTTTTAGATTTCTCGACGAAATATGAATTATGAATGATATGTTCTTGTAATCAAATTATTGTTAAACATAGCAATAAACAAATTGTTACACTTTGATAAATTTTATGCATAATTACAACTTTATTGTATGTATGTGATCTTCAAATTGCGAAAAAATTGTTACATTAGTCAACAGTATGCTACTAATTAGAAATATTAAAAATCAGATTGATTTTTAATGTACCATTAATATTTAATGAGTTATAGCATGAAACATATTGCGACTGTCATTTGTCGCCAAATTATTGGTTGTGCAAGTAAAACACATGCTACATTTTTTGTTTGTTTTATTGGACCATTTTTTTTGCTTAAATTTATAGAAAATGTTTATTCGGTTCTCCGTTTCCTAGATATCGATATTCACTCATTTTCGAAACATTTATCTGTTTCATTATTATCATTGCAATTATCATCATCATGGTCACTCTCATCGTCATCATTATCACTCCCATCATCATCAGTTTCATCATTGACATAATCATAGCTATTTTCTCCGCTATTACTTTCATCGTCGCTGAAAGTAATACTACAATAATTCTCCATGGCCTGGATTGGATAATCGCTTACAATATAATTTTCAAATGTAGTTTATTCTGCATCTCGAAAAATAATAATACTATCAACAAATGTTGTAATTTGTTTCATGCTATATCTCGATAAATATTAATAGTACATTATAGGAAATTTTGCTTTTTAGAAATTACGGAAACGGAAATTAAAGAGGCCGTTAAAAAACTGAAAGTTAGTAGATCAGTAGCTACTGATAATGTGATGGCATACGTTATTAAAGGCTGTATTGATTCATTAATAACACCTTTAAAATATATTTTTAACCTTTGTTTGAAACAATGTATTTATCCCTCAAAATGGAAAGAAAGCAAAATTATTCCTATATTCAAAAGTGGTGATAGAAATGAAATTTCTAATTACCGATCTATTAGTATTGTCTCAGTCTACTCAAAAATTTTGGAATTAATTCTTTGTAATAGAGTATATAATGATTGTAAACATAGAATCTCAGACCAACAACATGGTTTCTTGCCACATCGATCAACCGTTACAAATTTAGTAAACTTTGTTCAGTTTGTTCAGGAATCAATTCAGTAAGGATGTCAGGTTAATGTAATTTTTAATGATTTGGAGAAGGCATTTGATAGAGTGAACTTTGGTGAAATAGTACTTGCCCTCCAAGATTTTTCTGTAGATCCAAACATTGTTTTATTGCTGATATCTTATTTGCATGATAGAACTTTATTTGTTGAACTTAAGGGGTATAAGTCTCAAAGCTATGTACCCACCTCAGGAGTGCCTCCGAGTTCAAATCTTGGGCCACTTCTGTTTTTACTGGTTATCAATGACATAGGTGTGAATGTAAAATTCGCCAAGGGGCTTATCTTTGAGGATGATTATAAAATTTTTCGTGCTATTAGGGATGAGTCAGATGCAAGGGCTCTGCAAGAGGATTTTAATGCGGTTGTGAGATGGTGCAAGGAACATGATTTAAATGTAAATATAAATAAATGTGTAGTAATGTCTTTTACATGTAAAAAGCAAATAATTCGTTTTAATTATTGTATAAATAACACGCCGTTACGAAGAACTGATTTACATAGAGATCTTGGTGTTTATTTAGATACGAAGTTGAGTTTTGGTAGGCACATTGATAATGTAACTGCAAGTACAGTAAAAATTCTTGGTTTTATTATTAGGAGCTGTAAATATTTCAATAATATCAATACAATGATTGTCTTGTATAAATCATTGGTGCTTGCTAAGCTTCAGTATGCTTGTGTAATTTGGGATCAGCAGTATGAAAATAAAATTTACAGCTTGGAGGTGGTTCAGCGGAGATTTTTAAAGTTTTTGCATTACAAGGCATTCTCGGTATACCCTCAAAGAGGAACTGATCAGAAGCTTTTGTGTTCTTTATTCAACTTTCCCAGTTTGAAGCACATACGTATTGAAGCGGGTGTTGTGTTTTTGTTTAAATTGATTGGGAACACAATTGATGATAAAGAGTTTTTAGAACAGCTTCCATTTAAAATAGGCCGAGTTAACACGAGATCCAGAAATTTATTTTATATTAATGCCCCTAGGACTAACCTGTATTCCCCATTAATAAGATTATGTTCATATTTTAATAAGTATTGTGGTGCCATTGACATTTTTAACCTAAGTTGTAACAGGTTTAGAAGGGAAGTGAGAAATGAGTTATGTAGGCAATTGTAGTGCCTTTTTATTTAGGTTCTAATTTAGATTGTAGTCTTAGTATATTAAGTTCAGTTGTATCTGTAATTGGCTTTGTAAAAGTTGTTGATACAACGAATAAATAAATAATTAAATAAATAAATTAAAAATCAATTTAGTTTCAAATATTTCTAATTAGTAGTATAATACTGATTACTGTAATAATTGTTGCGCAATTTGAAAAACACGTAAGTACAGTAAAATTATGATTATGCATAAAATATTTAAAAGTGCAACAACTTGTTTATTGCGATGTTTAACAATAAATTAATTACAAAAACATATCATTTATTATTCATATCTCGTTGAGAAACCAAAAATTAAAAAATGAAGGTTCTACGATGAATATTCGCCGAGATAATCCAAATTTTTCTTCCGAAATGAAATTGAAGCGTCCGAGTCACGTTTTCTCCCGCTCGACGCAGGCTGAAAGAACGCTCCCTCTCCACTGCTCACTTTCTGACTCTAGGAGTAGGTCCAACTTTAAACCATTGCAATATCAACAATTTTGAAATAATTGAGTTGAAAATTGCTGCATACAATACTTTCACCATCTCTTTATGAGTTTCTATTTAAAAAATCCCTTAATAATAAACAACGCTGCAGTGATTTTTTGAAAAATAAATTCTATCTCAGCTTCTAGTAGTCGTACAGATTTTTTCAAAACGTGTGCCAAAATCTCAGCCATCACATATAGTTATCGGCATTTCGATATTAACAATGGTCTAAGAGTTATTCTATTTGTTTATAAAGAAAAAACGAACCCCACCTTTCTTTATCTGTTTAAACAATTTAATATCAACAATTCACTTGGTTCTTGTTTGTTGTTGTTAGTACAAGTCTGAAACTTTCATTTGCGTACCCACAGATCACTATACGATCTCTAGACCGTTGAGAATAAACAATAAAAAAACATAAAAAGTTATAAACAATTTCACTGTGCAAAAAATTATTGAAATTTTGCATACTTGTTACATGCAACAAGGGACTTCTTTCGGTGGAGTTTAAAGTTAATGTAATATATTTTTCTACTGTTAATTAACAATTGAAAAAAACAGCCATTTTAGCACGTATTTGTTGCAATAACTAAAGAACAAATTATCCAGCTCGGATGAACCTTAGCTCATTTTATAGGTATTTTCAATGCGCACAACTTTTTTTTGAAACTTTTTTACTGAAAAGTGTTGACCATTGCTTGAAGTCGAAAAAACTGTTTTTTACATCTTTATTGTTAAATAAAAATTTTCCTCCAAAAAAAGAAAACGAGCCATAAAATACTACATAATTACTATTATCATTCTGAAGGTTATTACGTAGTCAGAAGTCCACTAACACTAAATTTCAAAATTACCTCATTTTTAGGCTAACTCCACCGGCCTAAAATAGACAGCTGAATTCTTCATTTCTATGATCCTGCTGTGATTCTTTCATTGCCCCGAAAAATATCCTAAATTATCAATATATAGGATGTCCCTAAAAGATCTGTACAAAACGCTAGAGCAAATTCCTTAAGCTAAAATATGAGAATCTAGACCAATTTACCTTGGTCTAAAAAATTAATAGTTTTTGAAATACAATTCTCAAAGTTATAATTTTTTAAAACTCTTTGGTAGATAATCATCCTAAAACAAGCTTGATTTGCATTAAATTTTGTATTTGGTTTTATAGCATGACCAATCAAGGTCATATTACATTTTCAACGTACATTGCAGAGGGCGCTACCAGCATCATTTCGCTTGTGACGCGTTTTCGTAGGAGGCGAGCAGAGGAGCAGGTCGTGATCTACGGATCTACTTTGATCACGGCAGCGGAACATCGGTCAGTGGATATTTCTCGTGCAGACAGTCATCGGTCAAATGCTCAGCGCAGGGGTATCGGTTTGACGGTATCTACTTATATTCGGGATATCCCTGCTCTCTGAACTGATCAACGGTTTGACTCCCTGAAGGTCAAAACATCTACTCGGTGGTCGATTCTCGGGCGCCACCCTCGGGATTTATGTGGTCGAGGGCCCACTTATGCACCGGGCAACTTGTTACAGTGGAGAAACGGCAAGCCAGGGGTCAACTGCGTGTATTAGTGCCAGCTGCCGGCTACCAATTATTATCTGTAATATTAAAAATGGGACTAGACGCCAAATTTGTGAGGCGTATGAGACTAGATAATGAAACAAACGGTTATAAAACATCCTGTATCCTGTATTCCATTCTTTTATACAAAGACATGGCCTAAAACTAACTTACAATCTACGATGTATAACAAACTAATAATTAAACGGTCTGGAGGGGAAGAGTATGTCTTGAGAGCTGATCACGGTAGCTCGTACTGGTCGGTTGCGCTGAAGACGGTAACCCGGCGGTATCATTCACGACGCTATTCACGTACCTCGTACTACATGGTTACGACGCTAATCACGACGGCTCGTACGCAAATTATCGCGTTTCGTATTCAAAATCCGCTTTCACGGTGCACGGCGCTTCGTATTAAAATTCGACCGACGGCGGTATACACGGTATGTCTAACAATAACCCGGCATCGATCGGCGATAGGCGGCGTCTCTACACGGCGACGGTCTTTACACGCGGCGGCGGCGATAAGCGTCGGGGCGACAGTTGTTAAGCGCCCTTATCAACAGACATCAAAGGGCACCTGGCGGTAAAACACATTCCTGGTCAATACAGAAACAAAACTAAACTGACGACTTTAGTGCGTGTGTATATAGGTGACGGTAGGAAGGAAAGAAAGAAACTGACGCTGCCCGTTCTTATAAGGGTCCTCGACAGCGTCAGCAGGATGGAACGACATTGCCCGTTCTTATAAGGGTCCTCGACAATGTCGACCAATAGCGGTAGGAAATTAGGAAAGGAACCGACACTGCCCGTTCTTATAAGAGTCCTCGGCTGTGACGGTAGGATGATACAACATTGCCCGTTCTTACAAGGGTCCTCGGCAATGCTGGCCATTAGCGGTGTAGGACGTAAGGAAGGAAGTGTATGGTGAAACACCATATACACACAAGCCTAGCCTCATCTACATTGCTAGACCAGGAAGACGCGGTATGGCAGGCGACCCAGTCCAGTCTGTTTGGACTGTTGACCCGGGTGGAGAACGTGCAGTTCTCCCCGAAATAATGGTCTGCTCATGCTTAAATAGACGGCCCGAGCTCCCATTACGCTGACGTGTGACGGCGTGCGGTGATCGCGCATACAATACTGCTGTATACGGCGCGCGATTACTATGGTCGGACGCTCTGAAAACCTCGGAAAATGATATTTCCCGACATAGTGCGGTAAATCTAATTATATTCCGGTAATATTGAAACTTTAAGCAATCTTTTCCCGCAAGAATCAGATTTCTCGGATGTAAAATAAATAAATTAAATCCCGGCGACACGCTTACATCTAAAACTTCATATCTTTTTTGTGCTTCGGTATTAAATTTCTAATCAAAAATTCTTATTTTTTGATATCTTGCTAGGTAAATTTTTATTGTTTTTTTTTGAGGGGGGGAAATCTTGCACATACACCAACGCAAAGAGTGAAGGTAGTGCCGGATTCCTACTGGCTAAAACTTCCCCTGGACTTAATGTTCCCACGAATCTTACTTCGGTTAACTGTAGTAAATCCACAGTCAACAGAAGTTCGCAGTGAGTGTCCTTTGGTTTCTGGGTCATGGCCTTTACAAACCTTCAGTCATCACAGACTTAGTGTCTCCGCTCAGAGTGTCGATGCATCCATTGGATCACACTCTCTTATATTTTGCATACAGTGTAAGATTGGTCGCTCTTAACCTATGTATTTCACGTATCTCATCGCTCTTACCTTGTTTATAATGTACGGTCCTAGGTGTTTTGCACTTACTAGTATTCCCTGATGCTATCCATTGGGATTGCCCCTTCGGGTTTCGCGTCTCGATCTCTCATATCTTCTTTCTTTGTATTTCCTCTATCTCTCTTTTCTTGATTTTTCTTTCTTCTTTCTTGTCTTTTCTTGCTTCTTTCTTTAGAATTTTCTCTAGATCTTCATGCCTAGAGTTAGAGTCTAGGTCTTTTGTGTCTCCTTGTTTCTATTTCAGGATCATAATCTACTGTTTGTCTAATCAGTGGATTATCGTGTGTCTGTTTTTAAGAAGCCTTTTGTTTCAGGAGCTCACGTAAAAGAGTCAATTTCATCTCCCTTTGTATTTGTTCGCTCCTGACGAACCACGGGGCGTTGAAGACCATTTTCATTACTATGTTTTCCTGAGCTTCTAATCTCTTGAGGTGAGATTCAGCAGCGTATCCTCACTCTACTAAACCGTATGTCAAGCACAGGTCTAAGCACTGTCTAGATAATGGTAAGCTTGTTCTTCACACTCATTTTGCTATTTTTATTTAGCAATGGGCATAATTGTTCTCTTGTAGCTTTGAAATTCTTGATTGTGGCTGAGATGTGTTTTCCCAACACAGTCCTTTGACAATTATCACTCCTAGATACAAAGCTTGGTCCGTCTATCTGACGTTTTCGCTATCAAAATATATCCTCTCGCCCGGTGGTCTTCTTCTCTTCGTCAGAAAAGCGCTTGACTGCTAATCATTCTTGGGTGAATTGATCTTGCCATAATTGCAGTATCATCTGCGAACAGGGCCATTTTCGTGTTCCTCGTCATAGAGATATCGTTGGTGCGTTGAGAATACGGTCCTCTCTAGTACTCCAGCCTCATCTTCTTGCTTGCGATATTTCCTGCTCTACCTTGACAGTGAACTCATGCTTTATTGTTTATTCAGTTGTTGCTCCTTAAATACGCTCTATATTTCTTGGACCAATCCTAAGCTTGGATAAAGTGTAAAGGGGGTAGGTTACGACGAGTCTCAGTACGCAAATAAACATTTAAATTTGATTATCTCAGAAACGGCTGCTCGAAACAACACCTATTAATAATAATTTTTTTAAATCGAAGTTGCAAACGGAGCCGAGTCCACCTCCCCTCTCGTTCTGCGCCATAGATATCTTATTGGCGGGCTAGTCCTAAAACGAAAATTTGCCTGTATTTCATAACCATAGTATGTTGGTATGATGAGCTTGACCCTTGAGAATTAGTGGAGGAGTCATAGTGGCCCTTAGTCTAATAAGTTTGGATATCTCTAGAATAGGAAGTTCGGATACCTCTGAAAATGAGGAAAATGAAAACAAGGAATCTAAAAAATTTTATTTTTGAGTATTTCCTTAAATAATGAAACTTAAGAATAAAGTGTTAAAACTGACTGTTGATTTCCTCTGACCAATAGGAATGGAGGCATATCTTTTGTAAGTAATTCTAGCCATGCCATGTATAAAGGTGCTGAAATAATCCTCTTTCTTGGCATCGGGAGAGACCTAGATTAAAGAAAAATACAATAAGTTATTTTTACAAACTACGTCGACTTCAAAAAATTACACTAAACAGTAGAAAATATTTTAGAAACTGTTCTAAAGTGCAATCCACTTAATAAATATAGATTTATTCATTTGCTTAGTACTTTCTTGATGGCGGCGCAAAATTTAAAATCTACCTATAAATCACACGAAGATCCTCTTAACTAAAGCAAAAAGAAAAATACAAATTAAAAGCTATGTAAACAATACAGAATAGAATAGAATATATATCTATGGAATCCCTTATACAAATCTAGAGTATAAAAGTTGAGACCTATCTAGAAATATGACTTCCTTTCAGCATATTATAATAAAGATGAATCATCACATTGGAATATTCGTAGACGAGGGCGTATCAATAAGTTTCTTCTAGTCATTCGTGCCAAAAGATTTGAGCATTGCGATTTGATATGCAACAATTTATCCATAATATTACTCAATGATACCTGCCAAGAAGACCATTTAGATATCTTAACCGACCTTTTTAATCCTGTTTATGACACAAGAAATATTCCTGATGACTAGCTAGTTTCATCCTTTATTTCTATCCCAAAAAAAGCCACAGGCAAAAAATATGAGGATTATAGATCCAGCAGTCTTATTAATCATGTTCTAAAAGTATTTCTTAAAATAATACATGGACGAATATATCCGAAACTTGAACAGGACATTAGCGATACCCAATTTAGCTTCAGGAACGTCTTAAGTACCAGAAAGGCGCTATTTGGTTTAAATGTTTTAATTCAGCGAAGTGATGTAAATTGTGATGTATTTATCTGCTTTATTGATTTTGAAAAAGCTTTCGATCGAGTAAATCATTAAAAACTAATAGAAACAATACAAGAACATCAATTTGATGATAAAGATTTACGAATTATTTCCAATCTTTACAAGAATCATTTGTTTATGTGGAGGAAAAGGAATCACCAAATTCGTCAGGGTGTTCGGCAGGGTTGTGTGTTATCTCCACTACTCTTTAACATCGATTTAGAAAAATGATTTCGGGAAGCTCTTGAAAGAGTAAAAGACAGTATCTCTCTGAATGAGGGATGATACTGTCCTTCTTGCAGATACAGCTAAAGGACTTTAAAGACTGATAGAAAGGGTAGATGAGATCTGTAAAAAATACAATATGTGCTTGAATCTAAGCATAAGAAAGGTTATGATAATAAGCAAAATCGTACCTTGAAATGTATAATTTCGCATCAGAGGTTCTCTTATTGTAACAGTATCATCCATCAAATATCTGGGCGCACAACTACATAATAAGTGGGAGCAAATAAAAGAAATAAAAATACATATCGAGAAAGCAAGGATCTATTTCAATCGCATGAAAACACTATTATGTAATATGAAACTTAATCTACAACTAAGAACTCGCTTACTAAAATGCTACATATTCTCTAGACTGATGTACAGGGTGAGTCAACGATTGGATGAAGTAGGTTTGTGCCTTTTCGGTGAAATTAACAAAGAAACTATATTTATTGTTTGATACAGTTTATTTTTACGCAGATTTTAAAAATATTTAGGACTCTACAGGGTGAGCCAAAAAACTAGGACAGCATAAAGTTGTATTTTTTTAAATAGAACACCCTATATACGAATCATATTTTCGATTTAGCTTATAATTTTAAATCTTTTTTATTAAGGGTTTACTATAACAAAACTTTATAGTTTCTGAGATAATTAAGTTTAAAGAAAAAAAGTCACATTTTCAAGCATCAATTCAATCCTAAATAACGTTTTCAATTTTGTGACAAATATATTCAAATTTGGAATTTAGCAAGGACAAGGACAAGTTAACATAATTTTTACCTAATATTTGCAATGGAAGCTACAGGGTGTTGAACACATCGGCTCAAATTTGAACAAGTTTAAATGAATAAATATATTTTTTTAAATAGTACACCCTGTATATTTTCATGGTATTTAATAGAGTAATAAAAACCCTAAAAGTTTTGTTCAATATATCCTATACCTATTTATAATAGTTTTTGAGATATTTCAGTTTTTCTTATTTTCCATACTTTTTTACAGAAATAGTCTTCATTATCATAGTAGCCATGGCAAAAACAATGTAAAAGAACATTTTTCTGTGTGTCAAATTTATAACCACAATCGCTTCTTTTGGTTTTTATGTAGTGTAGTTTGGTTTTTTTTTGCATTCATCTTATATTGTAAAATGAATTTTCCAAAGAATGAGTTAATAGATATGATTTATACAATAGGAGAGGCTCAAAAAAATTGCCTTCTTGCTCAAAGAATTTACAAAATGAAGTATCCTGATCGACGCCAGCCTAATACCCATACTTTTCAAAACTTAATGCAAAGATTTGATTCTTGTGGTACTGTTGATTATCCAAAACGTAAAGTGGTCAACAAACCAGTAACTAATGAAGAAAAAGAACTACAAGTATTGTTAAATGTTCAGGAAAATCCTTATATTGGTAGCCGTCAGTTAGCAGCATTATGTGAAACATCACAATCCACCGCTAATCGTACTACCAAGAAATATAGGTATCATTCATATCACATGGAATTACACCAAGAATTGCATGGACAGGATTTTGAAAGTCGTGTAAACTTTTGTCGTACAATAAATGCGGAGATTCAATTAAATCCAAATTTATTATGCAAGGTAATGTTTAGTGATGAAGCTACTTTTAGAAGTAACGGTGCCGTAAATAGACGCTACATGCATTATTATGCCACAGAAAACCCATTTTGGATTAGAGAGGTGCAACATCAAAACCACTGGTCATTAAATGTTTGGTGTGGTATTCATCATAATCGAATTATTGGACCCCACTTTTTTAATGAACCACTAAATGGCCATAGTTACCTGAACTTTCTACAAGAAGAACTACCCCAACTGCTTCAAGGTCTCGATAGGGATGAGCTCGCCAGTATGTGGTTCCAGCACGATGGTGCGCCTCCGCATTACCATCGTGAAGTTCGTGCGTTTTTGGACCAACGATATCCGCAAAAATGGATTGGACGTGGGGGTTTCATTGAGTGGCCACCAAGGTCTTGCCACATCACCCCATTAGATTTCTTCCTATGGGGTTATATTAAAAATAAGGTGTATGTTAATCCACCAGCAACAGTGGAAGATATGCGAAACAGGATTAGGGATACCTGTAGAACAATAACGCCACTAATTTTGTCCAGGGTCCGAGAAAATCTGCAAAAAAGACTAAATTTGTGCATTGCACAAGAGGGTCGTTTATTCGAACACTTATTAAAAAGAAATAATTAATCTCAGTATTTAATAGGTAATTTTTTTGTTTCAATTTAGTATAAAAGTAAATATGTATTTGCCTTGTCGTTATTGTTGCGTTAATATTTTCACATTATGTTTAATTAAACTATTGCCGTTGTAATAAAACGAATAATGTATTTCATCATATTTAACCACATTCTGTTTGTTTCTGTAGTTTCTTTTTATTATTTTACATGGCTACTATGATAATGAAGACTATTTCTGTAAAAAAGTATGGAAAATAAGAAAAACTGAAATATCTCAAAAACTATTATAAATAGGTATAGGATATATTGAACAAAACTTTTAGGGTTTTTATTACTCTATTAAATAACATGAAAATATATAGGGTGTACCATTTAAAAAAAAGATATTTATTCATTTAAACTTGTTCAAATTTGAGCCGATGTGTTCAACACCCTGAAGCTTTTATTGCAAATATTAGGTAAAAATTATGTTAACTTGTCTTTGGTCTTGCTAAATTCCAAATTTGAATATATTTGTCACAAAATTGAAAACGTTATTTAGGATTGAATTGAAGCTTGAAAATGTGACTTTTTTTCTTTAAACTTAATTATCTCAGAAACTATAAAGTTTTGTTATGGTAAACCCCTAATAAAAAAGATTTAGAATTATAAGCTAAATCGAAAATACGATTCGTATATAGGGTGTTCTATTTAAAAAAATACAACTTTATGCTGTCCTAGTTTTTTGGCTCACCCTGTAGAGTCCTAAATATTTTTAAAATCTGCGTAAAAATAAACTATATCAAACAATAAATATAGTTTCTTTGTTAATTTCACCGAAAAGGCACAAACCTACTTCATCCAATCGTTGACTCACCCTGTACAGTGTAGAATCTTGGACATTGACAGAGGCTGCATGTTAACGATTGAGACTTTTGAAATGTGGTCTTACTGACGTAAGATGAGAATATCTTGGAGACATCACGTACCCATTGAAACTGTTCTGCAGCCCATGCGAAAGGAGAGATAAAGCATGAGGACCATTAAAAAAAGAAAGTTAGCATATTTTGAACATATAATGCGTAACCAAAAAATACAAACTTTTACAATTGGTTATGCAAGGTCAGATAGATGGTAAGAGGAACCCCGGAAGACGACGAATTTCATGACTACATAATTTGCGACAATGGACCGGCAATACACCTGCTGAATTACTTAGAGCCGCTGTCGATAAAGTGATATGGGCCAGAATGATCGCCAACGTCCCCTGAGGATAGGGCAAAGGAAGAACAAGAAGATACCTGCCTCCTCCAGAGAAGTCCTGGGGAAGTGTGGTAGCCGGATCAATGGACTCAAGGTTTAGTTTCTCAACAGATTGAGCGTCATTGAGATCTAAATAATGCTTGCAAGTCCTAGTGGTAGAAATACACATGGCACGAAATTGATGGCAAATTACCTCCAATTGTCGTTTCACATTGGAAGCACCTTGATTTCTTACAATTTCATTCTATTCTGTTGATTACCACGGCACCAATTAAAAAAAAGTACTAAATATATGAGTATGTTTACAATTATTAAATTGTTTGCAATTTAAAATGGTTTATAATTTATTCTTAACTTTTTAATGTACTTTTTTGAAGTTGGTTTAGTTTATTTGTAAAAATAATTTATTAGACTCTCCACCTTGACCAGCTTCAATGAATACAAGTTTGAAAAATTTTATTGTGTTTATGAAAATATCAATATTACTTACATAACAACTAAATTAGAAGTTAATGAGTATTTTAGTAGCAACTCCCTCAAACGAAGATGGCGTCTAGTTCGTTCTTGATTCGTTATTAGTTCTGATTCGGTCACTTCATGATCTAAAAAATAACAAGAGTTATATAAGAGTTACATGCGATACACCCTTTAGGGGTAAAGTTTGGATGTCAATCAATCTGGTAATTAAATATGGAAAAAAATTTATCTCCTGAAAAGACTGTTCATTAGATTAAGCCGTCTACTTACCCGATGCACTAATATTATCATCGTTCGGCCTAAACTTCTCCAGTAAACTGTTAAATAGTTGATACGTCGACTCGTTAGGCTCCTCTCTTGCAGTAACCATTTTCAAAAATGAATACTGAATACGAAATTTATCCAAGAGATGCCCCATGCTAAAATGGCAAAAAATAACAAAGAAATAACTTACTAACGTTTTGGTACAAACTTAATTATTAAAAAAATCTTTATTTACTTCTTTTCTTCCAACTCTAAATCGTTTTTACTACTCGCTAATCCAAAAATTCTGAGTTTACATTCGGACCAGTTACTTCGAGTTGAAATAATATAAGGAAGCAACATGGTTAAACCACCACTGTCGTAAAGCCACCAAACGTCAATGTATCTGAAAAATAAAAAAACATTTTTCAAATGTTTATATATATATATATATATATATATATATATATATATATATATATATATATATATATATATATATATATATATACGCCAGAATGGAATAATACTCTTATCTCTTCCACCAGATACATCACATCGTGTGCAACCGCTGGACTTAACATATTTTGGACCGCTCAAAACTCCATACAACAGAGAATGTGACTTATACATGGCTTCAAATATAGGCAAAGAAATTACACAGTATGAAGTTGTCGAGCTTTTTACTAAAGCTCTCAATCGAATCAGCAATATAGAAAATGCTGCAAATGGTTTTCGGGCAGTTGGTATTTGGCCATTAGATACAACAAAATTTGACGAACATTTCTTTGATTCGACATCATCTGATGTGCAGACAGCATCGACATCAAATATGCAAAGAGCAATAACACCTGATGCCCAGATAGTACCGACACCATTTGTGCAACGAGCAGTAACACCTGATACCCAGATTGCACCGACACTATCTATGCAGAGAGCAGTGTCACCTAATGCACAAGTAGTTCTATTATCAGTTGTGCAGCAGCGATCAGTAACACCTTTACCTGTGTTGGACAAATCCACTTCAAGATATTGTTAATGTTCCCCAATTGCCACAACAGAAAAGTATGCAATGTTCCAGAAAGAAATATTCAATTATAATCACTAGTACCCCTATGAAAGACGCTTTAGAAGAAAAAGAACAAAGGAAGAAAAATAAAGAAGAGGCAAAAGAAAATGATAAGTCTGTACGAACCACTGAAAGAAAGAAAGGTATGAAGAATCTTAAAGCATTTGAAGATGATATGAAGGCTAAAGATAGGAACGTACAGCGCAAGAAAAAGAAAGTCAACAAAAGTGCTACAAAGGTTGATGAAGGGTATTATTGTCTTATTTGTAATGAAAAGTAAGAAGAACCAATCACAGAAGATTGGATAATGTACATCAAGTGTAAATTGTGGGTCCACGAAAATTGCACGAGTGGTGCAAGCACATCAAGGGGATTTATCTGTGATTTCTGTGCCAATTGGACACTGTTGATTATGAGAACATAAGAATGATTAGTTTAAGTAAATATTAAACAATAAATAATCCTTGTAACTTCATTTGGTTTTATTGTATTTCAGTTCTCAATTAAGTGTTCGCAATTACCCCACCTTCTCCTATTATTTTTTATTTGACATTTAGCACACTTGTTGTATGTAACAAGAGGCTCTTTTCGGTATAGTATAAAGTTAAAACAATATATTTTTCTATTGTTTATTAACAATTAATAAAACAGCCATTTTACCATGTTTTTTGCCATAACTAACAAATAAATTATCCGCTTTAGCTCATTTTGTAGGTATTCTCACTTTTGTTTAAAACTTTTTTACTGAAAAATAATAGCTTTTCCTAGAACTTGATTTTCCCTAAAAATGTGACGTAAGATACTTCATAATTTCTATTATTATTCTGAAGTTTTCTACGTAGTCAGAAGTCTACGAACAATAAATTTTTTCCTGATGCTAATTCCGCTGGCCTATATATAATTCGCCATGTTGAATTTTTATAAATACAGAGTGCACAATAAAACTGAACATGTAAGAAAATAATTTTGGTGCCAATTAAATCATTTAAAAATACATTTATCAAGAGCAAATAAAACGAAAAATGTCTTTTTGTGTTTTCTGTTTCTCTCCTCCATTCGTCATATTTAATTTTTACAAAGGACCACAACAAAAATGAAGGTAGAGATCCTAAGCTAAATTGGTGTCTGTTTTGACATAGAATGTTCCAAAAATCTGACTTGTAGGCCCTTAAATATTCTCAAATTTCTTGGACTAATCCTAAGCCTGGATAAAATGGGAAGAGGGTCTACGACGAGCCCCATTACGCAAAAAAAATATTTAAATTTGATTATCTCAGAAATGGCTCACATTGGGGAAAAATGAAACAACTCTGCACCAGACAAAATTTTTAAAGAATCTGGATATATTTTTTTAATTACTCAAAACAACGTATTCTAATGGTTCGTCTGCGATAATACCCTAATCCAATAGCCCTAAACCTTCGAACATACCCCTGTAGAAGTAGCATAACGTCAGAACTAGGGCCCGGTTGTTTGAACGCTGAATAACGTAATAATATTTTTATTTATATTTGAAAAAGTGTTGATAAACAGTAGATATTTAATTTCTTGGTACTGACGTACCGATTTTATGCTATCCTTTTCTAATTGCATTATTTAAACGAGTATCATCGGTATGTCAATTCTGAAAACAAAGTATGAATATATGGTTGCCTAAATTATTATTATTGTTATTTTCAATATGTAAACAATATCTAAAAATATTTACCGATAAAAATAAGTTTTTAAATCCTCTTTTTGTTAATATTAATTGTAAACTTCGCGTTTATAGTAATTTCTAACACTTAAAAACACTGAAAAGAGCCACGACAAGCAATTAAATTGAAAGAAAAGATAAGTAAACATGTTTATGTCTGTCAAACATCAAAAAAGCGTCTCCCCCACCGACCATAAACAGCCTTCAAACAAATCTATTGGTGTTTAAATCTAGGTATAATAGGCATTATAGGTTTGGAGTTTGTAAGTTTATGGAGATGGGGTTTTGGGTTTACGAGTTCAAGATTGACGGGGTTGGGGTTTGTCAGATGGGGATTTATGGGTTTATGGGTTTGGGCTTCATTTATGGATATGGGGTCCATAGGTTTAAGTTCATGAATTAGGGTATCGTCACAGGTATATCATTAGCATACGTTGTCCTGAGTAATTAAAAAAAATATCCAGATCGTTCAAAAATTTTATCTGATGCAGACTTTTGCCCATTTTTCCCCGCTCGAACCGACACCTATTAGATATAACTCTTTCAGATAGAAGATGTCTAGGAATAAGAACCGAAACACAACAGAGCTATGAAGTTTTAGATGCTGGTGGAGGCCTCTACACTGTACATCAAAAGTGTAATCAGATCTTAGTTTCTCATCTTAAAAAATCCCAAAGGTGCAAAATTAAGCTATTAATTAAATCACAATGAAAATGTTAAAATATCTTGTAAAACATTTGTTTAGGTTCCTTTTCCGTAAATACATGGTGTTCATTTTTAAAGAAACCACTTTTTACCGGATATCTTCAAGATGCGATGTTCAATTGTTTTTCTCTTTACAGATTCACATTGAGGTAAAAATAATACATAAGAGGCGGGTTCTTTTATTCCATCGATGAACGCATCAACAATCCATCGAATTCATCGGCTTCACACCTCGATGAATTCGATGAATAGGTAGTGGGGGAAAAATAAGTGTTAGTTTTGGAGGTTATATTTATTATTTGTCAATTAAAAAAACCGTTTGTTACTAGTTTTGATAAGTTATTATACAGGGTGATTCAAAAATCGATCACGAAACTTAAGGGGGTGATTCTACTTGACAAAATAAGGGTAGAGCTTCATATAATTTTTTTTCAAAATGTCATTCGTTTTCGAGTTACAAGCCGTCCAAGTTCAAGTTTTTATTTTTTGTTTTTTGAATTACTCGCTTACAGGAAAACCGATTTGACTAATATTTGAAAGATAGGCTAAGTCTTTTGCGCTTCATCATTTTAGTAACAATTCACATTGATTGTTTGCCGCTAGAGGGCACTTTACCTACATTGAAAATTGTTTTTTTGTCATAATTTTTTAGTGTTGACAGCTACAGTAGTTTTTGGCATAATTTCTGAAAGACTGATGCTAGGCCTTTAAAAAAGGTGCTCTATATTTACATCGCTAAACCCAACGGTTTAGACGTAAATCACCCTTAAAAATTAAGTGGTAAATTTACTTTTCTCATTTCATTACCACCAGCTACCAGCTATCAAAGTATACTAGAGCTGTCAGTTTAACATCAAATAAATTCGCTTTTTAAACTATTTAATTTATAATCTTAAAATAACTAATAATGGCTAATCAGTAAATATTCATATTATGGATTATTGCGATATACATTTAATTGATAAAAATTAATGAAACAGTACTAAACAAACTAAAAAAGATTCTCAAAATGTCCCCCATTTTCTTCCATACATTTCCTAACACTCTTCAAAAAATGTCGCCTAACTCGATGAAAAATTCCTGGTGTTTCTTTAATAATTTGGCACTTTTCGATTATCCTGAAGCGAAGATCCTCGACGTTGATTACTGGAATATCGTACACCAATTGTTTCAAATGACCCCAAAAAAAAATCCATAGGATTAAGGTCTGGTGACCTCGCTGCCCATGCCAATGGTCCACTTCGTCCTATCCATCGCTCAGGATACGTTGCATTCAAATACTGTCGGACACGTATACTAAAGTGGGGCGGAGCTCCGTCTTGGAGGATCCACATGTTGGCCCTTACTTCCAATGGCACATCTTCCAGATACAATGGGAGACGATTTTGGATAAAATCTAAGTATACGTCACCAGTTAATGGGCCATCAAAGAAATGAGGACCAATAAGGTAATCTCCTATTATCCCTGCCCACACATTTAGTGAAAATCTACGCTGATGTTTCGTTTCTACCACATTGTTTGGGTTCTCGTAAGCATATGTGTGGATGTTGTGTAGATTTGTTATGCCATCACGAGTGAAACCAGCTTCGTCAGTGAATAATATGACGCCAATTAATCGATTATCGTGTTCATACTTAGCTAGGATCTGATTGCACATTTCCAACCGTCTCGGCCGATCATCGTCATAAAGAGCCTGCACCTTTTTTGAATGAAACGGGTAGAGTTGTTCTTCTCTTAGTATCCTCCATGAACTAGCCTGACAGAGCCGCACTTCATTCCCAATTTTTCTAGTACTAATACCTGGATTATCTTCAATAATTTCAAGCACTCTTTCTTCTTGTTGCACGTTTCTAGCAGTTCTAGGTCTTCCCCTATTTCCATTATAACTTTTAAAGGAACCACATTCCGCAAGCCTCCTGTGCACACTGGAAAATGTTTGAGCATGAGGGATATTTCTTTCCGGATAACTCTCCATATAATATCTTCTTGCCAACTCTGCATTACCATTTGCTTTTCCATAACAAAAATGGATATCACAATATTCGATATTTGAATATTGGTGATTAGCCATTATTAGTTATTTTAAGATTATAAATTAAATAGTTTAAAAAGCGAATTTATTTGATGTTAAACTGACAGCTCTAGTATACTTTGATAGCTATTTACCTGGTAGCTGGTGGTAATGAAATGAGAAAAGTAAATTTACCACTTAATTTTTAAGGGTGATTTACGTCTAAACCGTTGGGTTTAGCGATGTAAATAAAGAGCACCTTTTTTAAAGGCCTGGCATCAGTCTTTCAGAAATTATGCCAAAAACTACTGTCGCTGTCAACACTAAAAAATTATGACAAAAAAACAATTTTCAATGTAGGTAAAGTGCCCTCTAGCGGCAAACAATCAATGTGAATTGTTACTAAAATGATGAAGCGCAGAAGACTTAGCCTATCTTTCAAATATTAGTCAAATCGGTTTTCCTGTAAGCGAGTAATTCAAAAAACAAAAAATAAAAACTTGAACTTGGACGGCTTGTAACTCGAAAACGAATGACATTTTGAAAAAAAATTATATGAAGCTCTACCCTTATTTTGTCAAGTAGAATCACCCCCTTAAGTTTCGTGATCGATTTTTGAATCACCCGTATAGAAAGATCTTTTTTTTTGTAAAAATGACGGATTTCTTGTACTAAATCTGACCTACACGACCATATATTTCAGATTATAATGTATGAAGACATTTAAAATGAGAGGTTACCAAAACTAAGTATTGATATGATTAATTTTTTAGCCTATAATTTTATAATAATTTAAATATGCTTCCAAATAAAATATTTAAAAAATATTTGTTTATGGGTTTTTAAGGTTAGGTTTTTAGAAAAATGTCATACGTCAGTTAGGAATGAGCGTTCTTAAATTCAACACAATTACATTGAAAATCCATTTATGACGTCACAGGAACCCATCGGCTTAATTCAGCGCTTTTTATCGATGGAATCAAAGAACTCGCCTAAGTTTGAAAATAACCGACCTAATATCAAACAGGCTGTAAATAATATTTCCTTTTGTATTATGTTTACCATAAAAAAAAACTAACCCTTTGTTTTGCTTTTCTCTAAATCTATTCATATCTTCTATGTGGACAAGTTCTTCATTCGACATATTAAGAACGACATCTAACTTAACTCTTGTAATCTTCTTTTTCCTTTTCCTCAATTCTGATATTCTTTTAATTGTATCTAAAACATATAATTTTATCGATTACCATATTTCGTACCAAATATCCAAAAAAAGTAATGAATAGTGAATTTTCCAGTTGTCGTCTCTTACCTTCATAAGGTCTACCGCGAGTAGTTTCCTGATTTTCGCTTGAATCTGAATTTTTTCGTTCTTCAACATCAGCACTAACATCAGGTAATCTTGTCTGTGAATCCATGTGTAATATATTGGACATACCAATCGGGAGAGTTTGAGCATTTATTGTAAGTGAGTTTTCTGGCATGTTCACTTCTGTTACTTCCAATATATTACTGTAATCCAGGCCTCCTTTTACTCTCAAAATGGCCACTGCGAGGTTATGGTCAAAAGCAGAACTGTAAAAAAAAATCGATATTTTGTTCAAACATCTAATATCGAATTCGGGAGTATAATAAGAACTAAATATAAGAGAAATGTCCAAAAAGTAAGTGTACTGAATTTTTGTGGGCTACAAAAGATTTTATTTTAAAAAAAAATTACATGGTTACATTAGTACATATGTAAGTTATTTTTCGAGATAGTCGCCATTCCTCTTAATGCAGGTGATGAAGCTGGGTGTCAACTTTTTGATGCCTTCTTCGAAATAGTTTCCCACCAACCCCTTCATCCACTTCTTCACCTCCCCTTCACCTCCTCGTCGGTTGAACCTTTTTCCACCTATATGCAGCTTCAGGGAAGTGAAGAGATAATAATGTGAAGGTGTCAAATTAGGGTAATGCGCGGGATGGTTCAGAACATATCATTTAAACGAGGTGAGCAGTTTCTTCTTGGCGTTGGCCGTGTGTGGTCTGGCATTGTCGTGGAGCAGACAGACTCCCTTTGTTAGCATGCTTCTCCTGTTGGTCTCACAGTATCTTGTAAAGTTAATGGTCTCCCCTGGAGGCAATTATTCAATCAAAATTATTCCTTTACAGTCCCAAAATACGGATGCCATAATTTTCTTGGCTGAAATTGTGGTTTTGAACTTTTTGGCGGAGGGTGAAGAGGTGTGACGCCACTGTTGAGACTATCCTTTGATTTTAGGTGTGTAGTGTGCAATCCAAGTTTCATCTCCAGTAACAATGGAGCGGAGAAATTCATCTCCATGGAGTTTGTAGCTCCTCAAAATCTCTTGCCCGGCCTACACTCGATTCAACTTGTGTTGGTCTGTCAGCTGGTTTGGGAGCCACCTTGCAGCCAGTTTCCGATATCCGACGATTTCTGTGACGGTTTCTGTAGTGGAGATCTGGAGATTTGCGTAAACATCGCAGAAAGTTCATCCACAGTCAATCTGCGATCGTCACAGAGCTCATTTTCGATTTTTTCCACCATTTCGTAAGTCACAATTGAAGATCTTCCGCTCCTCTGATCGTCATGTACAGTCGTACGACCATTTTTAAACTCGCAACACCACTTGTACAAACTTGTACGATTCATAGCTGTATCACTATATGCAGTTTTCACCTCCATATAAACCTCAACCGAAGCTTTTCCCTTTCAAAAACGATAGCGGATGACGGTGCGCAATTCGCACTTGGCGGGAGATTGGATCGACATTTTTCACGAAACATGCTGTCGCGTCAAAAGTTCTCAACGTACTGACCTTGAACCGGTCTCGTTGTGGAGGAGAGGAGTCAGGCTACACAGCAGTGTAGCCAACATGTCGAAAAAAATCCCTCCGACAGTGAGAGCCTCAGTACACTTAGTTTCTGGACATGTCTCGTTTGTAGATTTAGTAACAATACGAAAAATGTTTTTTTTTTAAATAAATATAATACTTACTGCAAAATATTAAAATATGCTGTCAGTTTTGAGGCTGAACACGTTGACCAATCGTTTTTGTAGCCAATCATCAAAATATTTGGTGCAAGTTTTCCGATTCCAACAGTTTGCAATAGATTGGACGCCCCAGTTTCAAAATCAGTACCATCGATTGTCGAATAGAAGGCTTTCATTTTGCTTTCTTTGAAAAATTTATAGGCTTCTTCTACCCTTTCTGATCGGGATTTAAAAGATATTTTATCCTAAAATAATTATAAAAAAATATATTTAAAGGCTGTATTATTTTAACAAACCCACCCACATACTTCCCAAAGTTCGTGATATAGAGAGAAATGTCTAACACAAAAGTTATAGGGTATGAAGGGGGACTTCCAACAGTGACCTTCAGAGTGACTCTTTCAAAGTCAATTTTTTTCTTTTGGAAACTCCATTCCTTATCTGCAAAATTTCACTTTGAACTAATTTCTGAGTGTTAGGTATAAAAATTAAATTTTGCAAAAAAAAATTATATATATATATATATATATATATACATATATATATATATATATATATATATATATATATATATATATATATATATATATATATATATATATATATATATATATATATGTTTATACGGCTTTCACGGATTCGTCCGTGTGAGATGCATTAGCAGTGGTTATATCCACATATATATACAGGGTGATTCAAAAATCGATCACGAAACTTAAGGGGGTGATTCTACTTGACAAAATAAGGGTAGAGCTTCATATAATTTTTTTTCAAAATGTCATTCGTTTTCGAGTTACAAGCCGTCGAAGTTCAAGTTTTTATTTTTTGTTTTTTGAATTACTCGCTTACAGGAAAACCGATTTGACTAATATTTGAAAGATAGGCTAAGTCTTCTGCGCTTCATCATTTTAGTAACAATTCATATTGATTGTTTGCCGCTAGAGGGCACTTTACCTACATTGAAAATTGTTTTTTTGTCATAATTTTTTAGTGTTGACAGCTACAGTAGTTTTTGGCATAATTTCTGAAAGACTGATGCCAGGCCTTTAAAAAAGGTGCTCTTTATTTACATCGCTAAACCCAACGGTTTAGACGTAAATCACCCTTAAAAATTAAGTGGTAAATTTACTTTTCTCATTTCATTACCACCAGCTACCAGGTAAATAGCTATCAAAGTATGCTAGAGCTGTCAGTTTAACATCAAATAAATTCGCTTTTTAAACTATTTAATTTATAATCTTAAAATAACTAATAATGGCTAATCAGTAAATATTCATATTATGGATAATTGCGATATACATTTAATTGATAAAAATTAATGAAACAGTACTAAACAAACTAAAAAAGATTCTCAAAATGTCCCCCATTTTCTTCCATACATTTCCTAACACTCTTCAAAAAATGTCGCCTAACTCGATGGAAAATTCCTGGTGTTTCTTTAATAATTTGGCACTTTTCGATTATCCTGAAGCGAAGATCCTCGACGTTGATTACTGGAATATCGTACACCAATTGTTTCAAATGACCCCAAAAGAAAAAATCCATAGGATTAAGGTCTGGTGACCTCGCTGCCCATGCCAATGGTCCACTTCGTCCTATCCATCGCTCAGGATACGTTGCATTCAAATACTGTCGGACACGTATACTAAAGTGGGGCGGAGCTCCGTCTTGGAGGATCCACATGTTGGCCCTTACTTCCAATGGCACATCTTCCAGATACAATGGGAGACGATTTTGGATAAAATCTAAGTATACGTCACCAGTTAATGGGCCATCAAAGAAATGAGGACCAATAAGGTAATCTCCTATTATCCCTGCCCACACATTTAGTGAAAATCTACGCTGATGTTTCGTTTCTACCACATTGTTTGGGTTCTCGTAAGCATATGTGTGGATGTTGTGTAGATTTGTTATGCCATCACGAGTGAAACCAGCTTCGTCAGTGAATAATATGACGCCAATTAATAGATTATCGTGTTCATACTTAGCTAGGATCTGATTGCACATTTCCAACCGTCTCGGCCGATCATCGTCATAAAGAGCCTGCACCTTTTTTGAATGAAACGGGTAGAGTTGTTCTTCTCTTAGTATCCTCCATGAACTAGCCTGACAGAGCCGCACTTCATTCCCAATTTTTCTAGTACTAATACCTGGATTATCTTCAATAATTTCAAGCACTCTTTCTTCTTGTTGTACGTTTCTAGCAGTTCTAGGTCTTCCCCTATTTCCATTATAACTTTTAAAGGAACCACATTCCGCAAGCCTCCTGTGCACACTGGAAAATGTTTGAGCATGAGGGATATTTCCTTTCCAGATAACTCTCCATATAATATCTTCTTGCCAACTCTGCATTACCATTTGCTTTTCCATAACAAAAATGGATATCACAATATTCGATATTTGAATATTGGTGATTAGCCATTATTAGTTATTTTAAGATTATAAATTAAATAGTTTAAAAAGCGAATTTATTTGATGTTAAACTGACAGCTCTAGCATACTTTGATAGCTATTTACCTGGTAGCTGGTGGTAATGAAATGAGAAAAGTAAATTTACCACTTAATTTTTAAGGGTGATTTACGTCTAAACCGTTGGGTTTAGCGATGTAAATAAAGAGCACCTTTTTTAAAGGCCTGGCATCAGTCTTTCAGAAATTATGCCAAAAACTACTGTAGCTGTTAACACTAAAAAATTATGACAAAAAAACAATTTTCAATGTAGGTAAAGTGCCCTCTAGCGGCAAACAATCAATGTGAATTGTTACTAAAATGATGAAGCGCAGAAGACTTAGCCTATCTTTCAAATATTAGTCAAATCGGTTTTCCTGTAAGCGAGTAATTCAAAAAACAAAAAATAAAAACTTGAACTCGAAAACGAATGACATTTTGAAAAAAAATTATATGAAGCTCTATCCTTATTTTGTCAAGTAGAATCACCCCCTTAAGTTTCGTGATCGATTTTTGAATCACCCTATATATATATATATATATATATATATATATATATATATATATATATATATATATAAATATATATATATATATATATGATGATACCGCTGTTTCGTCCTAGTGTGGGACTTATCAGGTTATCAGGCCATTGAATTCGATACAAACCGTCATCTCGCATCTGTATCTTATAAATGGATTTCACGGTTAAAAAATAGTAAATAAGACACAGTGGCGACATCTCGATGGCAAATTCAAAAACATAAGAATAACACAAATGAACAATGTTGTATAAAACCGTCATATGGTGGCGCGACGGTAAATTAAAAGAGAAATATCTCAAATCTCGACACACGAAATTTGCTACTCTAAAGATAGAGGTCGCATTATCCGGCATTGGCAACCAAACTAATTGTGAATTTCACAGTTTAAGTAGTTAGTATGCCCAATTATTGCAGTAGTAAAATGACTTGCGTCTCGATCGCCGTCCCTTACAGATCAAGAAAATTACCACAAAGAGATGAACATACTGCAAGATGTCCTAACAAAAAAATGGGTATAAAAAAGAATATATAGACAAGGCTATAAAAAAACAAACGCTTGGCTCCGAAAAATCGCGAAAACCAAGAGAACAGCTGCAAAGCTATTGTTCTTTATGTAAGAGGCACCACAGACAAGATGGCAAAAATTCTCAGAAGACACAACATTGAGACCATTTTCACCACAGACCGTAAAGTAAAAGATCTCTTGCCAACACCTAAATGAAGAACCCCACTAGAAAACCAGGGAGTGTACGAAATTCCATGCGGAAAATGCAGCTTATCTTACTTACGCCAAACCAACCATAAAATAAGCGCCAGAAGAGATGAACATATAAACGCTGTCAAGCAAAAAACAATTTCTTCTGCACTGGCCCAATACTGGTTAAACACAGGACATAAGATAAATTTCTCAGAAACAAAAATGCTATCGAGATGTGAAAACTCGTCTACAAGAGTTATAAGGGAAACCATCGAAATTACAAAGATGCCCAACAACTTAAATAGTAGAGATGATAGCCAGCGAGTACCTAATACTTGGGAAAATCTGCTTTCAGAACATCAACCAGAAACATTTAGTAACGAAACAGATTACAACTCGGCAATGCAACCACAATCCCCTTATCGCTAAATTCCAACTTAAATTAAAAATGATACAAACAAATCATAACATCAAAAAACTAAATATACAAAAACTAAAATCAGAAGAAACGAAACAAAAGCTGAGACAAGACATCAACACAAACTTAGGAAGAAGACAAGGCAAACTGGGTTAAACTATGACAACGTTGGCAGTTTTTCAAAACGTCAATTTTGGAACCAAGCAAGAAAGTACTTATAACATCAAGATACAAGAAAGAAGATTGGATGACAGATGATATTTTGGAGTTGATGGATGAAAGAAGGAAACACAAGACCAACAAGACCCGATATCAACAGTTGCAAATTCAAATAAGAAGAAAAATAAGAGCAGTAAAAGAAGAGTACCTTTCTGGAAAATGCAAGGAAATAGAGGAGTTGCAAAACAAGTACAACAACTTCAACTTGCATAAAAAAGTCACAGAACTAGCTGGAATAGAAAAGAGAAAAACCTCAAACGTATTGCTAGATAAAGAGGGAAACATTATTATGGAAACACAACAAAAATTATGCAGGTGGAAAGAATGCATAGAAAAACTATTTGAAGATCAAAGACACGAAAATTCTTCTATAAACAGTCTGAGCGGTGACATAGGGCCTGAAATTATTAAAGCATTAAGGTCGATAAAAACTAAAAAAGCTGTTGGTCCAGATCAAATCCCAGGTGAGTTGTTGAAGCTGATCAATGACAAAAATTTAGATTTATTGGTGAGATTATTTAATACAATTTACACGACAGGAACGATCCCCCGAGAAATGTTAACATCAACATTCATATGTTTACCAAAGAAAGCAAGTGACTATCGAACAATCAGTCTCATGTCACATACTTTGAAAACCCTTTTAAAAATTGTACACGCTAGAATACATTCCAAACTGGAGCTGGATATTAGTGAGACACAGTTTGGCTTCCGGAACGGGGTGGGTACAAGAGAAGGATTATTTGCTTTTAATGTGCTTACTCAAAGATGCTTAGATATCAATCAGGACCTCTAAGTCTGCTTCATAGATTACAACAAAGCTTTTGATAGGGTCAAGCATGACAAACTAATAGAAATTCTCAGAAGCAAAAATTTGGATGAAAGGGATCTAAGGTTGATATCAAATCTGTATTACAATCAGCGAGCGGCAGTAAAATTTGGACAGGAAATATCCGGAGATGTGGAAATACAAAGGGGAGTCAGACAAGGGTGTATATTGTCACCTTTACTATTTAACGCTTATTCTGAAGAGGTCATATTGGAAAGTCTTGAATCTGAAACAGCAGGGATAAAAGTAAACGGAGTTTTAATCAACAATATTAGGTATGCAGATGACACCGTAATAATAGCTGATAGTTTGAAAGACCTAGAAAAGATAATGAATAAAATATTAAAAGTTAGTGGAGAATATGGACTCTCTCTTAACACAAAAAAGACCAAGTTCATGATAATTAGTAAAAACAACACCAATAATAATGAAACCCTAATGGTAGGAGGCCAGCACATAGAAAGAGTTAAGAAGTACACTTACTTGGGAACCCTAATAACAGAAAATAATGACTATACCGTCGAAATAAAAACCAGAATCGAGAAAGCACGTGCCAACTTTATTAAAATGAAAAAGGTTATCTGCAGCAAAGATCTAACGTTAGCCCTGAAAATACGACTGACTAAATGTTATGTATATAGTGTTCTATATTATGGAATGGAAGCATGGACACTGAATCGAGAGGCAATGAGAAGACAACTCTTTTGAAATGTGGACCTATAGAAGAATTCAGAGGATTTCGTGAGTGGATCGAGTTACGAACGTCGAAGTGTTGAGAAGAATGGGGAAAGAAAAGGAAGTCGAGATAACAGGAAAACAGAGAAAACTGCAATATTTCGGACACATTATGCGGGGAGAAAAGTACAGCATCTTGCGGCTCATAATCCAAGGCAAAATAAGTGGCAGCAGAGGCGTGGGACGACGACGAATTTCATGGCTAAACAATCTAAGGGAATGGTTTGGATGCAGTTCAAAACAACTATTTAGAGCAACTGCCTCAAAAATTAAAATAACTATTATGATTGCCAACCTCCGCAATGGAGAAGGCATTTGAAGAAGAACGCAACCCCAAACACTGGCAACAGGGCCGATAACGCGTAGCAGGTCTCGTAACCTGATTGGCCAGAACCATTTGGAAAACGAACGCATCCGACATACGCACGGGACCGACAGCACCCGAGTCGCGGGCGTTAGTTCGCTCGTAGACGCCGTAGAGTGAGTTTTGAATAGGGTGAATTAGTTTTCACCGAAACGTCAGCTGCCTTATAGTCCTGAGAGGGACTCAGCACATACACGGGATGCCCGATATATATATATATATATATATATATATATATATATATATATATATATATATATATATATATATATATATATATATATATATATATATATTAAAAATAAACAATTTCACGGTTTATATTTTTGGAAAATTTATTTGATTCTCCTTACGATCGTTAAGAAAGGGGACAGACAGTACATTCTCTGCGAATTCCACTCTGGTTCTCTCTCTATACTAGTTTCGATCACCTAATGGTCTCATCAGTGGAGCTGTAACAAACCGAGAGTAAAATGTACAAAAGACAACTGTCTACTTAAAGTCTCCATATCGTAAAATATCGGCAGGATATTACCTGCAGAACTTGATGCCGGACTATTATTTTAAACAGTACAAACGAGAATCTGAATAGACCCCGGGGCGGTACGAAATTTATTAAAAATAAACAATTTGACGGTGTAAATCTGTTAATAACAAATTAAGAATCACTCGAAACAGAAAAATATTATTTAGGTTATTTGTTGGCAATAATGAAATGAATCGATTGCAAAATGTTTCATCCCAGCGTATTATTATTAATCTTTTTAATGGGCGACCGCTCACTTAATGATAACTTACTTCGATAACATCTCCTACAATTAAAAGCGAATTATTTTTGGTAATAAGATTTGCAAAATCCACAAGAGAGGGCCTAAAAGTTGGTCGTCCAGAAAGAACTAAAATTTGAGGCGTGTAGTTCTTTACGTGCTCGCCTGTCTTATTTAATCTAAGTGATGCAGAAAGAGCTGTTTTGTACGTTTGAGCTTGTGTTGAAGATCCCCAGTTGGCATCTAAAAAATGAATTAAACAATTATGATAATGTTTAATAAACAGGTATATTAGTCTTTTAAAAATTTCTCTCCAAAGGAGTAAAAAAGGTGTTCAATAGTCTAAAATATTTATATTATAAGAAATAATTGTAATTTAGTGGGGTTTGAGGGGTAGTGATGTGCCTCTCCTACTTAAACGTCAACTTCACCTTCTCGCCGGCTTACCCTGTTTCACAGAAGAAGGCTCTGATGACCGAGCAAAGGTGATATAGCCTTAGATCGAGGATGGAGGAAATGTCATCTCCAAATGTCGTTGAAAGTAAGGGAAACCTGCGATGACCACAATCAAGCAAGTTACTCCAGGGCGTCATTTTGTCCACCCACTCTTTATCATGGAAAGAAACTTTAAACAAACGACCCTCAGTCCCGGGCAGGTGTTAAGTCACCAGAGGGTGCTAAGAATCCCCCGGTTTGATATGATGAAGACTAAAATGTGAATTGGAACTTGGAACACCAGAAGTCTCTTTGCGGCTAGAAAGCTTGATAATGCGACTCAGGAAATGAAAAGAATGGATATTAACATTCTTGGTATAGCTGAGATAAAATGGCCTAATAGTGGAACATGTGGGAAAGATAGAACAACATTTTATTACTTCGGAAACAATGACCCAGACCACAGAAATAGAGTGGGCTTTATTGTATCCAAGTAGATAGATGGGTCTGTGAGGGATGTCGTGGCATACTCAGACAGAGTCATACTTCTGCAAATAAGTGCCAGAGCGAATAACATCAATGTAATACAAGTGTATGCATCTACAGCGGACTAGTCAGAAACCGAAGCTGAACAATTTTATGAGCAAGTCCGGGAAGTTTTGCACTCATTAAAGCCTCAATATATTAATATAGTGATGGGTGATTTCAACGCAAAGGTTGCTAGCGAGACTGAGGAAGGTGTAACAGGGGCATTTAAGTTAGGTGACAGAAACGAACGAGGTGAAAGACTGATCCAATTTTGTCGTGATGAAAAATTGGTTATCAAGAATACTTTTTATAAATTACTCTAGAAGACTATACACCTGGAAGTCTCCTCAAGATGGACAGAAAAATATTGTACGCAACCAAATTGACTTTATTCTGATCAACAAAAGATATCAGAATAGTATTATACGTGTTGCCGCCTACCTAGGAGCAGACATCAGCTCAGATATAACCCTCTTGTTGCGAACTATTTTTGATGTAAACTGCTGTAGATCCCGAAAATACGATATTCAAGCATTAAAGCAGTGCAGAGGAGCATGAACACTACATAGGAGTGGCGTTAACCAAGAAAATAACCTTAGTCAAGAAGTTGCAGCTGATAAGATCTGGACTACGCTAAAAACAAACATCCAATTAGCTACTGAAACTGTTCTTGTTCGACCGAAACAAAAAAAAAATCAAACCATGGATGACCGACGAAATATTGAACTTGATGGCTGAACGTCGGATTGTTAAAAACCAGCATGATAAATGTAAGGAACTGAATCGCACTGTCAAAAGAAAAATAAGAGAAGCTAAGGAGAAATGGACTCAAAAACAATGTGACGAGGCTGAAAGACTTCATCAGCTGCACGTCTCCTTTAATTTCCATAGAAAAATCAAGGAAATAACTGGAACAAATAGAACAAAGACATTGCCTTCAATAAGAAATAGACGTGGAAGACCGATACTGGATACGGATGAATTAAAGGAAACTTGGAAGAATTATACGGAGACGGTGTTCAGAGATTAACGAACAGATGCCCCGACGAATGATATTGAAAACATGAGTGGTACAATAATTCTTGGATCTGAAGTCAGGTACGCAATGAACTGTACGAAGAATTGTAAAAGTGCAGGTCACGACGATAAAATTGCAGAAGTTTTAAAACACGTCGATATTAAACAACTTACATTTCTCTTTAACGTGATATATTTGACTCTGGGCAAATCCCGGTGGATTGGTTAAGTCTACGTTTATTATTATTCCAAAGAAAACAGACCCCAAGAACTACGAAGACTACAGACTCATATGCTTGATGAGCCACGCTCTTAAAACGTTCCTTCAAGTAATCTATATAAGAATATACAGAAAGTGTGAGGATATGAGTGGTGACAACTTAAAGCACGAGCCACTGTTGGAAAGATTACAGGAGATCGGTATAGATGATAAAGATATTAGAATAATAAGAGAACTTTATTGGCAACAGTTAGTTGAGATCCGTATTGAGGGCGATCTGTCAACAGAGACTTTTAATATACTGAAGGGAGTCCGGCAGGGATATGTACTGTCGTCTGTTCTGTTTAGCATTTACGTTGAGAAAATATTTTAGTTAGCATTAGAAAATGAAACGCGAGGTATCAAAGTGAATGGCATCCCAATAAACAATATTCGCTATGCAGATGATACTGCAGTCTTAGCTAACAACTTTGAAGATCTCCAATCAATATAAAAAAATCAACGAGTGCGGTGAACAATTCGGGCTGCATATTAATACTGCCAGAACAAAAATGATGGTGATTATTAGGCATCAGTACATCACTCCTTTTAATATCAACGGGGAAAATATTGAACATGTCGCACGGTTCACGTATCTTGGGGCTACTCTGAATGAAAAGTGGGAAGGTGACGAAGAAGTGAAGGCAACAATTGACCGTGCAAAAACAACTTTCTTTAAACTTAAGAATCTTCTCCTTTACAGAAATATACCACTACAGACCCAAATACGTGCGCTTCAGTATTATGTATGGTCTATTTTACTATGTGGTGCTGAAACTTGGTCACTTAAGGCTCGGATGCTGAATCGGATCGAAGTTTTTGAATTGTGGACACTGCGCCGACTACTGCGTATCCTCTGGACTGCTCACAAATTGAATAATGAAGTTCTACGAGGAGCTGGCGTAGAAAGACAACTAATGGACACTGTAAAACAACGAAAAGTGTCATATCTAGCACATATACTAAGAGGACCGCGCTACTCCGTACCAAGGCTAATACTACAGGAAAAAATTGAAGGCAGACGGGGGCCAGGTCGAAAACAATACTTTTGGCTCCGTAATACAAGAAATTGGTGTGGTATATCAGACGCTGCAACTATATTTAGACAGGCTGAGGAGGGCACTCTAGTTATAATGTGGCCATGAGATGAAGAATGTACGCCGACGTGTGGCATAGCACATGGCACCCGAAGAAGAAGAAGTAATTTAGTGAAAAGTATGAGCGTTTTGGCATAAAAGATTAGTTAAAGTTAATTATTAATTATAAAATTAAAAATAGCTGGTGTAATATTAAATGCTTACCTGGTTTTCGGTATACGACGACCAAATACAAAACAAAAATAACAATAAATGTTATCAGTGCTGTAATCCAGTTTATAAGAAACATAACTACTACACACCCAAAAAATCCTAGAAGACTTATCCATGTATTATAGAACTAAAAATTAACAAATATATATTTAAAATCTTGCTGGTCGTAAATAAATTTCATATACGAGGATGGCTCGATAAATTCTCAGCCTGATAAAGAATACAAAAGATTTTTGAAAATGTTTTTATTTATTTTTCAACATAGTCCCCTTGTACTTCAATACATTTAGACCAACAATGTTCTAACATTTTAATACCCGTAGTATAATGCGATTTGTCCAACTCTGCAAAATAAGCGGTTATCGCTGCTCTCACCTCGTTATTTGAAGGGAGTTTTCGTCCAGCGAGCCATTTTTCAAGTTAGGGAAGAGAAAATAATCGCGGGGAGGCAGATCCGGCGAATATGGCGCAGGTGGAAGCACTTTCAAACATAGGTCATGGAGTTTTGCAGCAACAACCATAGATTTGTGTGCAGGCGCGTTATCCTGATGAAAGAGCACTTTTTTTGGCAAGATGTGGACGTTTAGCCTTAGTCACATGCTGCAAATGATCCAGTAGTGAAGCCTAATACTTGCCGATGATGATCTTGCCTTGTTCTAAATAATCTATAAGCACCACGCCATGTGAATCCCATAAAACTGTTGTCAGGACTTTTTCTGCAGACGGAACCGTTCATGCTTTTTTTTGGCGTACTTTTACCTGCCTCACCCCACTGTTTAGACTGCTGCTTTGTCTCCGGCGTGTAATGATGAGTCCATCTACAGTTATAAAACATCGAAGAAACTCAGCAAGACTGCGTCTGAATAAGTCTAAACACTGTTGCTAAGTATTCATTAGAAGGTGTTTTTGGTCGACTGTTAACAAACGTGGCACCCAGCGCGTAGAAAGCTTTTTAATGCCAAGAACATCATGTAAAATGCAGTAGACAAGATCTATTGAGATGTTTACTATACCAATAAGCTCTCATACTTTCAGTCGGCGGTCATGAAGTATGACATTGTGAATTTTTGTGACAATTTCATCAGTTGTAGCGGTTTTTGGGCGTCTCGAGCGCTCACCATCTTGAATTGATGTACGACCATGATTAAATTCAGCAGTCCACTTTCTTACTGTCGAAAACGAAGGAGAAAAATCCTTTAAAGTAGAATCTAGCTCATTTTTATTATCCATAGTTAAGCCGTTTAAAACAAAGGACTTTATAACCGGTCGAACTTCAATTTTATCTCTCTTTCACAAAATATCGAACCTTATGTGTTCACTCAATCGCCACAAACAAGCAACTGAACGTAAACATTTGAAACTTTGCAGGGCGTCAGTTCAGGGTTAATGCTTACAAATTATTATAGTTATTTGATCCTACTAGCGCCCTCTCTGTTTCAGGCCGAGAACTTATCGAACCATCCTTGTAGTAATAAATTTTATATACTCACAGTAAATGTAGGTCTCCATCCAAGAGGTTTGATTAAAGCAGCATGGAAGGTACAGAAGTTGATTAAAGCATAAGAAGCCAAATAAAAGTTCGAGATCAGGGGGGCAATTGCATTCAAATCACCTGAAAAATAACATTTTTTTAAAAATATTATTGTGTAAAAAAAATTCTGAACTAGGGGTATTGGGGATGCAGTCTGGTTATAAAGTTTTTAGGTCTTGATATGAGAAAACCCTTTTTTTTTTGATTTTGCCAAGCTTTCGAGAATTTATTTTTCTCTTCTTCAGAACATGTTTACAAAATTAATTGTAAAGTTAGAATTTGACCTAATCTATAATTATTAAGAAACTCACCAATGTGAGTTGAATATAAAACAAGCAAATATATGAAAAACAGGGGAAAGAACCCTCTATTAAAACTTTTTGATTACATTTTCAGGCCTAATATAATAGGATTGTTCAAACTGAACAGGAAGAATTTGATTATTTCTTAAAAGCAAACATCGCACCTGACTATTTCGCCATTTTGTCGTGACAGATGTCAATGTCAATCAGAACAGTGTCGTGTGTTACTAGAGAAGTGAATTAATGAAACTCAGTAAATAGTCGTGCAGCCAAGTGCTGAATCTCACACTTGGCTGTGCCACTGTTTATTGGTTTTCATTAATTCACTTCTTGACTAACACATGCCAACGTAGCATTTTTCTCTCAAAAAATTTATATTATAGTTATAATTAAAATACTTACAAAATACCCTTTGTCAAAAATACAAGAAGTTAAACATATATAAAAAAGTAAATTCGTCCATATAATATTAAAATATTTTTGGGGCTATCGGTCATTTTATTATTATTAAAAACATTTTTAGGACATATGATGTTTCAGTTTATTTATTTCTTAAATCATCTGCAGAATTACAATTAAACACTAAAAAGGGATTCAAATGTAATTAATTTTTATATGTTACAGAAAATTTAAATAATAAATTGTGCTTACGCTGGTAAACATTACGTATCTAATTCGTAATCAAAGTCAGTGAAGCTGTCTTCTTCTTCTTCTTCTTCTTCTTTCTCTTGTTATAGGCTTACAGCCTGTTTTTTCCAACTCAATCATTCATCTCATTTGATGTTGAAATCCAGGACTCTCTCCATCTTTTAGGTGGTCTACCTATTGGTCTTCTGGTTTCCGGTGTTCCATCTCGGGCGATTCTCACTATCCTATTTTGCGCCATTCTTTCTACGTGCTCATTCCAGGCTCTTCTGCGCTTCCGTCCCCATCTTACTATATCCTGTATTCCATGTTCCTCGCCCAAGCTATCTTCGCTCAAATTAATTATAATTGGTTCCTCTATCTCACTGATCATGAAATCGAGTTTCCACATTTTCTTTTATTCCTTTATTATATGGATTTTTTGCAATTTTTGGCAGGAACTTTATTCAAAAAAATCTTTCAAAAGTTCAATTAAATTGCTAATTTTGTAAATTGTGTTAATTATAGCAACTCTACTTTTTACTTGAGAGAGATATTTCCTTCTCCTATGGACATTTTCCGGACGATCTATAAAAACAGATTTCCTATCTGATTTTTCCCAGCAAAAATTAAGTTCTCTGAGCAATTTACAGAGCTCAGTTCTTTTAATTTCAGGTAAATCCCGATCTTTATTGATTTTAGTTACAATTTTGTAAATGATTGGGATCTGCTTCTCATAATAAAATATATGTACAACTCCTGTTATTGCAGTTTACATCTCTTCTTCCAACGAGGTTTTTCGTCTGCCTGTGATCGAATGGGAGTACTAACAATTCCAGTCGTTTTTTTCTTCTTCAATATTTGATACATAATAGATTTTCCAACTTCTGTCATTTTGGAACACATCTCAACAGAGCTTTTTACATTGTTATCTATATATTGATATTGTAAGGTATCATAAACATTCATCGTAATAAGTTTTTCGTTGAGGAAAAAATGCCCTGGTTTAACGATTATGGAATAAATATAGATATGGAAGCCATATCTTTTGGGTATCTCACTAATCTCAAATAATATATGAAAACAAGCACAAACAAGATAAATCACTAAGGACACACTGTAAGGTGTACTTTGCTCACTGACAGGATTTAAATTGAACAATCAGAAATTTTATTGTTGCAGTAAATTTATGAATACTTATAATATTTAAATATAATGAAGTAAAATTGGATTTACGGCAGTCCTCAGTTACCTGCAGCACTGGAGCAGTTACGTTGGAGATTTCGGTAACAATTTTATTACTCTCTCTAGTTCTTAAATAGAGTATAGGAATGTGTATTCTTGCGATCGCACCCCCCTCCCCCCCCTCCAAGAGTTCAGGAAAATAGAGGCGATTCTGCCTTTTATGTTAGGAATGTGTATGCTGCTGGCACCCCCCGCCCCATTGACAACTTGTTTTTCTTGCGATAGTCCCACCCCAAGAGCTTTGTGTTTAGAAAAATAGACCCGATTGTGCCTCTGATACTAGGAATGTGTATGTTGCTGACATCCCCCTCCGTCGGCATCTTGTTTTTTCTTGTGATCGCCTTCCCCCCTCTTCAAGAGCTTCAAATTCAGAAAAATAGAGCCTACCCTGCCTTTTACACTAAAAATGGGAATGTTGCTGGTCCCCCCCCCTCGTCGATAACATGTTTTTCGCTTGCCATAGCGCCCCTGTTGTCATCAGTATCATATATCGATATTAGAGTTAATTTTTGGTCACCAATATTTGGCTTAACGGTTAGTATTCATGATGATATATATAAGAGCAACTCCTGCTTTGCTCTTTCATATCTTCCCACTCCGTTGAATAATATTGTATAGTTTTCATACTGTTTCTGACCTTTATCGTTTATTCTTGTTTCTTGCAGTGCCCAGATATCGATGATTTGATCTTTTAGTTCATTTAGAATCTCCTTATCTTTGTTATGGCCTTTATATTCCATGTCATGAAACTTATGACATTCCTATTCTTACAACTCTTTAGCCTATTCTTTTTGTGAGTCAGTCATCTACATACCTAAATAAGAACAATAAAAATACCATAAAATCCAAAACAGATACAAAACTACCCAGCCAGATACAGCATGGCTTCCTAAAATAATAATATAATTTAAATTAAACAGCATAAAATAAACCATAAATAAAAAAATCTTCCACAATTAAAAATCCCAAGAATCCAAAACAAAAATTAATCACAAGAAAACAAGATACCGACAGGGGGGATGCCAGCAGCATACACATTCCTAGTATCAGAGGCACAATCGGGTCTATTTTTTTAAACTCAAAGCTCTTGGAGGGACTATTGCAAGAAAAACAAGTTGTCAACGGTGGGGGGGTGGGGGGGTGCCAGCAGCATACACATTCCTAACATAAAAGGCAGAATCGTTTCTATTTTCCTGAACTCTTGGAGGGGTGGGGGGAGTGCAATCGCAAGGATACACATTCCTGTACTCTATTCAAGAACTAGAGAGAGTAATAAAATTGTTACCGAAACCTCCAACGTACCTGCTCCAGTGCTACAGGTAACTGAGGACTACTGTAAATCCAATTATACTTCAATATATTTAAATATTATAAGCTTTTATAAATTTACTGCAACAATAAAATTTCTGATAGTCCAATTTAAATTCTGTCAGTGAGCAAAGTACACCTTACAGTGTGTCCTTAGTGATTTATCTTGTTTGTGCTTGTTTTTATATATTATTTGAGATACTGATATACTCCAAAGATATGACTACCACCTCTATATTTATTCCAAAATCGTTAAACCAGGGCATTTTTTCCTCAACGAAAAACTTATTACGCCGAATGTTTATGATGCCTTACATCAATCAATATCTAGATAATAATGTTGAAAGCTTTGTTGAGATGTGTTCCAACATGAGAGGAGTTGGAAAATCTACTATATACCGAATACTGAAGAAGAAAAAACAACTGGAATTGTTAGTACCCCAAGCCACATTCGATCACAGGCAGACGAAAAATCTCGTTGGAAGAAGAGATGAAAACTACAATAAAAGAAGTTGTACATACATTTTATTATTAGAAGCAGATCCCAACCGTCGACAAAATTCTAACTAAAATCAACAAAGATCGCGAATTAAAAGAACTGAACTCTGGAAATTGCTCAGAGAACTTAATTTTTGCTGGGAAAAACCAGATAGGAAATCTGTTGTTATAGATCGTCTGGAAAATGTCCGTTGGAGAAGGAAACATCTCTCTCAAGTAAAAGGTAGAGTTGCTAGAAATAACACAACTAACAAAATTTTTTGAATAAAGTGACTGCAGAAGATTGGAAAAAATTCATATAATAAAAGAATAAAAGAAAATGTGGAAACTCAATCTCTTGATCGGTGAGATAGAGGAACCAATTATAATTAATTTGAGCGAAGATAGTTTCACTGACTTTAAATACGAATTAGATACGTAATGATTACCAGCGTAAACACAATTTATTATTTAAATTTTCTGTAACATATAAAAATTAATTACATTTCAATACCTTTTTAGTGTTTTATTGTAATTCTGCAGACGGTTTAAGAAATAAATAAACTGAAACGTCAAATGTCCTAAAAATGTTTTTAATTAATAACAAAATGACTGATAGCCCCAAAATTACATGGAAGAATTTATTTTTTTATATATGTTTAACTTCTTGTACTTTTGACAATGGATATTTTGTCAGTATTTAAATTATAACTTAGACTTTTTTGAGAGAAAAAGGCTACGTTTTAGTCTGAATGTGCCTAAAACGGTTTCTATGCCAAAATTAAAAATAATAAAAATACAGTTGTGATTTGTGTTAAATATGTCAAAGTTATCTATATTTTCTAATGTATGTGAATTATTAAGAAATCATAAGAAATAAAATAATATGAAAAAAACTTTTTATTTTACGTTTATTATCGAAATAATATTCTATGCCATAAATACTTAGTGATAAAATAAACCTCCTTCCGACGCCTATGACAAGGGTTAAAATCCTTTTTAACACTTCACACATCCAAATATCTATTGTTATCCAATCCGAATTAATTATAATAGATCGATATTTTTGATTATAAAATTTCTAACCCATTCCTATGAAAAATATATGTGTCTAACAGATTTTGCCAAAGACACCGGACTGAAGAACTCAGGTAGTTTGCGAAGAAAAAAAAGGTTAAAAAAATGATTTATTACTCTCTCTAGTTCTAGAATAAACTATAGTATAAGAGGCAAAATCGGGACTATTTTCTTGAACTCAAAGCCCTTTGTGGGGGGGGGGGGCGACCGCCCCCACAGCCCTCCCCTTGGATCCGCGCCTGGCTGTCACGCGTTTCTTTAAATAGAATTTTTGCACCCCCATTTAAATTTTTTTCGAGAAAATTTGGCTTAGTGACGAGCTAGGAGAGAGGTTCCACCAAGACATATTAACAATGGAGCAACGCTACCAAGGCAGACGAGATTCAGCAATGATGGTGATTATTGTTTGTTTCTTATGAAGAATATATACGAAAGTCCACATTTGCAAAAAAGTTATGCATAAAAAGCTTACTATAAATATATTTTTTTAAATAAATCCTGTTATCCTTAAAATATCTTGTTTTTTTTTATTGTTTTGAACTTAATCTTATACAAAAATGTTTGTATTAAATAAAAATAACTAGTACATTCAATAACTTAAAATCAATACGTGGCGGAAAATTTTCGTTGTTTGTAATAACAATGCTTTAAATTCCCACGGACAGCTGTTACAACATCAGTTTGTATTTCTTGACTAGTAGAATTTTCAATTAGAAATTTGATATACCTAGGCAAAAAAGAGTTATGAAGCTTTAGATGTAGTCGAAGTGCAGCTAATGCGCCTTCTGCAATGTACATCGAAATTTTAAAGTACCAAATTTAATACTTCTTCTTCTTCTTCTTCTAGGTAGAACCAAGTTCTGTTATCTACACAATGCCTAATCAATCCTCGTTTGAGGTCTAAATCCAGCTGTCTCTCCATCTTTTGGGGGGCCGTCCAGGCGGCCGTTTGGTGTTTGGTTTCTCTCTCATCACGGTTTTTGTCAGTCTGTCATCGTCCATTCGTTCCACATGATCTCTCCACTGCCTACGACGGTTTCGAACCCACTTTACAACATCTCCCACTCCGCTGTCCTCGCGTATTTTTGCGTTTCTTATTATATCTCTTAAACTTGTTCCCGTGATCATTCTCAGCGTTTTCATTTCTGTGGTTCTCATAATTTGTTTTGTCTTTGTTGTTTCATTTCTTGTTTCTGCGCCGTAGGTCAGTATCGGTCTTACACAGACCTTGTAAAATCTTGCTTTGCTCTCAACCGTCATATGTTTATTGTTCCAGATTATGTCTCTTAATTGGCCTGATATCATGGCCGCTTTGTTGGCTTGTGTGCGTACTTCTTCCGTTACTGTCCTGTTACTTGTTATATGTGCTCCCAGGTATTTAAACTTCCCAACCTGTTCGATATGTTTGTCATCAACCATTAGTTTGTATCTTACCGGTTCTTTTACTATTACCATTGCTTTGGTTTTCTCCACAGATATCTTCATATTATACTGTTTGGCTGTTCGATTGAGATGGAAAAGCATTCTTTGTAAGTTGTCCTCGCTATCTGCTGTCAAGGCAACATCGTCTGCAAAGCATATAATCTGAACGGTGTTGTGTCCCATTGGGTACCCAATATTTGTGCTTTTTACCTCATCAATGATTAAATTGAAAAGTGTTGGACTTAGGCTATCACCCTGTCTTATTCCTATGGATAGAAGGATTTCTTCTGTTAGAGTGTTATTTGTTTTAATTACCATGGTGTTTTTGGAATTCAGTTCGTATATTGTGCGTATGATTGCTTCGTCTACTTGTTTTCTTTTTAAAAATTTAATACAAATCAAACTATTATTAAGATAAATATTTACAAAAATTATGGCTTTAACATTCCACATTTTTCAAAAATTATCAAGCATCAAGACTAAGGCAAATTGTGCTCGATCGTCATATTTTAGTCACAAGAACTTGCGCTATCATTTTGGACAGACCATTTAGAAACACCCTTTATAAAAACTCTAAATATATAATTTACCTATTAATAAAAACAATTCCGCAACAATAAACGTAATAATATATCCTCGATATGGTTCTCCTGATTTGCCATATCCCTTAGAGAAAAATAACAGTCCTGGAAAAATTTGATCTACTCCTAAGGCTTGGATTAATCTGGGTACTGAGAACAAGTTAGTCAATGCTGTACTCAAGCAAGCTGCCCAACATCCGGCGTAAATAAAGGGCCACCAAGCTGAAATTATTGCCATCATCTAAAAAAATAATTAATATTCCAAAAAAATCCAATACTTCCAATTTAAAATGTTTGCTTACTTGATAGCTGTTAAAAATGCCATATTTGCAGGAATAATCAACTGCACAACTTGAAATGTTGCCGATGTCTAAATCCGCAATAACACCACTGGCATCTCTTATTGCGGTTGCACCCACGAAACAAACAAAGAGGGCATATGATGTCATTGTTATTAGGAGCGAGAGTAAGGTACCTTTGGGTATTGCTCCTGCTGGGTCCTGAAACAACGGTTAAATTTACATACATTCTTTACTGATTTTTGACGCAGCTTATTTCTTAAATAACGAATACATATTTAAAACATATCATTTGTATTAGCATATGATATTTGTAGTACTAAAATCTACCTTAAGATCACCTGAAATATTGGCACCAGCTTGTATTCCTGTTACAGATGGAAAAAATATGGCAAATACTTGAAAAAAATTGTAATCTGCTCCTTCGGATTTCCGGTATTCTGGATACCAGTTTGTGTTCCAAACAGTATCTAAAATTATAAAAATGATGAGGTCATACTAGTAATAGTTTCATTGTTCATTGTTTCTGTTTTTTTTTGTATTATATATAGCAAATAATCACATATTTCTTTTAGATTAAGTTAAAATACCCAAAGTTTGTACATCAATATTCCTTTTTTTTTACTTATTGTTAAATATAGACTTTAATTGTTTTTGGAATCGGGGTGTTTTATTTTTGAATCTGGTTGTTTCCTGTTTTCGCTGCTTCTTACCGACTGGCCTAGAAACAGGTGACGCTTTGAATTTGTAACCCCCCCCCCCCTAATCTCCGGCATGCTAGCCTAGGTACTGCCCTAAAAAAAGGTGCGATCAACAGCAAAAAATAACCACCTATACTTCCTCAAGTGCCTTCTCCATTGCGGAGGTTGGCAATCATATTAGTTATTTAAATTTTTGAGGCAGTTGCTCTAAATAGTTGTTTTAAACTGCATCCAAACCATTCCCTTAGGTTTTTTAGCCATGAAATTCGTCGTTGTCATACGGTTCTTCTGCCACTTATTTTGCCCTGGATTATGAGCCGTAAGATGCTGTACTTTTCTCCCCGCATAATGTGTCCGAAATATTGCAGTTTTCTCTGTTTTATTGTTATCTCGACTTCCTTTTATTTCCTTATTCTTGTCAACACTTCGGCGTTCGTAACTCGATCCACCCACGAAATCCTCTGAATTCTTCTATAGGTCCACATTTGAAAAGAGTTAAGTCTTCTCATTGCCTCTCGATTCAGTGTCCATGCTTCCATTTCATAATATAGAACGCTGTATACGTAACATTTAGTCAGTCGTATTTTCAGGGCTAACGTTAGATCTTTGCTGCGGATAACCTTTTTCATTCTAATAAAGTTGGCACGTGCTTTCTCGATTCTAGTTTTTATTTCGACGGTATAGTCATTATTTTCTGTTATTAGGGTTCCCAAGTGTACTTCCTAACTCTTTCTATGTGCTGGCCTCCTACCATTAGGCTTTCATTATTATTGGTGTTGTTCTTACTAATTATCATGAACTTGGTCTTTTTCGTGTTAAGAGAGAGTCTATATTCTCCACTAACTCTTAATATTTTATTTATTATTTTTTCTAGGTCTTTCAAACTATCAGCTATTATTACGGTATCATCTGCATACCTAATATTGTTGATTAAAACTCGGCTTACTTATATCCTTGCTGTTTCAAATTCAATATGACCTCTTCAGAATAAGCGTTAAATCGTAAAGGTGACAATATATACCCTTGTCTGACTCTCTTTTGTATTTCCACATCTCCGAATATTTCCTGTCCAATTTTACTGCCGCTCGCTCATTGTAATACAGATTTGATATCAACCTTAAATCTGTTTCATCCAAATTTTTGCTTCTGAGAATCTCTAACAGTTTGTCATGTTTGACCCTATCAAAAGCTTTGTTGTAAACTATGAAGCAGACCTAGAGGTCCTGATTGATATCTAAGCATCTTTGAGTAAGCATATTAAAAGCAAATAATGCTTCTGTTATATCCACCCCGTTCCGGAAGCCAAACTATGTGTCACTAATATCCAGCTCCAATTTGGAATGTATACAATTGTGTGTACAATTTTTAAAAGGGTTTTCAAAGTATGTGACATGAGACTGATTATTCGATAGTCACTGCATTCTTTTGAACTTGCTTTCTTTGGTAAACATATGAATGTTGATGTTAACCATTCTCGGGGAATAGTTCCTATCGTGTAAATTGTATTAAATAATCTCACCAATAAATCCAAATTTTTGTCATTGATCAGCTTCAACAACTCACCTGGAATTTCATCTGGACCAACAGCTTTATTAGTTTTTATCGACCTTAATGCATAAATGACCTCTGCTTTAGTAATTTCAGGCCCTATGTCACCGCTCAAACTGTTTATAGAAGAATTTTCGTGTCTTTGATCTTCAAATAGTTTTTGTATTCTTTCCACCTGCATAATTTTTGCTGTATTTCCATAATAAATTTTCCTTGTTTGTCTAGCAATACGTTTGAGGTTTTCTCTTTTCTATTCCAGCTAGTTCTTTGACTTTTTTGTGCAAGTTGAAATTGTCGTACTTGTTTTGCAACTCCTCTATTTCTTTGCATTTTCCAGAAAGGTACTCTTCTTTTGCTGCTCTTATTTTTCTTCTTATTTGAATTTGCAACTATTGATCTCGGGTCTTGTTGGTCTTGTGTTTCCCTCTTTCATCCATCAACTCCAAAATATCATCTGTCATCCAATCTTCTTTCTTGTATCTTGATCTTGTAAGTACTTTCTTGCTTGGTTCCATAATTGACTTTTTGAAAAACTGCCCCTGTTGTTCAACGTTGTCATCGTTAAACCCAAGGTTGCCTTGTCTTCTTTCTAAGTTTGTGTTGATGTCTTGTCTCAGCTTTTCTCTCGTTTCTTCTGATTTTAATTTGTGTATATTTAGTTTTTTGACGTTATGATCTCTTTGTATCCTTTTTAATTTAAGTTGGAATTTACCGATAAGGGGATTGTGGTCCGAAAATACGTCCGCACCTGGGTACGCCTTTATTGAATGTACTGCGTTTCGATATCTGTGTTTTATCAAGACATATTCAATCTGGTTTCTAACTATGTTGTTTTCCTTATCAGCTGGTGACTTCCATGTATAGAGACGACGTTTAGGTAGCTTAAAAAACGTTTTTGTTGCTACTTGATTATGCTCTTGACAGAATTCTATAAGACGATCTCCTCTATCAGTGCGACTCCAAGGCCGTATGGCCCGACAATGGAATCACATTTACCCTGGCCCATTTTTGCGTTAAAATCCCCCATTACAACCGTAATGTCTCTAGATTTTGTGAGGCGTAGTGTCTGTTGGAGCTCATTATAAAACTTTTCTATTTCGTCTTCTATTTTATCAGCAGTCGGTGCTTAAATCTGTAATGGATTTAATTTGCCGTGGGTTGTCATCATCTGTAGCATTATAATTCTTTCGGATACCGGAATGAATCCTATTACTGATTTTGCTATCTTGTCACTAATAATAATAGCGACTCCATATCTGTGTTGAGTGTCGCTGCTGTTAGAGTAATAGATTCTTCCGTTCTCCGACTTGAGTTCTCCAGAGCTGAACCATCTTGTGTCGTTTATACCCAGTATGTCGATCTTAAGTCTCGATATTTCTCATTGAATGTTTCTCGATTTTCCAGGTTTATACATGCCTCTTACGTAACCACCTATACAGAAGAATTTAATAAGAATTCATTATATTTTTATTTCATTTTAATTCTTTTCCGCGCCGTAGCACTAGACGAAGGAGACATATAGATAATTTTATGACTGTTTTGGAATGAAACGGCAGAAATTATAACTGATAACTTCGAAAGATACATCAATCAAGAAAGAGGTCAGAGAAGGATGCATTTTATCATCGATTTATTTTAATATATATTCTGAGGCAATATTTTAAGGACGCTTTGGATGGTACTTCTGGAGGAAGTAAAATAAATGGTGGTGTGATCAACAACGAGTTTCAATGATACAGAGGGCTAAGCCAGTGGCAGTTCAGACTGCCGGCATGGACAACCAAGCTGGAAAGGTCTCTGTGGTTAGGAACCAGACTAAGAGGGATACAACTGCACAGTGGTGCCTACACTAATATATCACTTAACATTGGGCCGTCTGCGGGTGAACGGTATCGATCCGTTAACTGTAGATGGGCGCACCTTTACACCAACACTTAACACAGGCTTAATCCTAACGTGTGGCGACCGTGCCGAGGGGATGCATGGTAACTGAGCCCTGACGGTGCCTTTGGGAAACCGGGGGAAATCCCAGAGTAGTATAGAAATATACGTGGCCTTGCGTCGGTAAAGGGAGCTCTGCCGACGTGGACTGCCCTTTCTCCCATACTCGTGGGAACATGAATGAGGACGAAGAAAATTTTTTATTAAAGGAGGACTCAGAGGTGGATCTCATTGGAGAAGACTCCTCTGACAACACTCTAGTGGCTGAATCCAGTAGGATGGGCGAAAGTCCCACCGAAAAATCAGACATTGGGAAAACAGACCCTGGAGGGAAAACACAAGTTGACCCACAGGGAAAGAAGCTTTCCGGAGACCAAAAAAGGAAGATCCGGAAGGCACAGAAAATGACAGAGGGGACTTGGACTAAGGAAAAACCAAAGTCGGGGTCCGAAGCCAAAAAAGAGGGGAGTGCAACCAACAAACGGCTGAACTTGGACTCGATTACCTCCCCTGGAGACAAACGATCTGCGAAGAGAACCAGGAGTCAAGTAGGACAGGCTGGAGCCTCTTACAGCAGGGCATTAAGTGATCTCAGGATGGCGATTATATACAGTCGTCACCTTGACTTCACAATCGACTAGTTCCAAGCTGACCTAATCCTAAATGGGCTTCTAGAGATCATGGATGAGACGCCCTCTGGCAGTGGCAATCCATCACAGTTTGAGGAAAATAAGTACACAGGAGGCATTCTATGGATCACGTGTGCCAATGTCAACACAAAAACCTGGTTGCAACAATCGGGTGTGAGGTCATATATTGCAGAACATATGATAACCCAAAGATCTGTATATTATATAAAAAAACACCCCTAAGTGCTTGCACTAACAAAACATATCTCTAGGGATCTTGTTGCCGCAAAAATAGCAACAAGGGGAGCTGGACCAACAACCATCACTATCGGCTCAGCCTACTCCCCCTATGATGATCCGGAAGGACCATCACCAAGAGCAGTGGCAGACCTGGTGACAAACTGCCGAGGAAATGGATCGCAGCTGATCACTGGGTGTGATGACAATGCCCATCACGATGCTTGGGGCAGTACCAACAACAACCAAAGAGGTAAGTCAGTCTTTGAATTTATAATGGTAAATAACTTAGACATAATGAATAAAGGCAATGACCCACCTTCGTCACCAGACGAAGGCAGGAGGTAATAGATATAACATTAGGCAGGACATATCTCTGCAACTTTATAAAAAACTGGCATGTATCTAGGGAGGCGAGCTGCTCTGACCATAGGTGCATCAGCTTTGAAATAACGGGTATAGAACGGGAACAACTAAACTACCGGAACCCGCGGAAAACAAATTGGGGAAACTACTGCTTAGACCTAGAACAGACACTAGCGGAAATCAAAAGTTCGGTAGGCAACATAATAGAAGTAGAACTGATGGCAGAATAACTAACAGAGGCCACAGTCTCAGCCTTTGAAGCTAACTGTCATCAGATCACTCAACATTCTACTCGCAATGTGCCGTGGTGGAATGCGAAGTTAGAGGCGAAAAGAGGACAAGTTAGGAAACTATGGAACAAGGCGAAAACAACAGGAAACTGGGACGAATGTAGACTGGCCCTGACTGAATACAACAGAAAATTGCGTAAGGCTAAGAGAGAATTATGAAGGAAGCACTGTGAGGAGATTGAAACGACCCCAGAATGTGCCAGACTCCGAAAGATACTCTCAAAGGATACGCAACCATCAATAAACTCTCAATCAATTATCACTGCAATAAAGAAGATGAACCTGAAAGAGACCTGTTGCAGGTGGATTGAAAATATGTTAAAAGACAGGGTGATCTATACAGAACTGCTTGGAAAGTCGCTGATGGCACGGGTGACTGGGGAGTGTCCGCAGGAGGGGTCCTCTCCCCACTGCTTTGGAACCTAGTAATAGATGGGCTTTTGCGAACCCTGAGTAGGGAAGGTCACTCTGTACTGGGATATGCAGATGACTTGGTAATCTTAACCCAAGGTAAATTTAATACAACAGTAAGAGAGAGAATGCAGAGGGCTCTTAAAGTTGTAGAAAAATGGGCAAGGCAGGAGGGACTCAATATAAGTCCCCAAAAGACTGTCCTAATCCCCTTCACAAAACGGAGAAGGATAGAGGATCTCGGTCCCATCATCCTCCAAGGAAACACAATACCACTTGCCAGAGAAGTAAAATATCTGGGGGTGATTTTAGACTCCAGGCTGACCTGGAACAAGCAAGTGGAAAACATAAACAGAAAATTGGAAACAACTCTTATGACTGTTAGAAGATTATGTGGGAAAACATGGGGTCTCTCACCGAAAATGGTACATTGGTTATACACCAGTGTTTTGAGACCAGCCATCCCTTACACAGCCTTGGTCTGGTGGCCCAAGGTAATGCAGAGAACAACCATGACAAAGCTGAGTGGAATACAAAGGGTGGCCTGTTTCTGTATTACTGGGGCCATGAAATCAACCCCCACTTCGGCAATGGAGTGTATTCTGGATCTGCCTCCGCTACACATAGTGATTCAGGCAGAGGCAAGAATGGGACTCCACCGACTAAATCACTCAACAGTAAAATCGCAAAAGACGTTGTCAGGACACAAAAACATATGTAAAAAAAATCAGGAGCTCTGAGTTGGAAATGAACACAGACCATATGAACTCGAGCTACCATTATAATATACCGTTTGAAGTCACAATAGAGGATCGGATGGTAAGTAAAAGAGAAAAACCGGAAACATTCTCGGGTGCAAGTATCTGGTAGATTGACGGTTCAAAAACTAGGGAGGGTACTTGAGCTGGGATATATGGGCTACAACTGGGGAAGGAATTAACCCTTCCCCTTGGGAAATACCCAACAGTATTCCAGGCAGAAATATACGCAATCTTACGGTGCGCGGACGATATAAACAGGAGAGCTTACAAAGGGAAGCAAATCCTCTTTTACTCTGACAGCCAGGCAGCCCTACAAGCCCTGAAGGGCCAAAAGGTATCATCAAGGCTAGTTTGGAAATGTCAGAGTGAGCTGGAAATTCTGGCGAAAGACAACAGAGTTATGTTAAAGTGGGTACCAGGACATGAAGGCATGCATGGAAATGAAAAAGCTGACGAGCTGGCTAGAGCAGGGTCGGCATCTCAATACATGGGTCCAGAACTAGCCTTTGGGGTGCCACAATGCGCCGCCCGGGAAGCAGTCATAAAATGGATCAAAAGAGAACATAAAAATCACTGGGTGACCCGACAGAGTTTAAACCACAGCAAGCTATTTATTGGGAATCCTGACCCAAAACTGGCAAGGAAATTACTACAAATGAGTAGAAACCAATTAAGGACTATTACGGGTATAATGACGGGACACATGGCCGTCAAAGTACATCTAAATAGAATGAACCTATATAACGGAAACCTCGGCTGCAGATTATGTGGACAAGCCGAGGAAGCGGTGAAGCATATCATATGTGACTGTGGGTCACTGGTGAGATTTAGACAACAAACTTTCGGGTCAGGAAAATAGGAACCGGGAGAAATACTCACTCACTCCTTAGCAGGACTGTACAGATTGAGGCAGGGGGCTAGGTTAACAGAGTGGCTGTAATGTCTAAGGTGAGCACAATAGGCCTACTCTGGCCGCAGTGCATCCGGCTTTAGGACAGACCCGGGAATATAATAATAAAAACCTTATATCATAGAGGGAAAAATACATAGAAAATAAGTCGGAAGACGTCAGAATTCATGATTAAAGAACTAAAGTATATGGTATGGGTATAACATCCATAGATAATTTTAGAGCAGCAGTTTCTAAAACGACGTTAGCTATTTCAATCGCTAACCTTCGAAAAGGAAGGAGAGTTTCAGTAGAAGAGATATGGATAGAGATATAATGCTTCAATATACAGGGTGTAATAAAAAATACAGGTATACCCGAATATTTTTTCCAGAATCACATTTTCTGAGAAAATATTTCAGACAAAAGTTATAGACTTTTGACCAAAATGATCTTGTCCTTAACATCAAGGTCATTTTATTTAAGCACTTTGATCTTTTGCTATAAAATTTCTCACTATTAAATCCGGTAAATCCATCAGATCTTTGTTCATCTGTTTGTGGTCCCATGATGGCACCTACCAAAAAGTCGACCATGGCCCCTCCTATAATCGCTATTAAGAAATTTTGTGCCTTACTTTCCCATTCCATACCGATTCCACATATGCATATTAATAGTATAATGGTGACAGTACCTAAAAAAGAAACTATTCAGCAATTGAAATTTTACAAGATGTATCTTGACTATGGATTTACCCATTCTGTTTTAGTCAAGCGAGTAATTCTACACAAGCTTTATACTCGCGTAAGATGTTACATTTTAAAACTTGTAGCTGAATATTTTTATTTATCGAAACATTTTCATAAAAGCGATGACAATAAATTTGACCTTGACAGTGACATTAAAAGATATTTCAAGGGCAAGAGTGTTTTTCAAGGAAATTCCATTTTATTTATTGCAGAAACGGAAAGAAGGAATAATTTTGCTTCCAACCATAAAAAAGACTTACAAGTTTCATTTAAAGGTCAAATACGTTAAAGCTGAGTAATCAAGTAAATAGGCTTCAACACCAAAAAATATAAAAATTATTCAGATAAAGATTGACGATTATTGAGTGTCTGACCGAACTGTGACCTTCACCTTCGCTTTTTCGAGGTTATTTTGACGTCCGAATAATTTTATGAATAGAGCTCTTTAATTTCATAATTCACATCTCATTATATATATGTATATATATATATATATATATATATATATATATATATATATATATATATATATTGGTTTTAGGTAAAAATTACTCCCACGGGTAAGCTTCTTTATTATTTATTTATCTCTTGGACTGAAATAGGTCCTGAACATCAATTAAGCTACTTCCACACTATAAGTCCTGTGAATCATTTTATATGTCGACGAGTAAATATTAGCAAGATGTGAATAGTTTCTTGATACCTAAATGAATCTTGATACAAATAATGATCAAAACGACAAATTTGGTACTCTTTCAGTCATGAAGTGAAATGCGAACAGTAAATGCAATACGTTTCACTTCATTCATACACGGAATTGCATATTGTTGTACGTTTGCTGAATGTGATTTCAGCACTACAGCGGCATAATGTGGATATATCCACTGCTATTGCATCTGACACGGAGGAATCTGTGAAAGCCGAATATATATGTATATATATATATATATATATATATATATATATATATATATATAAAAGTGAAATTTCGAGAACTGTCAATTTATAGATTTAGAAATAGGGTCTCATATAATTAGCACTATGTACCTTCAAATGAATTTGAATGTGTCAAGGACACCAAATTCTTACCATTTTTTTAATGCTAATCTCTGTTGTTTCTATAATAAAATGCCGGGGTTTTATTTATGAAACAATTTGGATATCATGGTTATTTTTACGACGTTATGATTAGGTTGTATCTCTAATCGTTATCAAGTGTAAACTGAATGTTTTGTTTTAAGGCTTCGAGCTTATATAGGGACAGTGCCATTGAAGCGCAAGGTTTCGCTTCACAATACACACTTCAGTGATTTGATGTTACAAAGTAGTGGTTGCCAAAGATTAGGTATCTCAACACTAGGTTTACTGAAGATTTCATTATTATTTTTAATGTAAGCTGCTTCTATAAATTTCCTTTTTTTTCATTAAGGGAATCTCGAAGAAAATGAGATGAACTGCCAACAATTATAATATAACAAGAGCCTTTAAATCAGGAAATACAGTTAGAGCTCATTTAACAAAAACAAACCCAAAATCTACCGATAAGAAAAAATGTGTTTGCAAAGTTTCACATAAGTGTGGTGAAATGTATATTGGAGAAACCAAGCGAGCACTAGAAGTTAGAATTAAGGAAAATAAAACTCATACACAATAAAGGGAAACGTCGAGATCTGCCATTGCAGAACACGACTGGAATAAACAACACCAAATAAAATGGTCTGAAGTGGCGGCAATATATATAGAACACAACAGGAAAAAAAGAAAATTTATAGAAGCAGCAATAACGCAAAAATAATGATAGAACCTTGAGAAAACTCAGTGTTGAGATACATAAACTTTGGCAACCACTACTTTGTACCATCAAATTATTGAGGTGTGTACAGTGAAGCGAGACTTTGCGCTTCAATGCACACTTATCCCATATTCCTATATAAGCTCGTAGCCTTATGACAAAACATTCAGTTTATACTTCATGACGATTGGAGATACAACCTAATTGAGTTAAGAATTTTGTTTGTCTATGTTTGACATAATTCCCCTTTAAGCAAAAACCATGTTCAATTTTGGTACAGATATGTGAATGATGTTCTAGCATGTTTTAAAGGCACTACTAGACAGCTTCAAAAATTCTTACAATACATTAATAATTGCCATCCAAAAATTCAGTTATCTCTGGAACCTGAAAATAACCATAAAACAAATTTTCTAGATCTCACCATATCTCACCTCAATAATCAGTGTAATTTTAAAATTTTTAGAAAACCAACGTTTGCAAGTAATACTATATCTAATGACTCTTTTCACCCCTTACAACACAAAATAGCTGCATACAATTCAATGATACATAGAGCATTCTCTCTGCCTCTCTCTGAAGAAGATCTTCAAGAGAAACTAAATATAATTGAAAGGATTGCAATATCAAACAATTTCTCCCAACAAACCATAAAGAAATTAATAACTAAAAAACAAAAACAACTAGCTTTTACTTCAATATATCCCAAAATAAAAAATGATAAAGATAGTTCATCTTATATATCTTTGTCATACTGTGGTACCCTATCAGAAAACATAGTTAATACTCTTTCCAAACATAACATAAAAGTAGCCTTTAAATCTCAATACAATCTGTCCACTATCCTTTACAATTCTAAAGATAAAATTAATAAATTTGATAAATTAGGAGTTTATAAGTTAAAATGTTCAGAGTGTGATAGCTTGTATATTGGACAAAGTGGTAGAAGCTTTAAAACTCGCTTTTCAGAACACCACCGATCATATAGATTACAAAAAACAGATTCGAGCTTTGCCAACCATTGTTTAGAACACAGCCACAGTTTTCCTAATTTAAGCAACACTGACATATTACATGATTCAACAAAGGGCCAAAAGTTAAATATTCTTGAATCTTTAGAAATATATAAACACAGTAAAAATAAAAATGTAAATTTGCTTAATGACCAGACAGAACTTGGGTTTTTCCCTGTTATTTGTTGTTGCAAAATATTAATTAGTTCCCAAAATTTAGTACCCCCCCTTTGTAATAATATAATTTCTCAGGTAGTTTTTATTTATTGTTAAATTTTCTCATGTTTCTGTATTGAATACGTAGTCTACCTTTGTAATTCAGTTTGAAAATGACTCTATGAGCTGAAACTGCAGTCACTGTTTTCTTAATAAATTTAGTGGTATAAAAAATAGTAGTTCTTTTTTAAACATTTCCCGAAGGTGACTAACTACCACATAGTAACGGCTACCAGCAACAACTTTTTTCAGACAACCATATTTTAATCAATCTGCAACATTGTCTACAACCTTCGAACTTAACTATTTTTATTATTCAGATGAATATTTAATGGGAACCATAGAAGATTTTTGGAACTTATCAACTACTTTGAGCACATAACATTGTTACACTAATCTTTTAACATTTTCCATAATATTTAAATTTAGAATTAAACTGAATTTAACACTTCAGTTTAGAAAATGCAGGAATAACGGATTAATTTTTATTTTACGGTCATGTTTCGTACCCTGTACAAGCTACTTACCAACAATTCTAGCATCATTGATGTCACCATCAATTATTTTTAAGTCATACTTATTCAGCAGGTCACTCAGAGAGTTACAAAAGCCAATGGTATTCATAGAAGCTGATACCGCATTGGCAAATGCGAATACTACTCCTACCGATGCACCAAACTCAGGTCCTAGTGATCGCGATATTATATAATAAATACCACCTAAATAAAAAGAAAGGATATTTAGTTAAAAGTGGTACGTCGTATTTCTGTCCTATTGTATGTCAGAGCTTTATAACTTCAATCAATTTTCCTTTCTTCGCTGGGAAAAAATTATTATTTTGGGTAAAATAATAATATCACATAGAAAAAATAAATCTTACCTCCTTTGACTTCTCCATTTGTACAAATAGCTGATAGAGATAAAGTTGTCACCACGCAAACCACCGCTGAAATGCCAATTATAACCAAGGAAAGGGCTGAAAAAAAAAAAAGTTGGATATCATTATTTAGTAGAAACCTGGGAGTTTTCGTGGCCGATAAAGGTCCATTGGCTTTTTACTAAATTATTCACATATTAAGTACATCATATAGCTTAAATATCACTTAACATTATTATGTAATTGCAATAATAACAAACAAAACATTAATTTTAACCACGTGTGGATTCGCGCTGGGGTAGCCGTGCGCGCTCTAGCCTTTGCGCTGGGAAATGCTGATGTGCGTAACCATGCATGCATTCTAAAACTGCTATATCTCGGCAGCAAATAGACTTAAAGAGGTCTATCAAAACTCAAAAATCTTATCTTGAGCTGTAGGGAAGTTTCATGAAACATGCTCATGCGTATCATTTACCGGTCATGCTTGAAAATGTCTATACACAAATTACTTGCCATTTTCTAACAAAAAATCCGACTAACGTAAATGAGGTAAAAATAATTTGTCAGATTCTTCTTAAAGCTGATGATTTTACCTTTAAAACAAACAGTTTCCGAGTTCATTTCGATAACTAGAAGGCTAGTTATGAGTCAAAAAGCTCCTACATCTCGCAATTATTCAATTTTACAACACTAAAGTTGCAATAACTTCGGCCGAATTAATATTTTTCGATAAACTTTAGACTGGGAAATTTATATTAAGTATAGCTCTCGATCTGCGATGAAAAACTATTGATATATATTGCTAATCATTTTCTACAGTGTTTTTAAATAATTGTTAATAACAAACTATAGCCCATATTGGTGGCTGAGCATGAATGAATGAATGAATGAATGAAAAAGGGGTGGTGATACTAGATCATCAATGTCTAGGCTTTCATTGGGCCCTTTACATCCCACCATAGCTGCAAGTTATTCGAGGTCGATCACCTTTGCGAATCCAAGCAGCCTCGTTAATTGAACTTGCCTAACTGCTTCCGGTAACAAAATTTTATCTCCGAGATATCTCTGTCTGAGTCCTTCGAGTGCTGGGCACTCTCTGAGGACACGGTCAACAGTTTCACCCTCCTCCAAATATCATCCGTAGGTCGAGACATCAATTCTATGAAGATGGCCCCTGAGATGACAATGTCTTGTCAGCAATCTCATCACAATTCGCAATCCAAATCCAAAATAACACTTTAGGTGTCAGTTCCCATGTACACCCAAAGGCTCGTTTACAAGCCCAGAAAGCACATATTACTTTCTTGGTTCGAGCCTCAATATGGTCATTCCAGCTCAGTCGTGAGTCCAGAATTACTCCCAGGTATTTAACTGTATCCTTCCCATCAATGTAATTGTGGGAAGTCTCCCCATTTTTCTCTTTTTTGTAAAGAGTACCAATTCGGCCTTGTCCGGGTTTATTCCGAGCCCTTCCCCGTGGCACCATCGTTCCGCGATCCGGAAGGCCCGCATCATTGGCACCTTCAGGTCCCGGATATCGCGACCAGGACACAAAATAACCAGGTCATCAGCAGAGGCCTGTGTATTCAAACCGGCAACATTCAGTTCACTCAACAGGTTGTCCACCACAAGGTTCCACAGCAAAGGCGATAGCACTCCTCCCTGTGGACAGCTCCTACTTGACAGTGCTTTAACAGTTACATTGTTAAGCTCGGTGGCTGAGCGTGTTCAAAATTCGGATTAAAATAAATAGGAATCAACCATAAAACCCCATGGACTCTTATCGGTCACGAAAACCCCCGGGTTTCTGTACCGTTATTGTATATATCTCGTGTTAGTAGTTATTTTTTCATTAAATAATTATTTAGCATCGACTTTAAAATTTTAATATCATATAATTTTTCGGTTTTTAGTTTTGATTTCTTAATTTACATCCCCAAAAACCTCCAATACTAATTTAGCACAAAATCGAGGCATATAAAATTTTCAATCCGTTATATTGAATTTTCTAAAAATAATTTTAAATTCATTATGTTCAATCCCGAAAAATCCCCTATGCCTGTTTTGGAGAAAATCTAATAAAACTAATATTTTTCCGCCATAATATAAAGACCATGTTGGATCTTACTGAATCAATTTCAGCCAAAATGATATTGGATCACCACAGCAATTTCCTGAACATAACGTAAAAAATTTCATTCAAATCGGTGCCATCGTTCAGGAGTAATCGATATACATACAGGGTGAGTCAACGATTGGATGAAGTAGGTATGTGCCTTTTCGGTGAAATTAACAAAGAAACTATATTTATTGTTTGATACAGTTTATTTTTACGCAGATTTTAAAAATATTTAGGACTCTACAGGGTGAGCCAAAAAACTAGGACAGCATAAAGTTGTATTTTTTTAAATAGAACACCCTATATACGAATCGTATTTTCGATTTATCTTATAATTTTAAATCTTTTTTATTAAGGATTTACTATAACAAAACTTTATAGTTTCTGAGATAATTAAGTTTAAAGAAAAAAAGTCACATTTTCAAGCATCAATTCAATCCTAAATAACGTTTTCAATTTTGTGACAAATATATTCAAATTTGGAATTTAGCAAGGCCAAGGACAAGTTAACATAATTTTTACCTAATATTTGCAATAAAAGCTACAGGGTGTTGAACACATCGGCTCAAATTTGAACAAGTTTAAATGAATAAATATCTTTTTTTTTAAATGGTACATCCTGTATATTTTCATGTTATGTAATAGAGTAATAAAAACCCTAAAAAATTTTGTTCAATATATCCTATACCTATTTATAATAGTTTTTGAGATATTTCAGTTTTTCTTATTTTCCATACTTTTTTACAGAAATAGTCTTCATTATCATAGTAGCCATGTAAAATAATAAAAAGAAACTACAGAAACAAACAGAATGTGGTTAAATATGATGAAATACATTATTCGTTATATTACAACGGCAATAGTTTAATTAAACATAATGTGAAAAAATTAACACAACAATAACGACAAGGCAAATACATATTTACTTTTATACTAAATTGAAACAAAAAAAATTACCTATTAAATACTCAGATTAATTATTTCTTTTTAATAAGTGTTCGAATAAACGACCCTCTTGTGCAATGCACAAATTTAGTCTTTTTTGCAGATTTTCTCGGACCCTGGACAAAATTAGTGGCGTTATTGTTCTACAGGTATCCCTAATCCTGTTTCGCGTATCTTCCACTGTTGTTGGTGGATTAACATACACCTTATTTTTAATATAACCCCATAGGAAGAAATCTAATGGGGTGATGTCGCAAGACCTTGGTGGCCACTCAATGAAACCCCCACGTCCAATCCATTTTTGCGGATATCGTTGGTCCAAAAACGCACGAACTTCACGATGGTAATGCGGAGGCGCACCATCGTGCTGGAACCACATACTGTCGAGCTTATCCCTATCGAGACCTTGAAGCAGTTGGGGTAGTTCTTCTTGTAGAAAGTTCAGGTAACTATGACCATTTAGTGGTTCATTAAAAAAGTGGGGTCTAATAATTCGATTATGATGAATACCACACCAAACATTTAATGACCAGTGGTTTTGATGTTGCACCTCTCTAATCCAAAATGGGTTTTCTGTGGCATAATAATGCATGTTGCGTCTATTTACGGCACCGTTACTTCTAAAAGTAGCTTCATCACTAAACATTACCTTGCATAATAAATTTGGATTTAATTGAATCTCCGCATTTATTGTACGACAAAAGTTTACACGACTTTCAAAATCCTGTCCATGCAATTCCTGGTGTAATTCCATGTGATATGGATGATACCTATATTTCTTGGTAGTACGATTAGCGGTGAATTGTGATGTTTCACATAATGCTGCTAACTGACGGCTACCAATATAAGGATTTTCCTGAACATTTAACAATACTTGTAGTTCTTTTTCTTCATTAATTTCTGGTTTGTTGACCACTTTACGTTTTGGATAATCAACAGTACCAGAAGAATCAAATCTTTGCATTAAGTTTTGAAAAGTATGGGTATTAGGCTGGCGCCGATCAGGATACTTCATTTTGTAAATTCTTTGAGCAAGAAAGCAATTTTTTTGAGCCTCTCCTATTGTATAAATCATATCTATTAACTCATTCTTTGGAAAATTCATTTTACAATATAAGATGAATGCAAAAAAACCAAACTACACTACATAAAAACCAAAAGAAGCGATTGCGGTTATAAATTTGACACAGAAAAATGTTCTTTTACATTGTTTTTGCCATGGCTACTACGATAATGAAGACTATTTCTGTAAAAAAGTATGGAAAATAAGAAAAACTGAAATATCTCAAAAACTATTATAAATAGGTATAGGATGTATTGAACAAAACTTTTAGGGTTTTTATTACTCTATTAAATAACATGAAAATATACAGGGTGTACCATTTAAAAAAAAAGATATTTATTCATTTAAACTTGTTCAAATTTGAGCCGATGTGTTCAACACCCTGTAGCTTTTATTGCAAATATTAGGTAAAAATTATGTTAACTTGTCTTTGGCCTTGCTAAATTCCAATTTTGAATATATTTGTCACAAAATTGAAAACGTTATTTAGGATTGAATTGATGCTTGAAAATGTGACTTTTTTTCTTTAAACTTAATTATCTCAGAAACTATAAAGTTTTGTTATAGTAAACCCTTAATAAAAAAGATTTAAAATTATAAGCTAAATCGAAAATACGATTCGTATATAGGGTGTTCTATTTAAAAAAATAAAACATTATGCTGTCCTAGTTTTTTGGCTCACCCCGTAGAGTCTAAATATTTTTAAAATCTGCGTAAAAATAAACTGTATCAAACAATAAATATAGTTTCTTTGTTAATTTCACCGAAAAGGCACAAACTTACTTCATCCAATCGTTGATTCACCCTGTACATAAATGAAATAATATAGCAGTTGAATTAAGAACCACCATATTTAGAAATCGGTTAAAAAGAAATTTGCTAGTCTTATAATTATCACCTGTTCCAGCTTCGGCAACTATCCAGGAGAGCCGCAAAAATAACATGACACCAAAAATATTGAGCATGCATGGTATAAGCACTCCTTGAATCCATCCGAGTTTGACTCCATGGCCAGATTGTGTTTCATTTTGAGATTCTGTTAGGTCATTTTGGTTTTCCTAAAAAATTAGAATATTTCGGCAAATAGATTGGAGAAATGGGAAATCAGCTGAATTTTGTGTAAAAATAAGTAAGTATAGAGTAGGTTAACTGTTTGATAAGGCACTAACTGGAAAAATTATTCCTTTTTACCAAATTCAACTAGATTTTTTATATAGTTTTCATTTAGCCTGACGAGACACAGTACTTAAAAATATTTCAACTTCTTTAGGATTTCCAAAAAACATGTTTTCTCTTCTTTTTCTGTTTTTAAATACGAATAAGCGAATCGCCTTCTTTAAATGGATATTTATTACACTCTTGTTCTTCCTACGATACTGCCAGCTAATTATGGCACCATCATTTAGGTTATAGGATTTCAATGGGGGCAGTAACGCCCCCCCCCCCCCAGTGGAAATAATTTTTTTATTTATTTTATGCACTAATATATTTTCTTTGTGTAAGTGTAGTACACATTAAAATAACGAAAATGTGTCAGTGCACAAAGTAAAATAAAATATTCCCATATAATAAGTTAATACGGCAGTGCAATAGAAATAATTATAAGTAGGAGAACTAGGGGCAGAACGAGAAAGCGGCCTGACGTTCGTTACCAACTACAGAGACGCGTAAACATCGAGCACAACGTTCAGTTTGATTAGTTTTTACTTTTTTGGGTTTCGGTCATATTATTACTTTATAAAAAAATTTTGCGACTATATTAAAAATAAAACTATCCCTCAAGGTCACATATTAGTATCTTTTGATGTGGTATCCCTATACACTAATATCCCCATTAACTTAGCTATTCAAAGCATAGAAAATTATTGGGAAAAAATAAAAAACTTCACACCATTAACAAAAAATGATTTTATTGAAGCTACCAAATTATGTTTAATGCAAACTCTTTTTCGCTTTCAAGATTTTTTCTTTTCACAAATCTACGGTGTTGCCATGGGTTCGCCAATATCTGCAACAATAGCAAACCTTGTCATGGAACTTCTAGAAGAAAGTGTAATTAAACAACTAAATTACAAACCTTTTTTCTTTAAAAGATACGTTGACGACTGTATATTATGCATACCAGAAGACAAAGTTCAGTACACCCTCAATAAATTTAATAGTTATCATAATAAAATACAATTTACATTAGAAAAAGAAAATAATAAAGTTATTAATTTCCTCGACATTACTATTCAATATGATCACAATGGTAAAATAAAAACAAACTGGTACACAAAACCGGTATGGTCAGGGAGATACCTAAATTACAATTCTGTAGCACCCATAAAATACAAAAAGAGTGTGGTCACAGCACTAACCGATAGAGCTATCAAATTTTCCCATCCACAATTTAGACCGCAAAATTTAAAAAAAGTTAAAGACACTTTAGCGAAAAACAATTATTAGAAATTTGTTGAACCCATAATAAAAAGCCGAGTAGATAAACTCTATAACAAAAATCAACCAACAAAAAGCAATGTTTCACCAACCCAAAAATACATATCATTGCCGTATATACCACAAATTACTAATCCCATTAAAAAAGTGCTAAAACCATATGATATCCAAATAGCTGAAAAACCTTCGAATAATTTCAAAAACCTTTACACAAAACTTAAACCGGATATCCCTAAAGACGAACAAACAAATGTCATTTACAAGATCAATTGCTTAGATTGCAACCAAACATATGTCGGTCAAACCAAGCAGTATTTAAAAAATAGAATACAAAATCACAAATACAACATTAGACATCACAATAACGATAATAAAACCGCCTTAGCCAAACATGCAATTGATAACATGCACAACATCGATTTTAACAACGTGGAGATTTTAGACAAAGCAATTAATTACAAAAAAACACAATTAAAAAAATAATCCGTATTAAAAGAACACCCTGTACAATGAATTTCAGAACGAACACAAATAACCTGAGTAATGTATATACCAATCTAATAGGGCAATAAAATTGCAGATGGTCCAGAAACTTTCAAACTCTTTAGTAGTACTCTGTCAAAAGCAAAACAAACCAGATGTGTAAAAAATGCATTCAAAAAATAATATCAGTTTTCTATATTTATATTTATACTAAAAAAGAAGTTTTTAATTATATTTGTATTAAAACAATAAAATAGTTAAATGTAAGTTATTCAAGTGAACCACATGTTAACATTAGGTAAGAAAGTAAAATTTTCAGTTTATATAGCATAAATTTACATATTCCTTTTCATATTTACAGTAATTCTCTGAAGATGGTTTAATCAATAAAATAAACCGAAACGTCAGAAAAAAAACATGTGTTAATAATTTTTTTATAAAGTAATAATATGACCGAAACCCAAAAAAGTAAAAACTAATTAATAACTACACGGTCAACAAATAGAAACAAAAGGTCAGTTTGATGTGCTGCATTATACGGAGCGAAGAAAATCACAAAAATTTCCTAAATCACATAAACAGTATAAATTTAAAAATCAAATTCACCATGGAGAGAGAACAGGAAAGAGATATCCTGCTGAAAACAAAAAAAGGGTGGCTTGCTTTCGCACCGTGTCTACAGAAAATCTACTCAAACCAACAAATACCCCAACGCCGATTCACATCACCACCTCGCCCAAATATTTGCCGTAGTGAAATCACTTGCGTTTTGATCGCAGTCCCTTACATATCAAAAAAATTATCACAAATAAATGAACATACTGCAGGACGTCCTTATAAAAAGTGGTTATAATAAAGAACAAAAAGTGGTTTTACTAAAAAACAGGCGCTTTGTCCGGAAAATCGCTAAAACCAAGAGAATAGCTCCAATGTTTTTGTTTTTATGTCAGGATCACCACAGACAAAATCGAAAAAATTTTCAGGAGACAAAACATTAAAACCACTGTTGTGAATACACACGTATTTTAAAACAAAATATTAAATTTCAGACTTAATATTGCCCCAAAACTCCCTAAATAAAATAATCTAAATAATACGGTATACAGTGCTAAAACTACAATTCTTCGATTGCGGGGAAACCCAGACAGTAAACGGCGCGGTGACGGCGGTTTGATTCGGTGCTTCCCCGAATTCTGAATGCGACGTCACCACTACTATAAAAGCTAGAAGGCAGCAGCGTAATTAAGGACTCTACAGGTTGGTCTCTTAGAGTCAACTTGTCCTTTTTCCGATCGAGCTTATTTCTCGGGGGACACGTTGACTGTTGTATTTTTTTAGGCAGCTCGTGGTTCTTAAAACTAGGTTGTCTTTCACAGTATAATATTCTAGAGAAAATAAAGATCATGTACGTATCTGAATTCCTGAAATTGATACCGTCGATAAAAAGATGAGGTCAGCGGCGTGTACGAGTTACTGAACCGACTTTTAAACATAATTACCAGAACGTGACCAAGTGGAGATAACCTGATATTGACATTGCGACCAACTTCGTGTTGGCTATAAAGTTATGAATACCGATCTAGATAAATCCCGAACGTAACAGTGAGAGAGAAATAATCCCGAACTTGACCTGCGGAAAACAGTACTGAATTAAAAAAAATGAATAAAAAGTTAACCAAGAGTCAAGAACGAGAGTTACTTGATAACCTCTTCTTAATTCGCCCATTCCTTAGAAGTGTTCCTTTGATAAAATAAAATAAAATAAATCTTCGTTAATTCTGAGCTTCACTCATTCTCCTTCTATCCTGGTAAGCGATAAGAAAGGTGAGGCGGCTAGAGTTTCTATTCTGGTCGGGAAGTTTGGCGGGACTTCACCAACAACCCTGATTTATGTTAAAACTTCAGTTTTACACAAATAGTTGATAATACGGAAATAATAATAAAAATAAATTAATCTCGACGGTAACGATCTTCCACGTTTCCTGAAGGATAAAATGAATCCAATAAACCCGGCAAATGTGTAAATAGATCCATATTCTGGTAGATGAGTAGAAAAATACCGAATAATGGCGAGATGCATTGACGTCTCGTTAAAATTAAAACATAGCTAAAATCGCGAAAGGTAGTTGAAAGAGACCCTTGGAAAAAATTAACAAAAATTCGGTAAATTTAAAATTAAAATAAATTTAAAAAAATCATCATGCGTTAATACGACACCACCCAAAGCAAAACTTCGTGCTTCATTGAATACAGTTCCTATATAAGCTCGTATCTTTAAGACAAAACATTCAGTTTATACTTGATAACGATTAGAAACGTCGTACAAACAAAATCAAGACAATGCAACTCCAAAACCACATTTTAATCAGCACTAAATAACGTTGTGCAAAATATTTATATTGAAATTTTTTTGAACCTACCTGGCCATTTTCTACTGTCCCAAGCAATTCCCCCAATGTTGGCCTGATGGTTTTCAACGAAACTCTATAATTCTCCAGCCTAGGCAAAACATCCCTTCTTATATGAATCAATGACTTTTTTCTTGATTTTTCTTCTTTGAAGGCAGTGACGGGGTCTATATTCTTGACTCCATCTGGGGTATTAGTCTGGATTTGAACTGGGTCACTCTCATCTATTTTAAATGCTCCATTTTCGTGGACAATTGATGTCTTGAATCTACCTCGTTGTTGTTCTTCCATTTAGGCAAAAAAATGGAATAATAAAATAAAAAAGTGAACCTAAAATATGTAGTTTCACAAAAGTGTGTTAAATGAAATGTATATAATTTGACTTACCTTTGTGTGTTGTTTGCGTTTTGATCATGTGAATATAATAAAAAATGAGCACAATTGGTAAACAACTAGATCCACTTAAAGATAATTCTACACTTTTAATTAATTTTTACCCTGTTCAGGTTATATCTTTAAGTGTGTTTATGTCTATGTCATCGTGATAAAAGTAAGTAAAATTTTAGTACCAAGAAATTACTATCTCGTACGTAATATATAAGTGTTGTGGACTATATCAAGAAATAATAGGAGCAAAATACTTTAAAGGTGATTATCGAAGTTTCACAATCAATTGTCTTTTGTTGTGCGAAATGTGGGAATCCAAAATGCTTGAAAATTTTAATTGTTGTGTTTGAAGCAGCTAAAAATTAGATAAACTTTTGGAAATGATAATGAATAAATTTGATGAAATTACATAAAAAAATTTATATCGTCTTTTTAAAATTGCAGTAAAAAGGAAAAAATAAATTCAACCATTTAAATTTTATTTAATAGAATAACTGGAGATTTATTTCGTTATTGGGTAATATTTTGAATGGATTATTTTTAAAGCAATTCTAGTTGGATTGATTTTTTCCATATCAATACTATATTCTTTACATAGCTCTTGATTTGTGTTCTGATCTTCGAACATACCCTTATAGAATAAGCATAACGTCAGAAGTAGTGCCCGGTTGTTTGAACGCTGAATAACATAATAATATTTATATTTATATTTGAAAAAGGGTTAATAAACAGTGAATATTTCATTTCTTGGTACACACATACCAATTTTATGCTATCCTTTTCTAATTGCATTATTTAAACGAGTATCTTATGATAAAATGAACGTCAATTCTACATATGAATGTATGGTTGCCTAAATTATTATTATTCTTATTTTCAATATCTAACCATATTTACCAATAAAAATAAGTTTTTAAATCCAATTTTTGTTAATATTAATGGCAATCTTCGTATTTATAGTAATTTCTAACATTTAAAAACACTGAAAATTGTCACGACTAGCAATTAAACTGAAAGAAAAGATAAATAAACATGTTTATGTCTGTCAAACATCAAGAAAGCCTCTTCCCCACATACCATAAACAGCCTTCAAACAAATCTATTGTTGTCTATATTTATAGGCTATGATCGAAGGTTCTGGGTACCTATTCTCGTTCTTGAGAGAACGATCACTTGATGGAAAGTGGGCGTGGTTCTCACGAAAAAGTATGAAACCGTATTCTGAGTAGCTCTCTCGTTCTCGAGAGAACGATCATTTTGATGGAAAGTGGCCGTGGTTCTCACGAAAAAGTAAGAAACTGTATTCTGAATACGGTTTCGTACTTTTTTGTGAGAACCACGCCCACTTTCCATCAAGATAATCGTTCTCTCAAGAACGAGAATATCTACCCAGATCCTTTCTGCTTTAGCTGTAACATTCGTTTTGATGTCTCGCATGCTTTATCAAAATATATTTCTTACAAGTAGATCGAACACGTCTCGCCATCTATTAAACACGTCTGTGATTAGCATTGAGATTTTGTTAGGTAGGTTTCTTTAATGCTTTATTTGTATTGAGTTTCAAATTGATAAATTGGTTAGGAACTGCATTTGATGTAGTTTTTTGGAAAGTAATATTGCATTTTATGATTAAAATCTTTTTTAAAAGTATGTGAGTGAAATGGGGGGGGGGGGGCGGGGTCAGTACACTGCAACATAATAGATCTATTGTGTTGTCATACTGCTGCTAAGTTGTAAGGGATACCTTGCCGGCTAAAGCATGTCCTCCAGTCTTATCTCCCCTAGGAAACTTAGGATGTTGGTTGGCTTTAAAGTGGGTAGCTCCCCTTCTTCTATTTGGTATGCTCCCAAGAACCACATTCTAGGGCTTTGTATAGCACTGCATTCCGAAAGGGTGTCAAGAGAGGTTTCGTCCACTTTCTCGCAGAATCTGCATTTTCCTCTTTCTGCCAGTCCGAGTTTCAGGAGGTGTCCTTCCAGCTAGCAATATTCCATCGGGATTCCTGTCTGAAATCCAAGTTGGTTTTTGCATTCCTTGATTTTTTTCTGGTCGTAGTTCCCCGGATGTATCTTTCCGTATCTCATTCCTTGCAGATTCATCCAGGAATTGGATCTCCTGCTCCCTTCCTCTATTTTTAGTTTTTCCAGCATTACACTGCTACTGATTCTACAGGAAGGCTCAGACCACAGAAATGGTGTCTCAGCCCCTTTTCTTGAGAGCTTGTCTATTATTGCATTCCTGTGTGTGCCGGTATCCACAGGAGGACAGGCGCGGATCCAAGGGGGAGGGGGCGGGGGGGGGCGATCCCCCCCCCCCAAGAGCTTTGAGTTTAAGAAAATGGACCCGATTTTTCCTCTTATACTATAGTTTATTCAAGAACTAGAGAGAGTAATAAATCATTTTTTACCCTTTTTCTCTTCGCAAACTACCTGTGTTCTTTAGTCCGGTGTTTTTAGCAAAATTGGTTAGACACATATATTTTTCATAGGAATGGGTTAGAAATTTTACAGGATTATTCTCTCAAAAAATTCTAAGTTATAATTTAAATACTTACAAAATATCCATTGTCAAAATACAAAAGGTTAAACATATATAAAAAAATAAATTCGTCCATATAATAATAAAATATTGGTTGAGGCTATCGGTCATTTTATTATTAATTAAAATATTTTTAGGGTATTTGACGTTTCAGTTTATTTCTTAAACCATCTGCAGAATTACAATTAAACACTAAAAATGGATTCAAATGTAATTATTTTTTTTATGTTGTAATTAAAATTAGACCTACTTATTTTTATTTCTATTGTACTGATATCTTAATTTAATTTACTTTTATATATGGAAATACGATAGCCTCAAAAAAATAAGATAAACATCTACACGCTTAAGAAAAAGACACAAACACAATAATAAAATAATAAAAAAACTTACAGCTAATTAGAATTAAATATATATAAAATGAAAGAGTGGGACACACTAAAATAAAAATATATAAAAAAATAAAAAAACATATAAACAACATTAAACAATAAAATACAATAAAAACAAAAATTTAAATAATAAATTGTGTTTACACTAGTAAACATTACGTATCTAATTCCTAATCAAAGTCAGTGAAACTATCTTCGTTAAAATTAATTATAATTGGTTTCTCTATTTCACCGATTATGAGATCGAGTTCTCACATTTTGTTTTATTCTTTTATTATATGGATTTGTCCCAATTTCCCGCAGTAACTTTATTGAAAAAAATCTTTCAAAGGTTTAGTTAAATTACTAATTTTATTAATTGTGTTATTTCCAGCAACTTGAGAGAGATATTTACGTCTCCAACGGACAGTTTCCGGACGATTTATAAGAACAGATTTTCTATCTGGTTTTTCTCAGCAAAAATTAAGTTCTCTGAGCAATTTTCAGAGATAAGTTCTTTTAATTTCAGGTAAATCGCGATCTTCAATGATTTTAGTTATAATTTTGTAGATGGTTGGGATCTGCTTCTCATAATAAAATGTATATACAACCCCTTTAATTGCAGTTTTCATCTCTTCTTCCAACGAGGTCTTTCGTTTGCCTGTGATCGAATGTGGCTTGGGAGTACTAACACTTCCAGTCGTTTTTTCTCCTTCAGTATTCGGTACATAGTAGATTTTACAACTCCTGTCATGTGGGAACATATCTCAACAGAGCTTTTAACATTATTATCTAGATATTTATATCTTAAGGCATCATAAACATTCATCGTAATAAGTTTTTCGTTGAGGAAAAAATGCCCTGGTTTAACGATTTTGGAATAAATATTGAGGTGAAAACCATATCTTTTGGGTATCTCACTAATCTCAAATAATATATAAAAACAAGCACAAACAAGATAAATCACTAAGAAAAAACTGTAAGTTGTACTTTGCTCACTGACAGAAATTAAATTAAACTATCAGAAATTCTATGTTGCAGTAAATTTATAAAATATATTTAAATATAATGAAATATAATTAGATTTACGGCAGTTCTCAGTTAGCTGCGGCACTGGAGCAGGTACGTTAGAGGTTTCGGTAACAGTTTTATTACTCTCTCTAGTTCTTGAATAGAGTATAGGAGTCTCTAGGCTTGCGATCGCCCCCCCCCCTCCCAAAAGCTTTGAGTTCAGGAAAATAGAACACATTCTGCCTTTTATATTAGGAATGAGTATGCTGCTTGCACCCCCCCCCCCCCCGTTGACATCTTCTTTTTTTGCCATACTGTACTTTTGTGATATCACCGCTTCCCCCCCCCCCCCAAAGAGAGAGGCTGGATCCGCCCCTGCAAGAGGATGACATTATCATTCTACCTAATTCGTTTAGTTCCTCTGGGCATTCCCAGACCATCTTCGATCATCCGATAGGGTAATAGTCTCCTGTCAATGGTAGTCTTTCTCTCTGCCGAATTGAATATATTTCCTGATGATTTGTATTTCCGTCTGGAAGATGCTTGGTGACTTACCCAAACTTTCAAGGTGTCTGGTTTTGGGTCCATACACTCCTATTCCAGTTATTGCCATTGTTTTGGGACCATCTGTTTGTCACTTAATTTTTTGAAGTTTTTCACAAAGTTGAACTCCTTTTTCCCGGGGTATGTCTCAGATTTGTTAATTTCTGGATAAGAAATTGGGCCTTCTTTTTTTGACTTCATCTCTCATCATCCTATATGTTGTCCTTTTCGCCATACTCTCCACAAGTATATGCAGACATGTAAAATTTAAAATTGCTTCCATGGATGCCGTTGAGCAAGTTTTCATTGTTTCAGTTATATACGCACAGGTCAATCATTTAACTTTCGAGAGGTTTGATCTCGTATTGGCTGGTTCTTTTACTGCAGATCACTGATGATATGTGATGATTGTCTTATTATTGCAGTGTACATCGACTGCAGGATCTTTGGGTTTGTACCTTAGCTTTCTCCCACGAAGTTTCTATAGACCATCAAGGCTTTAGAAGCTTTGCTAATTACTTTTTTTCGTGCTTATTTCAGAGAAGTTTATTATCTGAGTCAGACCCTCTGACTTCCATAACGTTCTTATCCATTTTGATGGTTTTAAGGGTGAAGTTTCTTTTTCTTGTAAAGGCTACTAAGGTAGTTTTGGTGGGGTTGACATTTAGTTTCGTTATCTGGCACCATTCTTTAATGTGTTCAAGTCCTTTTTCGACTATGTTGCAGAGAGTATTCTCGAATTTGCCCCTCGCGATTATGACCACGTCATCGACATAGCCTGGACAAGATATGTGGAGGTCTGTAAGATCACAACGGAGTGGATCTACAATTAGGCTCCACGTAAGTGGAGAAGCTACTCCCCCCTGAGGGCATTCTTTGGTGGTACAGAGGACGATAGTGTCCTATCCTATCTCTGTCTCTACTATTCTTGGAGAGAAAAGTTGCACAATCTATTTGGATGTCGTTCCGCCTACTCCCCTATCATCATATCATAAGTGCTTTTTTGACTGCCTCAAGTGGAGTGTTGTCAAAAGCCTCATCTATATCTAGGAAGACACATGCTACGGTTTTTTTGCTGTTCAGTGCATCTTGAATCCCATCTGTTAATTGAATCACTGCAGTTTCCGTAGATCTGCCTGCTTGAGATGCATTTTAATGAGGGTATCCCTAAAGAATACTTGTGGACGAATTCTTGCATTCTAAATCAGGAAACAAGTCATTGGATTTTTTCTCTGTAGAACTGAAAAAGAACAATTTTAGTATAGCCTGTTTTCCGTTCTTTTTTTACGATTTTTCGAATGTGGCACCTATTGATCTTTCAGAACGCTGTATAATCCAGTCATCTGGTAGTTTTACCTGGAAAGTTTTCCGGGAATTTTGAAAATTGGTAATTTTATAGATTTTGATGTGTTCTTTTCGAATTTTGACTTTGCCACCTCGTATCTCCGCTGCTCGCGCCGCCATATTGGAAAAATGGCGCCTAATAACAGTTTTTAACAATATCTCCCTTCCGACGCATTTTAAGACAAAAGCATTTATACACAAAATTAAACTAGAGAAAATTTCATACAATATATATATTTACAATTTTTTTTGTAAAATCAATAGTTTTTGGCGTACGAGCGCCGCAAAGTACATTTCAATATGCGTTTTGGAAAAAAAACTCATTTCCACACCACCTTGAGGTAGAGTAAGCGGCGCGTTTTTTTTTGTCGTGGTGTCCCCTGTAGGCCTAATCCACATGTGATGCACACTTTCGAAATTTAGCGCAATCTCCTTCGCTTTGCTGTTCCTGATCAACCAGGCGTTGCGAGTTCGTCTTGGGCACCGATCGAGACATCGCAGACCGAAATTTCATCCGCATCATCTGCGATGGATATAGCCACAATAAATCTGAAACGGATGGCATAACTACTTCCGAGGCCGCACGAATGCTACCGAGGTTTTGAATTTTTATTATTTTCAAGCCCGTATCGTTTTTTTTTTACAAATATTTTTAATGTAATGGTACCTAAACTACCAACGACTCTTGCAGACGGCATTTGCTTTAATCGTGGAATAATTTGATCAGGAGCGATAGCAGTTGTAGGTGTTACACAATGGATACCGTCCATGGCATGGAAAGTGTTATTACTATCTCATATCTGCGTATTGAAATCAGCTTTGTCAAAAACAAATTGAGAAAATGCGTTGTCATCGATATTCAACGGTGCGCGCATAATAAATGAAACGTCGAACAACATTGCTTCGGTGTATGAAAAGCAAAATCAAAGAGATGATAATACATCTATTAATCGCCGAGATCTATACTTATGAAATAAAAATGCAGCTAGTCCGATCTGTAATGATGATATAAAAGATTTCGGCCTTGCTGCTGCAATTATAGAATGGGCGAGAGCAATGCTTTTCTTCTTCCATTTTTCAAAAGACGCTTGTCTGTTTCTTAAAATCACTCCATCTAGGAAAACGCGTAAAGTTTCAGGTATATCTGACTCAGAGCCTTAAAAAAATTATCTGATAGAGGATAATGTTTTGTCTCATAGACCGTAGAGCAAATATCCTCTATAACAATTTCTGCTGCTGTTTTTACAATACGCCGATGTTCTTCTGCATTGTCATCACTTTTTTGATTGTACCAGGCTTCTGTTAATAGCTTAAATCTGTATTTCGGAAACAAACTATCGGAGCCTTATTGGCAGTGACGGCAATTAAAATATCATCACCGTATTTTTTGAAGAGTTGTGCTTTCACTGTTTTTATGTGTGGACGGTAATCACTTTCAATTTTGGCTATCAATTCGTCCAGAGAAAACTGACACTCATCGGAATTCTGCTCAAGATAAGAATAAATGAACTGCATCGCAGTATCGATCTCATTTGCATACGGAACTTTTTTTTTATATCTTCAGCTAGTGGTGCTTGATACAATTTTTTCATGCCGGAATTGTGGTACTGTGCATCGGCTGCGACCAAATCATTCACATGCTTAAGACGCTCAACAATTGCTCGACCCCAATCATCATTACGAGCTCTAGCAAGTTCTGAAATACTATTTTTCATTGATAATTTCCGCACACTATACACAACATTACGCTTGCACAACCGCGTCTATTTTTGTTTTGCTATAAACTCTGCTGTTATCTCCTCAGCGCATAAAAAACAATGGTCTTTGAATGAGAATGTTGGGTGCGAGGATTGCAGTGGTGGTTGAGGTGTCGTGACATCGCTTCCTTTACGCAATGATGCAGGGATTAACTTTTCATTATTATATCGTTTTCGACATACATCATGAACCACTATCGATTTTAGTCCCGCCAAAAGTTCAACTTTATTGTCCTTTCTTTTAACACTTGACTTACGGAAAATATCCAATCCTTTTTCCTTCACTTCAATTGTTTCACTTTCTAATAATGGATTATTACAAATAAAACAATTTACTTTATCAGAAGCCATGGCTCTATATATACGAAGAAAACGTGGTGGTGTAGATGAATAATATTTTGCGGCGCTCGTACGCCAAAACTATTGATTTTACAAAAAAAAAATTGTTAATACATAAATTGTAGGAAATTTTCTCCTGTTTAATTTTGTATATAAATATTTTTGTCGTAAAATGCGTCGGAAAGGAGATATTGTAAAAAAACTGTTATTAGGCGCCATTTTTCCAATATGGCGGCGCGAGCGGCGGAGATACGAGGTGGTAAAGTCGAAATTCAGAAAGAGCACATTGAAATCTATAAAACTACCAATTTTCAAAACTCCCAGAAAACTTTCCAGGTAACCCCCTTTTTTTTGACGAAATGACTGGACTAGTAATGGAAAAAACAATTATGATTTATTTTTAATAAATATTGTTATTTAAAGTAAAATCCAGTAAATGGGAAATTTGAGAACTGGGGGGGGGGGGATGTATATTCTATATAAACTTCTAAAAGTTGTTTTAAATATAATTTAATTTCCGGGAGGACAGTCGAAAGAAACTGTTAATAACAATAATACAAGGTTTTTCAACATGAATAACTTTTGATTAAAGAAATCCTTTCAATTATGTGCTCCGCAATTGATAATTTTATTGTTTTTAACACTATAAACAAACAGCGTTTTTATAAACCAAAAGTGGATAATATACTTACAGTTGGGTGTATAAAAATACAATTATATAAGAGAAACTTAGCTCTCAACCAACTGAAAAAACCTTATACTATAAGGACAAAAATGCTCTGTTCTAACACAGTTAGAGACAAAGCACTATCTCAGATTGCAAGAATACCAGGAAAGGGTGGGAGCCTTTCCTATGGTAGTGCACCGCCATCTGTAGACCGGTTTCGAACTTGTTAGTTCTCGTCAGTACAGAATAGGCCAGCGCACTCCAGCATCGGAAAAGTAAATCCTTTAAGCAACTTATATTAGACAAAATATGAAATATACTACAAGCGGCGCCATCTCCTAGCATTCCACGCAATCTGAATATAAAATCTCGTAGAGATCTGTATATATAAACCAAAAGTGGATAATATACTTGCAGTTGGTGTATAAAAATATAATTATATAAGAGAAACTTAGCTTTCAACCAACTGAAAAAACCTTATACTATAAGGACAAACGTACTCTGTTCTAACACAGTTAGAGACAAAGCAGATTGCGTGGAATGCTGGGAGATGGCGCCGCTTGTATTAGATTTCATATTTTGTCTAATATAAGTTGTTTAAAGGATTTACTTTTCCGATGCTGAAGTGCGCTGGCCTATTCTGTACTGACGAGAACTTACAAGTTCGAAACCGGTCTACAGATGGCGGTGCACTACCATAGGAAAGGCTTCCACCCTTTCTTGGCATTCTTGCAATCTGAGATAGTGCTTTGTCTCTAACTGTGTTAGAACAGAGCACGTTTGTCCTTATAGTATAAGGTTTTTTCAGTTGGTTGAGCTAAGTTCCTCTTATATAATTGTAAATAGCGTTTTATCAATTGGGATGTTGACTATTTTTGAGAAAGCGTTTAAAACTTTGAATAAGTATCTAATGTAGCCCAAAATATTTAAAAAAATTTTTTTAAACAAGTAATCCATTAAAAATCATAAATTTTAAATTCCGTTTTAAATTTCCCTCCACAACGTCAATACTTGTCACTTTATCTTTGTCATGTCACCAGTATATAAACACCGGTAAACTGACAAGGAAATATAGTTTTTTCCTAATTATTGTAAAAGATGAGTTCTAAGTTATTTTATGTGTTGTGCGATGCCTCAGTGTACAAGAATTGTAATCCAAACACCTGAGAAGTTTTTTATTCAGGTCCCATCTTCGGAAAATAATAGGAAAATGTGACCTCAGCTAGCCCGCAAGGATTCGGCACTACTTGTTTTATTTTAATTTTGAGCTTATAAATACCTATGATTACTATCATGTATTCATTATAGGATGCGGAAATAATAATCCTTGGTAAATTATTTGCATAAAGTCTTCACATTTCTAAATTCAGCAGGGCTGAAATTACTGTTTGTTGCGAAGAAATTGGCCACTATTAAATAATTATGTGCTTTTATAAATCTACTTTCCATCGTGAGAAAATTTCCTAAATCGTTTTCATAGGGAAAAGCAAGCAAATTTCGAAAAAAATATTTGTTTCATTTTTACTGATGTTTGGTTTCGTTTTTCCAAATTTTTGTAGAATCATTCTTACTTTCCACCTGAGCATCTCTGCAAAATGATCTGACACTGTTTTAGTACAAATAGTTGTGTAGTTTAAGGATTTGTTTAGATGCACTTGAAAACGGCTAGAGAAAACTATTATAAAAACAGTGAAAGTTCAACATATATCTACTTCTTTCCAATAAATCTGTGATCTTCAAACAAATAAATAAATACACGTTGTTTTTATATTCATTATAAATATATGCACGAAAAAATACTTGGAATACATATATTATATCAACATTCAGAGTATTACTTAGGCTAAAATATATGAAAATACAAGTGCAATTAACATAACTATAGAACATGCTGGTAAAATCATAGAAGATTCATCAGGTTCATCAGATGAGCATATATCTACAAGGCATTTTGATGAAATTATTTTTTGGTATCGGTACTTGGAATATATATATTATATAAACATTCAGAATATTACTTAGGCTAAAATATATGAAAATACAAGTGCAATTAACATAACTATAGAAGATGCTGGTAAAATCATAGAAGATGCATCAGGTTCATCAGATGAGCATACATCTACAAGGCACTTTGACGATATTATTTTTTGGTATCGGTAGTAGGACGATTTGGGGGTTCTTGTTCTGTTGTCAACTTTAAAGTTAACTGAGACAACTCCAAATTTAGACCTGAAATTTAATGAATATAAATTACAAAATAGTGCACAAGTTTTAAGCCTAAATTATGATTAGTTACTATCAATCGCTTTAATTCATTTCTCAATAGTTTTATGGTAAAAATTCTCAAATTTAAGGAAAAATATCGGATCTATTCCTTATGCATTATTAATTTCCATGTTGATTTTAGAATAAAACTCACCATCTCGCAAGATGTAGGCAGTGCTACATTGGTTTTTAAAAGAAAAGGTGTGATACCTCAGAATTAGGTGCAAGGTAACGTTAATTTAATAAAAAAAAGAAAAGCACCAGAGTATATTAGAAGGCTAGTAGCAGCATCAGCGAGCAAAAATGACGAACTAACCCTCTACGTCGGAGAGTAGAAGTGGAAAATTAAGGGCGCCATTGCATCAAAAGCTAGGCTAAATGCAGAAGCCTTCCACGATGTTGTTAGGGACTAGCTTTTAACTCTACTCTCCAGCAAACACAACAAAACAAGAAAAAATATAAAAGCAAGCAACAAGCACGCCAAACTGTAACGTTAGCTAGATGTAATAAAATATTAAAAGAATATCTAACTTGAATAAATACACAAAGAATATAAAGGGAATAAATTCACACGGTGAACAATAAACTTCACACAACATAGCCTACTCGTTTCAAAATCAAAAAAAAACTTTTTCCCTCTATGATCATAGATGGTAGATTATACCGCAATGCCTGACAGTGATAAAATATATCTTATGTTAATAAAATTATTATTGAATTATTATTACAAATATGGTAATGCAAAGGTTTTCCTGTGAAATGGTGAGTGGGATAGTTGTTCAATTTTTTAGCCAAATAGCGTAGGCTCTGCCGTATCATCCACAGAAACACGCAGATCACAGTATTAACAATAAATAAGGAAAATATCAGTACAATATGCCCCGAGGGTGGATTTACAGGTCTTAATATATCCAGTTGGGTGCACACCAATAATGATTCAATCCCTAGGGTGGATAACAGGCACAGATATACCCAGAGTGTAAATGCCTGTAGGGTGGACCCCGATTTTCTGGGGCCTAGACGAATTCTTTGTTAAAAACGTGGTCAAGACTGACAAAATTCCGGTTACCAGGTTTCGTTCCGGAAAACAGCCGAAAAAAATACTCAAATCAAACAATACTCCAATAATACCTGGACAATCTAACACTTAGTCCCAAAATCCAGCAGGATTGCTGCAAATCCAGCGGAATGAAATTCTTCAGTCTTCTTTTATCGATTCTAACAGGAAAAAGTGAAAATCAAGGCAAAATGGTCTTCATTGATAAGCAATTGCCACGTTGAAAGAAGTTACAGCTCAAATAAATGAGAGTGAGCAATAACAGCCGGCTGAAATTAATGTGTTACATAAGCCAATTCGTTAATCATTAGCATTTTCCGCTCAAAAAAAGAAAATAAAATAAATATCTCAATAGTTATTTTTAAATTAAAGAAATTCATTTCGAATAAAGGAATATATTTCCTGCAACCCAACATACACACAATTACACTCAAATGGCAGTGGATAGAAAAAAAAACGAGATCTATCTGAATAAAAAAAAGGTAGCAGTAAATTCAGCGTCGATAATAAAATACTTAAGTACAGTGTAGTTAAATACCTACTAATAGTCAAACTTGAGAAAAATAAAATTAATTCAAACTGTACAGGGTGAGTTAACGATTTGATGAAGTAAGTTTGTGCCTTTTCGGTGAAATTTACAAAGAAACTATATTTATTGTTTGATACAGTTTATTTTTACGCAGATTTTAAAAATATTTAGGACTCTACAAGGTGAGTAAAAAAACTAGGACAGCTTAAAGTTGTATTTTTTTAAATAGAACACCCTATATACGAATCGTATTTTCGATTTAGCTTATAATTCTAAATCTTTTTTATTAAGGATTTACTATAACAAAACTTTATAGTTTCTGAGATAATTAAGTTTAAAAAAAAGTCATATTTTCAAGCATCAATTCAATCCTAAATAACGTTTTCAATTTTGTGACAAATATATTCAAATTTGGAATTTAGCAAGGCCAAGGACAAGTTAACATAATTTTTACCTAATATTTGCAATAAAAGCTAGAGGGTGTTGAACACATCGGCTCAAATTTGAACAAGTTTAAATGAATAAATATCTTTTTTTTAAATGGTACACCCTGTATATTTTCATGTTATTTAATAGAGTAATAAAAACCCTAAAAGTTTTGTTCAATATATCCTATACCTATTTATAATAGTTTTTGAGATATTTCAGTTTTTCGTTTTTTCCATACTTTTTTACAGATATAGTCTTCATTATCATAGTAGCCATGGCAAAAACAATGTAAAAGAACATTTTTCTGTGTGTCAAATCTATAACCGCAATCGCTTCTTTTGGTTTTTATGTAGTGTAGTTTGGTTTTTTTTGCATTCATCTTATATTGTAAAATGAATTTTCCTAAGAATGAGTTAATAGATATGATTTATACAATAGGAGAGGCTCAAAAAAATTGCCTTCTTGCTCAAAGAATTTACAAAATGAAGTATCCTGATCGACGCCAGTCTAATACCCATACTTTTCAAAACTTAATGCCAAGATTTGATTCTTCTGGTACTGTTGATTATCCAAAACGTAAAGTGGTCAACAAACCAGTAACTAATGAAGAAAAAGAACTACAAGTATTGTAAAATGTTCAGGAAAATCCTTATATTGGCAGCCGTCAGTTAGCAGCATTATGTGAAACATCACAATCCACCGCTAATCGTACTACCAAGAAATATAGGTATCATCCATATCACATGGAATTACACCAAGAATTGCAAGGACAGGATTTTGAAAGTCGTGTAAACTTTTGTCGTACAATAAATGCGGAGATTCAATTAAATCCAAATTTATTATGCAAGGTAATGTTTAGTGATGAAGCTACTTTTAGAAGTAACGGTGCCGTAAATAGACACAACATGCATTATTATGCCACAGAAAACCCATTTTGGATTAGAGAGGTGCAACATCAAAACCACTGGTCATTAAATGTTTGGTGTGGTATTCATCATAATCGAATAATTGGACCCCACTTTTTTAATGAACCACTAAAGGGCCATAGTTACCTGAACTTTCTACAAGAAGAACTACCCCAACTGCTTCAAGGTCTCGATAGGGATGAGCTCGACAGTATGTGGTTCCAGCACGATGGTGCGCCTCCGCATTACCATCGTGAAGTTCGTGCGTTTTTGGACCAACGATATCCGCAAAAATGGATTGGACGTGGGGGTTTCATTGAGTGGCCATCACCCCATTAGATTTCTTCCTATGGGGTTATATTAAAAATAAGGTGTATGTTAATCCACCAACAACAGTGGAAGATATGCGAAACAGGATTAGGGATACCTGTAGAACAATAACGCCACTAATTTTGTCCAGGGTCCGAGAAAATCTGCAAAAAAGACTAAATTTGTGCATTGCACAAGAGGGTCGTTTATTCGAACACTTATTAAAAAGAAATAATTAATCTCAGTATTTAATAGGTAATTTTTTTGTTTCAATTTAGTATAAAAGTAAATATGTATTTGCCTTGTCGTTATTGTTGTGTTAATTTTTTCACATTATGTTTAATTAAACTATTACCGTTGTAATATAACGAATAATGTATTTCATCATATTTAACCACATTCTGTTTGTTTCTGTAGTTTCTTTTTATTATTTTACATGGCTAATATGATAATGAAGACTATTTCTGTAAAAAAGTATGGAAAAAACGAAAAACTGAAATATCTGAAAAACTATTATAAATAAGTATAGGATATATTGAACAAAACTTTTAGGGTTTTTATTACTCTATTAAATAACATGAAAATATACAGGGTGTACCATTTAAAAAAAAGATATTTATTCATTTAAACTTGTTCAAATTTGAGCCGATGTGTTCAACACCCTCTAGCTTTTATTGCAAATATTAGGTAAAAATCATGTTAACTTGTCCTTGGCCTTGCTAAATTCCAAATTTGAATATATTTGTCACAAAATTGAAAACGTTATTTAGGATTGAATTGATGCTTGAAAATGTGACTTTCTTTTTTAAACTTAATTATCTCAGAAACTATAGAGTTTTGTTATAGTAAATCCTTAATAAAAAAGATTTAAAATTATAAGCTAAATCGAAAATATGATTCGTATATAGGGTGTTCTATTTAAAAAAATACAACTTTATGCTGTCCTAGTTTTTTGGCTCACCCTGTAGAGCCCTAAATATTTTTAAAATCTGCGTAAAAATAAACTGTATCAAACAATAAATATAGTTTCTTTGTAAATTTCACCGAAAAGGCACAAACCTACTTCATCCAATCGTTGACTCACCCTGTACTGCATTGCTCATAACGAGAGTATTTACAAAAACAAGGTTAAATTAATTTAATTAGCCATAGTGAACTTAAGCGGAAAATTGAACTGTGACGGCAGTAAATGGACTCGAGGACCTAGAAAAATTGATCTTTTTAACTTTTAATATTTTTAATTGCATACACACCATAAACGTTTAGGATGTATGTATAAAAAAATTTTATTCCTAAGATGTTGTTATTTTTTTCTGAACCCTAATGTAATGCGTATTAAACATGCATTAGGCCATTTTTTTCAATGAAATTAAATCAGATTATTTCGCACCATTCCCCCCTACTACTCCAGTTTTTATATCTAAAATAAAATTTTTATAAAAAAATTAAACTGACTTCTAAAAAGCGCTAAAAGCGAAAAATAACAGTATTAATTTTAATATGAAATTGAAATTTATGAAATTTGTGACCAATTGAAATCTGTCAAAATGTGATTCACATAAAAAGATTGAGAAATACTTGATATTTAATTGCTTTCTTACTGTAGCTTGTATGTATCTCGCGTTAGTATTTATTTGTTTCATTTCTTCAAAAATTTAAATATCATATAAAAATTTATATTGTCATTTTTCCCTTTTTAGCGCTTTTTATAAAAATTCAATTTTTCAATTTTTAGTTTTGTATTGAGTTGAGTTTAAGGCCGCAAAAAGTACCCTTTTAAAAAATAGTCGTAGACCACACTAAATTGATTAACAAAAAATTCTCTGACTCTAAGAATTTCCCAAATACCAGTTTTCAGTGAAATTGTACTAAACGCATATTTAGTCTGCTATAATAAATCCGCTATCTTGAATTGAATTGAAACGTAAAATTTTTAATCAGCTATATTGAATCCGCCATATTGAATTTTTATAAAATAATTTTAGATTCGTTATGTACCACCCCAAAAACTCCCCTATATACATTTTGGAGAATAGAGAGAATTTGACTTAATATAATAATAAACATTTTCGTTCGCCATATTTTCAGCGCCATTTTGGATTTTACTGAACCCATTTTGGCCAAAATATTATGGGACCACCGCAGCGACTTCTTAAACACAATACAGAAAATTTAATTTAAATCACGCATACATAAACAAACATACATTGTGGCCTGATGGCCATCTTTTAGTATTTGGTTAAAAATAAAATACATACGTGTATCCAGATGTCCATTCGAAATTATCTAACAAACTCCAGTGGGTATATCCTTTGATGTTTACTCCATCTTCATGAATGGCATCGAGAATGATTGACAAGTGTTGCTAAAAATAAATAAGCATTTCCATTTACAATCATAGTTTTTTCTAACCCTGTCGATATCTCTCAACTCAGCTACAAAAATGTGGTAGATTTCTTTTTCTTGATGATGTAATGAAATGCTTAAGCTCGCGAATAATCGTAATAAATTAATATAAATAATGCATTCATATATACAGGGTATCCAGAAAATACATGTACAACGTTTGATGACAAATTCTTGACGTCAAAATAGGTCGATTTGAGCAACCTTAGTTATATTCGATACTGCTTCATTTAGGTGGTAAAAGACATCAAAGTTTTAAGAAATTTTTGATTTTTCTCAAATGATTTTTGGAGTGTGATCTAACACTATAATAAATATTATATATATATATATATATATATATATATATATATATATATATATATATATATATATATATATATATATATATATAAAACGTTTCCTAAAGATATAGCGACCGGTTATAAACTAGTGTAAGTGTTATAAAAGTAACGTCAGAGAGATTTCCTAACCGCCGAACACCAAACCATCAAATCTTTGTCAATATTGAGCGTCAGTGGTGGCTAGCACGTAAGTACTGTAGAGCTGCAGAACCACCAACATTTTTGTTGCAAATATCCTATAAAATATTTTATAAACCAGCCGCTATGTATTCTGGAACGCAATAAAATCGAGTCGAGAGTTCGTTAAAAAAAGCGGAAATAATCAATACTAGAACACAACAGAAAAAGCCTGAAAGAATGGTTCGAAGAAGGTTGGTATGTCTAATTATATCTAATTGTTGCCAAGTGCTTGACGCGTGCGGCCAGCGCCGGTGGTCCGTTCCATTCGATCATACGAAATAATGCAACAGAAAAACGTTCGTTCAATTCTAATTACATTTGAAACTAATTTGGTCAACTCTGAGTTCGCAGATATAATACTGTGTCGTAGAAAGACGTTTCTCACCGCCTTTCTCCGACGATATTTCACTATAAATATTAGTCCCAAAATATATACAAGTACGGCAGCGAGTGTATGGGGAAATGCATGTCTGTAATTTCTTGCACACGAAATGCCTAACTATTCCGCGGATTGCGTCGAGTGCAAGCGGCGTATTTCCGATCTATTTTCAATATTTCCCGATTATGACTCCCGAATGTGACTTTCTCGCCTCTAAAAAATATTCCCGATAATGACAAATTTAATTTATATATGCAGATATAAAATGGCTACATGGGCTTTTCTCATATTACAACATGGCATCCCTGGTGGTTGGACTGTGCAGTAAAGAGCGCTGCATGAGCATTGTTCTAATGCTGGGCCCACATATAAGCCAAAACAGGGGTCATACGTGTAAAAGTTGAGCAATCAGCCAAGGGGTCTGTATTTAGCAATAAACACATTAAGCCGGTGATAAGCCTTGCGTTCGATACGACGAAGTATTAGTCCCCTCGGTACATCTCGACTTGTCGCCTATTCAGAAACAAGAATACAGATTCTAAATACTGCTCCAAGTGAGATGTCTAAAGAGGAGGGGTCGTAGAAAAACGTTTCTCACCGCCTTTCTCCGATGACATTTCACTACAAATATTAGTTCTAAAATATATACAAGTACGGCAGAGAGTGTCTGGAGAAGGTACAAACTAAAAACCCACTGACGAGTCTATAGTTGATACCAGGACGAAACACTCAACTTTTTAGAGGCAATGTGCATGTCTGTAATTTCCGACAGACGAAATGCAAAATTATTCGACGGATCTATTTTCAATATTTCCCGATTATGACTCCCGAATGTGACTTTCTCGCCTTTTAAATATATTCCCGATAGTGACAAATTTAGTTTGTATATCTTCTCTTCTTCTTTTTCTAGGTAGAACCAAGTTCTGTTATCTACACAATGCCTCATCGATCCTCGTTTGAGGTCGAAATCCAGCTGTCTCTCCATCTTTTGGGGGGCCGTTCAGGCGGCCGTTTGGTGTTAGGTTTCTCTCTCATCACGGTTTTTGCTAGTCTGTCATCGTCCATTCGTTCCACGTGATCTTTCCACTGCCTACGACTGTTTCGAACTCACTTCACAACATCCCACCCTTCGCTGTCTTCGAGTATTTTTGCGATTCTTATTCTATCTCTTAAACGTGCTCCCGTGATCATTCTCAGCGTTTTCATTTCTGTGGTTCTCATAATTTGTCTTATCTTTGTTGTTTCATTTCTTGTTTCTGCGCCGTAGGTCAGTATCGGTCTTACACAGACCTTGTAAATTCTTGCTTTGCTCTCAACCGTCTTATGTTTATTGTTCCAGATTATGTCTCTTAGTTGGTCTGATATCATAGCCGCTTTATTGGCTTGTGTGCGTGCTTCTTCCGTTACTGCCCTGTTACTTGTTATATGTGCTCCCAGGTATTTAAACTTCCCAACTTTTCGATATGTTTGTCATCAACCATTAGTTTGCATCTTACCGGTTCTTTTGCTATTACCATTGCTTTGGTTTTCTCCACAGATATCTTCATATTATACTGTTTGGCTGTTCGATTGAGATGAAAAAGCATTCTTTGTAAGTTATCCTCGCTATCTGCCATCAAGGCAACATCGTCTGCAAAGCATATAATCTGAACGGTGTTGTGTCCCATTGGGTACCCAATATTTGTGCTTTTTACCTCATCAATGATTTCGTCCATGATTACATTGAAACGTGTTGGACTTAGGCTATCACCCTGTCTTATTCCTATGGATAGTGGGATTTCCTCTGTTAGAGTGTTATTTGTTTTAATTACCATGGTGTTTTTGGAATTCAGTTCGTATATTGTGCGTATGATTGCTTCGTCTACTTGTTTTCTTCTCAGTAGTTCTGTTATGTGTTCCAGTTTAACTCGGTCGAACGCTTGTGTAAAGTCCACAAAACAAATGAACAGCGGTTTCGTATTCGATAGATTTTTCAACCAGCTGTCTGATAAAAAATATACCGTCGATAGTAGAGCGGTTATTCCGGAAGCCCTGCTGTTCTTCGCACGCTCCTAATTTGTCTACGATCCGTTGTGACAATATTTTGGTTAACAATTTGGCTGAACTGTTCAGTAGATTGATCCCCCTGTAGTTTTCGGGTTGTTTCTTTGATCCTTTTTTGTGGATCGGAATTGTGATACTTTTTCGCCATTCGTTGGGTACTGATGTTGTGCGGAGTATTTTTTGAAATAGAACAGTGAGCTCTGTGACAAGGCTGGGGCCTCCGTATTTTAGCATCTCATTCGTAATTTGGTCGGTACCAGGTGATTTTCTGTTTTTTAATTTCTTAATTGTTAGGTGCATCTCTGCTTCACTGATGTTAACATCTGTTAGTTCTGTGGTTTCTTGTTGGTTTTCATCTACGTTCTGTAGCTGGTGCCTGGAGTAAGTCCTTAAAATGGCTGACCCATTGTTGGCTGTCGATTGGACTTAGTTGAACGTATTCATTGATTGGTTTTTTTCTGCATTACTCCCGGAATGGGTTCGTTACCTATTCTTGAGTTGAAGTCTCCTAGCATAAACAGTTCTTTTCTATTGGGTATGGTACATCTTGCAGTTTATTGAAGAATGTTTCTCTGACCTCTCTGGGTTTGCTGATATCTGGTGCGTAGACGCTTATGATTTTCATCTTTTCTGGTTGTAAGTTTAGGATGACGTGAATGAGTCTTTCATCGACGTACTGTAAGTCCTCTATGTAGTGTTCGTATTTGTCATGGATGAGCAGGCCCACTCCTTTTTGGGCTCTTTCTTCCTTTTGTTTCCCATTGTATATAAATGGGTAGTTGTTGTACTTGTTGTTTCCTTTCCCTTTCTTTTTCGTCTCTGAAAGGGCGCAAATGTCTATGGAGTGCCTGTTCAGTTCTGCGACAAATTCCTGTTCGTGCTTAATCGGGAGGGTTTAATATATTCAGTATAGAGATTATTTATGGTTTAATAAACATTAAAAGGTTTTTTTTTGAATTTACTTTTAAAGAAAAAATAAAACTGAAGAAGGAAGGACGTCTTTTACTGGACCTTTTGATTGAAAAACAATGGTCGAGCCAAGGAAAATCTTACAAAAGACAATTTAATCTAGATATATATTCTAGAAATAGAAATTCTAAAAAAATGCTCTATTTTGTTTTCCATATGTACTTTTTGGAGAAGATGAGTCTTGGACATAAATTTGTGTAATCAACCTAGTGCATTTAAGCGACGAAATAAAAAGGCTTGAGTTATCTAAAAATCATTCGCACATGAAATGGAATTTGCCTTTTGTTAGCGACCGTTAATATAAGAAAACAATTAGATTCGACGTATTGGATGAATATTCGGAAATTTATTTGGGTTTGCTCTTCCGGGGCACGATGAAACAAATCAATCTGAGAATTCGGGTATTTTTCGTGGTCTAATTAATTTCACTGCGAACTTGATAAAACTCTAGTGGAACATTTAACAGACTCTACAGTGTTTAAAGAAATTTTTAAGGAAATTGGAAACGACCAGTTAGATTGAATATTAGAGATATGTCATGAAATAATTTTGTCCGAGTTTCGCGAATTCCCATATTTAGCAATTATGGCGGACGAAACATTAGATGTGTCAGCGAAGTCTCAGTTGATCACAATATTTCGATATTTCTGGAATAGATAACTCATAGCGCGTTTCCTAACCTATTTAGAGTCTTCGAGCTTAGATGCAGAAATTCTAAGCAAAAATATTTTTAGTGTTTTAGATCCCATATTAGAAAATTTAAATAAAAAATTTATTGCTCTGAACCACGACGGAGCGCTATAATGAGTGGATGAAGTACAGGAGTGCAGGCAAAGACTAAGGAAAAGTATCCTAATGCACGCTTTGTGATAATATATTTTTGGTAATGTCAAAAGCTGCTTCTAAAAGTTAACAACTTCAATTGTTTTTTGGAAATTTACAGGAAACCACTCCTTTTTTCAAAAAGAAAAAAAAATTCGCCTCATTCCATTTCTTGAATAATCCATAATGCCTGAGCCATCAGTACACTTATAAATGGGCGCGGTTTATATGATCGACTTGCTTCAAAATATAACAACAACATTTCCTTAGCTAAAGTTCAAATTTAAGGCGCTATCTGTAACTTAAATCTGAAAAAATGGTAACTCCGGAAAGACTCAAGCTCTACAGATAGACTCTTCAGATTATTCAAATAAATACTCGTTAGTTGTAGTTAAAATATGTATCGATATGTTAGCTGCAACTATAAATAATAAAGCAAATATGATTGAAAGTTTGTCAACAAAAATTGCAATTCACACTACTCTACGATTAAATGTTCTTTTTATTTTAAATTTAAATGATACAGCTACTTATCTGAGAGTACTTGCTAATAAGCTGCAGTCACTAAAAGGTAGTCTCGGGCTAATTGATTAGTTGAAAATTGTACTGCTCTAAGTTGTTTTAATATAGCCTTGTGAGTAGTTTGATATATGGGGCCAAGAAGAAATCAAACTCTCACACATTCGCTAACAGAAGTAATTGGTTTCGATGAAATATGTAATATTTCTATTAAGGATAACAGAACTTCAAGAATATAAGATAATCCTCATATAAAACAGGAATAAAATCTGCCATTAAGCTTGAAAATGTAGGTAATTGCTTACAGAAGAATGTGAAGTGTCTCAGGGTACCATCGTGGAAACAATTATTTTCAATCTATTCCAAAACGATTAATTTTTATGGATGATCCTGTTGATGTTTCTGATAATAAAGGGTTTTCCAATAAGAGGTGTCATTTTGAAAAGCCCGCTATTTCGGTAGATGTCACTTTTGAAGCTGTAAGTTTTTGACGTTTGACAAGTAGAAACTACGCCATAAATAAAGATGGAACGATACACGCTTCAACAACGCATTGAAATTATTAAAATTCACTATAAAAATGGTGAAAATTTGGCAGAGACGGTTCGTAAAACTCGAACATTTTTGGGTCGTCATGAAGCACCTTGTCGGAGCGCAATAAAGAAATTGGTGAAAAAATTCGAGCTGTTGGGACAAGTTAGTTATGTGAAGAAGAAAACCCGTGCACGTCGCTCAAGAACAGCCGAGAATATTGCTGCTGTAGCCGAAAGTGTTGAAGAAAACCCAGGTTTGTCCATTCCTCGTCGTTCTTTGGAATTAGGGATTCCACAAACGTCATTACACCGTATTTTGCATAAAGATTTGGATCTTAAGGCTTATAAAGTTCAGTTAACGCAAGAACTCAAGCCGGCCGATCATCAACAACGTCGTGCCTTTGCTGATTGGGTTCTTGAAATGCATGAAAATGATCCGGAATTCCATCGAAAAATCATCTTCAGTGATGAGGCCCATTTCCACCTCGATGGCTTCGTCAACAAACAAAATTGTCGCATCTGGGGCTCGGAAAACCCAAGAGTTATTGTTGAAAAGCCTCTCTATCCTGAACGTGTGACTGTTTGGTGCGGTTTATGGTCCGGCGGGGTCATTGGACCTTACTTTTTCGAAAATGAGGCTGGAGCAACAGTTACGGTGAATGGATTGCGCTATCGAGAGATGATTAATGATTTTTTATGGCCGGAATTGGATGGTATTTATCTGGACCACGTTTACTTTCAACAAGACGGCGCTACGTGCCACACAAGCAACGAAACCATTGATCTTTTACGGGAAAAGTTTCCGGGCCGTGTTATCTCTCGAAGAGGTGATCACAATTGGCCACCGAGATCTTGTGATGTGACACCTTGCGATTTCTTCCTTTGAGGCCACGTGAAAGACAAGGTCTACGCCAACAGCCCAGCGTCGATTCAAGACCTCAAAGATGGAATTCGTGAGGCTATCGAGGACATAGGGCAGCCACTTTGCGATTTGGTTATGGAAAATTTCATGAAAAGGATATGGTCCTGTAGGCATGGTCGTGGTGGTCATTTGGCTGATGTTATTTTCCATCATTAACGGCATACCTTCCTCTTTATAATGTAATAAATATCCGATCATTTATCTTAAAAAATGGCATTTTTCTTTGAATATCAAAATAACACCTCTTATTGGAAAACCCTTTACTGCAACATTTTAAAGTTTTATAGACAGTATCGGGACAGGGGTTAGAAATATTTTAATAAAAGACAGATGGAGTAATAAAGGGTTAAAATAAAAAAGAGCCTGTTACATTCTTTTAATTTAAATGATAATTTTTATTGAGAAAAAACCAAGTGATTTAAATTGTGATTTTAATCATAATATAAATTACTTAACTCTGAATGTATACTTTTTAATAGCGATAAGTAAATATATATTCCATTTATTGAATGAAAATAAGGAATAAAATAATATAAAAAGTATAAAGCAGTCCTGAGAAAGTAACATGTATCAAATCAATCTTTCAAAGTATGAAAAGGAACGTTTTCAACTAAGAATTTTGAGGGTAGTTATCACCACTTAGAAATTTAGTTAAGAACGTTAGAAAATAAGTGTTGAATTTTTTTTTGATATACTTCAATATGTGACAGAATGAGACAAATCGGATTCAGATCCCTGAGAACGTTCCCTAGTTAGTTCAACGAAGTACCATTAGTGCATGTTAAATTTTTCATTTACAAAACGTTTCTTTACTGAAATACTCACCTCAATGTAGTCAATGCGATCTGTATCATTTAAAGATGATCCATCCTCAGCCCAACCGTTTTCAGTGACGATGATTTCTGGCTGATTATAGGTTTTGTATACCCAGTTGAGAATTTTCCTAAATCCCCACGGTGTCACAGTTAACCAAGTGGAAGCGTTACTGTGAGTCCAAGATGGGTCTGCATAAGATTTATAACCTCCATCTACGATATAACTTGCGTTTCCAGGAAAGTCATCCCATCTGTATTGGAATTTGGTTAATTGAGTGACATAGCTAAAAAAATTATTAATTTTACCCTGTACTTTACTAACACTGTTCACAGTAGGATTTAACTGACAAGCATTAAAAAATGTAAGTTCTAAACTTTAATGGTCGCTTCATATTGTCACGCCCAGTTTTGAGGTGTGACTAGGGACGTAGCATTTAGGAATTTGGTCTTCAGAGGTTACACTCAAAATAAACTCTTTACTACGGATTATATATAAAAAAATAGTTTAATTAAAAATAAACGACATTAACATTTTGGACTGTACATAATTGTCACTAAATCTTTAACTTACATTAAAGCTATCTTCATACTGGCACTCTTCACGGGAAATGTCACTAGTATACTGTTTGTCGACCTGCTCAGGGCTGGGACACGCTTGGGATTTTCGCTTCACTAACAATTAACTAATTCGCGATGCTCTGTATCAGGATTCAATCGATTGAACAGATTGAACCAATAGCTGCTGTCCCAAGCATGTCCGTCCTTTTTATCCTGTTTTGTTTTTTTCATCAAGTCAACGAATCGCCTTCTTACAACCTCGATCCCTCATGACCCGGAAAGCGACCTTGCTGACTTGGTGAATTTGCACGATCGACGGTCAGTGAATAAACATAACATTTCATAATTAAAAGGTTATTAAATTATAAGAGGTAACGTGATTGTTATTGTTTAAATTTAAAATAAAAGATTTGTAAAATTGGAAAATGCAAATTTATGAAATATTATGTTTTTATGTTTTTCCCTATGTGACAATATTTCATAAATTATCAACTACCACTAAGAATTTCCACTATCAACTTCTACTTGCAAGTTAAATGATACACTTTACTTTCATCTGTTAATGATCACATTTAAAAATAAGTAACCATTAATTATCAACTAAGAACTTAGTCAACTTTTTAAAAAGTCGGCATAATTCGTATCCGCTTTCGGATGTTACCGGCTTTGACAAAGAGATAAAAATATAGAAAATAACATTATAAACAAACAAAACTTGGTAAAAATGTGTCATAAAATAGTCGAAACACTTTAGAATAAAATCAGTTAAACAACCATAATTCAAAAACAAAAAATTTATGTTTTACTTTTAGATTAGAATATTTACGGATAATTTTGATTGGTCATGCTTAATTTTATCATAATTGTTAAATTTTGATGTATGAAACTCACATTTTTATTTCGTAGTTAGTTTAGTGGAAATTCTTAGTGGTAGTTGACAATTTTTTAGAAGTATATACCAACTATAAATAAAAAAATCTTTTTTATAGATCTAGCTAAGACTAGATGGAAACTCATTGTAAATATGATAACAACAGAATTGTTATAAAAACCATGATAATTGCTTCCCCACCAGACGCGGATCCAAGGGGGGCGGTAGAGGCGATCGCCTCCCCCCCCAAGAACTTTGAGTTTAGGAAAATAGACCCGATTTTGCCTCTTATACTGTAGTTTATTCAAGAACTAGAGAGAATAATAAATCATTTTTTATCCTTTTTTTCTTCCCAAAATACCTGTTTTTTTTAGTTCGGTGTCTTTGACAAAATCTGTTAGACATATATATTTTTCATAGGAATGAGTTAGAAATTTTATAATCAAAAATACCGGTCTATAATAATGGACCATTTGAGTTGGATAACAATAGATATTTGGATATGTGAAGTGTTAAAAAGGATTTTAATCCTTGTCATAGGAGTCGGAGAGAGGTTTATTTTATCACTAAGTATTTATGGCATAGAATATTATTTCGGTAATAAACCTAAAATAAGAAGTTTTTATAATATTATTTTATTTCTTATGATTTTTTTAATAATTCACATACATTAGAAAATATAGATAATTTTGACATATTTAACTCAAATCACAACTGTTTTTTTATTATTTTTAATTTTGGTATAGAAACCGTTTTAGGCACATTCAGAATAAAATGTAGCCTTATTGTCTCAAAAAATTCTAAGTTATAATTTAAATACTTATAAAATATCCATTGTCAAAAATACAAGAAGTTAAACATATATAAAAAAATAAATTCGTCCATATAATATGAAAATTTTTGGGGGCTATCGGTCATTTTATTATTAATTAAAAACATTTTTAGGACACTTGACGTTTCAGTTTATTTATTTCTTAAACCATCTGCAGAATTACAATTAAAACACTAAAAAGGGATTCAAATGTACTTAACTTTTATACGTTAAAAATATTTAAATATATTAATAAATTGTGTGAAGTGAAGCTATCTTGGCTCAAATTAATTATAATTGGTTCCTCTATGACACGGATCATGAGATCGAGTTTCCACATTTTCTTTTATTCTTTTATTATATGGATTTTTCCAGATTTCTGCAGCAACTTTATTCCAAAAAATCTTTCAAAAGTTCAGTTCAATTACTAATTTTGCAAGTTGTGTTATTTCCAGCAACTCTACCTTTTACTTGAGGGAGATATTTCCTTCTCCAACGGACATTTTCCGAACGATCCATAAGAACAGATTTCCTATCTGGTTTTTCCCAGCAAAAATTAAGTTCTCTGAGCAATTTCCAGAGCTCAGTTCTTTTAATTTCAGGTAAATCCCGATCTTCATTGATTTTAGTTAGAATTTTGTCGACGGTTAGGATCTGCTTCTCATCATAAGATGTATGTACAACTCCTCTTATTGCAGTTTACATCTCGTCTTCCAACGAGGTTATTCGTCTGCCTGTGATCGAACGCGACTTGGGAGTACTAACAATTCCAGTCGTTTTTTTCTCCTTCAGTATTCGGTACATAGTAGATTTTCCAACTTCTATCATGTTGGAACACATCTCAACAAAACTTTTAACATTATTATTTAGATATTGATATTTTAAGGCATCATAAACATTCATCGTAATAAGTTTTTCGTTGAGGAAAAAATGCCCGGGTTTAACGATTTTGGAATAAATATAGATGTGGAAGGTGTACTTTGCTCACTGACAGAAATTAAATCGAACTATCAGAAACTCTATTGTTGCAGTAAATTTATAAAACCTTATAATGTTTAAATATAATTAAATATAATTAGATTCGCGGCAGTTCTCAGTTACCTGCGGCACTGGAGCAGGTAAGTTGGAGGTTTCGGTAACAGTTTTATTAGTCTCTCTAGTTCTTGAATAGAGTATAGGAATATGTATGCTTGTGATCGCCCCTCCCCTTCCCAATCGCTTTGAGTTCAGGAAAATAGAACCGATTCTGCCTTTTATATTAGGAATGCGTATGCTGCTAGCACTCCACTCCCGTTGACAACTTGTTTTTCTTGCCATAGCCATTCTCCCCAAGAGCTTTGAGTTCAGGAAAATATACACCATTCTGCTTCTTATACTAGGAATGTGTATACTGCCCGCACTCTCCTCCTCTGTCGACAACTTGTTTTTTCTTGTGATCTCCCCCCCTCTCCAAGAACTTCAAATTCAGAAAATAGACCCGACCCTGCCTTTTACACTAGAAATGGGAATGTTGCTGATGTCCCCCCCCCCCGTCGACAACTTGCTTTCGCTTGCCATACTGTACTTTTGTGCTATCACCGCCCCTCCCCCCAAAGAGAGAGGTTGGATTCACCCCTGTTCCCAACACAGTGCTTTCTTCGGATGGTGAACAATAACTAAAGTGAGAAATAAGCCTAAACTACCTAAATTTATGTAATAAAAATTAAATACTATACAACTATTGACAAGATATTTTATTATCGAAAATCCCAAATATGGGTTTTTAAATTTTTTAAATATCAAAAAATAAATATAGAGGAAAACTATACATATATATATATATATATATATATATATATATATATATATATATATATATATATATATATATATATATATATACAATACAAAAAAAAAACGCTTGGTCTTGGAATCTTATTGATTCAAAGCTCACTGAACGGTGTCTGTGGGCGGACTGATGCCTGTGATTCAGGTGCGGTCGGTTTTATGTGTACGTGGAACGAGCTCATTGGCTGGAGGTTTCTGATCCGATCAGCGAGTTCGATATTTCGCTAACATGTTTTTCAAGTTATTAGGCAACCGCTGACTGTCGTCTGCTATTTCAGTTATTGGGCCGCTTTACAATTTTGATGGCTTCCTTTATAATTTTGTGGATAGATTTGCACACCTCGATAGTTTTTTGATTCCTGAGCAGTTGAACATATGTCCTGTGTTTAACAAGTGTTGGGCTAGTGCAGAAAAAATTGTTTTTTGCTTGACAACGTTTATATGTTCGTATATTCGAGTGCTTATGTTACAGTTGGTTTGACCTACGTAAGATGAGTTGCATTCTCCGCATGGAATACTTCCTGGTTTTCTACAGGGATTTTTTCTTTAGGTGTTGGCTGAAGTTCCTTTAATTTACGATCTGTGATGAAAATGGTTTTAATGTTGTGTCTCTTGAGAGTTTCCACGATTTTGTCTGTGGTGTTTTTGACATAAGCCTATAGCATATGTATGTATATATATATATATATATATATATATATATATATATGTATATATATATATGAGTGAACATTAAGAAGGGATTTTTGGATTTTCGTCCCCCAAGGTAAAATAGAGGATAAAAGTGTGTATGATATTTTGTCATTTTGTAGTTAGAAATAAAAAAATAAGTATGTAGGTTTATGGTTAAAAAAAATGTTTACTGTATTATCCGTTCTTAAAAATTGGTTTTTAAGGGGATAAAATAGGGGAAGAAAGTTTGTATGAGAGTTATTTATTTTTGAAGCTTGAAATCTAAAAATTAATATATAGGCTTATGGTTGGAAAGAAAAGTTCACTGTGCCACCTTTTGTAGAAACTCATCCCTTAGGAGGGTAAAATAGGGAATGGAAATTTGTACAAAATTGCTGTTTTGGGAATAGGATTTCGAAAAACACCAATGTTGATTTCTAACCAATAAATATAAAGTATATTTTACTTACCTTTACAAAATGGGGTCATTATAAATAGCATACAAACTTTTATCCCCCATTTTATCCTCTTAGAGATAGAATTTGGAATTCAATATTTTTTTAAACTTAAAATAAGATGGCTTAAATCGACCAATTTTGACGTCAAGAGTCTGCCCTCAAACCACTCACACGTATTTTCTGAACACCCTTATGAAGGGAGAGTGTTAGTATTATAAACTTACTAGTTTAATCCAAAAAAGTCATATGTTCCTTTGATATAGTCTATTTCCTCTATGGTGAATTCGGGTAAGCGTGATTTTTCCAAGCCTTCCAACTGACTTCTATTTCCCACTCTTTCGATCACTAAATTACCCCAGTTTCCAACGAAAATGGGGTTAGCAAATAATCCCAACTATAAAAAAATAAATCATTAAATAATCTTATTCCAAAATAAGGTTTTTGATAGGAATGAGATTTTTCTGATATTGTTGTTGTATGGAGTACTCCCAAAGTGATTTCGTAAAAATATTTCTAATGAGTACAGAAAAAAAATTTTTTTTGCCAAATTTGATTGCCTTTTTTATTTTCAACTTTCTTCTCTTTTTCGCTTCTTTCCTTTCATGTATTTGTGTAAAATTTTAAAGACTAATTGAAATGAAAAATAATAAAATAAAACAAATTGTACTAGAACGTAAAAAATTGAGGATTGCTTGATCACAGCATAACAAACATATAGCAGGAAATCTTTTTACTTGTGCATAATCATCCCTACGTCTGTATTTTTCCCTAAAACTAGATTGTAGACCTTTTTAAACAATCAAAATTTCAGTAAGAAATAAAGAAATCTTTCTGCCGTATTTAAATAGTTTGTTATATATGTAATTCCCCTTTCATTCAGAGAATATAAAAAATATATGTACAAACAGTTTATTCTCTGCCTGTAAGGAGAATTACATATATAACAAACTATTTAAATACGGCAGAAAGATTTCTTTATTTCTTACGGAAATTTTGATTGTTTAAAAATTTCAGTTTACTCCGTTGATGCAAAAATGTCGTTCGACTGGCGATATTTTTCAGTCTGACATCGAAGTTGGTAGACGGCAGGTGTAATATCCTGCCGACATACCTTGAAATTTATGGTTCATATATCAGTTATTTCCTGCTAATGTTGCTTTCGGTCCGATACATCTCCACTGACGAGATCATGAAGGTGATCGAAACGCGTATGGAGAGAGGACCAGAGCGATATTTGCAGGAAATAAACTGTTTGTACATATATTTTTTATATTCTCTGCCTGAAAGGAGAATTACATATATAACAAACTAGATTATAGATTTTTAAATCAGAAGTTTCCAAACTTTTTAGCCTAAGGACCACACTGATTCATTCATAAAGTCCCTAGTTCATCATGTCAATATACTGTAATTGTGAATTACGCACAAATTTTCTTATTAAGAATAGCCGGAGAGTGAGATATCTATGGGACAAGGCATGGGGTGGACTCCACTCCGTTTACAATTACGGTTGGTACTTATAGGCAAGTGTCAAGGACATGTTATTGCGTCGGATAGAGCCAATGCGCATGCTATGCATTATGTATTGTTACGACTACTTACGACTATGCTCAATGTATAGTAGTGATATCTTGTGGAGAGTTTGAGAAGTTCAGTGAATGATGTGGCAAAGCTACAGTAGTACAGTGTCATCTTGTAGAGAACGGCGGAATTACTTAAAAAGGTTAATTATACTTGGTTAGTTGAAGTATACAACGCCGAGTAGTGGAACTAGAGCATGTTCTGGAAAAATTCTGCTCGGTGATCGCTTGTCTGGAAAATTCGAGTACTTCCGAAAGTTTCCAAATATGTTCTACGCACCGAAGATGCATGGGAATTTCAAATGGAAATGGATCATTTGCAGTGCAGCAACATTTTTAAAGAATAATATTTGAAGTCCACAAAAGCACATCCATGTCAATGTTATATTCCAGTTAGAGTTTAGAAACACTAGAAAATGCATTCTTATTTTTAAAAATAAGAGATCTCGCAAAATTTCTTTTTAGCGACTTCAAAGGAATTATCGGAGAGATTCTTTGTTGGTTTAGTTTATTATGCTGTAATTTTATATTGCAATCAATTTATTTCATTTTGAAGCAGCGCCAAAATCAAAATTTACATAAAATACCTGCATATTCTAAACTACAGCAAAAGGAAATAGAATACGAATTAAGAGTAAAAACACCATAATAATGATATGAGAAAAGTACTGATTCGCCAAGAATTAATTAAAAAAAAATCCCTTTAACTGTTACAAAGTAATTTCATTGCGACGAAAAGGTAATTCTATTTCTATTAGAAATATTGTACGGGTTGTAATATTTGGGATAAAGGAGTAAAGGTTGATTTTACCGTAAACTGGAAGGCTAATTCTTGAGCTTCTTTGTCGTCCGAATTGTTTGATGCTGGTTCGAACCAGGATCCTATCTGCGCAAGGGAAATTTTTCCTAAAACAGAAAGTGTTTTAAGTGACGTAGTGACGTTTCTCTTTAGTAATCAATTTATATTGATTAAATAGAGTATTAATCGAAAAAGAATGCCTTTTTTTTCAAGTTCATATATATATATATATATATATATATATATATATATATATATATATATATATATATATATATATATATATATATATAAATGGCACTTTTTAACTTGAGAATAATATTTTTCAACGGTCTTTTGTGCACATAGCTGCGAATTTCTTATTTAATATATATATATATATATATATATATATATATATATATATATACATTTAATTTGCTAAATTTTTCTTAAGCTATCTTTTCATATAAATGTATGGTAAGTATTAATCTGATACCTAACCCAAAGAAGTTACCATACATTTATACAGAAAGATAGCTTAAGAAAAATTTAGCAAATTAAATGTATAATATATATATATATATATATATATATATATATATATATATATATATATATATATATATATTTAAACATGCAAATGCTATAAATATATATATATATATATATATATATATATTATATATATATATATATATATATATATATATATATATATATATATATATATATATATATATATATATATATGTGTGAAATGCTGGGAGATGGCGCCGCTTGTATTAGATTTCATATTTTGTCTAATATAAACTGCTTAAAGGATTTACTTTTCCGATGTTGAAGTGCGCTAGCCTATTCTGTACTGACGAGAACTAACAAATTCGAAACCGGTCTATAGATGGCGGTGCACTACCATAGGAAACACTTCCACCCTTTTCTGGTATTCTTGCAATCTTAGATAGTGCTTTGTCTCTAACTGTGTTAGAGTACGTTTGTCCTTATAGTAAAGGGTGTTTTTTATAGAGGTATAGAACTTTTAAATGGAATAAAACAAAGACGAATTTTTTAAATTGACATGAAATTTACTTTATTCGAAAGATAACCTTCTGGCATTATAATTTAGATATGACTTCTGGCATATGACCGCCACGGTTGGCTCGGACGTAGTCTAATCTGGAGGTCCAATTTTCGATGACTTTTTCCAACATTTGTGGCCGTATATCGGCAATAACGCGGCGAATGTTGTCCTCCAAGTGATCAATCGTTTCGGGCTTATCGGCGTAGACTAGCGACTTCACATATCCCTACAGAAAATAGTCTAGCGGCGTTAAGTCGCACGATCTTGGAGGCCAATTCACGGGTCCGAAACGTGAAACTATGCGGTTACCAAACGTTTCCATCAATAAATCAATTGTGGCACGAGCTGTGTGACATGTTACGTTGAAACCACAGCTCCTGCACATCATGGTTGTTCAATTGATGAACGAAAAAGTCAGTAATCATGGCTCTATAGCGGTCACCATTGACTGTAATGTTCTGACCAGCATCGTTTTTAAAGAAGTACGGACCAATGATTCCACCAACCCATAAAGCACACCAAACAGTGAGTTTTTCTGGATGTAACGGTGTCTCAACATTCACTTGAGGATTATCATCACTCCAAATATGACAGTTTTGTTTATTGACGTATCCATTCAAACAAAAGTGAGCTTCATCGCTAAACAAAATTCGCTTATGAAAATCGGGATCAACGGCAGTTTTGTTTTGGGCCCATTCACCGAATCTACGCCTTGCTAGGTGATCGTGTGGCTTCAATTCTTGCACGAGTTGGATTTTGTAAGCACATAAACCAAGATCTTTCCGCAAAATCTTCCATAAAGTGAATGGACACATATCCAATTCCTGTGCACGATGGCGGATAGACTGATTCGGGTCTTTCTCTACGCTACGCTCAATTACTTCTTCTGTACGCACTGTACGACGTCTCTGTGGATGCGTATTATCATTTAGAGTAAACGTGGTGCGAAAACGTTTCATAGTTAATGGAATTAATTGTTCCGATGGACGATTATGTTGACCGTAAAATGGACGTAGTGCGCGATACGTATTTCGAACAGAACCAAGATTTTCAAAATAAATTCGCACAATATGGAAGCGTTGTTCAGGCGTCAGTCTATTCATGTTGAAATGCCAAACCAAACTAAACATAAATCACTTGACAGCTGACAAAATTGCCGCCAGTTAAAAAAGTGTTGCCAACTTAAAGTTTTATACCTCTATAAAAAACACCCTTTATAAGGTTTTTCCAGTTGGTTGAGAGCAAAGTTTCTCTTATATAATTGTATGTTTTACACACCCAACTGCAAGTATATTATCCACTTTTGGTTTATATATCTCAAGAACTCTAACAGCTAAAAGTTCTCCGCAGGCACCCTTAAATTATTAACAAAACTGTCCGCAAGTTTTCCTGTTCAACTGTTTTAATCATCACCAGTCAACCAACAAAATTTCTTGCAATAAATATACTTTTTAACAACGCCAATAAATTTTAAAGAATCCTCGACAGAATGGCGAAGGCACAAAAATAAACATTTTCCATTTACCTGTTGATAAAATCCCGGATTAATTTCTAATTACTTTAAATTCAATATTATATTCATTTTGTTTTAATTCTGGTACTAGTTTTTAAACAAATATATTTACCCTGTTGTTTAGCTTTAAATTCTTTCTGGTAGATGTGGTAAGCAAGAGCATGAGCCTTTACTTGAGTGTATGCACACAAGTAGACACCTTCTGCTTCTAAGTCATATCCTGGAGGACTGTGGATGTCACCACTAGCACCATATCCTGAAAAATTCAAATAATAACTCAGTGAACTTTAGACACCTATAAAAAACATTTTGCCGCTAACTTAAGTAGTTAATATAAGTATTGAAAGTATTAGTAAAAGGTGTTATGTTTTGTTCTGCAATTCCAGTGAACGATTTTAAAGAGACAAAATCGTAACAATTAATGTCAGAAGTGGGATTCGAACCCATGTCTACAAAGTGGAGTTACTTGTTGACAAAATGCTGAATGAGGGAGTTATAGAAGAATCATCTAGCCCTTGGTCATCTTCGGTTGTACTGGTAGCCAGAAAGGATGGAAGTACTAGATTTCGTGTTGACTACAGGAAGCTTAATGAAGTCAGTAAGAAAGATAGCTATCCACTTCCTAGAATTGATTACACTTTAACAAAGTTGGCTGGATCATAGTGGTTCTCCACACTAGATCTAAAAAGGGGATATTGGCAAGTAGTCATACAATACTTACAGAATCTGCAGGAAGTATTTGCAAGAATTAAAAACACTAACCTTCGACTTAACCCCAAAAAGTGCATACTGTTTCAACAAAAAGTTGATTTTCTTGGACATGTAGTATCACCAGAGGGAATCCATCAGGATGAAAAGAAAATTCAAACAATAAAAGATTGGCCCCGACCACGTGACACATATGAGTTGAGAAGCTTAATCGGATTATGCACATACTATAGAAGATTCGTAGAAGGTTTTCCTAATATTGCTTCACCCCTGCAAAAACTTCCTGAGGAAAAGATTCTTTATCAATGGCATTTTGAGTGTGATCAAGCTTTTCAGAAACTAAAAGTTGCGTTATGTTCCAGTCCAATTTTAGGCTACCCACAAGATCAGGAAAAATTCATTTTGAATAAGGATGCCAACAAAATAGGGGTAGGAGCTATATTGTTGCAGATACAAGGTGATCAAGAACGAGTTTTTGAATATTTCAGCCGAGTGCATTCAAAACCGGAAAGAAATGATTGTGTCACGAGAACTCTCTATTAATTAAAGATCCTGTTAAAGTGCCGATGACATGGAAATCAAAACTCATGTGGTTGTACCCAGAAATAAATTTCCGGTTGTTTTAGAAGAAATTCATGATGGGAAGTCTGGTACTCATTTAGAAGTTAATAAAATTTTAGACAAATTTCGTGGAAGTCAAGACGTAAAATCATGGTGTAGACAGTGCCCTAAATGTGCAGTTAGCCAAGGTCCAAGATCCCTAGATTTAAGGGAAAAATTAAGAAGTTTAATGTTGGAATACCTTTTAAACGGATGGCTATTGACATAGCTGGACCTTTTTCAGAAACAGATAAAGGTAACAAATATATATTGGTTGCTATTGACTTCTTCAGTAAATGGTCTGAGGTATCTGCCATCTCTAACCAGGAAACCGCAACAGTAGCTGAAGTCTTAGTCAACAACGTGTTCAACCGATTTGGAATTCCTAGAGCTACATTCTGAACCATGGCAGAATTTTGAATCCAAACTTTTTCAAAAGCTCTTAATATCCGTAAAACAAGGACAACAGCTTTACATCCTCAGTCAGATGGCATGGTTGAACGATTTAATAGGACCATTAAAGAGCACCTCTCAAAAGTTGTAGACAGACATTAGAAAGATTGGGGCAAATATTTGCCAATCTCTTTAATGGTCTATCATTCCGCAGTTCATTAAACTACCGGCCAATGTCTTATTTGGAAAAAAACTTAAATTCCCTTGCGATATAATGTTCGTTTTCTCAGCTGAAGAAAGTATGAAGATTGAAGACTGGGTGGATGCTTTACAAGAGAAGTTGTGAGAAGTTCATGACCTAGTTATAGAACAAATGGATCTGGCCACAGATAGAATGAAGACAGGATGTGATATCAAAGCAAACTCGGCAGAGTTCCAACAGGGTGATAGAGTCTGGTTGTGGAATCCACAAAGAAATAAGGACAAATCGCCTGAGTTGATGCAATCATGGAAAGGATCATATACTGTTCTGAAAAGAATCAATGGTGTTGTTTATAGAATTCAACGAAGTTCCAAGACTAAAATGAAAGTTGTACACCTACACAAGTTGAAGCCATACCATGAAGATATCGAAGCTGATCAGAATTAGAAGGAGGGGCAGTGTTACGAACAACTAGGAAAAACTTATTGATAAGTCCTCGTATAAAAATATATATTCTTATGCGATGAGTTATCTTTATTTCAATGTGCCAAAAAGAAATATTATATCGATGTTTTATATTTCTAGGTAGATATCAACTTTTATATTCCAGATTTTTATAGAAAATTCTATAGGTATATAAATAGAGAGAGGATAAGAGTTTTAAGTTAGTTGTATATTTGTATTTGAATAGGGAAGACATTAAGAAGTAGTAATGAGTTGTGATTTAGCTGTGTAATAAGTAGTTAATATAAATATTGGAAGTATTAGTGAAAGGTGTTGTGTTTTATTCTGCGGATCAAGTGAAAGATTTTAAAGAGACAAAATGGTAACAATACTAACGCCAAGGGATTGAAATAAGCTATTTTAAATTGACGGCATCCTTTCTTTGAAACCAAATTTGTAAATTGAAGTTAGAAATAGAATTTTTGGAACAAAAACATACCTATCTAGGAAATATTAATAAAATAAACTCACCAAAGAAGCAAGTAGCTTGTGGCTCATTGAGCGTTAACCAATATTGGACATACTCTCCAAAATATTTGAAACATGCCCTGGCGTATTCTCCAAAATAAGGAACAATTTCGGGATTGGTCCATCCTCCTAGTTCTTGGAGATGTACAGGCAGATCCCCATGGAACAAGGTGACGAGTGGTTCAATGCTGTTGTTTTTAAGAAGCTAAAATACGTGTTCACAATACAAAGAATAATTTTATGTGTTCGTTTAGAAATATTCAGGTGGTTTTTGAGATAAATCGATTTTTATACGAAAAACTCAAAAGTTTCTAATTGTAAACACAAACAGGTAAAAATCAGGTTGTTATTGTTAATACATACATAATGGATTACTACTGACGGAACTTGTTAAAACCGCCCTCAAGTAAAAATAGTTTGAAAAAAGGAAGAATATTCTTACGCAGAGTGTGCTGGCGTGCATTTAATTTATGGTGAAACTCTGGCAAATTCCTTGAAAGCAAGAAGAACTTATGCTGAAAGATTTTCAGCTCGAACATTACCAAGTCCAAAAACCTTTCAAAGGGTTGATCGAGGCCTGAGAGAAACAGGTATATGACACGGATACGATATGATGGTTTTTACCGAATGCAATGTCCTGACGAGTCCCATACTAGGAAGAAACAGCGCTGTCGTAATTTTTCGGACCCGGAGTTTTCCATGTTTCTTTGGAGATCTCCGCACTTTTTAGCATGAGAATAATATTTATCAATGGTCTTAGTCCGCATAATCGAGAATTTCTTATTTTTTTTTAAACTACACGGATGTTAACTTCTTTTTTTTTTATTTGTTGGCTTAAAAAATACACAACAGCTCCCTTGGGGAGATCGTTGGTGCGATACTCAACTTCAACTGAGGAATTCATGGTTAGTTTGGTTGCCGATGCCGAAATAATGCGACCACTATCCTTAGAGTAGCAAGTTCGTGTATCAAGTTTAGTGTACCTCGAAATGACTCCAAGGTGGCAAAAAAGTACCCATTTTATCGATAATTGTAAATCACTCTAAAATGAACCACTAAAAATTCTTTGATTCTTAGAGCTCTCCAAATACCAATGAAATTGTGTCAAACAAATATTTAGTCTGTCATAGTATATCCACTATCTTAAATTTCAAATTAATTTTAGATTGGTAATATAGGCCCCAAAACCTTCCAATATCGATATTTAAAGAATTTGAGGCTTAAATTTCTTAGCCGAGTGTGTAAACGCTCCAAGAACCCCGCAATATCAATATTAGATAAAACCGGAAAATGTAAAATTTTTAGTCCTTCATATTGTATCTTATCATCCTAATAGCTGTAAAAAATTAACTTCATATTCGTAATACACCCCCCCTCCACCCCCAAATACCAAATCTGAAAAATGCGAATGTCAAAAAAAATAGTTTTAACGTCTTAATCTAATCTAAATGTAAACCCTTCAAAACCCGCTAGTACCAATTCTAGATGAAATTCAGAAATTTAAAATTTCTAAACGGTCATATAGCATCTGACAAATTAGATTTTCTAAAAATAATTTTGTATTCGCTATTTACATCCTGAAAAATGATTCAGTTCCACATTTGAACAAAATCGAAAATGTAAAATATTTAGCCAGCTATATAGCGTTCGAAATATTGAATCCAGAAAAAATACTTTTAAATTCATAATTTACACCCTCAAGAACTCTCTATATCAGTTTTAGAGAAAGTCGAAAAATGTAAAATTTTTAGGCAGATTGAGTTTTTCAAAAAATACTTTAATTTCGTAATTGACACTAACAAAAATCTCCCAATACCGACTTTAGACAAAATCGAGAGATGTAGAATATTTAATCCTCTATCTTAGATCCGCCATATTTAATTTCTTTTTAAATAATATCAAATTCGTAATGTGCTATCATATCAATTTTGAAAAAATGGGACCAAATTAATTTTTTATCTACCATATTGGATACACCATATTGAATTTTAAAAAAATAATTTTATATTCGTCATGTGTGACCCCAAAAACTCTCCTGTACCAATTTTGGTGAAAATCGGACAGAATTGATTTTTTTGTCCGCCATATTGAATCCGCCATACTGAATTTTTTAAAAATAATATCAGATTCGTCATATGAGGCCCCGAAAACTCCCCCATACCAATTTTGGAGAAAATCGGACACAATTGATTTTTTCGTCCGCCATATTGGATCCACCATATTGAATTTTTAAAAAATTATTTTAGATTCGTCATGTTTGACCCCGAAAACTCCTCCGTACCAATTTTGGAGAAAATCGGCCAAAATCAATTTTTTTTGTCCACCATGTTGGATCCGCTATATTGAATTTTTTAAAAACGTTTTGAATTCGTTATGTCCAACCTCGAAAACTCCCCCATACCAATTTTAGAGAAAATCGGAAAAAAATTTAATTTTTTTCTCCGCCATATTGGATCCGTCATTTTGAATTTTTTAAAAATAATTTCAGATTCGTTGGGTACAACCCCGAAAATTCCTCCATACTAATTTTGGAGAAAATCGGACAAAATTAATTTTTTTGGACGCCATATTGTAAGGGCCATCTTGGATTTTACTGCATCAGTTTCATCTAAAAAAAATATGGGACCACCGCAGCAACTTCCTGAACATAACGTAAAACATTTCATTCAAATTGGTGCAGCAGTTCCGGAGTAATCGGTGTACATACATAAAAAAAATACATAGTCGACGAATTCAGAACCTCTCAGAAGTCGGTTAATAAATTCATTTATTACAACTTGGAATGCAATTGATACGGATAGATTACTTTTTATACCAGCAAAAAAAAGGCAAAAAAGATTATTATTTTTTTTAATAACGTTCTTTGATTTTCATGAGCTTATACCAAATCGTGTCAAGTATCATTATATTATTTCTAATATTTATTATAGAGTCGCTTTAAGTATGTTATATTAAAATATCAAATTATAGTATATTTGATTTAGGTTTTTGACATCTTGTTTGTCATTTACCTCATTTTTATCTCTTTTTATATGTATCATTTCCTTTATGACTAATTTGTGATAATTTCTGTCAGTATCTAAAATGTGGGTGTTTTTAAAATCGAATTCATGCTTAGTTATTTGCTTATGTTTATGGGGCTATTCTTTTGAGTTATTATCACTTTCAGTTCTATCATTTTAAGTAATCATGATCACTTCGACCCAATGATTATGCATATTCAAAAGAACATGAAGTTATCAGTTACACTTTTTTCACTTTGATCAATTGATAATTACTCTAAAGAATACAGCCTATGTAAGGATGTCGATGCATTTTTAATATTATTTTGTCCATTAATTCTATTTTCAATATACTGTGTCGTCATGCCAATGTATTTCTTAGGATAGTTTACTTTTTAATTTCTTATAAAGTGATCCTAGTAAATTGTTCGCCCTGTGGCATACCGTTATGTTATGCTGACCTAAAATATATTTTATTTTTTCCGATAGTTGGTTTATATACGGTAATGCAATGAAATTGTTTCATGTTGTGGTATTGTTAATTTTATTTTTTTTTTGTTTGTGTTATAATCTAAAAATGTTCTTTATTTAATTATTTGAGTTTGCGAAAATGGTTCATTATTAAGGTTTCTTCCACTTTTTTTAGCACTTCTGGGCGAAATTCGATGAAGATAATTTTATGGCTCGATCAACTAAACCGATTATGACACTATTTTTCTGTTCATTTGGATATTGAGAGTTGACCAAATATCTTTTGTGTACCATTTTGTATGAAGAATATTATCCGTCTTATTTCTGTGTATAGTTAAGTCTAAAAAATTTATTTTCTGTTCCATTTCAATCTCAGATGTAAATTTTAGTTTGAGTGGAAATTATTAAAATATTGTAATAAGCTATCTATTTTGTTTTCGGGTACAACAGCCAAACAATCATCCACGTAGCGTTTAAAAAATATTATATCAAAATCCAGTTTTTTCAATCCTTCTTCTTCTACATATTCCATAACTATTTGTGCTATTGTTGAGGAGATTGGTGAATCCATAGCACAACCATTAAATTGTTGGTACAGACTATCTTTGAACTGGAAATAATTATTGTTTATTGTAAGTTCTACAGATTTTATAAATTTATTGAGTGCCAATGTTGTAAGTTCTTTTAAATCGTCCCATTTACTTTCTAGAACTTTGGGAATAATGTCATTAGGTATATTTGTATACAAGAGAACTATATTTAGTGAAACTAATTTATAATTTGCTGATATTTGTATTGTATCAATGAATTGTTTAAATGTGATAGTGTCCATCACGTAGTGATTATTTTTTCCGGTGATGTTTGTAAGGCAATTTGATAAGTACTTGGACAGATTATAAAATGGGGATTGTATGCTTGAAACAATTGTTCTGAAAGGTGTATTTGGTTTGTGTAATTTTGGTAACCCATAAATTTTTGGTGCTATAGCGTTATGTATTGTTAATTTTTTACTTTCATTCTCATATATATGTTGATTTTTTAATACTTTTTTAATTAGTGTATTATTTTTAGTTTGGAACATTTGTAGGGTCACTTTTAAGTTTTTTATAAGTGTTTGTATCATTAAGTAGTTTGTTCATTTTTCTATCATAGTCAGATGTATTCATAATTACAGTTATATTACTTTTATCAGATTTTAGAATAGTAATTTGACGGTCATGTTTTTGTTCTTTTGTTTTATTAATTTGCGTCTCTATTTTAATTTGGAAATTATTATTTTTAGCTTTATTATGTCTGGTCTTTATTTTGTGATTTGTAATGACATTTACAATTTTAGATCTGATGTTATCTCTTATCTCTTCTGGTTTATTATAGATGGCAAACTATACTTAACATATATATATATATATATATATATATATATATATATATATATATATATATATATATATGGTATATCTGTGTCAGAAATGTTATTAAACCGTCTTTGTGTTTATTGGTATTTCGTTTTTTTTCCTTGTGATTGACCAGTTTTAAAAATTTCCTTTAATTTTTTTGCTTTGTACATTGAAACATTTTTTCATATTTTTTGCCTTGAAATTGCATACAATTATTGAGGATAGTTTCAGGTAACATAGCTGTTGTCACTATTCTTTCTTTTAATTGAATCTCTAAATGATTTAAATTTTTCACCTTATCTGTGATTTTTAAATTTAAAATTTTATATTTGGTGTTATTTATTATATTATTAAATTTACTTTCAAGGTACAAACCTGAGGAAAAACATAAATGAGTGGTTTTGAAATTTAAAAATTTTGGAAAAATGCCAGAGTGTTTGCATCGAAGTAAAAATATTCTTCTATTTTTCTGTTTTGCTATCTTTTTATATAATGTAGATATTTCACGAAGCTTATTAGCACAGTCAATACCAGTTTATTTTTATTAATTTTAATTAACTTAAAAATATAAATGTAATAGGTATGTAGAACAATTACTGTGAAGATGTTGATGAAAAAAAGCAATTTTGTAGATTCAATATAAATATGCCATAACTTTGAAGATGCTCACTATGTAGAGCGAAACGTCAGAAAAATTTTTGTCTTTTAATTTTCAAATGGAAAAAGCTATACCCAAGAAAATATTACAAAATATATATATATATATATATATATATATATATATATATATATATATATATATATATATGCATCTTATATAACTGAAATACATATATATATATATATATATATATATATATATATATATATATATATATATATATATATATATATATATATATATATACATCCTATATAACTGAAATACTGTTTTTCTAAGTCACGGCTTAGTAAAAGCAATTAAATTTTTTTAAACAGATTTTTTAAAATAAAGAACAAATGTCAAAACCAGCCAAGGTAAGCATAGGGGTGCCATAACAAATTTAAAGAAAATATCTATAAAACAAGTTATTCTCTCTTGTTTCAATATTCTTTTTGGGAATAAAAATTAGAAAATTAGGTGTTTATGGCAAAAAAAAATCCGATAATTCAGAAGTAGTAAAAATTTAAGGAAAAAACAATTTCTTCTCACACTTGGCTAGTTTTTGAAATTAAATAATAATATCAGTCTTATATACCGTTTTTGAACTAGGGTATTATTTAACACCCATTTTACTCAAACCATTATCCTACTTATTTTGATTGTTAAATTCTGTGAATCTCGAAATATCTACACTTGACAAACAGATATGCATTATAAGTAGCAACTTGCCTGAAATATTTTGAGATAATAGTCAATTCCCTTCTGGTTAACCTCGTTGTTGGTTCCATTTAAAATTCTGGTCCAGGAAATAGACATTCTGTAGAACCCAACCTTCAGATCTTTCAGTAAACTGATATCAACGTCGTATTTATGATAAGAATCACATGCTACATCACCATTGGTTTTGTCTTTAATATATTCAGGATGCGTGTGAACGTAATCATCCCAAATACTGTCTGTTTTACCATCTTCTCTATAACCACCTTCAATTTGGTAAGCTGAAGTTGCCAGACCGAATCTAAAGTCATCTGGAAAGAATCTGCTGTTTAGGGCGGATGCCCTAAAAATACAAAAAAAAAATATTAAGTATTTTTATTTCGTCGCTTTGTGCATATTAAGTTAAAATAAATTCAATTAAGTTTGAATTCTTTATTATTTGAAAAAATTAGAAATTTTTTGACAAATTTGATAGCTTTTGCCTACGATAGTGCTTCAAATTTTTCGTATGCATAGTAGACAAGGGCTTATTTGTAAAATATTGGGGTTTCGTGGATGTGAAATGGAACATGAAGATTTTTGCATGAGAGCCTTCAGAATAACCCGAATAACGATAAATTTGATATGCGTCAATTCAAAAAGTTGGCAACATTGTTTTTATTAATAAAAATATAAAATTAACGAAAAAAAAACTTTTTTCAACTTTTTTCTCGTGTAATTTTGAATATATTCATTTTAGAGGAAAGTTGAAAAGGAAAAAAAGTTCCGTAATTAAATTTGCCATAAGATAGGTTAGTCGGAAATGTCAAAATATATTTCCCTTATTGCAAAATAGCAATAATTAAAAAAAAATAGTTAAAAAAGCAGTTTTTTAAGCAATTTTTTTTCAACCATTTAAATTTCTCTGAGGATCTTCATACTTTGTTCAAACTATAGAGGGATAACACTATTAAACTCAGCGAACAAAATATTATCTAATATATTATTGAAGCGAATATCACCCTATGCTGAAGAGAACATCGGTGACTACCAATGCGGCTTTAGGCCTAACAGATCCACGGTGGACCAAATATTCACAATACGCCAACTCCTGGAAAAAAGCTGGGAATTCAACAGAGATGTACACCAATTATTCATCGACTTCAAACAGGCCTATGACACCATAATACGAGAGAGTATTTGGATTGCCATGGAAAGCATGGGGATACCAAAAAAACTTATTAGTCTAACAAAACTATGTGTCAACAATACCGAATTATGTGTAAAAATAGGAAACCAAGTCTCTAGCAATTTCACAGTTCGAAGTGGTCTGAAGCAGGGGGACGGATTATCTCCACTTCTGTTCAATATCGTACTCGACATGGTAATCAAGAAAGCGAACATTAATACCGAAATATTCACAAATCAGGGACCACAAATGTTGCTAGCCTTTGCAGATGATATTGACACAATAGGACAAAATACTGTAAGAGTCAAGGAAAGTTTCCTACAAATCGAAAAGGAGAGTCAGAAAGTGGGCCTTAAAATTAATGAAGATAAGACCAAATATATGCATGTAGCACGCAATCTCCGCAGAGATAGAATCAGACAAAACGTAACAATGGAGGACTATAACTTCGAGAATGTCCAAAAATTCAAATATTTGGGAACTGTCATAACATCGGATAACAACATGACAGAAGAAATAAAAGCCAGAATACAGAGTGGTAATAGATGCTTCTTTTCTCTGCAAACGCTGATAAAATCAAAAATCCTGTCAAGGTCCTCAAAGATAAAAATCTACCAAACAATAATAAAACCAGTGGTATGCTACGGGTGTGAGACATGGACCCTCACAAGGCATAACGAACTTCTGCTTAAATGTTTTGTGCGAAAAATGCTAAGGAGAATATTTGGTCCTGTACAAGACCCAATTACGGGACAATACCGCATAAGAAGTAATGCTGAACTAGAGATGTTGTACCATAGCCCAAATATAATAAAAACAATAAAATCCCAGCGACTGAGATGGGCAGGACACGTCCAGAGATCCCCTGACAACCGACTAATTAACATAGTATGGAATCAAAACCCAACAGGAACTAGACCCCTTGGACGACCAAAATTAAGGTGGAGAGATAATATAGCCAAAGACCTACAAACTATGAGTGTCAACAACTGGAGAGAAGCCATGATGGACAGAGACCAGTGGAGGCAGATCGTTTCTGCAGCAAAAATCCACGTAGGGTTGTAGCGCTACTAGATAGATAGATAGATCTTCATACTAGAGCAAAGACAACTTTATGCCGTGATAAAATAACACGCTAAAATTCGTTAGGATTGAATAGATAGTTTTTGCACAATAATTTGGCAATCCGATTTCATTTACAAAAATTGATCATTTTTCAAGTTTGTCTGAGTCCAAAATATCATGTTAACGTATTTAAATTTATTTTCGACATATAGTAGGGAACTCAAGTCTTCCAAGACTTTTTTCAGAATCAAAATCGGATGGTTTGGACGCCCTCAGGAATTGTTTAAAGACATTGTTGACATTTTTGCTTATAAACAATTAGATTATCTCGGCGGATTTCCATTGGATTTTTTTGCAATACATGGTTTGAAAGTACTTAAAAAAACGCTTCTTTTCGTGAAAAAAAATTTCAAATCCGTTAATTGGTTTCCGAGATACAAACTGTCAAAGTTGACAGCCTGTTACGTGGAATCTATAAATAATACAGACCAGATTCTTGAACCAAAAACTTTGACTTCTGAGTTTTTTTTGATACGAATATTAAAATGTTTATGTTATCGGAAACTTTAATAAAAAATGAAAAAAAAGGTGGGGAGCTCTCATTTTAAAATTGAATTCGAAGATTCAAAATACATATCTGAAAAAAAAAATTCATTTTCTCGGCTTTCAATGGAGCGATTTTGATCATTTTTTTAAAACCGATTTACCGCGAATAATGGAGCTCAAATATCATAATGCCATGTGCCCATGATGCATTCATTTTGTTATAAACAAATGACGTTATTTATGCATCATATTTACAGCATACTGCACCCTACAGTATTGGACTTTCCTAGCGAAACTTTGTGTATTAATATAATCAAGCATACTATAACGATATATATTTACTTTAATTATCAAAATTTTTTAAACAAAAATAAACTAATTATTTTATATAAATCATACATGAAAACTTAATAGTGTATAAGAGTAAAGAAAAACTTTAATTTGACCCAGCTCCCGTCGACAGAATCTGCAGCTGCACAGCATTACTACAGAGTTTACACTCAGGTGCAGAAATGACTTGGTAATAACGAATTGGACACAAAAGACTGGAATTGGGAAATGCAGAAATTATGTTTGGAATCAGTTGAAACCACAGATATACTGTTGTCAGATAATCTATTGAAAAAAATAAGCTGTAAATGTATAAAAGAGTGGCTATATTAAACATGGATTAAAATGTACTAATTACTGCTGAAACTGCAACGGACAAACTTGCAAAAATGCACAAAACCAATATATTGACGTAAAATAAAGATCTGAAAATGTAATTGATTTTGAAGAAGTTGACAGAGAAATAGAAAATGATTGTTTCGATATCGATATACGATTAGATGACGAAGATTTCAATGAAAATGATGATCCGGACATTCCACAGCCTAAGAGAGCCCAATTCTAATGAAAAAAAAATTTTAATATAAAGAAAAATCGTTTATTTGAACTCTGTAAAATTTGTAATATAATATTTAGTGTTAAGAGAGCTTTATTGAACTTTTTGAACATAATTTATAAAGAATAACCATTTAATATTGATGTGTATTTTACGAATAAAATAATTTAAAATCAAAATTTTTTACAATTTGTTTAAACAATGATTGTTTAAATAATTTTGATAATAAAAGTAAATATATATCGTTATAGTATGCTTAATGATATTAATAAACAAAGATTCGCTTGGACAGTCCAATACTGTAGGGTACAGTATGCTGTAAGTATAATGTATAAATAATGTCATTTGTTTATAACAAAATGAATGCATGATGGGCACATGGCATTATGGCACTTGAGCTACGATATTCGCGGTACATCGGATTAAAAAAAATGAGCAAAATCGCTCCATTAGAAGCCGAAAAAATGAAATTTTTTTCAGATATGTACAGGGTGAGTCAACGATTGGATGAAGTAGGTTTGTGCCTTTTCGGTGAAATTAACAAAGAAACTATATTTATTGTTTGATACAGTTTACTTTTACGCAGATTTTAAAAATATTTAGGACTCTACAGGGTGAGCCAAAAAACTAGGACAGCATAAAGTTGTATTTTTTTAAATAGAACACCCTATATACGAATCATATTTTCGATTTAGCTTATAATTTTAAATCTTTTCTATTAAAGGTTTACTATAACAAAACTTTATAGTTTCTGAGATAATTAAGTTTAAAGAAAAAAAGTCACATTTTCAAGCATCAATTCAATCCTAAATAACGTTTTCAATTTTATGACAAATATACTCAAATTTGGAATTTAGCAAGGCCAAGGACAAGTTAATATAATTTTTACCTAATATTTGCCATAAAAGCTACAGGGTGTTGAACACATCGGCTCAAATTTGAACAAGTTTAAATGAATAAATATCTTTTTTTTTAAATGGTACACCCTGTATATTTTCATGTTATTTAATAGAGTAATAAATACCCTAAAAGTTTTGTTCAATATATCCTATACCTATTTATAATAGTTTTTGAGATATTTCAGTTTTTCTTATTTTCCATACTTTTTTACAGAAATAGTCTTCATTATCATAGTAGCCATGTAAAATAATAAAAAGAAACTACAGAAACAAACAGAATGTGGTTAAATATGATGAAATACATTATTCGTTATATTACAACGGCAATAGTTTAATTAAACATAATGTGAAAAAATTAACACAACAATAACGACAAGGCAAATACATATTTACTTTTATACTAAATTGAAACAAAAAAATTACCTATTAAATACTGAGATTAATTATTTCTTTTTAATAAGTGTTCGAATAAACGACCCTCTTGTGCAATGCACAAATTTAGTCTTTTTTGCAGATTTTCTCGGACCCTGGACAAAATTAGTGGCGTTATTGTTCTACAGGTATCCCTAATCCTGTTTCGCATATCTTCCACTGTTGTTGGTGGATTAACATACATCTTATTTTTAATATAACCCCATAGGAAGAAATCTAATGGGGTGATGTAGCAAAACCTAGGTGGCCACTCAATGAAACCCCCACGTCCAATCCATTTTTGCGGATATCGTTGGTCCAAAAACGCACGAACTTGACGATGGTAATGCGGAGGCGCACCTTCGTGCTGGAACCACATACTGTCGAGCTCATCCCTATCGAGACCTTGAAGCAGTTGGGGTAGTTCTTCTTGTAGAAAGTTCAGGTAACTATGGCCATTTAGTGGTTCATTAAAAAAGTGGGGTCCAATAATTTGATTATGATGAATACCACACCAAACATTTAATGACCAGTGGTTTTGATGTTGCACCTCTCTAATCCAAAATGGGTTTTCTGTGGCATAATAATGCATGTTGCGTCTATTTACGGCACCGTTACTTCTAAAAGTAGCTTCATCACTAAACATTACCTTGCATAATAAATTTGGATTTAATTGAATCTCCGCATTTATTGTACGACAAAAGTTTACACGACTTTCAAAATCCTGTCCATGCAATTCTTGGTGTAATTCCATGTGATATGGATGATACCTATATTTCTTGGTAGTACGATTAGCGGTAGATTGTGATGTTTCACATAATGCTGCTAACTGACGGCTACCAATATAAGGATTTTCCTGAACATTTAACAATACTTGTAGTTCTTTTTCTTCATTAGTTACTGATTTGTTGACCACTTTACGTTTTGGATAATCAACAGTACCAGAAGAATCAAATCTTTGCATTAAGTTTTGAAAAGTATGGGTATTAGGCTGGCGTCGATCAGGATACTTCATTTTGTAAATTCTTTGAGCAAGAAGGCAATTTTTTTGAGCCTCTCCTATTGTATAAATCATATCTATTAACTCATTCTTTGGAAAATTCATTTTACAATATAAGATGAATGCAAAAAAAACCAAACTATACTACATAAAAACCAAAAGAAGCGATTGCGGTTATAAATTTGACACACAGAAAAATGTTCTTTTACATTGTTTTTGCCATGGCTACTATGATAATGAAGACTATTTCTGTAAAAAAGTATGGAAAATAAGAAAAACTGAAATATCTCAAAAACTATTATAAATAGGTATAGGATATATTGAACAAAACTTTTAGGGTTTTTATTACTCTATTAAATAACATGAAAATATACCATTTAAAAAAAAAGATATTTATTCATTTAAACTTGTTCAAATTTGAGCCGATGTGTTCAACACCCTGTAGCTTTTATTGCAAATATTAGGTAAAAATTATGTTAACTTGTCCTTGGTCTTGCTAAATTCCAAATTTGAATATATTTGTCACAAAATTGAAAACGTTATTTAGGATTGAATTGATGCTTGAAAATGCGACTTTTTTTCTTTAAACTTAATTATCTCAGAAACTATAAAGTTTTGTTATAGTAAACTCTTAATAAAAAAGATTTGAAATTATAAGCTAAATCGAAAATACTATTCGTATATAGGGTGTTCTATTTAAAAAAATACAACTTTATGTTGTCCTAGTTTTTTGGCTCACCCCGTAGAGTCCTAAATATTTTTAAAATCTGCGAAAAAATAAACTGTATCAAACAATAAATATAGTTTCTTTGTTAATTTCACCGAAAAGGCACAAACCTACTTCATCCAATCGTTGACTCACCCTGTATTTTGAATTTTCGAATTCAATTTTAAATTGAAAGCTCCCCACCCTATTTTTCATTTTTTAATAAAGTTTCCGATGACATAAACATTGAAATATTTGTATCAAAAAAGAACTCGGCAAAACAAAGTTTTTGGCTCAAGAATCAAGTCTGTATTGTTTTTAGATTCATCGTAACAGGTTGTTAATTTTGACAGTTTTTATCTCAGAGACAAATTGACGGATTTGAAATTTTTTTCACGAAAGGAAGCGTCTCTCCAAGTACTTTCAAACCATGTATTGCAAAAAAAATCCAATGAAAATCCGCCGAGATAGTCTATTTGTTTATAAGCAAAAATATCAACTATGTCTTTAAACAATTCCTGAGGGCGTCCAAATCATCCGATTTTGATTCTGAAAAAAGAGTTGGAAAACTTGAGTTCCCTATCATATGTCAAAAATAAATTTAAATACGTTAACGTGATATTTTGGACTTAGACAAACTTGAAAAATGGTCAATTTTTGTAAACGAAATCGGATTGCAAAATTATTGTGCAAAAACTATTTATTCGATCCTAACGAATTTTAGCGTGTTATTTTATCATGGCATAAAGTTTTCTTTGCTCTAATATGAAGATCCTCAGAGAAATTTAAGTGGTTGAAAAAATATTGATCAAAAAACTGCTTTTTTTAAACTTTTTTTTTTTAATTATTGCTATTTTGCAATAAGGAAAATATATTTTGAGATTTTCGACCATCCCTATCTTATAGCAAATTTAATTATGAAACTTTTTTTCCTTTTCAACTTTCCTCTAAAACGAATACGTTCAAAGTTACACGAGGAAAAGTTTTTCGTTAATTTTATATTTTTATAAAAAAAAACAATGTTGCCAATCTTTTGAATTGACGCATATCAAATTTATCGTTACTCACGTTATTCTGAAGGCTCTCATGCAAAAATCTCCATGTTTCATTTCACTTTCACCTAAAAACAAATCAGCCCTGGTCTATAGGCCGAGGAAATTCGAAGGGATATGGAAAAATACAAAAATAGGCTAAATGCCAAAAAAATTATCCTAACATGCAGAAAATAAATGTCATAAATTGAAATCAAATGGCTACGTGGAGTAAACGCAAAATGAAATTTGAAAGCTAATTTTTTGTGTTTAATGTGGTCTTTTGTCATCGTCCTCGACTCTTAAGATACTCCCGATTTTTTGTTATGCCGCGCGGTGGCATTAGTTAAATTTCGGAATTTATATTTATATATGTTATGAATATATTTGTGTAGACTTCTTATTTATAACAATACATCAATGTATGGTATTGTTTTGTAAATCCCGTTTATTCATTATTGTCGATACATACTTTTTTTATTTTTGGTACTTATTTACATTATGTATGATAAATCTAGGAAAACGAAATTTTATGGAAAAAATTTGGTATTTACCCCCTATTTCGAGGTCATAGAATACGATTTTGGCTTTGATTTTTCACTATTTTTTCTGAGTTTCCCGGAAAACTCAAAAACCCCAAGCGTCACTTTGCCAAACACTTTTAATTCTGAAGAAAACATCGAACTTACATATAAATTTAAAAAAATTTGTATTTTTAACGAAAAACCAAAAATAAGTCCCGGAATGGCCATCGACCATCAGACTCGAGAAAACGACTAATATTCGTTTGACACGTTGCCAGATGTAAAATATTTTCGTATAATAAACTATAAAATTTGTCCATTTCAGTAAACAACATAGTTTAATTTTTCTAATGAATAAAAAGGGCTAAATTAATTTTAACCACCCAAAATTTTTGGTCAGTTTTGGTTAGTTCAGATTAAACTTAGTTTTGGTTAGTTTTGAAACTGAAACTAACCTGAACTAACCTAGATTTATCAATTAGAAATGTTATTGCCCAGCAGAAACCACATAAATGCGGGACAATCTGTAAAAAAAAAAGTATATATGTGCATTTCACAGAAATCGTATTCACAATTTGGCAACAGTGATAATTTTTTGAGTTTTAGGAACGAGTCACATCACGGTTTAATGACGGAAGTCATTTTGTTTTTATTTGTTTTGATTTGTTTTTTGATAATTTCATATAATACAGAGGCTTCTATCAGTGTAAATTTGTGGTTGTAACAAAATCCTAATGATTTATTAAAAAAAAAATTGAACCTAAAATAAAATTTTAATAAAAAAATTGAACCGAGTTCTAAAAGTGCGCTAAAAAGTGAAAAATAACTATACATTTTGAAATGAAATTGAAATTTTTAAAGTCGGCGCCAAACTAATATCTGACAAATTGTGATTCGCATAAACATATTAAAAATACTTTATTTGTAATTGCTTTCTTACAATAATTTGTATATATTAGTAGTTATTTATTTCATTTAGAAATAATTTAGCGCCGACTTCAAAAATTCTCAATTTCAGATAAAAATTTCTAGTTATTTTTTACTTTTTAGCGCACTTTTAGAAGTCGGTTCAATTTTTTTATATTGTAAATCCACTATCTTAAATTTCAAATTAATTTTAGATTGGTAATATAGGTAATTTCTTAGCCCGATATATTTTATATTGCATATTGAGTTTGTATACGCCCCAAGAACCTCGCAATATTAATTTTAAATAAAACCGGAAAATGTAAAAAAGTCCCTCATATTGAATCTTATCAACCTAATAGTTGCAAAAAATTAATTTCATTTTCGTAATACACCACCCCCCAACCCCCTAATACCAAATATGAAAAAATGCGAATAAAGTAAAATTTTCAACCCACCATATTGGATCCGCCATATTGAATTTCAAAAAAATAATTTTAATGTCTTAATCTAATCTAAATGCAAACCCTTCAAAACGCCTTGTACCAATTTTCGATGAAATCCAGAAATTTAAAATTTCTAAACGGTCATATGACATTAGATTTTCTTAAAATAATTCTATATTCGCTATTTACATCCTCAAAAACGATTTAGGTCCACATTTGAACAAAATCGAAAAATGTAAAATTTTTAGTCAGCTATGTTGCGTTCGCCATATTGAATCCAGAAAAAATACTATTAAATTTATAATTTACACCCTCAAGAGCCCTCTATATCAGTTTTGGAGAAAGTCGAACAATGCAAAAATTTTAGGATACCATACTGAATCCGCCAGATTGAGTTTTTCAAAAAATATTTTAATTTCGTAATTAACACTAACAAAAATCCCCCAATACTGACTTTAGATAATAATCAAGAGATGTAGAATCTTTAATCCTCCATCTCAGAGCCGCCATATTTATTTTTTTTTAATAATATCAAATTCGTAATGTGCTATCATATCAATTTTGAAAAAATCGGACAAAATTAATATGTTATCCACCATATTGAATACGCCATATTGAATTTTTTTAAAATAATTTTAGATTCGTCATTTGTGACCCCGAGAACTCCCCCGTACCAATTTTGGAGAATATTGGACAAAATCGATTTTTTGTCCGCTATATTGGATCCGCCATATTGAATTTTTTAAAAATGTTTTGAATTCGTTATGTGCAACCTCGAAAACTCCCTCATACCAATTTTGGAGAAAATCGGACAAAATTAAATTTTTTTGACCGCCATATTGTAAGCACCATCTTGGATTTTACTGCACCAATTTCATCTTAAAAAACATGGAACCACCGCAGCAACTTCCTGAACATAACGCAAAAAATTTCATTGAAATCGGTGTAGCCGTTCCGGAGTAATCGGTGTACATACATAAAAAAAAAACATACATAAGCGACGAATTGAGAACCTCCTTCTTTTAGAAGTCAGTTAATAAAAGAAAGCATAACAAGGTATTTATATTTATATATATATATATATATATATATATATATATATATATATATATATATATATATATATATATATATATATATATATATATATATATATATAGATTAGATAAAGCAGTAGAAACCTTTAATTAATTTTTTTTTAGACATTTTTGTTTTGAATTACAGCGTGCGAGTTTTTATCAGCTCAAAGATGTAAATTGTGTGAGTTTATTATGCCATCTTTTGTAAAACCGCCTCATCGGTAAACAAACTAAGGTTAGACAAATTTAGATTTAGGTTATGTTGAGTATAAATCCGTTGGAGTATTGAGGTCTTGCAGGATAATCATCCGGAGACATATCGTGGTACAGATGAAGTAACGGTTCTGTTAGAATTTCATGTACAATCCATTTTGTAACAGTGCTTTGTGTCACGAGCTTTCTTATTCTGTTTGAAGGCTTATCAGCAGCAATATCTTGCATAATTTTTCCTTTACGTTAGGGACTTGTACTCTCCTGGGATGGCCCTCACCGCCACGTCGTGGCAAAAATGGACCTGAATAAACATGTAAAATCTTAATTTGTTAACTCCAATAATTATTTTCTAATCATCTTTTACCTGCTCCTTCAGACTTAGATCAATTCTTTGAAAGATTTTTGGACTTGGCAATGTTCAACCTAGAAATCTTTAAGCATAAAGTCTTCTTGTATTCGAAGAATTTGACAGCGCTTCACTATAAATTAAATCAATGTCACGTACTCCGCTTAAAAATATTTTTCCATTTTTTAAAATTATTTTTACTTTAAGGCGGTTTTGACAAGTTCCGTCAATAGTAATTTATTATGTAGATATTAACAATAACAACCTGATTTTTACCTGTGTGTTTAGCATTAGTAACTCTTGAGTCTTTCGCATAAAATCCGATTTATCTCGAAAACGTCCAGTTTTATCGAAATAAATTAAGATGAACGACTAAAGTATTTAAAAAAAAATAGCTTTCAGCTCTATAAAATGTCATTTGTCAAAAATTAGGCCCAAAGAATGTGGCTGCAAGTCCGTTCCTGACTTCTCTGATAATCTAAAATATCTACTGTAGTATGGTTTATTGAGTCTTTATGGTCTCTATAAAATATTAAAATTTTATTAAAATATACAAATAGGCTTAAAAGTTAGAGCCGATAAGGTAAATTGTTGGGTACCTCTTAAGGGCTCTGTATCTCCGTTAAGGATCACTGTAGGAATTTTTGTTTCTATGACAAAGTAGAGTTATTTTGACCTCCCCTATATGCTCATGAGAAATTAGGATACCTCCGGACACCTTCTTCAAGTGCCTTCTCCATTGCGGAGGTTGGCAATCATAATAGCTATTTTAATTTTTGAGGCAGTTGCTCTAAATAGTTGTTTTGAACTGCATCCAAACCATTCCCTTAGGTTTTTTAGTAATGAAATTCGTCGTCGTCCCACGCCTCTTCTGCCACTTATTTTGCCCTGGATTATGAGCCGTAAAATGCTGTACCTTTCTCCTCGCATAATGTGTCCGAAATATTGCAGTTTTCTCTATTTGACTGTTATCTCGACTTCCTTTTCTTTCCCCATTCTTCTCAACACTTCGGCGTTCGTAACTCGATCCACCCACGAAATCCTCTGAATCCTTCTATATCTCAAAAGAGTTAAGTCTTCTCATTGCCTCTCGATTCAGTGTCCATGCTTCCATTCCATAATATAGAACACTATATACGTAACATTTAGTCAGTCGTATTTTCAGGGCTAACGTTAGATCTTTGCTGCAGATAACCTTTCTCATTCTAATAAAGTTGGCACGTGCTTTCTCGATTCTGGTTTTTATTTCGACGGTATAGTAATTTTTTCTGTTATTAGGGTTCCCAAGTAAGTGTACTTCTTAATTCTTTCTATGTGTTGGCCTCCTACCATTAGGGTTTCATTATTATTGGTGTTGTTTTTACTAATTATCATAAACTTGGTCTTTTTCGTGTTAAGAGAGAGTCCATATTCTCCATTGACTCTCAATATTTTATTCATTATCCTTTCTAGGTCTTTCAAACTATCAGCTATTATTACGGTGTCATCTGCATACCTAATATTTTTGATTAAAACTCCGTTCACTTTTATCCCTGCTGTTTCAGATTCAAGACTTTCCAATATGACCTCTTCAGAATAAGCGTTAAATAGTAAAGGTGACAATATACAACCTTGTCTGACTCCCCTTTGTATTTCCACATCTCCAGATATTTCCTGTCCAAATCTTACTGCCGCTCGCTGATTGTAATACAGGCTTGATATCAACCTTAAATCCCTTTCATCTAAATTTTTGCTTTTGAGAATCTCTATTAGTTTGTCATGCTTGACCCTATCAAAAGCTTTGTTGTAATCTATGAAGCAGACATAGAGGTTTTGATTGATATCTAAGCATCTTTGAGTAAGCACATTAAAAGCAAATAATGCTTCTCTTGTACCCACCCCGTTCCGGAAGCCAAACTGTGTGTCACTAATATCAAGCTCCAACTTGGAATGTATTCTAGCGTGTACAATTTTTAAAAGGGTTTTCAAAGTATGTGACATGAGACTGATTGTTCGATAGTCATTGCATTCTTTTGAATTTGCTTTCTTTGGTAAACATATGAATGTTGATGTTAACATTTCTCGGGGGATAGTTCCTGTCGTGTAAATTGTATTAAATAATCTCACCCGGATACCTTGTAAACCGATTTTGCAGTTCTTCAGTTAATTTTTTCATGCATTTGCTGATATTATGCGAAATCTATCGGGAACAGATCAGGTTTTATATTGCAAGATCAAGTAAGAAATAGTTATTTCCAGATTACAACACTTTTCAAACCTTCGAAAGTAGAAGAAGTAAATCAAATGTCATTTTTGAAAATTTTATTTTACATTATCAAGTCTGAATCACATAGCGGAACTCAGGACCTATTCAATGCCTAGAAAAGATATTACGGTTTTATCAAAATATTTTTAACTGGAATTCATTGTTTAGGTATTTTTATGAATTATTAATGTAATGTAATTTTTGTAGATAAGATTTCTACAAGCACGTCATACTGAGTATTTACACTTGGTATTTTTTTTATCAAAAATATTTATGGTAAAAATTTGAAATTTACAATAGAGTACTTTTACATATTGCTTTAATCATTAAGCCATTATTTAGAATCAAAACTGGTGATATATTGTAGATCCTAGGATTCTTCCAGGTACCTGGGAGTCATGTTTGATGCACAACCACGTTTTGAGTCGCATGCCTCCAATTTTTTGTTAAGATGTAATAACATAAACTGAAAATTCTTTACATGCAAAAGAATATCTTGTCGTTACCTTGTGATGACACGTATTGGCCAGCACTTCCATAACTTGAGATAACAGTTTCCAGCGGCTTCAGAATGCCTGCCTGAAGTACAAGTAATCGATCATCTGACATCTTTATGTTATTGTCTTTATTTTTGTTTATTTTTACGACGTTTCGATTAGGTTGTATCTCAAATCGTTATCGGGTATAAATTGAATGTTTTATCTTAAGGCTATAGGCTTATATAGGGGCTGTGTCCATTGAAGGGCAAGGTTTCGCTTCACTGTACACACCTCAATGATTTGATGTTACAAAGTAGTGTTGTCTAAAGGTTAAATATCTTAACACTAGGTTTACTGAAGATTCCATTATTATTTTTAATATAAGCTGCTTCTACAAATTTTCTTTTTTTCATGTTTCATATATTGCCGTAGCTTCAGACCATTTTATCTGGTGTTGTTTATCTCAGTCGTGCCCTGCAATATCTAATCTCGACATTTCCTCTATTTGTGTATTAGTTTTATGATCCTTAATTCTAACTTCTAGTGATCGCTTGGTTTCTCCAAAATAGATTTCACTACATTCACATGGAACTTTGGAAATAATTCTTTCTTATTAGTTTTATTTATTTTTTTTAATGAGTTCTAAGTGTATTTCCCGATTTAAAGGCTGTTTTTATATTATAGCTGCTAGCAATTCGTCTTATTTTCTCCGAGGTTTCCTTAATGCACGGAATTATGAAGAAGAAACGTATTTCTTGCTGTCCAGTGGTCGTTGTTCTATAACATCGTCAATTAATTTTAACGGATAACAATTCTGTTGTAAATCGTGTTTAATGTTTGCTATCTCTTTTTTCAATGATTCGGCGTTATTGCATAAAGATACAGCGCGACTATAGAGGTTGCGTATAATTTTCTATTTGGTTACAACAGAATAATTGAAACTATATTTAAGATATTGTCGAGTATGTGTTGGCTTCCAGTATATTGAAGTTTTAATAGTTTCGTGTGAACGATTCACTATGACATCTAGATAGAGCAATTGATCATTTAGTTCCTTTTCCAAGGTAAACATAATTGTAGGTCGAATGGTATTTAGCTACTTCAAGAAATCATTTAGTTCTTGATCATTGCCCTTGATGAAGGTATCATCGACATATATCAACCAGATTTTCGATTTCACTGTTGCTTCTATGGCATGAGTTGTCAATATACCCGTGAGAATATCCGACCTAACATATATATATATATATATATATATATATATATATATATATATATATATATATATATATATATAATATAAAATAAAATCAAATATTGGCGAAGGGGACCTAAAAATTTGTCAATCTACATGATTCTCGTGTTAAAAAGTGCAGAGCACTCCAAAAATATGGAAAAATTCTGTGTCCGACAGATGGCGACAGCGCTGTTTCGTCCTAATATAGGACTCGTCAGGCCACCGCATTCGGTATAAACCATCATCTCGCTTTTGCAAAACAGAAATATGTAAAATCGAGTATACGAAACGTGCCGCCCAATGGATAGGGGTCGCATTTTTCGGTACTGGCAACAAAGCCTACTGCTCATTTCAGCAGCTAAAGCCACGTGTCGCACCAAACGATCCCACCATGAGAGCATCGCTTAGCGTGTTTCAAAGCCAAACAAGTAAATAAATAAATAGATAAGTTTTTGTCCGTGTAATTTAAAATAAAATAAAATCAAATATTGGCAAAGCGGACGTGAAAATTTGTCAATCTACATGATTCTCGTATTAAAACGTGTCCAAAAAGTCCAAAAATATGGAAAAACTCCGGGTCCGACAGATGGGGACAGCGCTGTTTCGTCCTAATATGGGACTCGTCAGGCCACCGCAGTCGGTACCAACCATCATCTCGCCTTTGCATCCTATAAACCTGAGTTTAAAATCAAAAAACAGCAAACAAGACGACAAAGGTGTGTGGTATCAAGTGGACCATCGAGATGTCGCCTTTGTCGTCTTGTTTGCTGTTTTTTGATTTTAAACTCAGGTTTATAGGATGCAAATGCGAGATCATGGTTTGTACCGACTGCGGTGGCCTGACGAGTTCCATATTAGGACGAAACAGCGCTGTCGCCATCTGTCGGAAACGGAGTTTTTCCATATTTTTGGAGTGCTCCGCACTTTTTAACACGAGAATCATGTAAATTGACAAATTTTCACGTCCGTTTCGCCAATATTTTATTTTATTTTATTTTAAATTACACGGACAAAAACTTATCTATTTATTTATTTACTTGTTTGGCTTTGAAACACGCTAAGCTATGCTCTCATGGTGGGATCGTTTGGTGCGACACGTAGCTTTGGCTGCTGAAATGAACAGTAGGCTTTGTTGCCAGTACCGGAAAATGCAACCCCTATACTTTGGGCAGCACGTTTCGTGTACTCGATTTTACATATTTCTGTTTTAATTCACCGTCGCGCCACCATATGGCGGTTATTTTACAAACTTTGTTAATTTGTGTGGTTCTTGTGGTATCAAGTGGACCATCGAGATGTCGCCTTTGTCGTCTTGTTTGCTGTTTTTTGATTTTAAACTCAGGTTTATAGGATGCAAAGGCGAGATGATGGTTTGTACCGACTGCGGTGGCCTGACGAGTCCCATATTAGGACGAAACAGCGCTGTCGCCATCTGTCGGACCCGGATTTTTTCCATATTTTTGGAGTGCTCCGCACTTTTTTCACGTCCGCTTCGCCAATATTTGATTTTATTTTAAATTACACGGACAAAAACTTATCTATATATATATATATATATATATATATATATATATATATATATATTAGCGACAACTGGAAAGATTAAAGAACCCATCGGAAGCCCGTCGTCCTTAGCGCAGAACGTGTCCTATGCTTGAAAGTCTGGTTGAGATATATCGATGTTACCTTGATCGTATGGAAGGACAATAATCAAGAACTTAATGATTTTTTGAAACATCTAAACACCATTCGACCTACAATTAGGTTTACCATGATCAGTTACCCTTCCTAGATGACGGGGTGAACCAAACTATTAAAACTTCAGTATACAGGAAGCCAACACATACTGAACAATATCTTAACCATAGTTCCAATCATTCTGTTTTAACAAAACGGGGAATTATACGCAATCTCTATAATCGCACTATATCTATATGCAATAATGCAGATCCATTGAAAAAAGAGGTAGCAAAATTTAAATCTGATTTACAACAGAATGGTTATTCTTTAAAATTAATTAACGATGTTATAAACAACTGTAAAACAACGACCACTGGACAGCAAGAAACACATTCCTTCTTCACAATTCCCTACATTAAGGGAACCTCTGAAAAAATAAGACGAATTGCCAGCAGTTATAATATAAATACAGCCTTTAAATTAAAAAATACACTTAGAGCTCATTTAACAAAAACAAAACTAAAAACTACTGATAAGAAAGAATTTATTTACAACGTTCCATGTTAGTGTGGTGAAATGTACATTGAAGAAACCAAACGACCACTAGAAGTTAGAATTAAGGAACATAAAACTCATACACAAAAACAGGAAACGTCGAAATTAGGTATTCCAGAACACGCTTGGGATCAACAACACCTGATTAAATGGTATGAAGCTGCGGCAATATATATGGAACTCAACATGAATAGAGGAAAATTTATAGAAGCAGCTTACACTAAAAATAATAACGGAATTTTTAGTAAACCCAGTGTTGAGATACCAACTCTCATCTCAAATCATGGAAGCGTGTGCAGTGAAGCAAAACTTTGCACTTCAATGGACACAGTCCCTATATAAGCTCATAGCCTTAGGATAAAACATTCAGTATACGTTGGTTGAAAAGTTTTGAAAGCGACACCTATTAACCAGTATAGGAACCAAAATTTATACGCCATTTTAATATTCCATCTTCTATATGAACACACACAAAAGTTTATTTCTATCTGTCAATTTATTCTTTGTTTCCAAACTATTTGAAGTTGACGTATCAGTGGTATTTTATACAATGGATAAAACCCAATATCATTTAGTGATAAAATTCTTTGTTTCGGAAAATTTATCAGCTACAGAAATTCATATAAAAATGGTGAAAATGTTAAAGGAATCTGCTCCTTCATTTCCAACTGTGCATCGATGGGTTTTAGAGTTTAAACGTGGTCGTACAAGCGTTGAACATAAACCACGTATTGGACGTCCAAAAAGTGCAACAACACCAGAAATCATTGATCAAGTCTATGATATTGTTTGTAAAGATCCAAGTGCGACTAAGCGTGAAATTGCTGATACCATAGGGATCTCGGACGAACGAGTACTCTATATTTTACACGAAGAATTACGTATGAAAAAGCTATTCGGAAAGATAGTGCCGCATTCGTTAACAACTCAACAAAAACTGAGTTGAAAACAAATTTGTAAGCGTAATTTCGAGCGTTTTAAGCAGAATAAAACCAATTTTGTGCATCTTTTTGTAACTGTGGATGAAACTTGGATTTACCATCATGATCTTAAACTGAAACAAGAACCTTTACAGTGGACTGAAGCTGGTTGTTCAGCTTTAAAACAGGTCAAGTCAGAACGATCGACAAAAAAGGTTATGACATCAGTTTTTTGGGATTCAAAAGGGATTGTGTTGATTGATTGTCTTGAAAAAGGTAAAACAATTAACTATGAGTATTATTGCAACCTTTTGGACAAGTTGTATAAAAAAGTTCGTGAAAAAAGACCCGACTTACAGAAGAAAAAAATCATTTTTCATTAAGACAATTCACGTTTTCACCCAAGTGGTTTGACGATGGCTAAATTGAAAGAATTAAAGTACGAATTGCTTGAACACCCACCGTATTCACCAGATCTGGATCCCTCCGACTACTACCTCTTCAGGAATTTGAAATAATTTCTTTGTGAAAAGCATTTTTGGTCGAATGAAGAAGCTATTGCAGCCGTGAAACATTATTTTGCAGAGCTTCCGGAAAACCATTACAAAGATGGTATAAAATTATTGGAGGATCATTGGAATAAATGTGTTGAAGTTGAGGGAGATTATAAAGATAAAAAATACACATTTTTTCATTTGCTTTCAAAACTTTTCAACCAACCTGACTTAATCGAAACGTCATAAAAACAAACAAAAATAAAGACAATGCAAGTCCAATAACCACATTTTAGTCAATCTTCAACATTGTCTACAATCTTCAAGTATACCTTTATTTCATGCATCTCGATGGATTAATTTGAAGAGAAGATTCTATGTATATTCGGCGACCCTTGTTCACAGGATTGTGTTTACAAAAACATCTTATTATCTGTCTGGTAAATTACTTTGTGGTATTGATTTTCATGAAGGGCAAATAAGTTGGAGTTCCAAGTTTATTGTTCTGAAGCATAGAAGTATCCTTTTTCACAGATCTTTTAGATACAGTGCTGTCAAAATTTATAGTTCCCTTCCTGAAGAGAAAGAAACGTCGCCAGTTTCAAGATAACTGTTAAGTTATTTATTGTTGGTATGTACGATCAAGTGAGGCGATTTTTCAGATCAGTAGTACGTGCGTACGTAAATATTTTTATTATCTATAACTTTTTACAATACATTTTAGATAGTAGACTATATTTACTTTAGATATGTTTGTATTTTAGATTTAATTTTAAAAGACAGACGGTTAGATGAGTAGCCTTCCATTATTGTAGTTTAAGCTATTTACTGAATTTTGTGTATTAAAAAATGTCGAAATTTAATATACAAGATTAAAAATTAGGTAATAATTAGAGAAATTTTTACAATCTTGAAATTAATTTATTAAGTTATTGTTTTTTTCCTTCAGAAAATTAAAAGAAAAGTAGAAGAGTTTATTTTCTGTAAATTCAGTACTGGACTACAGTATGGTCTTGTCAGTGGAGCTGTAATGAGCCAAGAGCAAAATTTATACAACACTCTATCTTCTTCTTCAAGTATCTTCTCCATTGCGGAGGTTGGCAATCATAATAGCTATTTTAATTTTTGAGGTAGTTGCTCTAAATAGTTGTTTTGAACTGCATCCGAACCATTCCCTTAGGTTTTTTAGCCATGAAATTCGTCGTCGTCCTACGCCTCTTCTGCCACTTATTTTGCCTTGGATTATGAGCCGTAAGATGCTGTACTTTTTCCCCCGCATAATGTGTCCGAAATATTGCAGTTTTCTCTGTTTTACTGTTATCTCGACTTCCTTTTCTTTCTCCATTATTCTCAACACCTTGGTGTTCGTAATTCAACCCACCCACGAAATCCTCTGAATTCTTTTATAGGTCCACATTTCAAAAGAGTTAAGTCTCCTCATTGCCTCTCGATTCAGTGTCCATGCTTCCATTCCATAATATAGAACACTGTATACGTAACATTTAGTCAGTCGTATTTTCAGGGTTAACGTTAGATCTTTGCTACAGATAACATTTTACATTCTAATAAAGTTGGCACGTGCTTTCTCGATTCTGGTTTTTATTTCGACGGTATAGTCGTTAGTTTCTGTTATTAGGGTTCCCAAGTAAGTGTACGTCTTAACTCTTTCTATGTGCTGGCCTCCTACCATTAGAGTTTCATTATTATTGGCGTTGTTTTTACTAATTATCATGAACTTGGTCTTTTTCGTGTTAAGAGAGAGTCCATATTCTCAACTAACTCTTAATATTTTATTCATTATTTTTTCTAGGTCTTGCAAAGTATCAGCTATTATTACAGTGTCATCTGCATACCTAATATTGTTGATTAAAACTCCGTTTACTTTTATCTCTGCTGTTTCAGATTCAAGACTTTCCAATATGACCTCTTCAGAATAAGCGTTAAATAGTAAATGTGACAATATACACCCTTGTCTGACTCCCCTCTGTACTGTCTATATAAAATCTAAATTCCCAAAATGTGGAAATGTTAATTTTAGGATGCTCAGGCCAAATCGGGATTTAAATATCCAACATGGGATAGCAAATGCCCTCTTTGAAAGAAAGACCGAAACTTTCGCTAAAGGAATCACCCTCATAGGATGTTTTTCTTGTTCAATAAGAAAGAATAATTTAAATATCTTCAAAATGGCCAAAGGAATGAACAAGCTTTTACAGTTTTTATCGAAACTTTTAGTTATAGAAAGACGTAGAATAGTTTTATTTTATATAAAAAATATTAATTTTACGATGCTCGGGCCATATTGGGAATTAAATATCCAACATTGGATGGCAAATGAACTTTGCGAAAAAAAGGCCGAAACCTTCGCTAATGAATCACTCTTACAGGGTTGTACGCCAGACAAATAACTATTTTTCTTGATGGAATGGACGCGAGATAGATACTAACAAGAATTTGTAGAAAGTCCGTGAGTGGAAGTTGGATAGTGTTTTTTGAAAAGTCATATTGTCAGTTACGGTTTGAAGTTCATGAGAGGTGGTACGTTTTGAAACCTCTTAGAAAAATTTACGTTCTACCCGTATAACCGGTTTGTTAGGAAGATTTTTATTTTTGATTTTTCATTTATCTTCTGGAAACTAAAGGGGAAACTCTATTTTATTCTACATTAGAGAAGAGCGCCTAGTACTGTTGAAATTCATATTTCTTGGGTTTACACTGTGTCAAATTGGAATTGTTATCTGATATTTCGCCTACGATTGCACAAGGCATCTTTAGGGATCTTGACTTCACGAGATTAGAACACTGAATGATCGTCGAGAAGCAACACCCCGGTATTTATATCCGACTGGTGCCTAGCGAACCGTGATCTAGCGTTGATTGATTGATTAGGAAGGTTTTTATTTTTGATTTTTCATTTATCCTTGGGAAAGTAAAGGGGAACCTCTGTTTTATTCTACATGGAAGAAGGGAAACTAGTACTGTTGAAAATCATGTTTAGATCGGGTCAAATTAGAATTGTTATCCGACGTTTCGCCTACGATTGCACGAGGCATTTTCGGGCATCTTTACTTCACAAGATTAGAACATTGAATGATCGTCGAGGAGCAACAGCCCGGTATTTATACCCGACTGGTGCTCAGCAATATGATCCAGCGTTACAATCGATGTCTACGAGTGGTGTAGACTGTCACCAGTATCTGTATTAATATTATTTAAATATTTATCAATTTCGATTGATTCTTTAATTTTACAGATAAAGAAACTAGACACTGATGCTAGCATCTTAGTTTCTTCATTAAAAGTGTAACCTGAGCAATGCTGGTGTTCAGCTACTGTAGATTATACAATTTGCTCTTTTTTATACATCTTTCGTATTCCTTATGCCTAGTGGACATTGACCGTATCTTTTGCCAGGTTGGCAGTTATGTTTTTTTTATCGGGATAAACCTAGAGACAGGAATCAGTCTGACCCTTGAAGATCGGGGTCCACCCTCGAGGTAGAAGAATACCTATACCCACCCTATGGGTCGAAGGACAGATACAGATCCAATCTGTGGGCACAGGTAAGCTTAGATCGACCCTTAAGGACATAAATATGTGGACTGTTGTTCTGTCCCTAAAGGTGCAATTCTTTATGTCCCTAAGGGTGGATCTAGGCTTACTTGTGCCCAGAGGGTGGATCTGGACTGTTATTCGACCCAGAGAGTGGATATGAGTATTTTCTACCTAGAGGGTGGACCCCGATCATCTGGGGTTAGACTAGTTCCTTCGTTGATCCTTGCAGACTGCCCAAAACCTCGGTCTCCAGGTTTATTCCGATAAAAAAAAACCATAACTGCGAACCTGGCAAAAGATCCGGCACACCAAAACTCAACAAAATTACCGGGATAATCTTCGACTTTCCATCTCAGAATCCCAAAAACTTGGCAACTAAAAATTGAAATGGAAGTCTGCAGCTGCTTCGGCTGAATCAAACCAGGGAAAAGTGAAAAATCAAGACAAAACGGCCTCCATTTATAACCATGGCCCTGCTTGCGCACTAATCAACTTCAGTTAGACGCGTTCAATTACCACGTTGGGAAGAAATGACAGCTCAAAAAGAAAGACGCCGGACAACAACAGTCGGCTAAAATGCATTTGTTAGTTAAGTCAATTCGTTAATCATTAGCATTTTCCAGTTAAAACAAAAATATTAGATCTAATAGGTATCCCAATAGTTATTTTTAAATTCAAGAAATATATATTAATACATCAATTGAAATATCTTCATTTCTGCAACCCAACATACATACAATCCTTTCGAATGTAAATATAAATGGTAGGAAAAAAAACAAGATCTATTTGAATACAAAAAAAGGTAGCAGTCAATTTGATATTGGTAAGAAAATACCTAAGCACAGTGTAGTGAAATACCAAAGTAGGACAAAATAATGGCAAATAAAATTAATTGAAACTCTACTTAATGCTTGTCTTCAGAGACTCCCTGAGAATTATTTAAGGAAAATGATACTGTGTTGCCCATAACGACAGTATTTGCAAAATAAGGGTAAATTAAATAAATTATCCATAGTGAGCTTAAGTGCAAAATTGAACAGTGATATGGTATTGCGTCCTTTGGTGGCTTATCCAGCTTTCTTACATATGTTGAAAATTGTTCGAATATTTCATTTTCGGAGCAATTTGGCAATCTTGTCGGTGGTTCTGTGTATGTAAGGTAAGACAACATTGTCCATAAGTGGTACATTTATGACCTTTTGTTGAGGAGTTGGGTTTTTATATTTATTAATAAAATATCTAGTATCTTCAGCGCAATATCCGTTGCCTTTCAGAGCATTAGTCAGTTTTTCTGTTTCTGATTTCAGTGATTGTTTGTCACATATTGAACGGACATTATGTACCAGTTTATGACGGATTGTTTTTAAGAAGGATGATGATGTGACGTGGCATTGAGATATCGATTTGTATTTGTTGGTTCCATTATTTCTCCTTTGTATTAGTTCATCAAGAAAGGGAAGGGTACGCATTTATTCAGCGTATAAAAACGGTTTTTTTTTTTCACAGAATTCTGTTTAAGAAGGAATAAGCTGAATAGAAAAGTTTCGCATGTTCGAGACTATTCTAGTAACGTTAATAATTAACATATTATATATTATAAGTGAATGAACGTTGGTGAATTTGTATTGATGCAAAAAAAAAACATTAACTGATAAAAATATATTTCTTGTGTAAACAATTCGGGTTGCTGTTGTTGTGATTGTACTGAGTAATAGTTTAAATTGTACTAAATAATATTCTTGACATTACGATTTAATTGCAGTTGTTTTCTGTTACGATAAGTTATAAATTTAAACAAGTCGCAATGCCATCCTCCAAGGCAGTGTGCCCAGTTCACAAGAGGAACTTGACCAAATCGCGAAATACGGTTCAATGTCAGGAAAAATGTAAACAGTGGTTTCATCTCGAGTGTGTGAGATTGAATGAAGTTGATGTTAAATTGATGAAAAAAATGCAGTATAAATGGTGCTGTACTACGTGGAAGGCAAAAGTTGAAAACTAAATAAGATCTGACAATGTTCGAAGAAGTCTTGGAGTACATGGTCCTGAGTCATATGGGGATCTGGTTCAATCAATAAAAGACCTAAAATTGGAAATACGAGATCTAGTAAAAGATATTAAATTCTATGCTGAACAGTATGAGGAACAAAAAATTAAAAATGAAGAATTTAAAAAGGAAATATCCAATTTAAAGATGGACAACAAAAGATTTAATGATGAAATTAGAAAGCTAAAAGGATTCGCAGCTTTGCACGACAAAAAATGATAGAAGGGCAAATGTCGTCGTTGTGGGAGTTAAAAATGAAATTGGAGAGGGGGTAAATGTACCAAAAATTGAAAAAGTGATGAAATATGTGAATCCAAATCTAAAAAAAAGTGATATTGTTATAAGACTATCGAACACTAAAAAAGAAAATTGTCCAGTTATAGTCGAGTTCAAAAATAAAGATGACAAAAGAGAATTTTTGGAAGAAAGAAGGCTCAAGGGACGAATTACTTCAGCAGAGTGTGGATTACCGGGGGAAAACTTGGCTCTTTACTTCAACGAAGATCTATCATTGGAAAAGCGAAACCTCTTCAAAAAACCACGGGGACAAGCAAAAAGGGTTTAAATATGTTTGGGCGAAAAATGGTAACATTCTTGTTAGACAGAGTGATGATAGACCAATTATAAAAATTAAAAAGGAAAGCGACATTGATAGCTTAGTGGATCAGTAAAATTATATACGTAAATATTAATTTGGCGATTTATTGCTATTAGAACTCGACTATGGCTGTGTACGATATATTGGACGATTATCAGTCTGTAAAAACTTTTAATTGGAATAGTATAAATGAAATGATTAACTCTAATAGTCCTGAAACATATATTAATATTATACATTTTAATATACGTAGTATTTCAAAAAAATTATGAAAATTTGGTGGCTTTCCTTGAATCATCATCGTCTGAATTCGGCATAATCGTACTTTCAGAGACGAGGATTATGCATGATTTGAATTGTTTCGCTTTAGACGGATATGATATTTTTTATAATGGTGTTTTCTCTTTAAATAGGTGTAAGTTTAATTTCCTTAATTAATTTTAATTTGACTTGAATTTTAATTGTTTTATTTTGTGATAGTGTATTAGAAAGTAAGTGTTTGTTATTTGACATCCAGAAAAGCTGCTTGTAGCTTATGGATTCAAAAAATACATGGATGTAGAAAATTATTGTAACTTTCTTATTTAGTGGTAATAAATTATTCTACATGATTTGCAAGCCACACGGCTTCGCACTCCCTCCAGGGATTATTCACTCATACCAGGCATACAAAGACACCAAAAGTATGAAGCTCTGTGGGAACCCTTTCCATGTTATCGGGTCCTAGGTGACGTTGTCTGCTGCATTTCCCATGAATTTTCGGACGGTTCGCGCGGTTGCAAGGAGAACTGCTTTCTGCATCGGCTTATACAGATGCTCACTAAGGCCCAGTCCCTTGATGTTCTGCAGGAGGTTCTTCGGTATCACTCCAGTTGTTGACAGTATTATGGGAATCGCTTGGACGCTGTTCATTGCCCATTGTCTTCGGACCTGGCAAGGCAATCTTCTCGTTATATTTTGGCCTTAGGTTTTTGTTGTTAGGCACAGCAATGTCGATTAGTGTAGTTCGCCTAGAAATTTTATCTATCAGTATAATGTCTAGTCTATTATGAGCTACTGTTTGATCCGTCAGAACCGTTCGGTCCCAATATACTTGAACTGGTTATTTTCAAGAATAGGCTCCAGATTGTACTTGTAATAAGGCACCTTTCCCACCTGTAATAGGTTTAACTTTTCTGCTAACACTTGGTGGAGTATCTTAGCGGCCGAGTCGTGTCTTTCCTTATACTGGGTTGCGGCAAACGCTTGGCATCCTCCAGTTATGTGCTGAATTGTCTCCGATGTTCGACAGCCATATCTGCATTGGTCATTTTCTATTGAGGGATCTCTAATGAACTTCCGATAGTTCTTCGTCGGAATAACCTGGTCTTGGATACCTAACAAGAAGCCCTCCGTTTCTGGAAATTATTATTAATTATTATTATTATTATAGATGATCCAGAAAGTTATGGAGGTTGTCTTTGCCATGCGGCCAACCTACGAACATATCATCTACATATCTGCACCAAAACCTAAGTTTTAAAGGAGCAGAAGACAAAGCATTTTCTTCGAAAGCTTTCATGAAGATGTAAGCTACCACAGGTGATAGCGGAGATCCCATGGCCGCTCCCGCAGTCTGCTCGTAGAAAATTCCTTGAAAAGTAAAACAAGTGGAAATCAAAGATGCTTTAATTAATTCTAGTAGGGTGGAGTCCGTGTTGTTATTCAGTAATATGTCCGATATTATGGAAACTGAGTCATTTGTAGGAACATTTGTATCCAGGGATGCTACATCAAAACTGACCAATACGTCTCCGGGTTCCAAATGTACCACCTACGGTCAGTATTGTCTTACCGTACATACACGGAACCACCGATGAGATTGTCAGATTGCTCCGAAAATCAAACGTTTAAACGATTTTCAACACATGTAAGAAAGTTGGACAATGTTTGAATTCTTCAAAGGATGCACACCATTTCATAGAGAAAGCGTTTATCAAATACCTTGCTCTTGTGGTAAAGTATATGTAGGTGAAACAGGATGGTCTAAATCCACTAGGCTTGAGGAACGTGAAATATGTATAAAAAAAGAAACGAATTGTACAATCTGCAGTAGTTGAACACCGGCGTTGCTTTGGTCACACTTTTATGTAAAAGAAACTAAGGTGCTGGCATAAGTGTCTCGTTTCTTTAAACGTAAAGTTAGAGAATCAATCGAAATTTATAAATATCTCAAATAATATTAATGGAGATACGAGTTACGGTCTACATCACACGTGGAAATGGATTGTAATGATGGATCACGGCTCGCTGAGCACCAGTCGAATATAAATACCGGGCTGTGGCTCCTCGACGGTCATTCAGTGTTCTAATCTCGTGGAGTAAAGATTGTGTAATCGTAGGCGAAACGTCGGATAACGATTTCAATTTGACACAATCTAAACCCAAGAACCATGATTTTTAACTTGAACAAAATTGATATTTTTTGTCCTATGCCCCAGTTGCCTATACATCTTCTTCTTCTTCTACCTTCTATAATAGGTCCCTGACCTGTTCCTTCTTCGATTTTCCTCATTCTGGACTTAAATTATCGCTCCACCTTTTCCGTGGTCGACCTCTACTGCATGTACCACTTGGCGATTTATCTCGTGCGATCCTTACCAGTCTATCCTCTGTCATTCGGCTTATGTGTTTGTTCCATTGTGTCTTACGTTGTAGGACCCACTCATTAATGCAGTCTGTGTTGCATGATTGCCTGATGTTATCGCTTCTTTCTCTGTCTAGTAGCGTTTTTCCTGTTATTCGTCGAAGTATTCTCATTTCTGTAGTCTCCAATAGTTGTTTCGTTTTTATCGTCTCCGGCCGTGTTTCCGAGGTGTATGTCATAATAGGTCTAATTGTGGTTTTGTAGATCCGAACCTTTGTTTCTTGTTGTAAGTGTTTGTTTCGCCAGATCACGTCGTTGAGACAACCCGCCACTTTATTTGCTTTGGCCACCTGCCTCTTACTTCATCTTCGATGTTGCCATAACTAGTTATGTCGATTCCTAGATATTTGAAACTCATTTCTTGTTGTATTATTCGACCGTTTAGTTCTAGTTTGCATCGGAGGGGTTCTTTTGAGGTTGTCATACATTTAGTTTTTTCGGTTAAGATAATCATATTATATTTTCTTCCCGTAAGATTAAAGGTATTTAACAATCTCTGGAGGTCGTCTTCATTTTCGGCACATATCACAGCCTCATCAGCGTAACAGAATTTTTATTTCTGTATCTCCCATTTTATATCCTCTACCAAGTCGCACCTCCTTTATTATTTCGTCCATTATCATGTTAAACAATAAAGGACTAAGCGAGTCTCCCTGTCTAATACCGCTGTTGACTGGTATGGGTGTAGATAATTTACCGTTAGTGCGAATCTGAACTTTATTGTTTGCGTATATGTTTTCGATGGTCTGAATTATATTGATAGGAATATTTCTCTTATATGACAGGTGGATTACGTCATTTAGCTTTATGCGATCGAATGCCTTTGTTAGATCCATAAAGCATAAAAATGTTGGTTTATTGTATTCTAGAAATTTTTCGACTATCTGTGGTAGAATAAATACTGCGTCCACGCAGGACCTTCCTGATCTAAATCCCTGCTGTTCGTCTTCCAGTGTTGTAACCGAATTAATTTTATTTTTGATTACTTTCGTAACGAGTTTCAGAGTTGTGTCCAGTAAATTAATACCCCTGTAGTTCCCTGGTTCTTGTTTATCACCTTTCTTAAACATAAGCATTATTGTGCTGGTTCTCCACCTATCTGGTACTTTGCATTGTGTCAGGATTTTTCGAATGAAGCTTGTGAGTTCCTGTATTAGTCGCTGTCCTCCGTATTTCAACAATTCGTTATGAATTTCGTCTTGTCCGGGAGACTTTCTATTTTTTAAGGATTTTATAGCTTTCTCTACTTCTTAAATGGTATCTTCCACATTATTCCTTATTGCTGGTATGTTGTTTTTTCGAATGTTAGTATCTCCCTCAAATAATTTTGTTAGGTAATCTATCCATTTCTCCTTTGATATTTTGTTTGTTTCGGAGAGTTCAGATATTTCTTTGCGCTGTTGTCTTATCAGTCGCCTATACATAAATACAGTTAAATCTGGAGAGAACTACATTAATTCATTTGCTGAAAACAAGATGTTTGGTGAAAATTCAAAAGCAGTTTTATGTTAGTAACTTCTGCATTCTCGGCTCATATGTGACAACAGAGATATTTCAACTTCCATGTTTTGAAGCACATAATCGACTATTTGACGTTTCGCTATCGGAAATTAATTGGGGGATATTACATCATCAACAGTAAATTGTTTATTGAAAACTAAGGACAACGATGACACGAAGAAATTATTACCTTCATACAAACTAGTGAATTATGTTCTTAGTCCTAAGATACAAAGTAGATTAGTTAGCAATTAAATCACTTTCGAAACCATTGTACAAATGTTCAAGTCCAAGGCAATAGACAAGAATAAATATTTCTTAGAAAGTAGAGATAAGTAAAATCTATTATTATTAAAACAAAAAAAAATATTGAACACAATTCTAGATTATTTAATCATATTGTTGTGAATTATTTCAAGGTTATCTAATTAAATAAGATATTAAATTAACATTTTTAAACGGTTTAATTTACCTTGCTTTGTTTGTGTCTTATGTGGGTCAAATCTATTAATTGAAATTTTACCCCCTTCTTCTTGACCGATTGATCTGAAATTTGGTACACACCTTTAGTTTTGATGACAATATAATTACGTATATTCAGTATCATTGTAAATCCAAGATGGCCGTCGCCACAAAATCACGGATTATATATTTTTATGATTCTTGATTTAAAACTGTGTTTCAAACTGACACAATAGCAATAAGTCAAAATTAAGCATGAGTAAATCATTTGATTTTGTCCTTAAGGAATTTTTAGCCAATTTAAAAAGAATATTTTCTTCAGTTTTCTCGTGCAGTTACGGCAGACACAGAAATCTATTAGTGCTATTTTTCAACAAAAAATATTAAATATATGATAATTTCACATAAAAAATATGAAATTAACGTAAAACAATACTAACAATAATCCGAGTTCGACTACAAATTGACGGAAGGACTCTATTGGCACAACGGTTTTGGTGGAAATGACTTTTATAAGATAGTGTTGCCAATTTCTCAATCTGCTGTAGTGGTATTTAAAAAAGTATCAAGACTAAAAGTTTAAGAGAATGTTTCTTTCCAAAATGTAACAAAAAGTAAGAAAAAACTTATCAAATCATTCTCTACAACCGATTCTATCATACCATAATCTTTTTTTTTTGTTTCTGAATATGAGATGTATTCAAAAAATCAAGTTCAAAGCAACCGATGTTTCAACTTTTCGTAAAGGAATGTTATTTGGGGCTGTCTCTAGAGTTATTTTATTCACAATTACACCCAATAAAAACCTGTCTTACTTGCCGTTGGTAAAAGAAAATTCAAATTTTTGCTTGAAAGTAAATTTATTGGATCGAGATGAGGAGCTCTGGGAACGAGGTGTCCCAAGGCTCATAAAACTGAACCTAGTGGGCGACTTATTAGGGAGCTTCTTTCTTTAGGAAGGAAAGATCTGTGAATTGTGGTGGGACTGTTGACTAGACATTATCACCTGAGGGCTCATCTTAATAAGACTGAAGCCGTAGATGATTATTGGTTCTCAATGATTATCCAGCACTGAGGCAGAGATATTTCGGATATACAATTGTGTCATCGAAATCCGTTAGATAAGTTCAATCAACAAATTCTGGGATTCGTAAAGGCTATTAGTTTCTAACGACTTTCAACTATGGTGAAATGTATTAGGACCTTCTGTTCATTTATTCATTCACCCAATGAAAAACTCTATACGACTGTACCGGGTGAGTCAACGATTGGATGAAGTAGGTTTGTGCCTTTTCGGTGAAATTAACAAAGAAACTATATTTATTGTTTGATACAGTTTATTTTTACGCAGATTTTAAAAACATTTAGGACTCTACAGGGTGAGCCAAAAAAACTAGGACAGCATAAATTTGTATTTTTTTAAATAGAACACCCTATATACGAATCGTATTTTCGATTTAGCTTATAATTTTAAATCTTTTTTATTAAGAGTTTACTATAACAAAACTTTATAGTTTCTGAGAAAGTTTAAAGAAAAAAAGTCACATTTTCAAGCATCAATTCAATCCTAAATAACGTTTTCAATTCTGTGACAAATATATTCCAATTTGGAAGTTAGCAAGGCCAAGGACAAGTTAACATAATTTTTACCTAATATTTGTAATAAAAGCTACAGGGTGTTGAACACATAGGCTCAAATTTGAACAAGTTTAAATGAATAAATATCTTTTTTTTTTTAAATGGTATACCCTGTATATTTTCATGTTATTTAATAGAGTAATAAAAACCCTAAAAGTTTTGTTCAATATATCCTATACCTATTTATAATAGTTTTTGAGATATTTCAGTTTTTCTTATTTTCCATACTTTTTTACAGAAATAGTTTTCATTATCATAGTAGGCATGTAAAATAATAAAAATAAACTACAGAAACAAACAGAATGTGGCTAAATATGATGAAATACATTATTCGTTATATTACAACGGCAATAGTTTAATTAAATATAATGTGAAAAAATTAACACAACAATAACGACAAGGCAAATACATATTTACTTTTATACTAAATTTTAAAAAAAAAATTACCTATTAAATACTGAGATTAATTATTTCTTTTTAATAAGTGTTCGAATAAACGACCCTCTTGTGCAATGCACAAATTTAGTCTTTTTTGCAGATTTTCTCGGACCCTGGACAAAATTAATGGCGTTATTGTTCTACAGGTATCCCTAATCCTGTTTCGCATATCTTCCACTATTGTTGGTGGATTAACATACACCTTATTTTTAATATAACCCCATAGGAAGAAATCTAATGGGGTGATGTCGCAAGACCTTGGTGGCCACTCAATGAAACCCCCACGTCCAATCCATTTTTGGGGATATCGTTGGTCCAAAAACGCACGAACTTCACGATGGTAATGCGGAGGCGCACCATCGTGCTGGAACCACATACTGTCGAGCTCATCCCTATCGAGACCTTGAAGCAGTTGGGGTAGTTCTTCTTGTAGAAAGTTCAGGTAACTATGGCCATTTAGTGGTTCATTAAAAAAGTGGGGTCCAATAATTCGATTATGATGAATACCACACCAAACATTTAATGACCAGTGGTTTTGATGTTGCAGCTCTTTAATCCAAAATAGGTTTTCTGTGGCATAATAATGCATATTGCGTCTATTTACGGCACCGTTACTTCTAAAAGTAGCTTCATCACTAAACATTACCTTGCATAATAAATTTGGATTTAATTGAATCTCCGCATTTATTGTACGACAAAAGTTTACACGACTTTCAAAATCCTGTCCATGCAATTCTTGGTGTAATTCCATGTGATATGGATGATACCTATATTTCTTGGTAGTACGATTAGCGGTGGATTGTGATGTTTCACATAATGCTGCTAACTCACGGCTACCAATATAAGAATTTTCCTGAACATTTAACAATACTTGTAGTTCTTTTTCTTCATTAGTTACTGGTTTGTTGACCATTTTACGTTTTGGATAATCAACAGTACCAGAAGAATCAAATCTTTGCATTAAGTTTTGAAAAGTATGAGTATTAGGCTGGCGTCGATCAGGATACTTCATTTAGTAAATTCTTTGAGCAAGAAGGCAATTTTTTTGAGCCTCTCCTATTGTATAAATCATATCTATTAACTCATTCTTTGGAAAATTCATTTTACAATATAAGATGAATGCAAAAAACCAAACTACACTACATAAAAACCAAAAGAAGCGATTGCGGTTATAAATTTGACACACAGAGAAATGTTCTTTTACATTGTTTTTGCCATGGCTACTATGATAATGAAGACTATTTCTGTAAAAAAGTATGGAAAATAAGAAAAACTGAAATATCTCAAAAACTATTATAAATAGGTATAGGATATATTGAACAAAACTTTTAGGGTTTTTATTACTCTATTAAATGACATGAAAATATATATGGTGTACCATTTTAAAAAAAAGATATTTATTCATTTCAACTTGTTCAAATTTGAGCCGATGTGTTCAACACCCTGTAGCTTTTATTGCAAATATTAGGTAAAAATTATGTTAACTTGTCCTTGGCCTTGCTAAATTCCAAATTTGAATATATTTGTCACAAAATTGAAAACGTTATTTAGGATTGAATTGATGCTTGAAAATGTGACTTTTTTTCTTTAAACTTCATTATCTCAGAAACTATAAAGTTTTGTTATAGTAAACCTTTAATAAAAAAGATTTAAAATTATAAGCTAAATCGAAAATACGATTCGTATATAGGGTGTTCTATTTAAAAAAATACAACTTTGTGCTGTCCTAGTTTTTTGGCTCACCCTGTAGAAACCTAAATATTACTAAAAGCTGCGTAAAAATAAACTGTATCAAACAATAAATACAGTTTCTTTGTAAATTTCACCGAAAAGGCACAAACTTACTTCATCCAATCGTTGACTCACCCTGTATATCCAATTAACATACTTAAAACTCATTACAATTTCTATCTATAAATATCTAGTGTTTGTCAACATCTGGATTTTTGAAACTTTAAATGTCTCTGGAATCGTAAGTTTTGAAGCCCTTTGAATCAAAATAAATATCTGGAAAAAACATTATTTTAATTTTTGGTACTCCAAAAAACTTTAAGAGTTGCGTTTCTAGAGAGTTAAGTTTGAAACACCGAAAATTCGTTTCCTCATGCACTTTACATCCTTATAATATTGCAAGTTTTGAATTTGTATTGTATGTGAAGCCTATTGCTTCCAAGCAATAGGCCTCTCATGAACAAATTCTCAATCGATTCTAATTATAATCAAATAATATAAGGAGTCCGCGAAAATGTGAGGAATCTCTCGGATTAAAAAAAAAGTGGAAGGAATACTATAAGTTTATATAAACTTTTTCCGTCTAGGCTTCCCCTTCGGAGATATGGGCTCCCACCTAGCTGCAGTGGAATCAAGAAAGTCGTGACCCCATTTTGTTTACGCCCTGTATGATAAGAACTTTTGACGACGTTTTTTACATACCTCTAACGACTGACTAAAAATTATTCATGTCGCTAATCCTAATCGTTTTCGAAAAAACGTCATTTTATTTACACTGTTAGTCACCTAGCTTTTGTCGGGTTGAATATGAAAAAGAGGAATTTTTCCCTGTCAGCATAGTTTCAATAAAAAGTTAAACTAACTACTTAGTTAAAGTCTCATACACGGCGGGATCGGTGAATTGAGGACTGCTGTACCCACTACATTAACTCAGCATTGCTCCTTATTTGATCACGATAAAACATGATTCTCTGTAGAAGTTCCTCCCTACTATCGACCTCGGTGGAATACACTAAGGTTTTGAGGTATTTCCACAGGTGAAAACCCAACGACGTTAGATTGAGAGAATAAGGAAGCCAGGCAATAGGTTCTCCTCTGCAAAAGTTAATAGTTTTCGAGATACAGAGGGATGAGTTGCGTCCGCACTAACTAAATGGAAATTAGATTCCTGTCAAATTCGTTACAAATTCAGTATCTTGTAGGTCTAGATATCCTGATCAAAAGTTCCTGTGGGCACAAAGTCCAAAAGTTAATAGATTTCGAGATACAGAGCGATGAGTTGCTCCCGATCCACCTTTTACATAGGCAATGCATGAATAAGAAAACTACCAAAAAGAGGTCAAAAATGGGCTTTTGCATTCAAAAAATCATTCAAACTACAAGCCTCAGCTTGACCATTGACCTCAAGGTCATATAAGATTCAAATATTACGAAAATCGAAAAATATCTCAGAAAAAAAGTTTTTATCTTGTAAATCTACTTCTTAAGGAGAAGTTTTTTCATAAAAAATGACATCTTGACAATGTTTGACCTTAAACCTTGATCTAAATGAAGTATTTTTTTGATTATGCGATTTCAATATTTTGGTACATAGTTTGCAATGTTTTACTCTGCATATACACACACACACACACATATATATATATATATATATATATATATATATATATATATATATATATATATATATATATATATATATATATATAACTAATTCTCAGCGATTTACGAGACGAACCGCACTTGAAAATGCCAAATGAGATTTTGGCGAAACTTCGTGAAAACGATTTTTTGAACGAACGGGTTGAAACCTGGAATCAAACCATTCATATATATGGATATATATATATATATATATATATATATATATATATATATATATATATATATATATATATATATATATATATATATGAAGTAAAATACGAACAGTTAATGCAAACTTCTCTCCATCTTATCGTTTCTGTGTTAGAGGTTGCACAGTTAAAACAAATTGTTATAAAACGCAATTCATCCTATTCCACCATCATCGAGATGATGGCCTACCTGTACCACCATACCGAGAAAAAAGTCAAAACTTACCCTCCCCGCCACCTCTAATACAGAAAGGATAAGATGGAGAGAAGTTTGCATTTACTGTTCGTATTTTACTTCATTCTATACACGGAGTTGCATGTACTTGTATGTTTGCTGAATGTGATTTCAGCACTACAACGGCATAATGTGGATATATCCACTGCTATTGCATCTCACACGGAGGAATCCGTGAAAGCCGCATAAACATATATATATATATATATATATATATATATATATATATATATATATATATATACATACATATACATATATATATATATATATATATATATATATATATATATATATATATATATATATATATATATATATATATATATATATATATAGAATATGTATTGTACATTTACCTTACGCCTTGCTTATGTAAATGGTGGATCGGGCGCAACTTATCCCTCTAATCTCGAAAACTATTAACTTTTGGACTTTGTACCCATAGGAACTTTTGATCAGGACATCTAGACCTCCAACATACTGAGTTTTCAACGAATTTGACTGGGATCCAATTTCCATTTGGTTGGTGCGGGGTCCTTTCTTCATTTAGTCACGCCGGCAATAGAAATGGTCCAGTCAAAAAATTGCCAATGGTTAGATCTAATGTTGATGATGTGAAAGAATAGTTGCATGAGGATTTTCATCTGCCCATACATGTGAGTTGAATAAATTTATGATACTATTTTTGGTAAACCCTCCTTCATCCGTGAAGAGAATAGTCCTAATGATAACCTCCTAGCTTCCAAAGCATTGTAAGATGCAAGACAGTACATCAGATGCATATCTGCATACTCAATAAACGTGTTTTCCATATTTCGAATTATTTCACAATTAATTTCACCACGAAGCCCAAAAATTAGTAAATTTATATCCAAGCAAAAAATCAATGTATCAGCCATGTGAAAGTTGACAAGTTCACATTTTTTGTGAACCGAGACCGAACTGCAATGCACAGAATTAGATTTTTTTAACTAAAGGCGGGTTTTCCTAGCAACGCAGATTTTACGCGGCGTAGAACTTAATACGGTCGGCGTAAAACGCCGAGAACTTCTCTAATGAAAATCACATGCAGGCGTTATCCTACACTGAGTAAAAACGACTTGCGCCATCTTAATACGGTCGACGCAACAGGACGAACAATCTAGACAAGCGTCTGGGTGCAGACCGCTGCTGTCGATTTTAAAGCTTCGCGCATGCATCCAGTGCTGCTCTTTCCCGCCAATGTCGACGGGATTGAACGAAATTCGAAACAAACATAACCCCACAATTTTAGTTTAAATTTAACGAATTCGAACGTTGGCTTTGTTCTGTATTCCTTTATATTTTTTTATGAGTTTGTGTATTTGACTAATTTCATTTTTGTATGTGTACTCTTCTACGCTTCGCACCCTTATTTTCTATAATCAACTTGTCTTGATTTTCAAATCTTATCCAAGTGTTGTGAATCAAAAAAATGGCACACTGGGGAATGTAAAATGGATTTTTCCAAACCTTCCAATTTGAGAACTCACGTTAAAAGAAAGCACCCAGGTATGTTTCTATTATACATACATGTTTGTAATAATCGTTAAACTAATATAATGTTTATTTATCGGTCAATACCTTTTAGATAAAATAGATATACTTTCGCCAAAAACAAGAACTATATCCGGTGGTCATGTGTGCAATGAATGTAAAAAATGCTTTATGAGCCTTGGTAATTTGAGATTCCATATAAAACAAAAACATCCTGGTAAGTTTATATAACTAGAAAGTAATAAAAACTTTTTATATTATACAGCATTTTTTTGTTTTTTAGGCAAATTAGAAGAACTAGCTTCTATTGAAAGGAAAAACTATAAATGCAACCAGTGTGATTGCGAATTTTATCTGCTAAAACAATTACTTTGTCATCGAAATTCATACTTACACTGCTCCTCTGAAACCAACCCTTGCTGCTGTGAGGAGTCAGTAGCAATCAATGAACTCGGTAATTTCAAAGTCGAGCAACAGTAACACCCCTCACAACAAAAATATACCGACTCAGAGGCGTCTATTTACTACTAAGAAGCAAAATAAAATAAAAAAGCAAACTCTGAACAAGCTCAAGCTCTCGGGTGATGAGGCGGACATTTTAACACTAAACTTATTATATGAATGAAAAGTAATAAGTTGTGTGAAATGCCATAGCCTAATATGGATGGTAAATCTATCCCACAACCGATTACATTATTTTGTTGAGTTGCTATCAAAATTAGTTACAATATGTCCAAACATTGTACTTTAACCTCATAGTTCTATATACTATGTAAATTTTTCTGAAAGTTGCCTAGTTACTGTTCTGCAAATTAGAATTTAAAAAAATATGTCTTAATATTCAGAAAAAAAAATTACACTGCCTAAATTTTCTGTCATGTTCCCTTGGAGTTAAATTTATTGATTTGTAAGGAATTTCCATGAAGATAGGCGATATATTTATTTATTAAAAAAATATATGTTTTTCACAAATTAATTTAAAGATTATGTAATTGAATTGATCCCAGAATAAGCTTAAAATAAAAAGTAGATGATCTTTTAGGAAGTGAGCAACCTGAAATAAAATCTCAAATATTTTTAAATAAATTATTTATAAAAAGCAGAGAGGTGTAAAAAGGGGGCTAGAGCTTTCAAACCCTAACATTTCAACAATAATATTGATTTTTGAGTTATGTTGATTATTTCGCCACTACGTTATACCACTAAGAAAAAAAATTGTATTCTTTGATATTTCTAAATAAGAAACACTTGACGTTTCAAAAGCTAATCTGGTGTTGAAACATCAAATATCTGTTATTTAAAAATATCCAAAAATACAACGAAAAACTATGGATTAATCAACAATAATCAAATGTTTTGTATTACTTTTTATCAAAATAATAAATTATTACAAAATTGAAACAATGTGTTTTCATTTTAATCATTTTTTTTTACATCTCACATGGCTGATTATTAAAACTTTCATTGCGGTCAAGTTCTAAATAGTTATGTATTTAGAATATTATAGAAATAAAAGAATTACTTTGATTTTATACAAGCTACTATATTTTAATTCATACATTTTTCAGATGTCAAAATTTTTTTGATTAATAAGTAACTTGATATTTCAAAATTATCATTTAGTTTTCTTCTAAGTATTTATTATCCAATGTTTAATCATTTCCATTATGAACTAAATTATTTAAGACTTTCAACACCAAAACAGTTAAATGAATTTTAAGTATGGGTATTCTAAATCTTTTCTATACAAATCTTTCCTTTTTCAATGAAACTTATTCATCGTTTTCTCAAACCTTAACGAAAGCGGACCTGACTGAACAAAAAATTTAATATAAAACGAAATGTTGGGGTTATGTTTGTGTCAACATTGGCGGAAAAGAATAGCACTTGACGCATGTGCAAAGCTTGAAAATAGATAGCAACGGTCTGCACCTAGACGCTTGTACAGGACGACTGCTCCGAGAGCAGTCTATTCAGTTGTACGCTGCGTGTAGTGAAAGAAGTGTTCCGATATTTTGCTGAAAATGAATTCACAAAAACAACAGATCCGTTTTAGTGCTACCGAGGACGAACAATTGGTAGAAATAGTGAGTGGTTACCCTATTCTTTGGAACATAAGCTTCAAGAGTTTAAAAATGTTGTCAAAAAGGACAAAATTTGGAATGAAATGCACAAAATGTAAAATGCGCTTTAAATTTTACTTCTTCGTGAAGCAGATGTCTATGGATAAGTAATTTAAATGCTCCTTCGCTGCTTCAATTTTGTAATAATTGACTAGCAGAATTTCTAGTGGCACTATGAATCGTGGTTAATAAGTCAATCTCTTTTTTCGAAATTTCGTCCTTTAATATTAATAAAGCCAAAGATTTTCTTTAACTTTTAGATAAATTCATCGCGATGGTCGTCACACAACTGACAATCCTAGGAAAACACTTTTAGGCAGCGCATTGGTTGTTGCGTTGCGTCGGCCGAACTACGTTCTATGCCACGCAAAATGTCCGTATCTAGGAAAACTCGCCTTTAAGGGGCAATCTCTAATTTTGGATTTTTTTAATCATAAGGGTCAAGGTTGAACATTTAAAAGGAACAAAAATGTATCTTTTATCGAAATACGCCAAATATATGATGTAATTAAAATGACGTTTTTTTCGACAACGGTTAAGATAGCGACATGAATGAAAAGTTCTTCATTTTTAGTTAATAATTAAAGCTATGTAGAATCGTTGTCGAAAGTTCTTATCATTCAGGTTATAAGAAAGTGAGTGTCGCAGCTAGTCCGTCCCTGCAGTTGTGAATAATTCACAACATTTTCTTGGATAGTAATTTGAAAGGTCTTTCCTGATACACATCGCAAAAAAAAAATTGAAATACAGCTTGTGATTCAATAATAATGTGTAAAAAACTTGATTTCATTGCAGCTCTTTGGAAGCACATGTCTCCCAAGAGGGGGCCTATCCGAAAAAAGTTTATATGAATTTGTAATATTCCTTTCACGTATTTGTCTCATATCCGGGAGAGTCCCACATTTTCGCGGACACTCTGTATAATACTATAACCTACAAAAGACACTCAGTTATCAAAATATTCTGAAATGCTAGAAAAACATCTTTAAAAAGACTTTCTTTATTTTTTAATCGCATGAAAGGCTTTAAAATAGTTAAAAATAAAAAACTAATTTTTTGACTACTTCTGCTGTTAAAAAAATTGCAAGGCTTGAAGCTAAACATTTCAGTAAAATTTTCCTTAATTCTACTTCTTTTTCCTTTTAAATGCTTCCTAGTTTTTCTGTAGCTCTTTTCCTTCCAGAGAAATTAACTTGACATGTTTTATTTGATTTAAAGGGTGTTTTTTATAGAGGTATAGAACTTTTAAATGGAATAAAACAAAGATGAATTTTTTAAATTGACATGAAATTTACTTTATTCGAAAGATAACCGTCTGGCATTATAATTTAAATATGACTTCTGGCATATGACCGCCACGGCTGGCTCGGACGTAGTCTAATGTGGAGGTCCAATTTTCGATGACTTTTTCCAACATTTGTGGCCGTATATCGGCAATAACGCGGCGAATGTTGTCCTCCAAGTGATCAATCGTTTCGGGCTTATCGGCGTAGACTAGCGACTTCACATATTCCCACAGAAAATAGTCTAGCGGCGTTATGTCGCACGTTCTTGGAGGCCAATTCACGGGTCCGAAACGTGAAACTATGCGGTTACCAAACGTTTCCTTCAATAAATCAATTGTGGTACGAACAGTGTGACATGTAGCGCCGTCTTGTTGAAACCACAGCTCCTGCACATCATGGTTGTTCAATTGATGAACGAAAAAGTCAGTAATCATGGCTCTATAGCGATCACCATTGACTGTAACGTTCTGACCAGCATCGTTTTTAAAGAAGTACGGACCAATGATTCCACCAGCCCATAAAGCACACCAAACAGTCAGTTTTTCTGGATGTAACGGTGTCTCAACATACACTTGATGATTATCATCACTCCAAATACGGCAGTTTTTGTTTATTGACGTATCCATTCAAACAAAAGTGAGCTTCATCGCTAAACAAAATTCGCTTATGAAAATCGGGATCAACGGCAATCTTGTTTTGGGCCCATTCTCCGAATCTACGCCTTGCTAGGTGATCGTGTGGCTTCAATTCTTGCACGAGTTGGATTTTGTAAGCACGCAAACCAAGATCTTTCCGCAAAATCTTCCATAAAGTGAATGGACGCATATCCAATTCCTGTGCACGATGGCGGATAGACTGATTCGAGTCTTCCTCTACGCTACGCTCTACAGCAGCAATGACTTCTTCTGTATGCACTGTACGACGTCTTTGTGGATGCGTATTATTATTTAGAGTAAAAGTGGTGCGAAAACGTTCCATAGTTATGTAGCATTTAAATTTACCAGTTAGCATCAATGCTACATGTTTTTAGTAATATGATATAATTTGTATCTTTTTACCTGATTAAATTTAGTTATTTATCCCGTAGTTTAAAATAGTAAACATAGAATTTATTTTTTTGGTTTACAACTCTTTTGGTCTTGTAACTTATCAATTTTTTTTACACAGTTCGTAAATTGCTGTAGTTTATATATCACATTATTTGGTTTGAATTTAAAAGTCGTAAATATTTAATTTTTAATAAACTCTCATTTGTTTACATTCAATTTCAGTATTAAAAGTATAAGGTTATAGTCGGTAACATAGTTCAGTTAGCATTTGCTGTGAATGTATACCCATTCGTTGACACGAACACGGCATGTCGAGATCGATCATTTAAGGTTGAGTGTGCAGTATGGAATTTGTGGCAATTTTTTAGAACTTTGTTTTAATCGTGATTAGTGACTTTGAACTGTTTGATCATAATTTCCTTTTGATAATTTTCCATGGCCTGCCCATACTTGACGTATTAACTGGTGGTCAGTGTAAGTTCGGAACTAGGTTAAAGTGCTCCAGGTTGAGAATAAGGTTGGCAAGACTAAATATTAATATCACTAAGATTTGTCACGTCTGGTTGCAAGAGAGATTTGTATTTTCGTTCCCTTTCCTGTTGAACCGCCGAAGGCAGCAGACCAATCCTGCCACCAGCTCTGAAAGGGCGGACGGTCAAGTTTTTTTGTTAAGTCCACTAATCAATGAGGTAAGATTTTGCCCTTTATCTTTACGAACATGTGGTAAAAACAACATTTTATTTCAGGGCTCTTTGGCTATTCGGCTATTCGACTACTTGGCTATTTGACTATTTGGCTATGTGAATATTAGAAGCCAGTTCTTTTTTATCTTTGGGCTTTTCATCTTGATATTGCTGTCATGACTTCTTGATGGTTCGGGTCCTAGTTTTCCTGTCCAGGTGACCACGACTGTTTCAACCTTGCCCTGCGTTTGATTGGTGAGTTGGAAGTGGCCCTGTGAAGCCACAATCCATCCACAACACAACAGGAATCCTAGCAACAGCGATAAAGTGAGAGGTACCATAGAATATACCAGGTAGGAGAAAAACCTTAAGTTAGGGATTCAAGTTGTGATTCAATTTTTTTATAACACAAACAAAACTACATAATTATATTTTGGTGTAAGGTAATAACATGTGAGAACTTTTGATAACTCAATAAAACGTACGTTATTGGCGACTAAGGTTCTAGAACGTTTGCGGCCAAATCTTATATAACCTTTTAAAACCGAGGTGATAGTTATCAAGAGAGTAAAAATAAAACATTGTAAGCACAATTCAAATTTATGTAAATAATAATTTTTTTTATGGGGAATAAAATGGAATTGCTATTTTGTTTTAATTAAGTCGTTTTATTGTGGAGCTATACACCTACCGTCAATAATTTAAAATCATTCCTCATACCTAAGTGTTTTCCTGTTTAATCACTAGGTAAGTAACACAGATAATGTAAAACAGGTGGCGCCTATTGGGTAATCAAAGCAGAGCACAACTATCTCTAAAAGAGATACGAACCTAGCCTCCGACATATTGAGCTGCCGTACGCATCCGTTGCCGTACCCTGTAAAAAGGGGACGCCGCAAAAAATGACGCCCTGAACGTGGAGCTTGTGCTTTGTTTTGAATTTTTATATTTTACTGGTGTTTAGCAAAATAATTTAACGTTGAGTATCCTGAATTGAATTGAAATTTCTATGCGGTTAAATTCATGTGTCAGATTTAAATTAATTTTCATTAGTAACATATTTTTATTGTAATTCCATTTTGTTTCATCTGAGTAATGACAATTTTATAAAACCTAAGAAACATTCACAGGTTACTCGAGTAAACTTTCTCCGAGAAACAGTCAGGTTATAATTTATATATTTTTTTAAGAGCCCTCATTGATTTTAATATCACAGTAACTTCACAGTATTTTAGGTATTTTACAGCTTATAGTAGTGAATTTTGTACTTTTTATGTACAGGGTGTTCAGGTGGACACAGTTTTTTATACGTTTATGTAAGGTCTATTATTTTGGCTAAATTGCTGAAGATTTTCTAATTAGTTTGTGAGTTAGTTTAGTTTAAAGGGTATTTTATATCGTACATATTTTTGATTTGTTTAAGTCTCGTGAAGATTTGCATATTTTTTTTTGAGCTATTTAAAAGTTGTAGAATGATTTTACATTTTATCTCAGGTAGTAAAATTTATACCCGATTAGAAATACTTTTTTGCTATTAAACCATTTTGAACCGATAACAGTTTAAAACATTTGGTGATAAGAAAAATATTTAATTTTTTTTTCCGGTATTTTACAGCTATTTTCCTAAAACTTGATTTAAATGTGTTAAAAGTCCAGCAAAAAGTAATCTAGAGAATTTGATTTTTTTATATAAAAAAAAAAAAAGAAATTGTTGGTGACCAAGCCAAAGAAACTTGAGATTTTATTTTTTGGATACTTTTTATAGATAACAGGATATGAATAAAATAAATACCAATTTTAAAATTTAGCTTTGCTTGAAAATTTATGCATGATTAGTTGGGACTTATTATTCTGAAGTTTGATAAAATAAATTATTTTTTTATTGATACAGGGTGTACGATTACTGCTGTTTTTTTAAGTTTCCTTATTTTAATGTTTGATCAATGCAATCATTTGATTTAGATTTTAGTGAAGTTATTTAATTGCTTTTGAAATAAAATAATTTTTTCTATTTGATTTGCTATACAGGGTAGGACAAACTGTTTGTTTTATAGAATTGATTTAACTTTGGAGATACGGTTATTGTTTTCAACTAAGTAAAGAATACTTTGTCATTTAAAAATAATAACTTGATTTAGTGTATTTATTTTCAAATTTTATATCATCATGGATATTTATAATTTTCAACCCAATCATTTACTTGAATATGAGTTGGACTACGAGTTAAAAATTCGTTTGTTAACTTCTTTACGTACTGTCGCAGACAAACGCAAGATACTTGCTAGAATTCTAAAGAGAGAACAATCGAGTCCGGGTAAAGATATTAACTTAAATATTTGCACTTTGACTTTTGAGGAAGAAAAAATCAGTATACAACGCAGTTTAGACTCTATACAAGGGGTGATAGATGAGTTTGACGGTAATGCTAATGATTCTCTTATTAATAGAGTGAAGTCGCGTTTAGCTCACGTGGTAGGAAGAGCAAAAAGAATTCCAATGCCCAAGGATGAAAATAGAGCTTCTGTAATATTTTCTTATATTCAGGAAGTGACCGCGAGTTGTCTTTTATTGGAATCGAACTTGTTAGATAAAATTCCGGATGGTCAACATGTTGAACTTACAACATCTCAATTGCCGGTGATCAATGTAGCAGCACCTGTAGTGCATTGCGCGACGCGTATTTTACCTATTAGTGAGTGGCAAGTTAATTTTAATGGGGACGCGAAAAAACTTTATCCATTTTTGGAACGGTTAACTGAATTAGCGCAGGCACGTAATATTTCTCCGCAGGAGTTATTTAATTCAGCTGCCGAATTTTTCATAGGAGACGCGTTTGTGTGGTATCGAAGTGTTAAATCTTCGGTAACTGATTGGGATTCATTGGTATCGAAATTAAAGAAGGATTTTTTTCATGATGATGTAGATGATGATATATGGGAGCAAATTAAAAGAAGGAAACAAAAGAAAAATGAATCTACGATAGTTTTTATTGCTCATTTAGAAGCTCTTTTTTCTCGATTATCTAGACCTCCAGCAGAAGTTTCAAAAGTTAAAAATATTAAAAGAAATCTTTTACCAGATTTTATTAGTAGGTTGGCTTTAATAGATGTTAATAATGTTTCGGAACTTTCAGAACTTTGTCGTAAGTTAGAAGAGGCTGATTACCTTAAAGACAAATCTAGGCCTAAGGATGAAATTGCTAGCATTAACAGTATGGCTAACACGAACCAAAGTTTAGATAATAATAGTCATTTTAACAAGCAAAATAATTCTAGAAAAAATTTCAAAAAAGATGGTCAAAGATTTTCTCATTTTCATTCTAAAAATTTGCCTTCTACATCTAACAGCAAACCTGATAATAATTTAAATAAAAATAATTCTAATAAAGATAATAAACCTAAAGCTTCTGTAACATGTTGGAATTGTAAACAGCCTAATCATGTTTATTTGGACTGTAAGGCCCCTAGAGGTTTATTTTGTTTTAAATGTGGCGAACCTAACACCAAATCTTCAGGGTGCCCTAAATGTTCAAAAAACTAGTAAGGGAAGTGAATCGAAGAGGCAGTTTCACCTTTCCCAGAACTCGTGCCTCATTTAATTATCGTAGTTTTCATAAATCTTTTAAAAAATCAAAAACATTTTTTAATTCAAATAATAAAAATTTAAAAAGAGAATATTTTAGCCATACTGATTGGAAAAACTGGCTGAATACAGTTTCTAAATTTTTTAAAGATAGTACTTCTTTTAATCGACTCCATTTTTCTGAAAACAAGCAAATTTCGCCCTTATTCATTAATAAATATTTAGATAACCGACCTTACATAAATGTGAAGTTGCTTGATGTGGACATTACGGTTTTATTGGATTCAGGTGCTACATCTTCTATAGTTGGTTCTAGAGGTGTAGATATTTTAGGTAATTTAGGTCTTAAGATATGCCCAGCACAAATTAAGAATATTTGTACTGCTGATGGTAAACAGCAAAGTGTTAAAGGCACAGTTGATTTACCTCTTGTTATTGACAATTCTTGTCAAGTTATTAATGCTCTAGTGGTTCCTTCATTGCCACAAGCATTTATATTTGGGTGTGACTTTGCGAAAAAATTTAATATTTTAGTTAATTTTAAGAATAATTCTTGGCATGTGCAAGATATAAATTCTAAATTAGAAGTGTCCAATAATGATTTGAGTCACTCTTTTAATAGTTGTAATTTGAGATTACATCCTTTGGATGAACTTTCTACAGCAGAGCGCGAACAAGCGGAAAAAATTATTGAATCATTTAATGAAATTAGTAGTAAAGATAGATTAGGTCGTACGGATAAAATTACTTTGACTATTGACACGGGTGACGCGCTTCCTTTTAAAAAGAGACCGTTTGTTTTGTCTCCATATATGTCAAAAATTTTGAACAATGAGTTGGATGAAATGTTAAAGTTAGGTGTCGTAGAGCCATCTACAAGTCTGTGGTGTTCTCCTGTTTTATTAGTTAAGAAACCAAATGGAACGTACCGATTATGTTTTGACGGACGTTCACTTAATGAAATCAGTCGTCCTGACCGGTATCCAATGCCTAATATTGACAGAATTTTAACATCTCTTCGAAATGCTAAATATATTTCATCGATAGACCTTCGAAAAGCTTTTTGGCAGATCCCTTTGGATGAATCTTCGAAAGAAAAAACAGCTTTTGCAGTAGTCGGAAGAGGACTTTTCCAGTTTGTTACCATGCCCTTTGGTCTCAGAAATGCTGCACAGACGCAACAGCGCCTGGTAGATGCAATATTTGGTCCTCGCTATGAGCCAAATATATTCACCTATCTGGATGATATTTTAATAGTGTCAGAAGATCTTGATTCACATCTTAGATTGTTATCAGAGGTCAAAGAAAAATTGAAAGATGCCAATCTGACTATAAATCTGGAAAAATGTGACTTTTTCAAAACATCTTTGAAATTTTTAGGCTATATTGTGGGTTCGAATTCTTTGCGTACTGACCCCGATAAGGTTTCTAGCATGATTAATTATAGCAGACCTAGGAATACTACTGAAGTAAAGCGTTTTGTTGGTCTTTGCTCATGGTATAGAAGATTTATAAAGGATTTTTCTACTCTGATGTCTCCAATAAATGATCTCCTAAAAGGACGTAGGAAAGGACAAAAAATTGAGTGGAATAGTGCAGCTGAAGAATCTTTTATTAAAATTAAACAACTCTTAGTATCTGCTCCTATATTATCTCAACCAGACTTTTCACAGCGATTCTATATAGCGAGCGACGCATCAAATACAGGTTTAGGAGGAGTTCTAACGCAGATAATTGATGGTGAAGAGCGAGTGATTGCCTACGCCAGTAGATCTTTATCTAGAGCAGAGCGAAACTATTCTGTAGTGGAAAAAGAATGCCTGGGTGTACTTTTTTGTATTGAAAAATTCCGAGGATTTATTGAAGGTGTTCCTTTTACTGTCATTACAGATCATTATAGTTTATTGTGGCTTAACACTCTAAAAAATCCAAGTGGAAAATTAGCTCGTTGGGCTGTTCGACTTAGACAGCATACCTTTGATTTAGTACACAGAAAAGGAGCTCAAAATGTCATTCCAGACGCCTTGTCCCGTAATCCACATAGAGAAGAAGAGATAGAAGATTCTGATTCAAGCAGTAAGGAAGAATTAGTGGTGGGAACCCTAGATGTCGATCGTATTGATCCGTGGTACGATAATTTACGCCAGAAAATTTTAGATAATCCAAGCAATTATCCACAATGGAAAGTGGATAATGATTTTGTTTTGAAATTTGTCCCAAACTGCCTTTCTATGAATGTGAATGTTCCTGAATGGAAATACTTAGTACCTAAACCCCAAAGAACAGAAATTATAGACTCTTGTCATAGTCCTCCGAACTGTGGTCATTTCGGATTTTATAAGACATTTCATCGTCTACAAGAAAGATATTATTGGCCAAAAATGCGCCAAGACATTCTTAAATTTGTTAAGAATTGTTTAGTCTGTGGAGCTCAGAAAGCACCAAATACTTCGCAAATGGGACACATGGGTAAAGAGAAATCAGTAGATTATCCATTTCAAGTAATAGCAGTAGACTTAATAGGCCCTCTACCTCGTTCAAGAAAAGGAAACAAATGGCTTTTAGTAGTCGCTTGTTGGTTTACCAAGTACACATTACTTTTTCCTTTAAGAAGTTCCAAAGTTCAATATATTGAAGAGGTACTAGAAAATAAAGTTTTTCATGTCCATGGTCCTCCATCTCTACTTATTTGCGATAATGGCACACAGTTTGTTTCAAAAACTTTCAAAAAATTAAGTCAAACATATGAGTTTAATATAAGATTTAATCCTGTTTATTCACCACAATGTAATTTCGTAGAAAGAAATAATAGGACAATTGGTACAGCAATTAGGAGTTACATAGACAGCCACGAAAATTGGGATAAAGAAATAGCTAAAATTCAACAAGCTATTAATACTTCAAAACATGAAGTCACCGGTTTTACTCCAGCGTTTTTAGTTTACGGTAGGCATGTTCCTTTGTCAGGTAGTTATTACAAAGATTTGAATGTCGACGTCAGTGTTGATGATGAGATAATTCCTGGTGACAGAAATGCCTATGCGGCCAACTTAAAAGGTCTAAAAGATATTTTTGTTGAAGTGAGAATGAAGATTCATAAGGCGTATGAACGTAATTCTCGTGCGTATAATCTTAGAAAACGCGATATTTCTTTTAATGTAGGTGACCATGTTTGGCGTAAAAATAAAGTTCTTTCAAGTGCTGTAGATAAGTTTACCGCAAAGTTAGTCCCCAAATATGTTCATTGTAAAGTAAGAAAGAAACTTTCCAACCTTATTTATGATTTAGATAATATTGATGGTTCTAAAGCTGGAAAGTGGCATATCAAAGATCTAAAACCTTTCAATGATTCTATTTCAGAGGATTCTGATTCTGACCTTTCAGAAGAAGAATAAGTTTATTAAGTTTTGAAAAGTTTGCTTCAAAGTTGTAAGTTTGTTTAGGCAACTTATTGGGTGCTGACCCGTATTGATTTTTGGTTATTAGCAGTTTTGCTACTTTTAAGTTTATTAAGTTTCTGGGAAGTTTGCTTCCAAGTAAATAAGTTGTTTAAGAGACTTACTGGTGCTGACCTGTATTGATTTTTAGTTGTTAGCATTTTTGCTATTTTGAGATTTTTAGGAAGTTTGCTTCCAGGTTAGTGCGTTTGTTTAAGTTAATTATTGAGTGATGACTCGTAGGAATTTTTAGTTATTAGCTGTATTGCTATTTTTTAAGTATTTTGGATAATGGCCATATCCGAAGTATTGCTTAAGTGATAGGTTTTTTTACCTTGTTTTTTTTGAAGCAAACGTTTAGAGTTTTTATATCTTCTGAGGAAGGGTTAGTTTAAGTATGGACTGGTTTTGAATAAACTTTAGTATTGCTTGGATCTTGTATAACCTAAGGGCTGGTTATTTTAAAGTTTTAGAGTTTTTGGCGTCTTCTAATGAAAGATATCTTAGTTATTACGAGATATCATATCCTGTAAGCTTTTCCTAGTTTGTTTTTATAGGCTGTGGAGTGTTGGGTGCTGCCAGGCATCATTCAAACATGCTTACGCATGCCAAGTTGGAAGGGTGAGCATGGGGGGTGTTAATTTTGGCGTGTCATGACTAATGAGCTGGCACCATGGCTGGGTTGCACTACTGTGTTTCGCCTGAGCTCCGGTCTCTGGTCGTTTTGTGTGTTGGGCTGGTTGCAGTGGCACTTTACGGAACACCCTAATTCTCAATTTTTGTTTTCAAGCTTACAGTAATGCGTTAGGCATTTTTTTAGTCTGGTAAAAACTATATTTTACTCCCTTTTGTAGGTGGACATCTGGGTCACCAATTCTGTCGTTCTTCCACCTTTCGGGACACCATAATGTGGTGGGTGCTCCTGGTCTTTTCGGGCGTGGGTGAGTATGTTCATCAGATTTTCTGGAGTGAGGCCAGTATACGAGGGTTTTTCATGCCGCTTGAAAAGGCGCAATGCTGGCTTAGTAATTTTCTCGTTTTTTTCGCTTCGAAATTTGGTGGATATGACTCGTTCTCGTTTGGAATTATTGGTGGGCATTTCACTTTGGGATGGTTTCCCGGAAATTTGTTTGAATGCTTAGAGCATTCGATTCTACAGTGAATTGTATATAAGTAAATCTGAAGTTGTATAGTGTTGATATAATGGTCTCATAACTGGATTTGTTACGGCCGTGTGTCTAAGTATACTGCTGATAAGTTTGTCCTAATTTATATCTATAGTCATGACAGTCTGTTTACTTGTATTAACAATTCTGGGTGTATAATGTTAGAGATTTTTTTTGTACATTTTAGTTTATGATTTTTATCTTTTAAGTGATTTCTTTGGTGTTTGTAAAATTTATTCAGGAGTTGTAATTCTGAACTTGTACGTAATTTGGCAGACCTTTACCGATTTTGACTCTTCACGACTTTGTAGTTTTCCAGATTTGACTTACCGATGTTGTCTTCCGCAAGGACGTGTGATACGCGTAGATATCAATCCAAATGTTTTTCCAAGGACAGGGTTATGTTTTTCTTTGTTTTCAAAATAGCCTATCAAGATAGTCTATTTTTTTTTCGGAGAGGGGTAAATGTAGCATTTAAATTTACCAGTTAGCATCAATGCTACATGTTTTTAGTAATATGATATAATTTGTATCTTTTTACCTGATTAAATTTAGTTATTTATCCCGTAGTTTAAAATAGTAAACATAGAATTTATTTTTTTGGTTTACAACTCTTTTGGTCTTGTAACTTATCAATTTTTTTTACACAGTTCGTAAATTGCTGTAGTTTATATATCACATTATTTGGTTTGAATTTAAAAGTCGTAAATATTTAATTTTTAATAAACTCTCATTTGTTTACATTCAATTTCAGTATTAAAAGTATAAGGTTATAGTCGGTAACATAGTTCAGTTAGCATTTGCTGTGAATGTATACCCATTCGTTGACACGAACACGGCATGTCGAGATCGATCATTTAAGGTTGAGTGTGCAGTATGGAATTTGTGGCAATTTTTTAGAACTTTGTTTTAATCGTGATTAGTGACTTTGAACTGTTTGATCATAATTTCCTTTTGATAATTTTCCATGGCCTGCCCATACTTGACGTATTAACTGGTGGTCAGTGTAAGTTCGGAACTAGGTTAAAGTGCTCCAGGTTGAGAATAAGGTTGGCAAGACTAAATATTAATATCACTAAGATTTGTCACGTCTGGTTGCAAGAGAGATTTGTATTTTCGTTCCCTTTCCTGTTGAACCGCCGAAGGCAGCAGACCAATCCTGCCACCAGCTCTGAAAGGGCGGACGGTCAAGTTTTTTTGTTAAGTCCACTAATCAATGAGGTAAGATTTTGCCCTTTATCTTTACGAACATGTGGTAAAAACAACATTTTATTTCAGGGCTCTTTGGCTATTCGGCTATTCGACTACTTGGCTATTTGACTATTTAGCTATGTGAATATTAGAAGCCAGTTCTTTTTTATCTTTGGGCTTTTCATCTTGATATTGCTGTCATGACTTCTTGATGGTTCGGGTCCTAGTTTTCCTGTCCAGGTGACCACGACTGTTTCAACCTTGCCCTGCGTTTGATTGGTGAGTTGGAAGTGGCCCTGTGAAGCCACAATCCATCCACAACACAACAGGAATCCTAGCAACAGCGATAAAGTGAGAGGTGCCATAGAATATACCAGGTAGGAGAAAAACCTTAAGTTAGGGATTCAAGTTGTGATTCAATTTTTTTATAACACAAACAAAACTACATAATTATATTTTGGTGTAAGGTAATAACATGTGAGAACTTTTGATAACTCAATAAAACGTACGTTATTGGCGACTAAGGTTCTAGAACGTTTGCGGCCAAATCTTATATAACCTTTTAAAACCGAGGTGATAGTTATCAAGAGAGTAAAAATAAAACATTGTAAGCACAATTCAAATTTATGTAAATAATAATTTTTTTTATGGGGAATAAAATGGAATTGCTATTTTGTTTTAATTAAGTCGTTTTATTGTGGAGCTATACACCTACCGTCAATAATTTAAAATCATTCCTCATACCTAAGTGTTTTCCTGTTTAATCACTAGGTAAGTAACACAGATAATGTAAAACAGGTGGCGCCTATTGGGTAATCAAAGCAGAGCACAACTATCTCTAAAAGAGATACGAACCTAGCCTCCGACATATTGAGCTGCCGTACGCATCCGTTGCCGTACCCTGTAAAAAGGGGACGCCGCAGTTAATCGAATTAATTGCTCTGATGGACGATTATGTTGACCGTAAAATGGACGTAGTGCGCGATACGTATTTCGAACAGAACCATGATTTTCAAAATAAATTTGCACAATTTGGAAGCGTTGTTCAGGTGTCAGTCTATTCATGTTTAAATGCCAAACCAAACTAAACATAAATCACTTGACAGCTGACAAAATGGCCGCCAGTTGAAAAAGTGTTGCCAACTTAAAGTTCTATACCTCTATAAAAAAAAACCCTTTATTTAATAATTATTTCGATTAAGTGAAATCTAGGAAAACGACTTTTTTTTGAAAGATTTTGGCAGATACTCCTTATTTCGAGATTGCAGAACACTTGAGCAAATTTTTGCAGGAAAATTTGCTTAGCTACAATTGCAGAATTCTGAAAAACTGGGTGGGGAAGCAAAAAATGCAGAAATTGATAAATGCAAGATGGGAAAGAGAAGTACAATAGGATGACGAATAGTGGATTTTCGGAGGGATAGAGCGGGTAACAAAGAGATTATTCCTTGTTTCTGTTGCGGCACGGTCAAAAGAAATTCTAATAGACGTCATTGTAAATTAGATACTGCTGGGAACGACGATAGTGCTCAATTGTTCGAAGGATTATCAGACAAAGTTTTCCAAAAACCTGACCGTGACTCAATCATATAATTTGGCAGATCTCGATACTGGAGCCTATAGTCAAAATATTTAAAATGTCTTATTTTTACATTACAAAGTTAAACTATGTTGTTGATAGAGACGCACCAATTTATACTTTCTTTAAAATAAAAGTTTATATAATGAAAATATTTTACATCTGACAACGTCGCAGCGAATGTTTCGCGTTTTTAGTTATAAAAGGATCGATGAAGTTATTGTTCCTTTTTCGTTTAAAATATTAGTTTTACCTCATTTGTTTCCTAAAATTTGTGTTGATATTTGCTATGTATTTTAACTAGCATTATTCTAAATAAATACGAAATTTTAAAATTTTTCCAGAAATAAAAGTGACTTTGTGAAGTAAAGCGTGGTATTTTTTGTATTTTCCGAATATGAAGAAAAATTGTGGAAAACAGAGGCCAGAATGTTGCTATACTACCACAAAAAAGTGCAATGTAGCGAAATTTTTTTTATTCTCTTGCTTTTGTTTAACCAAAATAGTAACCATATATTTTAGTACAGTTTTAAATACTTTTTAAACTAGTTTTTTCAATATATGAAAAAAAAAATTTCCATAAATAAACTTTCTGGTAAAGCGTCCTCTGACGGCAAGTGGAGAAAACACTTTTATATGTGAATGAGATTATTCATTAGACTACGTTCCTATGTTAAATATCCACTTGATGTGTTTGAAATAAATTAAATATGATTTAAAAACCTAACATATTATCTTTAATTAAAAAGCTATAGAGATTTATACAGGTTTTAAATGACTTACTACCATATAGAATCAAAACATGTTAAATAAAAAAGGCAAAATAGTATTTTAAGTAAAACTTACCCTACGATAAGTGCAAAGCTCAAGAATAAGACTTTCATAGTTTTACCTCAGAAACACAACAATTAAGCAAAAATTGGTAGTTCTTAAATTCAAAGCGATTATAGTATTATCATATTCAAGTGGATGATTGCGATTAAAAAGTAATTAAAAATCTATAAATTTAGAGTGTTATTTCATGATTTGATATTAGATAATTAATATTAGGATCGCCCATAAAAGAAAATTATTTTTATTGTGGTATTCGAAAATATGTTTTTACCTATGCAACACATCTTGCAAAAATGTTGTTTTTATTATTAAAATTCCAAGTATGGCAACTCCACGCCTAAACAGAATTCTTCTTTCTACTCGTATTAAATAATACCTGTTCGTTGCATTTACTTTTAATTTATTAATAACATTACCCACTTGTCTTATGTAACGTTTTATTACACCGAATCATAGACGTATTTAGGGGGGAGCACAATCCTCATTGCACACCCTAAAGGAATTGACAATATTGAAGAAATATACTGTTTTCATTATTTTTATCTTGAGAAAAAGTTTTTTTCGATTAATATAATAAATATTTATTATCAATTTAGTAATAAACAATTTAATCAGAATAAATAATATAATTAAACTATAGCTGAAATGGAAGCAGAACATACATACAAATAACTAAGTATGAAACAAGCTAAAATAATAGATCATCGTACTATGAAAGCCAAATTGACAACCGAATTGATCAACAGGGTAAGGGGGCTATTATGAATTGACCTAAATAGTAGAAATTCGTTTAAGGTGCTAACACGTATGCTTGCTCTGCACTTGGCTACTCTTTTGGAATTGTAAAATAGAGCAAGATGGACAACAAAAACCTGCAAAGAAAAATAAGAACACTCCTAACAAAAACACAAAAATATCACCCTCGGAGTGCTATTGAACGTACAATGCTTTCTAGGAGGAAGATGATTGGTGAATATTGGTAAGCAGCTCGACCAACACATAATAAACTTACGTTCATATTTCCGCAGATTAGCGGAATCTTCCACACTAAGGAGAAATATGCGACGCTACATGTTAGGGAACAGGATATTGCTTCTCACCATCAAACAGACAAAGAGAAGTTATCAACCTAGCTACAGAAACCACTCTATGGACGATTTCCTAATGAGGTCAATCAGGACAATATCGACAACTCAGCGTCGAAATACTGGTTGATTTCAGGACAGATGTTTCCGGAAATGGAGGGCTTCTTGTTAGCTATCCAAGACCAGGTTATTCCGACGAAGAACTATTGGAAGTTAATCATCAGAGATAACTCCATAGAAAATGACCAATGTAGATAGGACTGTCGAACATCAGAGACAATTCAGCACATAACTGGAGGATGCCAAGCGTTTGCCGCAACCGAGTATAAGGAAAGGCATGACTCAGCCGCTAAGATAACCAACAGTTAGCAAATAAGTCAAACTTATTGCAGGTAGGAAAATTGCCTTATCACAAATACAATCCGGAACCTATTCTTGAGAACAACCAGTTCAAGTTATATTGGGACCGAACGGTTCTGACGGATCAGACAGTAGCTCATAATAGACCAGATATTATACTAATAGATAAAATTTCTAGGCGAACTACACTAATCAACATTGCTGCACCTAACAACAACAACAACATAAGGCCAAAATACAATGAGAAGATCGCCAAATACAGAGGTGTGGAGGTGCATGGAAAGGGTTCGCAGCATAAAACACGAAATATCGGAAACGTTATGTACATGCTAATTGATTGAAATGGCTGTGACGTAAAAAATCGATGGTGTCGGCCTCAACGGTGGTGCAATAAGTAATGCGCACGAGGGAAATTATTATTTATTTATTATGGGATATTAATATTTTGACGTTTTTTATTTCTGCCGTATTAAAAAAGTTTGTTAACAGAAATAAATACAACAAAAGCATAAAACGTCGAAATATTAATATATCATGTAAAAAATTTCATATTCAGGAAAATAACACAAAATAGTTTTTTATTAGGTTTATATTTTCTAAATATTTAGAAATAACAGTCCAAATGAATTGGTCAAAACCTGCAAAAATTAATATTTCAAGTATTATAAACAAAATATTTTTGCTCTGTATATTTTAACAAACTCTCTTGAATTGTTCTTGATTTCATATATTTTTGTTTCGTTATATTGCATTTTGAAGTTATATTAAGATAATCAAAACCTTCTTAATATTAAAACTATTTGAATTGTTGAAATTGATAATTTGAAAGTGTAAAGATTATCATACCATCATATTTTTGTAAAGGTTATGGTGTGTTTTATAAAATTTATTGTTGTACAGAAAAAAAAAACAAAAAATATACAGCCGAAGCATGTTTGATTACATCTACAAAATATATATATATATATATATATATATATATATATATATATATATATATATATATATATATATAAATACAAAATATTCTTTATAACGATGTTAGTATGTGAACAAGGAAATAATAATTTCAATCTAGTTTTGGTAAAAACATAAGGCAAAAAATAACATATTAGGTTTTCTTAATAACTTAAAAAAAATAATAAATGTTAATGCCTTGTTATCTTGCAAAAAATGAAAACTCAATTCCTTTAAATAAAAAAATCACATTATATGAATTGTCGAGTCATAAATACAGTCAAAGCAAAGCCAAGTATTCCACAACTTTGCCCTAAATTCTCCAAATGTCTACATTTACAATCATATATAAATACAAAAAAATTAAACAATATTTTCAAAAATATTATATAAGGTGAAATCAAAAAATTTTTGCGCTCTAATGAAATCTTAATATTTTATGATGCGACATATATATATATATATATATATATATATATATATATATATATATATATATATATGTATATATAGATATATAATATAACCAACTATGAACGCCTGACCAAATCCTGACAACACCCTGTAAGGTACCTCAGTTCAGACTTACCTAACGTTTGTCCTAATGCTGACTGGAGTCTACCTATACACTAGCTCATCTCAGGGTAGATTCGTTATTTTTATATTTTTCCACTATTTTTTAATATATTGCCTGTGTAAGTTTTATAAATATCTAATTCAGGAAAAAAGGCGCCACCAAATTTTACTTTAAAATTTGCCCTAATGATTATACTACGAGCAATTGTAGTAGAGAAAACTTGGAAAAGAACAAATATTTAATATGTCATATCCGGGTGAATAAATCGCTGAGTTTAACTGCTTAATGGTATTCTAATTTATGATTATAGGAAATAAAACCAATTAAATAGAGGCCAATACATTTATTCCTCACGGAATACCCCTTCCCAGAAAATAAGTACAACCCCTGGATAAAGTTATCACGAGTGTGAATTATTGCAAGCTCCTCTAATCGGGCTATCTAATAGAAATGCGATTACAAATGGTTAATTGCAATAAATAAAAACTTTGTTAAAGACTTAGTCGAAAGTTATTAATTTTCCATGACTTAGAAAAAGTGAAAATTAAAACAAAAGATAGTAAGTTAAACTTGACAGTGTCCTGCATAGTGAACGGCAAACCGATCCAAAAAGTAAATAAATCAACTACTATACTTGGAAGGTTTACGTCGACATAGTCTAGTCATAGAAGATAAAAACACTCTCTATTTTAAACTAGACTATGAAGTTCCATAAGCCCAACAATACAGGAGACTATCAACCTTGCAATATCAAAAAAAAACACAAAAATGTCTGCAAAGGGAAAGAATTAGAAAACTGATAATGCGAGAGATAATGAGTATTTAAGTGAGAGTTAACAGAATATAAGTAATAGATAATTACACAAAAAAGTGATAGATAATTACAAAAATTAGATCATGGAAATTAACTTATAACTGTCGCTCAAGTGGTTAAAATCTTAACGAAATTTTGCTGAAAAGTATGTTACAATTGGGTACAAAATAACTAGTGTCCAAAATATTGAATTGTTAAGAAATTAAAATTTTCAATAAATGAATTATTATAATATTCATTCCTTTAAAGAATTATTTAATGGTTAATTGGCCACTCTGGGACTCTAAAACAGATCCATAAAAAAAACTTCAATTACAGTAGGGTATCGCAAAATAAAACATTTAAATTTGAGGTTGTAGCGCCACGGAGTCGACTGCGTTTCACTTTATAAAATTTACTGGTTCGCCGCAAAGATTAAGTGATATGGTAAATTTAGCAAAAGATAAATATCATTAGAAAAATATTAAAGTCCAAATATTTAAAGTCTATTAATTAAAAAGGTTCTTCTATCTCTATTTTATACTGGCCAGTACTCAAAACAGACAGAGACCACCAATATCTTAATAATCTAAACTGCCTCGTCCTACAAAATGAATATCCAATGAACAAAGTACTTTACGGATTCGAAATATTCAAAAATGAAATCCGATTAGTTCGAATTAGTTCGAGGGTCTAATTTCAAATATTTTATTTACCAAAAATTCTAATTAGTAAAGAAAAGGGAAATATTCAACTAATAAACTAAAAACAACATAATGAAAAAGTCTATACTATCTTATTTCGAATTTAATATTTCGATATATTCAACAGAGGTGCTATCATATAGGCAACCATAAAAACTTTCCACGCAATCCAGTGGACCTGACTATTTATCTGAATCAGCTGATATGTGAAAATAAACATTTTCTGAAAACACTGTTTATATTTATCCAATCATCATAAAAACACTTTACCCAATGTGTGATACATTGTCTCGAGGAACCCCACGAAATTTACAAATTACAGAAATAGGTTAAGTTTCGATGTCAATCAAAATTTCAAAATGTAAACAAAAGGAATGATCTCAGTATAGATGAAACCAATATTAATGAATGAAAAACAAAAGGTAATCATTAGTATTATAGTAGACAACATCGTTTAATGTAAATTTACGTTTCAAGTTATGCAGGTCATTGACAACCTTTAAAGAAAAACTTTCCCAACTACGACATAACACAACTTGAGTTTTAATAAAGATGCGACACAAAAAGCAAGGTTTTTGTAGTATCTGGTCAAAAAGTGAACCATGTGTTAACAATATGTAGTTCTAAGTTGTGATCCTCGGCAAAAATTTATATAAGTTATAAAAAATCATTCTGAAGAAGGTCAACTGTGACCGAAACGTCAATAGATATGCATAACAAATAAAACATATGCAGTTTTATTAATAAAACGGATTTTACACCCAAGAAAATCAAAAACTTTAATATATATATATATATATATATATATATATATATATATATATATATATATATATATATATTAATAAAGGAAAAAATCAATAATCTGCCATAAGTAGTCTTTTTCAAAAGAGACCAGTCTTCATTCTGACAGCAATACCCTACGATAAGTGCTGAGTTAAGAAAAAAATGTTTCTAAACAGTTGAGTTATTACAACTGAAATTCTTTTTTGCTTCCTTATAATGCTGTGGAGTTTCTAAATACTTGACATTTTTAATTAACCAGAAAAATTTTTGATAAGATTTAATGATATAGTGCTTCCTTTCTTTCGATACTTCTACAATTTTAGCTGACTCAGTCAGTTTCAGTTGAAGGCCATTCATAATGGAATTTTTAGACGTCTTCGGCTGGGCCGCTTTTTGGTCTTCCAATCATGCATCTGACGTGCATTGGTATAATGTGGAAAGCATCCTTCCCAATTTTAGCATGTAATTCGGACTTAATCTTGGGAGATAAACTTTTAATTATAAAATAATTTCATTACTTCATCAGTGCTCGCATTTCGGTTTTTTCCATACTTGAAAAATAACAAAACTTGAAAACGTTATTATATCGCAGGATAGAAATAAAACAAAATAGTTATTGAAAACACTTAATACTTGACAAGCTGACATTGCAAGGTGGTATAGTTAAGATGGCGCTGTGAGCGCTATCTTTAGGGAATTTCAAAAACATTTCAGCTTAATAGTTATAGTAACCTATTAGACAACACATATTATCTAAAAAATATTTTGTCTTTGTTAAAACTATTTTATGACTAATATAAATATACGAACAAAAAAAAATACTTAAAATGTACTTTTGAATATAAATACTTTTTCAAAGCAAGTTAGGCTAAAATATATGATAATATAAGTGAAATTAACATAACTATGGAAGATGCTGGTAGAATCATGGAAGATGCATCAGGTTCATCAGGGTCATCAGGGTCATCAGACGAACATTCATCTACAAGGCAACTTGAGGAAATTATCTTTTGGTACCGGTAGTAGGATGATTTAGGCTTTCTTGTTCTATTTGCAACTTTAAAGTCAACCGAGACAATTCCAAATTTAGACCTGAAAATTGATGAATATAAATTACAATACAATAATGTACAACTTTAAAACTTAATAAATAATTAGATGTATTCGACGTTTCGACACTAGTAAGCGTCTTTTTCAAGAAAGCTAAAATGGCAAAAGATTAATATTTGAAACAGATTTCCGTATAAAAGCTTACATCAAACTTACCATAAAAAATACATTCCAGTTAAGAACTTATAACACGTTACATTTAAAATTTTATATAATCAAAATTATATTCTTGGTCAGTAAAATAAACAAATTACAATTAAAATAATTGTATACAATACCTATGTTTTATACGAAGTCCCATGCACTAACTGCAATGGAGTATACATTGGACAAACATGTCGGCATCGCCAAAACATATTTCGGTTGCATTAGGAAAGAAAAATTCCCCACAGGTGAAAAAATCATTGGTAGTACATTTGACGTAAGCTTTTATATGGAAATTTGTTTTAAATATTATTATTTTGCCATTTGACCTTTCTTGAAAAAGACACTAACTAGTGTCAAAACGTCAAATAGATATTTTATCCTTTTTTTTTTTCAATAGATCCTTATTTCCAAGAAAATAAAGAAAACACACAGACAGGTATATGTATATATATATATATATATATATATATATATATATATATATATATATATGCAGATGTAGAAAGTGTACCAAAGGTGTCTGGGGAAAGCTCCGACGGTGCGGTCTCGTTTTAGAACAATATATATATATATATATATATATATATATATATATATATATATATATATATATATATATTATTGGCACTGACAATATGGCAGTAATAGTAAGATTGAATCATCTTCTATACATGGATGATCTTAAACTGATGGCTGCTACCAAAAACCAGCTGAAACAAAAGCTTAAAATTCTGGAGTTCTCCGGGTATATCGGGATGCAGTTTGGACTCGACAAGTGCTGTATTTTAAACATCGTTAAAGGACAGATACAACTGAGGGCATTTGAGATGCAGAACTATGAAACTATGGCTGCAATAGAAGCAGAACAAACATACAATTACTTAGATATGAAACAGGCTAAACGAATTGACCATCGTACTATGAAGGCCGAATTGATAACAGAGTTTGTCAGAAGATTAAGACGAATGTTACAACTGGTCTAAATAATAGAAACTTGTACGCCTGCTCTGTGCTTAGCTACTCTTTTGGAATTGTAAAATGAAGCAGGAAGAACATCGAAAACCTGCGAAAGAAAATTGGAACATTGTTAACAAAAACGCACAAACATCAACCTCGGAGTGCTTCCATGACATCAAGGAGAAAGAGGATTGATCGATATTGGTAAGCAGCTTGATCAACAAACAATAAACTTACGTTCTTATTTACACAGGTTAACGGACTCTTCCATACTACATCGAGCAATATGCGAGGTAGATGATTCAACGCCGCTACCGTTGAGAGAACGGGATATTGCTTCCCACCACCGAACAGACCAAGAATAGTTTCAAGTCTAGCTACAGAAATCACTTCATGGACGGCATCCAAATGAGATCATCGAGAACAATGTCGACAACTCAGCGTCAGATTACCGGTTGATTTCAGGACAGATGTTTCCCGAAACGAAGAGCTTCTTGTTAGCTATCGAAGATCGGGTTATTTCTACGAAGAACTATCGGAAGTTCATCATCAGAGATCCCTCAATAGAAAACAACCAATGTAGATATGGCTGTCGAACATCAGAGACAAACCAGCATATAACTGGCGAATGACAAACGTTTGCTGCAATCGAGTATAAGGAAAGACACGACTCAGCCGCTAAGATACTCCATCAAGAGTTAGCAGATAAGTTAAAACTATTGCAGGTAGGAAAAGTACCTTACTATAAATACAATTCAGAGTCTATTCTTGAAAACAACGAATTTAAGTTATATTGGAACTAAACGGTTTTAACAAATCAAACAGTTGCTCATAATATATCAGATATTATAATAACAGATAGAATTTCTAGGCGAACTACACTGATTGACATTGCTATACCTAATAACAACAACCTAGGACCAAAATACAACGAAAAGATCGCTAAATACAGAAATCTAGAGGTGCAAATCCGCACACAGTGGGTAATGAACAGCACCCACACGATTCCCATAATACTATCAACAACTGGAGTGATACCAAAGAACCTCCTGCAAAACATCAAGAGACTGGGCCTCAGTGATCATCTGTATAAACGTGTTCAGAAAGCAGTTCTCCTTGCAACCGCCCGGACCGTCCGAAAGTTTGTAGGAAGGTCAGAAGACCACCAAGAACCCGATAACATAGAAACTGTCCTTACAGAGCTTCTTACTTTATATACCTGGTATGAGTCAATCGTTCCTGGAGGGAGTGCGAAGCCGTTTGTCTTGTAAATCTGATATTAAAAAAAACAGAATTCTGACAATGTGAACACTTCATATTTTAACATAGTACATTTTAAATGACATAAAGTAGATTAAATTTATATTACCAACTTGCTATTCTTCAGTAATTAACAGGGGGAAAAGGGAAATTCATAAAATAATCTAAAAGTGAAAATATTATCTCTACATAAAAAAAAATCAGATATCGATTTTCAAATATTTGATTTTTATTGACAGGATCGAATACTTAATATTTTTGTTTAAATTAGGCTGATGTAATTTCTTAAATCCGTTCTGTCGTTAACAGTGTATTTATCTTTTTTAATTTCTATCATTTCCTTTATCTGCATTATGTGGTAATTCATATCTTTGCTTTTAATTATGATACTGTTGTAATCAAAGGTATGTCTTGCGTCTTGTGTGTGTTTGTTTACCGCTGTTGAGGGTTTTTTTTGAATATTTATAGCCATTCAATCTGTTCTTTAGTAATTGGCTCGTTATGCATATATATTTTTTGGGAAAATTTGTGCAAAGAATTGAATAAACACTATTCACTAATTTAATAAGTAAAAGTTTTCTCATGAATAAATTAAATGTAGTACATTCGATCCTTTGCACAAATTGTATATATATATATATATATATATATATATATATATATATATATATATATATATATAGTGATATTTTAATTTAGTATTCCAAACAAGCTATTATCATTACCTAGGGCATGAATGAATGAATGAATGAAAAAGGGATGGTGATACTAGATCATCGATGCCTAGGCCTCTATTGGGCCCTTTATATCATACCATATCTGCAGGTTATCGAGGCTGATCGCCTTTGCGAATCCAAGCAGCCTCGTTAGTTGAACTTGTCTAACTGCTTCCGATAACAAAACTGTATCTCCGAAATATCTGTTATTCAGTCCGTTGAGTGCTGGGAACTCTCTGAGAACATGGTCAACAGTTTCATCCTCCTCCAAACACTATCTGCACGTAGGGTCGTCTTCGACACCGATTATATGAAGCTGGCCCCTGAGGTGACAATGTCCTGTTAACAATCCCACCACAATTCGCAGCTCTTTTCTTCCCAAGGAGAGAAGCTCCCTAGTACGCCGTGCGCTAGGCCCAGTTATATGTTCATTAGGACACCTCGTTTTAGGAGCTTCCCTCTATGATTCAATAAATTTGTTTTTCAGCAACGATTTTAATTCCCTTTTGCCAATAGCAATTAGGACAAGTAATATTGGTTGGAGCCCATACGGTTCGGTCGCCGAACTCAACTTTGCCAGACGGTCAGCTTTCTCATTCCGGTGTATGCCCGAGTGACCGGGACTGATACGAGTCTGATTGTGCAGTCTTTCCTTGTGATGCCATTTAGTACATCCTTGCACTCTAACACCAGTCGCGAAGTCACGACACTGGACTTCAGTGCCAATATCGCAGCTTTACTGTCTGAGCATATATTTATTACCCTATTCCTGTCTATGCCCCTCTCATAAAGATAAGCACACTGCAGAATAGCATAAATTTCCGCTGTGCAAATTGTCGCACATTGTCCGAGAGCGTAGTACCCTCTGACTCCTGTGCTCCTGCGGAATACTCCGGCTCCAGCTCTTTCATCTTGTGGAGATTCATCAGTATACCACCAGGATCCATTTTTCGGAAGATTATGTTTTCCCTCCCAATCCTTTCTACTTGGCATAAATATCTCCAGGGAGAGGTTGGGTTTTAAAAGCGGTATCATGTAGTCTGTCCGCATGGGGAGTGATGGACACCTCTCCGCCGCGTTTTCCTAGAGACCTGAGTCGCCATCCGTTCCAATTCCAAGATGTTCCAGGCAACTGAGACAATAAATATTCTTCAAGGCCTGGTTCTCTATATATAAGTAAAAAGGAGGCAGGTTCACCAGGACTTCCAGAGCCTTGGTGAGAGCAGTTCTCATCGCACTCAATATTCCCACACAAGATATTCTTTGAACTTTGTCATGCTGAGGAATGTGTACTACGCCACCATACAATAGAGGCGTACGTTATCATGGGGCGGATCACCATAGTGTATATCCAAAATAGCACTTTAGGTGTCAGTCCCCATGTACACCCAAAGACTCATTTACAAGCCCAGAAAGCCCATATGGCTTTCTTAGTTTGAACCTCAATATGATCATTCCAGCACAGTCGTGAGTCCAGAATTACTTCCAGGTGCCTGTTTCCAATACTAAAAGTAAATATCAGTAGTAGGAGAGGTTCGAAAACATTTTTAAAAATAGAAATATTGCTGTATGTTGGTAAAAACCATATGGATTGGAGATCATTCGAATTCTTCTTTTGAATAGGTTAGAGGTAAATAATTTCAATAAAAATCATGGAATATTGCTTTAGAATAAAATGTTATCATAATATAAAAAATATATTAAAAAACAACTTCAACGAAGCCCTCAAAGCGTATCCAAAATATACATCCCTCCTAGCATCATTTCGGACCATTCTTTCCAGTTACTCTTTTTTACCCTATTAATAAATAAAATACATACGTGTATCCGCTTGTCCATTCAAAATTGTCTAATAAACTCCAATGGGTATATCCTTTGATGTTTACCTTATCTTCATGTACTGCATCGAGAATAATTGACAAGTGTTGCTAAAAAAAAAATAAAATTGTTCATGTAAAAATATCATCGTCAGCCATCTTCTTGAAAACTTCTAACTGCGATTGCTTGAAAACCTGATATCTTACACAGATATTATAAAAAGGTTTTTTGTACAAATAAATCCACTCTCGAATGTTGAATATTGTAGGTTATGTATAATACTTCAAGACAGCATAGTTTTAGTGTTATTTTTATTAAAATAATGCTGGCTACCCTTACTCATATAAAACAGCGAGTTGTACAATATTGGGGGCAAAAGTTGAACGATAAAGTGTTTGTGCATACATATATATATATATATATATATATATATATATATATATATATATATATATATATATATATATATATAAAATATATATGTATTTCGTAATACTTTCTTGGGAATAGCCTATACCTAACCTATACTCAAGGAAGTAATACGAAAAATATTAAGTCCTCCATGCACGTTAGTACACTGTCAATCATAAATTTATAGATTTCCCACAATCGATCTATAAAATCGCGAACTATTACGCTCGTAGACGCTATATAGTGAGCTTTGAAAATGGTGAATGAGATTTCACCGAAACGTCAGTTGCCTTACAGTCCTGAGAGGGACTTAGCACATACACGGGATGCCCAAAAACCTTCGATTACACATCACACCCGAGAGAATATCCGACATAACATATATATATATATATATATATATATATAATATATATATATATATATATATATATATATGTATATATTATGAAAACTAATTCCTTAATGTAACATAATATTAAATCTAATTAATGTGAACAAGGTGTGCAGTGTTATTCGTGAACTTTTGTCAAGCATACTGTAAATTCTGAGGGAGGTAAAATAAGTTATCGAAACGTCAATTATATGTATGTAATATATATACGTAATAAAATTGTGATTTACTAAAACACTCACCTCAATGTAGTCAATACGGTCTGTATCATTTAAAGAGGATCCATCCTCTGCCCATCCATTTTCAGTGATGATGATCTCTGGCTGATTATAAGTTTTGTGCACCCAGTTGATTATTTTTCTAAATCCCCATGGCACTACAGCCAACCAAGTGGAAGCATTACTGTGAGTCCAAGACGGGTCTGTGTAAGACATGAAACCTTCATCCACGATGTAACTTGCATTTTCAGGAAGGTCGTCCCATCTGTATTGGAGTTTGGTTAACAAAGTGATGTAGCTGAAAAGACATTACATATAATCTCTAATTTATTAACATTGTCTAATTTTAACACTGGTCTAAGTTGCCGATAATGAAATTAAGAACAATAAATCCAATAAGTTGAAAATGGAATGAAAACCTCGGCGTGTGAGCCACATTTAAACTTTTTGGCAGGATTATAAATAAGGTATGAAGAAGGGAAGATCCAGAAAAATTTTTAGGGGCTATAAAATTTTTTCAAAGAGGTGGTTTTATTTCTTTCGTGGTGTTTTTTTTTGCAATTTTATGGCTTTATTTATGGTTGGTAGTTGATAGTTCATATTTGAAGGCCATTTTTATGTGTGATAGTGCCTTTTCTTTTCCATGGTTGTCGGTTAGATGAAGGGATCCTGATCTTAAGGTATTGAATACATCCTGTATCTATCCATATGGATTGGTTATCAATTTACTGTACGTCGCAGTTTTCCATCTATTGTCGACACGAGTGTTTGAGTATGAGGTGTGATTCTTCAAGCGCTTAGGTTTCGAAATAGATTTGCTACAGTGATGAGCCCATGGCAATGTCATCTATCTATCTGCCTATCTAGCCATCAAACAGGAAATATGCATTCTTAAGTACCATAATATGAGTTGAAGTATTCTCGCATATAGGGATTTTACGTCGAAACTTGCAATAATATCATCTTTCTCAATTTCTATGATGTGGAAAATTGCTAAGAACTGCTCCAACTTTTTTACGTAAGAAGAGGCATTCTCCACACGTTTGCATGAGACCAGCAAGGTATTTTTCTAGTTTTTATGTGGGATAGTTGTATGCATTAACAATGAGTCTTAGAGGAGCATTTTGCTTATGAATCTTTGGAAGTCCGCAGTCTTGGGCATCTGCTGAAGTTTTTTAATGGTATCAGTTTTAGTTTGATACTCAGTTCTATGCTGAGTCCTTGATTTTGGTCTTAGTTGTTTTCTCAAGATACGTGGCAGTATCCCTTGACATAGGTTTGTAAGCAGGGTCTTTCAAGATATCTTTCACTTTTGTGGTATAGTCTTCGGTATTTATAGTGATGGTTGCATGGCATTTATCTGCTAGTAATATTAACATTTTTATTCAGATCTTACATGGCTTTAAATTCTGCTTCGCTTAGGTTTGGTTCGAAGGATTCAAAGATTTAAGCATTCTTGACACATCCTGCCGAATTTGCTCAGCCTCGTGGTTATCTTTTGAATAAAGAGTACATTCGATTTGTGCAATTGTTTCCTCTGTAAAAATTTTTTTGGAGCTATTGCATAGTTAAATCCCTTACTTAATACTGTTTTTTTCGGTTTCAGACAGTTGGTGTTTGAATATGTTGTATAATATATTGTTTTTATTGGTTGTTGCTTGTTCCTTCTCTTGTTTATAATGGGTTTTCATGATTTTTTCAAATTTATTTAAATGTTTTTCTGTTTTTGTGGATTTTGTGGTTTCTATTCGTCAATAGCAGAGAGTTTTTATAGGGTTCCCTAAAAGAGGATGCATTGAGTTATTTAGAGACAGGTGATGTTAGTAGAGTGGGTCGTATCTTTTTTCTAAGAAGCGCATTACGAGATTTTTCCAATAAAGAAATTATTCTCTTTATTATGGTATAGTTCAAAGGAAAGTGTCGAGTTTCTGATTTTCCATAAAACTGTGTGCAAATTTTTAGTCAAGATTACGATTTAAACAACTCGTCAAAGTGCTGATAATTCCGATTTAGCGTTTCAGCTTATGAATTTTAGCAGAGGCCGATAGAGGGCTCTATTTGACAAAATATGACGATGCAAATACTTTCAAGATTTTATCGAGTAAATTCCAAAAAAATCCGTTTTCCTACCTAATCATAATTATGTAACAGTATTTGATCCTAGACTCTGCAAACAGAGTATTTTGGTAGCATATAACCATTTCGTCCTCGACTTTCTACTATCCAATATGTTAGTAGGTATTCTAAAAACCTATAAATAAATATCACAATGACAAGGTACTCTGGAAATCCGGTAGTACCTCTTAGCTCTTGAAGTTTCAGTATTGAACAACTACATGTTATTTAGGGCTTATCACTACCAAAACTCAGGACTTCAGGGCTCAGGTAAGGCTACTATCTAGACGGCCAAAATTCATCTCTTGTATTGAAGCTTTTCATCAGAGTTAATTCGCTTGAAGCTTTATATAAAACTAAATAAAGCTAGTTTCTTAAAACACTTAAATCTATTAAGAAAAATAAATAGAAAGCGAAATTATATACAATGAGAAACTTACAATTAATATTGGTTAAAAATTCCAAAATAACTAAATAATTGTCCCTGTTGGTCTTTTTATTAATAAAAATGTAATAAACTCAATTTTGAAGGTAATACGTATAAATAATTTTCTAAAATATAAATTAAGAAAAGGATAAAAACACGGAAAATAGCTATTTAAATTATTTAAACAAACAGTACCAAAGTCGCTCTTTTCCTAAATGAAATAAAAAAGGATATTCCTTTAGTTTCCCCAAAATAAATGAAAGAACAAAAATAAAAACCTTGTTTAACATTCCGGATTTACGCATTGCTTACCTTTCTAAGAATTGTTTTCAAAACGGTGCCACCTATAAAAAACGTCAAATCGTAACTGCCTTTAAAAAATTTTTGAAGATAAAAGCTAACTCTACAACCCTCAAAACCGCCCCCAGTTTGCGTTCTTTGCACCAATAGAACATACTTTCGCGATATATCCCCGCTCGCATAGGATAGTTTTCGTTTCCGAACCTCTGAAAATTTGAGTCGTCTCGTTCGTAGAGGGCATTAGTCATCCATGTGTTAAACTTTTGATATTATAATTTTGATAATAAAGTTAATTGTAACTATTCCAGGTCTTATAATAAAAGTTCGTGACAGCATATAAAAAATACTCGCTATTAGCTTTTTATTATTGTAATTTTCATCGAATAGGTAAAAAAATGGTCCACAGATGCAGGTTCTGTACACATAAACAAATAATTATATTGCATTTACGGTCAAACAAACAATAAATATTTTTTCCGGAAACTGTGCGTCCTCTCTTTTTTGGCCTTCGATATACAGCGAGCGGCTGTACCTCAAAAACCATACATACCACGGCTGTACAATGAAAAATTTAATAATGAATGTGGCCAAAGAACTTGGCTTAAAAATAATTTTTAATTCATAATTCCGCTGCTAGGGGGCGTTTCACCAGCGAGATCTATTTAAATTTCTTACAAAATTAATTGCCTAGCCTACTTCATCATGTTGACAATAATCAAAGAGTATATTAACTTACTAATTTAGGCCAAAATAGTCAAATGTTCCATTGATGTATTTTATTTCCTCTTCGGTAAATGCGGGTAAGCGGGATTTTTCCAGCCCTTCCAAGTTGCTTCTATTTCCCACTCTGTCGATTACCAACTGAGGCCAGTTTCCGTTGAATATGGGGTTAGCGAATAATCCCAACTATGTAAAACAAAATAACAATAAGAAATTTTATTCCAAAATAAATCTTTTGACACGAGCGAGATGTTTAAGTGTGGTTTTCATTTCGATTCATGAATTTTATCAAGTTTTTCAACTTTAAACTTTCTTTTTCTTTCCACTGTCATTCTTTTACGTATCATAATAAAACTAATAAAATAAGAAATAATTAAAAAACTAATTTCAAAAAATTATATTAAAAAAGAAATGTTAATTAAGTAAAGTTTAATCACAGAACAAGAAATATATAGCAGGATATTTCTTCATTCGTTTATAGCTACGAGCATGTTGTCATTCTAGCTTAGAACTAGGCCAATTAGGATGTTAACTATTTTTGAGAAAGTGTCTAAACCATGTATAAGTACCTAATGTAGCCGAAAATATTTAAAAACAATTTTTAATACAACTAGTAATTTAAAAATCATAAAATTCCGTTTCAAATTTCCCTCCAAAACGCCAATATTTGTCACTTGACCGCTGTTACGTCACACTGGTCCACTGACAAGAATACATATTTTTTTTTCCTAATTTTTGTAATAAAAGATGAATTTTAAATTATTTTAAATGTTGTTCAGTGCCTCAGTGTACAGGGTGAGTCAACGATTGGATGAAGTAAGTTTGTGCCTTTTCGGTAAAATTTACAAAGAAACTATATTTATTGTTTGATACAGTTTATTTTTACGCAGATTTTAAAAATATTTAGGACTCTACAGGGTGAGCCAAAAAACTAGGACAGCATAAAGTTGTATTTTTTTAAATAGAACACCCTATATACGAATCATATTTTTGATTTAGCTTATAATTTTAAATTTTTTTTATTAAGGGTTTACTATAACAAAACTTTATAGTTTCTGAGATAATTAAGTTTAAAGAAAAAAAGTCACATTTTCAAGCATCAATTCAATCCTAAATAACGTTTTCAATTTTGTGACAAATATATTCAAATTTGGAATTTAGCAAGGCCAAGGACAAGTTAACATAATTTTTACCTAATATTTGCAATAAAAGCTACAGGGTGTTGAACACATCGGCTCAAATTTGAACAAGTTTAAATGAATAAATATCTTTTTTTTTAGATGGTACACCCTGTATATTTTCATGTTATTTAATAGAGTAATAAAAACCCTAAAAGTTTTATTCAATATATCCTATACCTATTTATAATAGTTTTTGAGATATTTCAGTTTTTCTTATTTTCCATACTTTTTTACAGAAATAGTCTTCATTATCATTGTAGCCATGTAAAATAATAAAAAGAAACTACAGAAACAAACAGAATGTGGTTAAATATGATGAAATATATTATTCGTTATATTACAACGGCAATAGTTTAATTAAACATAATGTGAAAAAATTAACACAACAATAACGACAAGGCAAATACATATTTACTTTTATACTAAATTGAAACAAAAAAATTACCTATTAAATACTGAGATTAATTATTTCTTTTTAATAAGTGTTCGAATAAACGACCTTCTTGTGCAATGCACAAATTTAGTCTTTTTTGCAGATTTTCTCGGACCCTGGACAAAATTAGTGGCGTTATTGTTCTACAGGTATCCCCAATCCTGTTTCGCATATCTTCCACTGTTGTTGGTGGATTAACATACACCTTATTTTTAATATAACCCCATAGGAAGAAATCTAATGGGGTGATATCGCAAGACCTTGGTGTCCACTCAATGAAACCCCCACGTCCAATCCATTTTTGCGGATATCGTTGGTCCAAAAACGCTCGAAATTCACGATGGTAATGCGGAGGCGCACCATCGTGCTGGAACCACATACTGTCGAGCTCATCCCTATCGAGACCTTGAAGTAGTTGGGGTAGTTCTTCTTGTAGAAAGTTCAGGTAACTATGGCCATTTAGTGGTTCATTAAAAAAGTGGGGTCCAATAATTCGATTACGATGAATACCACACCAAACATTTAATGACCAGTGGTTGTGATGTTGCACCTCTCTAATCCAAAATGGGTTTTCTGTGGCATAATAATACATGTTGCGTCTATTTACGGCACCGTTCCTTCTAAAAGTAGCTTCATCACTAAACATTACCTTGCATAATAAATTTGGATTTAATTGAATCTCCGCATTTATTGTACGACAAAAGTTTACACGACTTTCAAAATCCTGTCCATGCAATTCTTGGTGTAATTCCATGTGATATGGATGATACCTATATTTCTTGGTAGTACGATTAGCGGTGGATTGTGATGTTTCAAATAATGCTGCTAACTGACGGCTACCAATATAAGGATTTTCCTGAACATTTAACAATACTTGTAGTTCTTTTTCTTCATTAGTTACTGGTTTGTTGACCACTTTACGTTTTGGATAATCAACAGTAACAGAAGAATCAAATCTTTGCATTAAGTTTTGAAAAGTATGGGTATTAGGCTGGCGTCGATCAGAATACTTCATTTTGTAAATTCTTTGAGCAAGAAGACAATTTTTTTGAGCCTCTCCTATTGTATAAATCATATCTATTAACTCATTCTTTGGAAAATTCATTTTACAATATAAGATGAATGCAAAAAAAACCAAACTACACTACATAAAAACCAAAAGAAGCGATTGCGGTTATAAATTTGACACACAGAAAAATGTTCTTTTACATTGTTTTTGCCATGGCTACTATGAGAATGAAAACTATTTCTGTAAAAAAGTATGGAAAATAAGAAAAACTGAAATATCTCAAAAACTATTATAAGAGGTATAGGATATATTGAACAAAACTTTTAGGGTTTTTATTACTCTATTAAATAACATGAAATATACAGGGTGTACCATTAAAAAAAAGATATTTATTCATTTAAACTTGTTCAAATTTGAGCCGATGTGTTCAACACCCTGTAGCTTTTACTGCAAATATTAGGTAAAAATTATGTTAACTTGTCCTTGGCCTTGCTAAATTCCAAATTTGAATATATTTGTCACAAAATTGAAAACGTTATTTAGGATTGAATTGATGCTTGAAAATGTGACTTTTTTTCTTTAAACTTAATTATCTCAGAAACTATAAAGTTTTGTTATAGTAAACCCTAAATAAAAAAGATTTAAAATTATAAGCTAAATCGAAAATATGATTCGTATATAGGATGTTCTATTTAAAAAAATTCAACTTTATGCTGTCCTAGTTTTTTGGCTCACCCTGTAGAGTCCTAAATATTTTTAAAATCTGCGTAAAAATAAACTGTATCAAACAATAAATATAGTTTCTTTGTAAATTTCACCGAAAAGGCACAAACTTATTTCATCCAATCGTTGACTCACCCTGTACAAGTACTACAAAAAAAAACACCTAAAAATTTATTTATTCGCGTTCTAGTCCAGTTATTTGGTCAAAAAAGGGGAGTTTTATAGATTTCGAGGTGCTCTTTCCAAATTTCGACTTTGCCACCTAGTATCTCCGCCGCTCGCGCCGCTATATTGGAAAAATGGCGCCTAATAACAGTTTTTTTACAATATCTCCTTTCCGACGCATTTTACGACAAAAACATTTATATACAAAATTAAACTACAATTTATATTTTAACAATTTTTTTTGTAAAATCAATAGTTTTGGCGTACAAGCGCCGCAAAGTATTATTCATCTACACGACCAGGTTTTTTTCGTATATTTCTCCAAAATATTTTACTAATGTCGCAGGTATTAAAAAAACAGGTATAAGAGTCATGCGTCGCCTTTGTGTCAGGTCCCTCTCTCGACCTTAAACGAAACATCTGTCGGTAGAACTCAAAAAAAGTATTTAGTTTAGTCTGAGTCATCAGTATACGTCTATCGTCTTACAGTGTTGTTTGTGTTTATAGAGCCATGGCTTCTGATAAGGTAAATTGTTTTATTTGTAACAATCCATTATTAGAAAGTGAAACAATTGAAGTGAAGGAAAAAGGATTGGAGACTTTTCGTAAGTAAAGTGTTAAAAGAAAAGACAATAATGTTGAACTTTTGGCGGGACTAAAATCGATAGTGGTTCATGATGTATGTCGAAAACGATATAATAATGAAAAGTTAATCCCTGTATCATTGCGTAGAGGCAGCGATGTCACGACACCTCAACCACTACTGCGATCCTCGCACCCAACATTCTCATTCAAAGACCATTGTTTTTTATGCGCTGATGAGATAACAGCAGAGTTTATAGCAAAACAAAAATAGACGCGGTTGTGCAAGTGTAATGTTGTGTATAGTGTGCGGAAATTATCAATGAAAAATAGTATTTCAGAACTTGCTAGAGGTCGTAATGATGATTGAGGTCGAGCAATTGTTGAGCGTCTTGAGCATGTGAATGATTTGGTCGCAGCCGATGCACAGTACCACAATTCCTGCATGAAAAAATTGTATTTTTCTCTGGACGAATTGATAGCCAAAATTGAAGGTGATTACCATCCACACATAAAAACAGTGAAAGTGCAACAAAAAATACGGTGGTGATATTTTAATTACCGTCACTGTCAATAAGGCTTCGGTGGTTTGTTTCCGAAATACAGGATTTAAGCTATTAACGGAAGCCTGGTACAATCAAAAAAGTGATGCCAATGCAGAAGAACGTCGGCGTATTGTAAAAACAGCAGCAGAAATTATTATAGAGGATATTCGCTCTAGGGTCTATGAGACAAAACATTATCCTCCATCAGATAATTTTTTTCGACACTCTGAGTCAGATATACCTGAAACTTTACGCGTTTTCCTAGATGGAGTAATTTTATGAAACAAACGAGGGTCTTTTGAAAAATAGAAGAAAAAAAGCATTGCTCTCGCTCATTCTATAATTGCAGCAGCAAGGCAGAAATCTTTTATATCATCATTACAGATCGGACTAGCTGCATTTTCATTTCATAAGTATGAATCTCGGCGATTAATAGATGTATTATCATCTCTTGGATTTTGCTCTTCATTCACCGAAGCAATGTTGTTCGAAGTTTCATCTATTATGCGCGCACCGTTGAATATCGATGATAACGCATTTTCTTAATTTGTTTTTGACAACACTGATTTCAATACGCAGATATTAAATGGTAATAACACTTTCCATGCCATGGGCGGTATCCATTGTGCAGCACCTTTATCTGCTATCGCTCCTGATTAAATTGTTCCACGATTAAAGCAAATGCCGTCTGCAACAATCGTTGGTAGTTTAGGTACCATTGCATTAAAAACATTTGTGGAAAAAAACGATACGGGCTTAAAAACAATAAAGATTCAAAACCTCGGTAGCATTCGTGCGGCTTCGGAAGTAGTTATGCCATCCGTTTCAGATTTATTGTGGCTATATTAATCGCAGATGATGCGGATAAAATTTCGGTCTGCGACGTCTCGATCGGTGCCCAAGACGAACTCGCAACGCCTGGTCCATCAGAAACAGCAAAGCGAAGGAGATTGCGCTAAATTTCGAAAGTATGCATCACATGTGGATTAGGCCTACAGGGGACATCACGATAAAAAAAAAAACGCGCCGCTTACTCTACCTCAAGGTGCTGTTTTTTTTCAAAACACATATTGAAATGTACTTTGCGACGCTCGTACGCCAAAAACCATTGATTTTATAAAAAAAATTGTTTATACATAAATTGTACGAAATTTTCTCTAGTTTTGTATATAAATGTTTTTGTCGTAAAATGCGTCGGAAAGGAGATATTGTAAAAAAACTGTTATTAGGCGCCATTTTTCCAATATGGCGTCGCGAGCGGCAGAGATACTAGGTGGCAAAGTCGAAATTCGAAAAGAGAACATCAAAATCTATAAAATTACCAATTTTCAAAACTCCCGGAAAACTTTCCAGGTAAAACTACCAAATGACTGGACTATTCCACGTTCGTAAAATAATACGAAAATGTGGTTTCAGCTAACCCAGTATAACTCGTTTTATTTTAGTTTTCAGCTTATAAATACCGATTATTACTATTATGTATTCATTATCGGTTGCGGAAATAACAATCCTAAGTAAATTACTTAGATGGAACTTTTCACATTTCTAAGTTCAGTAGAGCAAAAGTTACTGTTTGTTGTGAAGAAATTGGCCACCATAAAACAATCAGTTCTCGGCAAATTCGAACTATTTGCCTTAATAAATCTACTTTCCATCATGAGAAAACTTCTTCGAATCGTTTTTAAAGAGAGTAGTAAGCAAAATTACATAAAAATTACTATAAAATATTAACTAGGCAACAGAGCTCTTGACAAATGTGACATAAAATCAGAAAATTTATATGTCAAGTTCGTGACAGCCATGACGTTGGCTGAATTCTGACTTAAAAGAATAACCGTATCAGGACGGAGTGCCAGCGATGACGTTAGTATGGAGTGACATCATTCGCTTTGTTTGATGTTCGTTGTCACGTGACTTGAAGGGAATTTAATTAAATTTTTTAGGATTTCTTTTGAGGAAACTACCGTTTCGCTGCAAAATTATATTTTTATTTGAATACAGTCAACATCCCATTTGTGCCATTAGGGCACTGATCGAACAGCTCCCCTATTTAATATCAAAATTAATTTATCTTCTTTTAATATCTCTCCTTAAATAGGTAATTTATTCTATTTACTTTAAAAAATATGTAGAAGAGCGTAAGAATTTGGTCAAGAAGTAATAATTTTTTTTCTTAAAATTTACTTAGTTTCTGATTTTGAGAACACAATTTCCACACTAAACCTAAGTGCACTTAAATCACTAAATACTACAATAAATGATTATAAAAATATATATTGTTTTTTCAGTTATTTTATTCATTATGGCGTCTATTAAACTAAGACTCAAAATGCTCCAGCCATGTATCATTGTACCTCGTGTGTGAGATAGTTTAATACGAAATCCAGTTTTCAAAACCGATTCGTAACATTTTTTCCTAATAAATCCGAGCAAAAATTTGTTTTAAATACCTTACTTAGATACACTGAACGTATACGAATATTTTTCTTTATATTATTGTCAATTTGCCTCTTTTTTTTTCTATCTGTAAAAAATCGTGTCATTATGCCCCTACTTCCCCTACTGAGTAAATTAATTTTGATAAAAATTTTCTAAAACGATAAAATAAAGTTTCATTTTACCGTAAATTGTAAGGCTAATTCTTGAGCTTCTTGGTCGTCAGAACTGTTCGTTGCTGGTTCGTACCAGGAGCTTACCAGTGCGAGAGAAATTTTTCCTAAAACAGAAATGTATTTAAAGTTTTTTCTTTTTGACAATCAAATGCTCAAATTTTTAAAAATTAATATCTTTTTAGGTCCCTAGGAACCTTAAAATCTTGTAGGTCGTACAGGGTGACTCAATGATTGGATGAAGTAGGTTTGTGCCTTTTCGGTGAAATTAACAAAGAAACTATATTTATTGTTTGATACAGTTTATTTTTACGCAGATTTTAAAAATATTTAGGACTCTACAGGGTGAGCCAAAAAACTAGGACAGCATAAAGTTGTATTTTTTTAAATGGAACACCCTATATACGAATAGTATTTTCGATTTAGCTTATAATTTTAAATCTTTTTTATTAAGGGTTTACTATAACAAAACTTTATAGTTTCTGAGATAATTAAGTTTAAAGAAAAAAAGTCACATTTTCAAGCATCAATTCAATCCTAAATAACGTTTTCAATTTGGTGACAAATATATTCAAATTTGGAATTTAGCAAGGCCAAGGACAAGTTAACATAATTTTTACCTAATATTTGCAATAAAAGCTACAGGGTGTTGAACATATCGGCTCAAATTTGAACAAGTTTAAATGAATAAATATCTTTTTTTTAAATGGTACACCCTGTATATTTTCATGTTATTTAATAGAGTAATAAAAACCCTAAAAGTTTTGTTCAATATATCCTATACCTATTTATAATAGTTTTTGAGATATTTCAGTTTTTCTTATTTTCCATACTTTTTTACAGAAATAGTCTACATTATCATATTAGCCATGTAAAATAATAAAAAGAAACTACAGAAACAAACAGAATGTGGTTAAATATGATGAAATACATTATTCGTTATATTACAACGGCAATAGTTTAATTAAACATAATGTGAAAAAATTAACACAACAATAACGACAAGGCAAATACATATTTACTTTTATACTAAATTGAAACAAAAAAATTACCTATTAAATACTGAGATTAATTATTTCTTTTTAATAAGTGTTCGAATAAACGACCCTCTTGTGCAATGCACAAATTTAGTCTTTTTTGTAGATTTTGTCGGACCCTGGACAAAATTAGTGGCGTTATTGTTCTACAGGTATCCCTAATCCTGTTTCGCATATCTTCCACTGTTGTTGGTGGATTAACATATACCTTATTTTTAATATAACCCCATAGGAAGAAATCTAATGGGGTGATGTCGCACGACCTTGGTGGCCACTCAATGAAACCCCCACGTCCAATCCATTTTTGCGGATATCGTTGGTCCAAAAACGCACGAACTTCACGATGGTAATACGAAGGCGCACCATCGTGCTGGAACCACATACTGTCGAGCTCATCCCTATCGAGACCTTGAAGCAGTTGGGGTAGTTCTTCTTGTAGAAAGTTCAGGTAACTATGGCCATTTAGTGGTTCATTAAAAAAGTGGGGTCCAATAATTCGATTATGATGAATACCACACCAAACATTTAATGACCAGTGGTTTTGATGTTGCACCTCTCTAATCCAAAATGGGTTTTCTGTGGCATAATAATGCATATTGCGTCTATTTACGGCACCGTTACTTCTAAAAGTAGCTTCATCACTAAACATTACCTTGCATAATAAATTTGGATTTAATTGAATCTCCGCATTTATTGTACGACAAAAGTTTACACGACTTTCAAAATCCTGTCCATGCAATTCTTGGTGTAATTCCATGTGATATGGATGATACCTATATTTCTTGGTAGTACGATTAGCGGTGGATTGTGATGTTTCACATAATGCTGCTAACTGACGGCTACCAATATAAGGATTTTCCTGAACATTTAACAATACTTGTAGTTCTTTTTCTTCATTAGTTACTGGTTTGTTGACCACTTTACGTTTTGGATAATCAACAGTACCAGAAGAATCAAATCTTTGCATTAAGTTTTGAAAAGTATGGGTATTAGGCTGGCGTCGATCAGGATACTTCATTTTGTAAATTCTTTGAGCAAGAAGGCAATTTTTTTGAGCCTCTCCTATTGTATAAATCATATCTATTAACTGATTCTTTGGAAAATTCATTTTACAATATAAGATGAATGCAAAAAAACCAAACTACACTACATAAATACCAAAAGAAGCGATTGCGGTTATAAATTTGACACATAGAAAAATGTTCTTTTAAATTGTTTTTGCCATGGCTACTATGATAATGAAGACTATTTCTGGAAAATAAGAAAAACTGAAATATCTCAAAAACTATTATAAATAGGTATAGGATATATTGAACAAAACTTTTAGGGTTTTTATTACTCTATTAAATAACATGAAAATATACAGGGTGTACCATTTAAAAAAAAAATATTTATTCATTTAAACTTGTTCAAATTTGAGCCGATGTGTTCAACACCCTGTAGCTTTTATTGCAAATATTAGGTAAAAATTATGTTAACTTGTCCTTGGCCTTGCTAAATTCCAAATTTGAATATATTTGTCACAAAATTGAAAACGTTATTTAGGATTGAATTGATGCTTGAAAATGTGACTTTTTTTCTTTAAACTTAATTATCTCAGAAACTATAAAGTTTTGTTATAGTAAACCCTTATTAAAAAAGATTTAGAATTATAAGCTAAATCGAAAATACGATTCGTATATAGGGTGTTCTATTTAAAAAAATACAACTTTTTGCTGTCTTAGTTTTTTTGGCTCACCCTGTAGAGTCCTAAATATTTTTAAAATCTGCTTAAAAATAAACTGTATCAAACGATAAATATAGTTTCTTTGTAAATTTCACCGAAAAGGCACAAACTTACTTCATCCAATCGTTGACTCACCCTGTACAATCGTCTATAGCACTGATGCTAAAATTTAAAAAATTATTCTTACCATTTTGTTTGGTTTTAAATTCATTCTGATAAATATGGTAAGCAAGAGCATGAGCTTTTACATGAGTGTATGCACACAAGTAGACACCTTCTGCTTCCAAGTCGTATCCTGGGGCAAACCGCGTATCGCCACTGGAGCCATATGCTAAGAAATTGAAATAATAAATCGATGAGTTTATACGGATATGAAAAAAACATTTAATACAATTAGTTATAGTTGAATTTTTCAGTAAAGTTATACAATGTTTAAATTAAAGGGCATAATGAGTTGGTCAAATGAAAATGTCCATTCCAGTAACTACTACGTGGTAATTTTGAGCATTCCATATTTTTACACTGGATATGACTAAAAGCTTCAAACTGTTGCTATTAAGAGAACCTGAAAAGTGAGATTCTGCAATGGAAGAAGAGATTCATGAAAAGATTGATCTTGGAAAAGATATAGAGCAGCTAACGGAGAAACAGAAGAAGAAAATGGTAGAGATGAATAAAAGAAATTGAAATTGAATCGGGTCCAATAGTACTCACAACCAGGGGCGGATCCAGCCTCTCTCTTTGGGGGGGGGGGGCGGTGATATCACAAAAGTACAATTTGGCAAGAAAGAAAAGTTGTTAACGGGGGGGGGGGGGAGAGTGCAAGCAGCTTACTCATTCCTAATACAAACGGCAGAATGTTTCTATTTCCCTGAACTCAAAGCTCTTGGGAGGGGGGGGGGGGGCGATCGCAAGCATACACATTCCTATACTTTATTCAAGAACTAGAGAGAGTAATAAAACAGTTACCGAAACCTCCAACATACCTGCTCCAGTGCCGCAGGTAACTGAGAACTGCCGTAAATCTAATTATATTTCATTAGATTTAAATATATTTTATAAATTTACTGCAATATAAAATTTATGATAGTTTACTTTAATTTCTGTCAGTGAGCAAAGTACACTTACAGTTTGTTCTTAGTGATTTATCTTGTTTGTCCTTGTTTTTATATATTATTGGATATTAGTGAGATACCCAAAAGATATGGCTTTCACTTCTATATTTATTGAAAAATCGTTAAACCAGGGCATTTTTTCCTCAACGAAAAACTTATTACGATGAATGTTTATGATGCCTTAAGATATCAATATCTAGATAATAATGTTGAGATGTGTTCCAACATGACAGGAGTTGGAAAATCTACTATATACCAAATACTGAAGGAGAAAAAACGACTGGAATTGTTAGTACTCCCAAGCCACATTCGATCACAGGCAGACGAAAAACCTCGTTGGAAGAAGAGATGAAAACTGCTATTAAAGGGGTTGTATATACATTTTATTATGAGAAGCAGATTCCAACCGTCTACAAAATTCTAACTAAAATCAATAAAGATCGCGATTTACCTGAAATTAAAAGAACTGATCTCTGGAAATTGCTCAGAGAACTTAATTTTTGCTGGGAAAAACCAGATAGAAAATCTGCTCCTATAAATCGTCCGGAAACTGTCCGTTGGAGAAGTAAATATCTCTTTCAAGTAAAAGGTAGAGTTGCAAGAAATAACACAATTAGTAATTTAACTAAACTTTTGAAAGAATTTTTTGAATAAAGTTACTGCGGAAAATTGGGAAAAATCCATATAATAAAAGAATAAAACAAAATGTGAGAACTCGATCTCATAATCGGTGAGATAGAGGAACCAATTATAATTAATTTGAGCGAAGATAGTTTCACTGACTTCGATTAGGAATAAGATACGTAATGTTTACTAGTGTAAACACAATTTATTATTTGAATTTTTGTTTTTGTTGTATTTTATTGTTTAATGTTGTTTATATGTTTTTTATTTTTTATATATTTATATTTTAGTGTGTCCCACTCTTTAATTTTATACATATTTAATTCCAATTAGCCGTAGGTTTTTAATTATTTTATTATTGTATTTGTGTCTTTTTCTTAAGCGTGTAGAATTAACATGTTTATCTTATGTTTTTGGGGCTATCGTATTTCCATATAATAAAGTAAATTAAATTAAGATATCAGTACAATAGATATAAAAATAAGTAGGTCTAATTTTAATTACAACATATAAAAAGTAATTACATATGAATCCCTTTTTAGTGTTTACTTGTAATTCTGCAGATGGTTTAAGAAATAAATAAACTGAAACGTCAAATACCCTAAAAATAATTAGTAATAAAATAACCGAAAGCCCCAAAAATATTTTAATATTATATGGACGAATTTATTTTTTCATATATGTTTAACTTTTTGTATTTTTGATAATGGATATTTTGTAAGTATTTAAATAATAACTTCGAATTTTTTGAGAGAATAAGGCTACGTTTTAGTCCATTATTATAGACCGGTATTTTTAGGTATAAAATTTCTAACCCATTCTTATGAAAAATATATATGTCTAACAGATTTTGCTAAAGACACCGGACTAAAGAACACAGGTAGTTTGCGAAGAGAAAAAAGGGTAAAAAATTATTTATTACTCTCTCTAGTTCTTAAATAAACTGTAGTATAAGAGGAAAAATCGGGTCCATTTTACTAAACTCAAAGCTCTTGGGGGGGGGGGGGCCATCGCCCCCACCGCCCCCCCCTTGGATCCGCGCCTGCTCACAACATGGTTGCTTCGCAGAGGCTCCTATTTTCGACATATTAGTTCCGTGGAATCAACAAGCATGGAAGTTAATTTGGCAAAGGAATTTAGGTGAGAGGTAAAAGGGATTCTACAAAAATCTGGAAAACAAAACCAAATATTAGCAAAAACGCACCTGGCGGTAAAACACATTCCTGGTCAAAACGGAAACAAAGATAATATTGACGGCTCTTAGTGCATGTGTGTATCGGTGACGGAAGGAAGAAACGAAAGGAACTGACGCTCCCAGTTCTTATAAGGGTCCTCGACATCGTCAAGAGGATGGAATGACATTGCCCGTTCTTATAAGGATCCTCGATAATGTCGACCAATAGCGGTAGGAAATTAGGAAAGGAACCAACACTGCCCGTTCTTATAAGGGTCCTCGGCAGTGACGGTAGGATGACACAACATTGCCCGTTCTTATAAGGGTCCTCGGCAATGCTGGCCATTAGAGGGGTAGGACGTAAGGAAGGAAGTGTATGCATGTATGCACATTGCTAGACCAGGAAAAGATTGATCTTGGAAAACATATAGAGCAGCCAACGGAGAAACAGAAGAAGAAAATGGTAGAGACGAATAAAAGAAATATTGAATCGGGTCCAATAGTACTCGCAACATGGTTGCTTCGCAGAGGTTTCTATTTTCAAGAAATTGACAGACTTTGTATTTCAGTGTATATTTGAATTATTACAATCGGCCAAGCGCTTTCGGTCTCTATCGGACCATCCTCAGGGCTCAGACCCTAAAAACGAGAGAATATGGTCAGCAAATAAGTTTACTCAGTACTCACCAACCACACTCACTCGTCAAAGGGCACACCTCAACCCTGCCAGTTTGAGAAAAGTCGCGAGCTTAGCCTCCACACAGGACAAGATGTATACAATTAAAAAAATTTTAGAAACATTTAAAATTAAAATTAAAACCAGAACATTCAATACACAGTGCACGTTGACATGATTAAAACAATAAACATTTTCAATAACAACCCAAAAGGGTGAGGTGACAAATATATAGAAAAAATTAAAAGCAAGAAAGAATCCCAAGAGGCTTACAGCTCGACTCCTTACAATGAAAGTCAGCAAGGAAAATTTTTCTCACTCTCGTACCTAGGTCACTTCTCTAATAAAATAGCACGGACTCTAACAAACCTCACTCAAAATGTGAAGATTTCATTTAAGAGTGTAAATCAACTCAGTTCCCATCTGGTCAATAACAAACAATTGATATCTCATATTCAAAAAAGTGGGGTCTTGCCCAGACTGTCCTTCGACGTATATAGGAAAAACTATTAGACCATTATCAGTCCGAATTAGAGAACATATTAACAAACCTCGGGCCTCTGTGTTTGGTCACCATATTAGTTTTACCAAACACAGTTTCTCTCCTACTCATAATAGTAAAATCTTATACCACTCCAGGGGTAATAACTCTAAAACCTTCGATTACAGAGAGGATCTTGAAATATGCAGGGAGATAAAGAGAAACCCCGATCATTGCCTCAATGTAAGAATGAACAACGTAAATGACCGCAACCCCATTTTCAAACTTTTTCCTTAAATCACTAAACAATTTAAATGTCTGGGAGCTGTGATTGCGTGGGGTGCAATCTTATAATAATTTTGATCATCTTTTTCAGTTTCAGACACTTCATTCTAAATATATTAATAGTTTACACATTTCAGCAAATTTTAACTACGTCTATGTTCGTGTAATTTGTTGCTTTTTTACAAAAATGGAAATTATTTCACGCCACTGAACCCAAGTGTTCGAAATAGATCACAGAATGGCCGATATCAGTAACGCTATAGATTAATAAACTTTAATGCCCTTTCTTTCTGCCTTTTTCCCCCTTTTTTGCTCATTGCCAATAATTTACTGATTTTAAATACAACTGACAGGGAATTCAGGAATGGAAACTCATACAGAAAATCCCTACTCAGGCTTTCACACACTTGTATGTAGTTTTGATTTTTGGAAAGTTTTATTGCCGTGTTATACTATGACTGTGTGTGGCATAACCTCACCCTTTTGGGTTGTTATTGAAAATGTTTATTGTTTTAATCATGTCAACGTGCACTGTGTATTGAATGTTCTGGTTTTAATTTTAATTTTAAATGTTTCTAAAATTTTTTTAATTGTATACATCTTGTCCTGTGTGGAGGCTAAGCTCGCGACTTTTCTCAAACTGGCAGGGTTGAGGTGTGCCCTTTGACGAGTGAGTGTGGTTGGTGAGTACTGAGTAAACTTATTTGCTGACCATATTCTCTCGTTTTTAGGGTCTGAGCCCTGAGGATGGTCCGATAGAGACCGAAAGCGCTTGGCCGATTGTAATAATTCAAATATACACTGAAATACAAAGTCTGTCAATTTCTTGATTTCTTCGGTGTACAACCTGTTAATAACTTATTGTTTCTATTTTCGACATATTAGTTCCACGGAATCAACAAGCATGGAAGTTAATTTGGCAAAGGAATTTAGGTGAGAGGTAAAAGGGATTCTACAAAAATCTGGAAAACAAAACCAAATATTAGCAAAAACGAAACAACTGCCCGAGCGGACATACACAGAGATTTAAGTATTAAGATTCTGCCAACGGATAAAAGATATAACAAAGTCATAATGAATGCTGAGACGGGACTAATTTAACGTCACACCATAAGAAAACTACGAATATTTATGGGTTCTTGAAGATACATAAACATGGACTGCCACGAGTTCCTGGAACTCTTTGACTTCTGAACTTGCCAAGTTTCTTCTTCCAATCCTGAAACCTCTACAAGGAAATACATTTTCCTGGGTCAAGAATTCGCAATATTTCCTGTAATATTTTCGCGTACAACCAGAAGACCTTTATGTTAGCATTGATTTGAAAAACTTACAAACTAATGTTCTACTTAAGTAGTCGCCAAAGCTCATAAGGTAGAAATTTGAAGGAAACGAGACCTCAGCAGAAAGAACATCTGTGCCACCATACGCAATCATGGACTTGCTGGTTTTACGAATTCCTGTGTACAAAAAAAGGAAAAATTCTTTATCCAGGATAATGGAATCTGCGTTCCCACCGGTGGTCGCAAAGATTTTCATGGAATCATTCGAGGTCCTTGCAACTGATTCCGCAAATAGGAAACCACAATTATGGTTTAGATAAGTAGACGATACCTTCAATATGTGGAATGGAAACGACGAAAAATTTTAAAACTTACTATGGAGAAACAAGTATGGCCAGGCAATTTCAAATCTTAATCTACAGAAAATCCACAAACAGGGGAGAATATCTAAACTAGTTATCCAATCATCCCAACAATAGCAAATATTGAGTACAACCCTGTAGAAAAAGAATTAACTTTCTATCGCTGCAACGAGAACTTAATGAAAAAGATAGATCACATTAAAAGTGAACGAATACCCAGTAAATCTGGTAAATATGATTTTAAAATAACGCAGAAATAGGACAAGATCGATAACGGATGAAGAAAACCAGTGTTGAGCATCCCTTATGTTAGAGATATTTCAATTCAAATAACTGTCTGAGAAGCCAGTTGATTAAAGTCAAACTAACAACTTAAAGAGATTTAAAGTACTATATGTATCAGATACTATGTGAATGTGGAAACTCCTGCGTTGACGGGAGAAAGTGACTCCTTGAAGTGAGGAATAAAAGACACTAAAAGGACACATTTCGTGAAGAAACAGAAAAATCTGGAGTTGTTAACCACGCCTGGAGTCACGGACATCACATAAAATGGTCTGAAGTTAGAATTCTACATTGAAATCACGTTGCGGTTTCGCACCAGAACCCGAATTGTCTTAGTAAACCGTCTTTAGATATAAGAGAAGTGTAGAAACCACTTCTTAGTAATTGTAAACTAAAGCTAAATGTACCATAATTAGGACTGTAGCGTAGTGTATGATTGCACTCATCTCGCTCAAACTCCACTGCTTTGATTTTTAGTACAAATAGATGTGTAAATTAGGAATTTGTTCAGTTTCACTTGAAAACCAATAGAGATAATTACTAGCCGAAACGGAGATGATATTTGTCAAAAAACAAAAGCCAATAAAAGTCCAACATATATCTACAACTTCGTGTGACCTAATAAACAATATTTTCCAAAAATCGGAATATCAGAAAGGACTCTATCGAAAGTTCAGTTCTTCAGAAAATATATCAGAGAAAATATAGCAGCATAGAGAACAAGTAACATAGTTTTGGCAAAATCAAGTAGCTAGAGCTACATCCACCCATTACAAGATCAACATTAAATAGATGAATGAAGAACATCATAGATATATATATATACAGGGTGATTCAAAAATCGATCACGAAACTTAAGGGGGTGATTCTACTTGACAAAATAAGGGTAGAGCTTCATATAATTTTTTTTCAAAATGTCATTCGTTTTCGAGTTACAAGCCGTCCAAGTTCAAGTTTTTATTTTTTGTTTTTTGAATTACTCGCTTACAGGAAAACCGATTTGACTAATATTTGAAAGATAGGCTAAGTCTTCTGCGCTTCATCATTTTAGTAACAATTCACATTGATTGTTTGCCGCTAGAGGGCACTTTACCTACATTGAAAATTGTTTTTTTGTCATAATTTTTTAGTGTTGACAGCTACAGTAGTTTTTGGCATAATTTCTGAAAGACTGATGCCAGGCATTTAAAAAAGGTGCTCTTTATTTACATCGCTAAACCCAACGGTTTAGACGTAAATCACCCTTAAAAATTAAGTGGTAAATTTACTTTTCTCATTTCATTACCACCAGCTACCAGGTAAATAGCTATCAAAGTATACTAGAGCTGTCAGTTTAACATCAAATAAATTCGCTTTTTAAACTATTTAATTTATAATCTTAAAATAACTAATAATGGCTAATCAGTAAATATTCATATTATGGATTATTGCGATATACATTTAATTGATAAAAATTAATGAAACAGTACTAAACAAACTAAAAAAGATTCTCAAAATGTCCCCCATTTTCTTCCATACATTTCCTAACACTCTTCAAAAAATGTCGCCTAACTCGATGAAAAATTTCTGGTGTTTCTTTAATAATTTGGCACTTTTCGATTATCCTGAAGCGAAGATCCTCGACGTTGATTACTGGAATATCGTACACCAATTGTTTCAAATGACCCCAAAAGAAAAAATCCATAGGATTAAGGTCTGGTGACCTCGCTGCCCATGCCAATGGTCCACTTCGTCCTATCCATCGCTCAGGATACGTTGCATTCAAATACTATCGGACACGTATACTAAAGTGGGGCGGAGCTCCGTCTTGGAGGATCCACATGTTGGCCCTTACTTCCAATGGCACATCTTCCAGATACAATGGGAGACGATTTTGGATAAAATCTAATTATACGTCACCAGTTAATGGGCCATCAAAGAAATGAGGACCAATAAGGTAATCTCCTATTATCCCTGCCCACACATTTAGTGAAAATCTACGCTGATGTTTCGTTTCTACCACATTGTTTGGGTTCTCGTAAGCATATGTGTGGATGTTGTGTAGATTTGTTATGCCATCACGAGTGAAACCAGCTTCGTCAGTGAATAATATGACGCCAATTAATCGATTATCGTGTTCATACTTAGCTAGGATCTGATTGCACATTTCCAACAGTCTCGGCCGATCATCGTCATAAAGAGCCTGCACCTTTTTTGAATGAAACGGGTAGAGTTGTTCTTCTCTTAGTATCCTCCATGAACTAGCCTGACAGAGCCGCACTTCATTCCCAATTTTTCTAGTACTAATACCTGGATTATCTTCAATAATTTCAAGCACTCTTTCTTCTTGTTGCACGTTTCTAGCAGTTCTAGGTCTTCCCCTATTTCCATTATAACTTTTAAAGGAACCACATTCCGCAAGCCTCCTGTGCACACTGCAAAATGTTTGAGCATGAGGGATATTTATTTCCGGATAACTCTCCATATAATATCTTCTTGCCAACTCTGCATTACCATTTGCTTTTCCATAACAAAAATGGATATCACAATATTCGATATTTGAATATTGGTGATTAGCCATTATTAGTTATTTTAAGTTTATAAATTAAATAGTTTAAAAAGCGAATTTATTTGATGTTAAACTGACAGCTCTAGTATACTTTGATAGCTATTTACCTGGTAGCTGGTGGTAATGAAATGAGAAAAGTAAATTTACCACTTAATTTTTAAGGGTGATTTACGTCTAAACCGCTGGGTTTAGCGATGTAAATAAAGAGCATTTTTTTTAAAGGCCTGGCATCAGTCTTTCAGAAATTATGCCAAAAACTACTGTAGCTGTCAACACTAAAAAATTATGACAAAAAAAAACAATTTTCAATGTAGGTAAAGTGCCCTCTAGCGGCAAACAATCAATGTGAATTGTTACTAAAATGATGAAGCGCAGAAGACTTAGCCTATCTTTCAAATATTAGTCAAATCGGTTTTCCTGTAAGCGAGTAATTCAAAAAACAAGAAATAAAAACTTGAACTTGGACGGCTTGTAACTCGAAAACGAATGACATTTTGAAAAAAAATTATATGAAGCTCTACCCTTATTTTGTCAAGTAGAATCACCCTCTTAAGTTTCGTGATCGATTTTTGAATCACCCTGTATATATATATATATATATATATATATATATATATATATATATATATATATATATATATATATATACTAAAATACTTAGTAATATTACTACTTCTAAAAAAGTACTATTTGTATTGGAAAATTAAAAGAATATTAAAGGTTAATCATCATATGGCACTTGTTTTTGCAAGGGGGTCAAAATTTTTAGTTCATAAAATACTAAATATATATTTTTTTATCTGTGAATAGTATGATCATTAAATGAAACTTTCCATGATTGCGAACGCCATATTAAAATCGCCATGATGTTTTTTTGGAATTACCAGACGGCCGAACATGATGGATTCTCGTTCTGGATAGCCCATATTTTGAGATATAACCCCAGTTTTGAATTTCTTTTTGGAAAAAAAAATTAAAATTTGACAGATAACGCGAATCACGTGACTATAATTTTTTTGGTAAATTTTCATCCCGATCGAAGCAGAAATTGATTCCAAAGTCAAATTTCGAATAAAGCTAATAATAAAAAAAATCATATATGATGCGGACTTTACTGGTCACACTGTATATACAGGTCTGGAAAATCCAAAACGGAACCTGGACGTTTCTTAAGTAAGACAAAGAAAATCCTATATTATTCATTAAATCAGAATGAGACAGTCGTAAGCATCGACATACGGGTAAATTACCAGTTTGGCCCTAGGATGAGGGGTAATACAATGTTGGCGCGGTGAGAGCGGGCGGCAGCATACGCCACGCCCTAGCACAATAAGAGGATTGTTATTTGCTTTCATTCAGGCCGTCGAAGCGTAAGTACCCAGTATTGGTATTTCCGTGTTTCGCGCCAAATTTTTTTGTTACAATGGTAGTTTATTCCACGGAACAACAAGAGCAGATTATTGAGTGGTATTATTCTGGTAAATAATGGGCAGATTTGTATTTACGTGCGAAAATCATCCTGTTCCTTGAAAATTTAGAATTTCGGAAATTGTTAAAAAAATTGAGACAACCGGTTGTCTAAAAATTTGTAAAAAATGTACTGATAATAATGAGGAGCAACCGGTTCTTCAAATTACTGAAGAACGAGTAAATCGGGAAATTAACGTTTGTAGTTTAGCAGAAATTAATTTTCCTTGCAGTAGTACCGTGATTCCCGAAAAACTTGATATGAACGCTCGTACATTTTGGAATATTTTAAAGCGGAACAAATATCGCTGTTACAAATTGCGAATAACTCGAGAAATTTTTCCGAGTTGCGTTTCACTAGTATTTTTATTAGAATTAATGTTTATTTTGTCACAGAAATATCAATTTTCTTTACGCTCAATGGCCAACAAACACTAATTTTTTTTTTGTATTTCGACTATTGGATGTATTTAAAACAATCAATGTATCAAATGATCATTAAATATTCCAAAATTCCGTCGATTACGTTATAAGTTTAGACGAAAAATAAATACATCCTCTCATTCGTTTCCAAGTACTGCTCGTCTTCGTGTCGCACGGAAGTTAGCGGGGGTAATTGCGCGCATATATATATATATATATATATATATATATATATATATATATATATATATATATATATATATATATATATATATATAGCTGCTGATGTTTTTCCGGTTGTCAATCCGTTCGTCAATAGAAATATCTTCACAACGTTTCGCCAACATCTCAGCTGGCATTTTCAAGTGATGCTTCCTCGACGGCTGCTCGAGCGAGCGTGCGAATATATATATATATATATATATATATATATATATATATATATATATATATATATATATATATATATATCCATATACTATCCTTCTTTTGAAACCAAATTTATAAACTTAAATAATGTAGTTTCTGAACTAAAAAATTACCTATACAGAGTTTCCTTAAATTGAAATAAAGAAAAAAAAATTGAAAAAGAATAAACTTACAAAAAAAGCATGTTGATTGTGGTTCATTGAGCGTTATCCAATATTGGACATACTCTCCGAAATATTTGAAACAGGTCCTGGCATATTCTCCAAAATACGGGACAATTTCCGGATTAGTCCAACCTCCGAGCTCCTGAAGATATTCGGGAAGATCCCAGTGGTACAAGGTGACGAGTGGTTCGATGTTGTTTTTTTTAAGAAGCTAAAACAGGTTTTCAGTATTTCAAAAAATCGTTTTGCGTTTTGAGGCAATAATATTGTAGTAAAATTATCAGTGTAATATTTTTTTGATAGCTTATATAGAAATATTTTCCAGAACAATGTCCGTTCTTATAAAGAGTGTTTTTTATAGCGGTATAAAACTTTAAGTTGGCAACAGTTTTTTAACTGGAGGCCATTTTGTCAGCTGTCAAGTGATTTATATTTAGTTTGGTTTGTCATTTCAACATGGATAGACTGACGCGTGAACAACGCTTCCAAATTGTGCAAATTTATTTTGAAAATCATGGTTCTGTTCGAAATACGTATTGCGCACTACGTCCATTGTACGGTCAACATAATCGTCCATCAGAGCAATTAATTCGATTAACTATGGAACGTTTCCGCACCCCGTTTACTCTAAATGATAATACGCATCCACAGAGACGTCGTACAGTGCGTACAGAAGAAGTCATTGCTGCTGTAGAGCGTAGCGTAGAGGAAGACCCGAATCAGTCTATCTGCCATCGTGCACAGGAATTGGATATGTGTCCATTCACTTTATGGAAGATTTTGCGGAAAGATCTTGGTTTGCGTGCTTACAAAATCCAACTCGTGCAAGAATTGAAACCACACGATCACCTAACAAGGCGTAGATTCGGTGAATGGGCCCAAAACAAGATTGCCGTTGATCCCGATTTTCATAAGCGAATTTTGTTTAGCGATGAAGCTCACTTTTGTTTGAATGGATACGTTAATAAACAAAACTGCCGTATTTGGAGTGATGATAATCCTCAGGTGTATGTTGAGACACCGTTAGATCCAGAAAAAGTGATTGTTTGGTGTGCTTTATGGGCTGGTGGAATCATTGATCCGTACTTCTTTAAAAACGATGCTGGTCAGAACGTTACAGTCAATGGTGATCGCTAAAGAGCCATGATTACTGACTTTTTCGTTCATCAATTGAACAACCATGATGTGCAGGAGCTGTGGTTTCAACAAGACGGCGCAACATGTCACACAGCTCGTGCCACAATTGATTTATTAAAGGAAACGTTTGGTAACCGCATAGTTTCACGTTTCGGACCCGTGAATTGGTCTCCAAGATCGTGCGACTTAACGCCGCTAGACTATTTTCTGTGGGGATATGTGAAGTCGCTAGTCTACGCCGATAAGCCCGAAACGATTGATCACTTGGAGGACAACATTCGCCGCGTTATTGCCGATATACGGCCACAAATGTTGGAAAAAGTCATCAAAAATTGGACCTCCAGATTAGACTACGTCCGAGCCAGCCGTGGCGGTCATATGCCAGAAGTCATATTTAAATTATAATGCCAGAAGGTTATCTTTCGAATAAAGTAAATTTAATGTCAATTTAAAAAATTCATCTTTGTTTTATTCCGTTTAAAAGATCTATACCTCTATAAAAAAAAACACCCTTTATAAGCAATACGTCCCGGCAATTACGCCCCCTAGCAATATAATGAAGAATTTAAATATTATTTCCAGTAATTTCTCTTGGCCACTTTCCTCAACCGAATTTTTTCCCGAAGTTTCTGGACTATCACTTAATGAAACACTCCGTATAAATATTTAACTTAAGAAAAAGTTTGGCAAATATTAATTTAACTAGTTAGTTTGAGTTAAATATGTTGTGCCTAAGTAAATATCCTTTAAGGTAAGAAAATTATATTTAACTTTTCCATACAAAAAAATATGTTTTCGTTTTTTTTGTTTAGTTAAAAAAATTACCCTGAAGATGGTGTAATTAAAATAAACCGAAACGTTAGTTAAAAGATAAAAATGCTTTAATTTTACTTAAATTTCTCTAGAGATATTGACTGCAGCCCATTAAAAGAGGTAATAATTTTTAAAATTAAATAATAATAGTTTTGGTTGAAACTCATTTTACTTAAACCATCGCCCTGCACATTCCAATTGAACTTGTAAGTCGTGGAAATCTCGAAATGTCGATGCTCTTGTAAATAGTATAAAATGGCAACTTACCTCGAAAATTTTAACGTAATAATCAATTCCCTTCTGGTTGATCTTGTTGGTGGTTACATTTAAAATTCGAGGCCAGGAAATAGACATTCTGTAGAATCCAGCATTCAGATCCTTCAGCAAAGCGATATCGTCTTTATATTTATGATAAGAATCACAAGCTATATCTCCATTGGATTTGTCTTTAATGTAGTCAGGATGGTCGTGGACGTAATCATCCCAAATACTGGGTGTTTTACCATCTTCATTATAAGCACCTTCAATTTGATAGGCTGAAGTTGCTAGCCCGAATTTAAAGTCTTTTGGAAAGAAATTCTTATTTAGGGCAGATGACCTAAAAATCCAAAAAGAAAATATTAATTATATTATTTTTTTTATTGTTTTGAACAAATTGAGTTAAATGGGAACGAATTAAGGAGGCATCCGATTTTAGACACTCGAAAAAGGGCATTTTTGCGATTTTTTTTAGCGATTCCTATTATACATATACATTACATTAATTTTATAGTAACGTGCTAGACGAAAATTCATTTAATGATATTACATTCAATTTAATAATTTTTACATTAAATCTAATGTAATTATACCAATAATTTCAGTAACTTTATTGAAATTTAAGTTCCATTCAATTCACGATTTAAGGTACAAATCTATTAAATAAAATTAGTAAATATACCTTAAATTAAAGGTTATTTTTAATAGTGTAGATATGAATATAGTTCTTTTTGGACTATATTAATACAATATGCTTGTGGAGAGTGAATCAGTGAATATTCTTGTCGACCTTTTTAACTGCATTTACAAAACAGGAGAAATACCAAAAGAATGGCTCCTGTCAACTTTTGTCATCATACCAAAAAAGGCAAACGCAAAACAGTGCACTGACCATCGCACAATAAGTCTAATAAGACACATATAAAAAGTATTCCTCAAAGTGATTCACACAAGAATTCACAGAAAACTATATGTGGATATTGGTGATATTCAATTCAGATTTCGGAACGGGCTTGGAACAAGAGAATCACTATTTGCACTTAACGTCATGTGCCAAAGATGTCTAGATATGAACCAAGATATGTATATGTTCTTCATTGACTACAATAAAGCGTTCGATAAAGTACGTCACGATCATCTAATGAGACTGCTGGTAGGAAAAACTTGGATAAAAGAGACATTAGGATTATTGCCAAGGTTTACTATATCCAGAAAGCGATTATTCGAATAGTGCAAGAGACAAGGGAGGAACTCGAGATTAAGAAAGGCGCAAGACAGAGATGTATACTTTCACCAATCTTATTCAACCTATACTCAGAAGACATCGTAAACAGAGCAAAATATAGGTATTAAAATAAATGGCATCCCAATAAACAACTCGAGATATGCCGATGATACGGTTTTAATTGCAAAAACTTCGGAGGATCTTCAGATACTAATTAACAGAATAGTAGAATGCAGTGAAGAATATGGATTATCACTTAAAATCAGTAAAACAAAAATAATGGTGGTATCTAAATCACCGCAAAACTTCCCTGACATAACCGTGCATGATCAAAGAATTGAACGTGTGAGAAAATATAATTACCTGGGAACTGTTATCAACAAAAATAACGATAGCTCTGAAGAAATCAGAATCAGAGAGGAAAAAGCTAGAGCTACGTTTATAAAAATGAAGAAGGTGTTCTGCGGACGAGATTTAAGTCTGAAACTTAAAACTCGCCTTGTGAGATGTTACGTACTGCCAGTTCTTTACTACGGAATGGAAGCCTGGACATTGAAAAAGATTCATACCAAGAAGATGGAAGCATTTGAGATGTGGATGTACCGTAGAATATTAAGAATATCGTGGACAGAGAGAGTAACAAATGTGGAGATTTTGCGAAGAATGCGGAAAGAGAAAGAATTGGTACTTACTATTAAAGAACGCAAACTACAATACTTGAGACATGTTATGAGGGGAGATAAATACCAGTTGCTGCAATTAATTATCCAGGAAAAAATAATAGGGAAAAGATCCATAGGAAGAAGAAGGCATTCATGGTTAAAGAATGGTACAATTGCAACAACTGCCAACTGTTTAGATCTGCAGTGTCAAAGATACGCATAGCTTTGATAATAGCCAAACTTCGGAACGAGGACGGCACTTAAAGAATACAATATGGAAGTACAAAGTAAAAAAATGCATTCAATTTATTGTAAATGTGCTGGAAGCAAATTTCACAAACGTGCATTAAATTTAATAATTTACATTAATTTGAATTAATTAATTCCAATAAATTTAATGTACTCATACATTAAATTTAATGTACTCATACATTAAATTTAATGTACTCATACATTAAATTTAATGTACTCAGACATTAAATTTAATGTAATTATACATTAAATTTAATGTAATCATACATTAAATTTAATGTTTGATTATTACTTTTTTAAGGTGACTTAATATATGCAGCCAGTATTCATTGAATTTGAGATATATTATCACATACTTAATGCACCAACATTAATATGAGTTCAAAAAATTCTGAAATTACCAAGAAAAGGTGGACATTTTTCCTATAGATAGTGTCTGCTATCTAGATCGGTTTCGAGCTCATTAGTTCCCGTCAGACATGTACACCTCACCATTAGAAAATTGAGTCCTTTAAGCAACTTATATCATATTAAACAAAAAGATCAATACAAGTTGCGCCATCTCCCGGAATTTCATGCACTGCGTATTGAATAATAATGTAAATCCCTTTAGTATTAGGGTATATCTGAATTAATTTTATTGTACAGAAGTTGAGATATCTTTTCAGTTATTTTTTGAAACTTAAAATTCCATTTAATCAAATTTAATGTACAACAATCTGATATTTCAATGAGTTGCTTTACATTCAAAGTAAATGTAAATTATTCACGATTTTTGGTTATTTTTAACAGTATATGTTGTGACCGAATTTGATCATAGACTCCTGCAAATGATATATTGTGGTAGCGTTAGCCATTCCATCTATAATCATCTTGCTGTCCCATATTTGCAGCTATTTTAAAAACTCGATAATTAAATTTTACAATAATAAAGACCCTCTAGAAGTCTAGACGTTTATCTTCTCTTTTGCAACTTTAGTTCCAAACAACTACGGCTATTTAAGCTTACCCAAACCACAACTCAGATCAAAAAAATAATTTTAACGTCTTAATCTAATCTAAATCTAAACCCTCAAAGTCCCCTAGTACCAATTTAAGATAAAATCTACAAATTTAAAATTTCTAAACGGTCATATTGCATTTGACATATTAGATTTTCTTAAAATAATTTTATATTTGAACACAATCGAAAAAAGTAAAATTTTTAGTCAGCTATATCGCGTTCGCCATACTGAATCCAGAAAAAATACTATTAAATTCACAATTTACACCCTCAAGAACCCTCTATATCAGTTTTGGAGAAAGTCGAAAAATGTAAAATTTTTAGGACACCATACTGAATCCGCCAGTTTTTCAAAAAATAATTTAATTTCCTAATTAACACTAACAAAATCGAGAAATGTAGAATCTTTAATCCTGCGTCTTAAATCCGCCATATTTATTTTTTTTTATATAATATCAAATTTGTAATATGCTAACATATCAATTTTGAAAAAAAATCGGAAAAAACTAATTTTTTATCCACCATATTAGATACGCCATATTGAATTTAAAAAAAATTATTTTAGGTTCGTCATATGTAACCTCAAAAACTCTTCCGTACCAATTTTGGTGAAAATCGGCCAAAATTAATTTTTTTGTCCGCCATATTGAATTTTTTAAAAATAATTTCAGATTAGTTATGTGAGGCCCCGAAAAGTCCCCCATATCAATTTTGGAAAAAATCGGACAAAATTGATTTTTTCGTCTGCCATATTTTATTTTTTTAAAGTTATTTTAGATTCGTCATGTGCAACCCTGAACACCCCCTCGTACCAATTTTGGAGAAAATAGAACGAAATGGATTTTTTGTCCGCTATATTGGATACGCCATATTGAATTTTTTTAAAATATTTGAATTCGTTATGTGCATGATCGTGTACTAACGTGCATGGGAGACAGGCGGCTAAAATATTTTCAAGATGGCGGCAGTTATGTGGGAAGTAGATGTCACCTTGCTTATTTTAAACGAAAAAACCTATATATTATTGTATTTTTGATTTCTACGTAAAATTCTAGACATATTACATGTATAATGTTCTATACTTAAGTCTCACCATTTTGGATATATTTAAATTTTTATGTCAAAAATGACGTTTGCGGACTAAAACTTAACTAACTATAAGGAAGTCTTAATTATTTAAGTTTTAAGATTTGTTTTACTTGACTATGACGGAGAGGTGTGGCGAAAAGAAAGCAATCAAACCCTACAAAATTGTCACTATTTCTTGTCATTTGGCATTCATTAATAATAATTATGTCGGGGTGATTAAATTACACGTACGAAGATTATTTAAATTTATTTATTATCTATGGAGAATGTGATAGAGTTATTTCAAGAACGTGCGATACATTCGCGATCCGATATCCGAAGAAATGGAAACTAACTCTACCAACTGTTAAAAAGATTATAAAAAACTCCAAGAACTTTGAAGTTATAAAAGCTAAAAGAAATAGAAATAAACCAGTTGTTAATAAAATAAAATTACAAAAATTATTTTAGTAAATGTTCAAGTTGACGCCCTTGAACTTCCAAACATTTTTCGCACCTAAGCAGGAACTCTTCATGGGAGGCTCTTCTTATTGACTGTGGATTAAGTTCTTCAAATGCTATTCTGACGCGCTGCATGCCATCATCCATAGTGGTTAATGCGGTGTTTTATACTTTATTTTTAATCGTTCCCCCAAATAAATAAATCAAGTATTGTTAGATCGGGGGAGCGAAGTGGCCCATTTGTGACTATCCATTGATCATCAACGAAGTTTTGCAGATGATTTTTTAAATAAATGACTATTATGTGAAGACGCCTCATCATGTTAATAAAATAAATTCCTATGATCAGCCAGCGGCAGGTTATCTAAATAGTTCACTTCCAAATTCCTCAAGATGTCGAAGTAGCGCTTAACTATAAGTTAAAAAACTTATTTTGTATCTAGAAGTCTTCAAAAATGGCTAACTTACCATTCAGATTATCTTGGTAGAATTCTAGGGCGAGCACGGCGTCATTTCTTATAGCCAATACACGTTAAACTGCCAAGACACTTGGAAATTTAATTCTCTAAATGGATGTATGTTTGAGTCGCTCCAATAATGGGAATTGCGTCGAATAAACAATCCATTTTGTGTGAATTTGGTTTGGTCCGACCAAATAATAGTATTCAAAAAACAAGCATTTTCTTGTAATCGAAGTAAAATAAATTGACAGAACTCTATTCTTCGTGGAAAATCAGTGCTTATTAAATGTGGAATATATATTGAGATGAAAATTGTGTTTCAATAAAATCCTTAAAACTGATATTTGAGATAATTCAGACTTTAATGCTACTTGCCTTGTAGATATTGTCGGATATGCGTAAAAATATCCTATAATAGTAGTTTCAATATTTTCATTATTTACAACTGGTTTATTTCTATTTCCTTTTTCTTTTATGGATCTAAAGTTCTTGAAGTAGTCTACAATCCTTTTAGCAGTTGGTGGTGTTGGTATCTGTTTCTGCGGATATCAGATCGCAAATGTATCGCATGTTCTTGAAATAATCACATTCTCCATTAATAATAAATAAGTTTAAATAATCTTGGTGCGTGTAATTTAATCGCCACGGCTTGATTATTATTAATGAATATCAAATGGCACGAAATAGTGACAATTCTGTAAGGTTCGATTGTTTTATTTTCGCCACGCCTCGCTGTCGTAGCCAACTAATAACAAAACTTAAAAGCCACATAGCATTTTTACAATAGAAAAAGTTACCATTATTTTGAAAACTACAAATTTTTCGAATACCCAACCTTATACAAAGTTACTCTTATTTTTAACTAGCGACCCGCCCCGGCTTCGCACGGGTGCAATGCTGATACTAAATACACTACAGAAAAACTGTGACTATTTATTTTATTTTTACAACAATTATTACATCGGCCTCCGACGCGCTATTTATAGGCACGCTGCCGCCGCCCCGGTCGGCCAGTACCGCCGCAAGCGCTACTTCCCGCAATTTTAAATCTGTAATATCTTCGAAAATATTCATTTAAATCTTGTGCTGTAAAGGACCATATAGATCTATATTAAATCAACAATGTATTTAAGCTATTTAATTGGATAAGGATTAATGCTGTATTGGTTAAAATCGCTTCAAAATTTGCCATTATTTGTCGTAAAAAGTAAATAACAAAAAAATGTTATTGTGGGATATCCATGAGAGATAGACATATACCATCGCTGAGTTTTCTGTAGACCTTTTCAATGTGTACAAATAATTAGTACATTATTTTGATAAATCTCGTAGGGTTCAGCCTGCGTTTGCAATGTAAGCGGAAAAAAATATGATAATTAACGACATCACATTAGAAACCTCAAAAATAACAGTATTTCTCCACTATTTAATGGATGTTATTATACATATAAACCTTCCTCTTGAATCACTCTATCTATTGAAAAAAACCGCATCAAAATCCGGTGCGTAGTTTTAAAGATTTAAGCATACAAAGGGACATAGGGACAGAGAAAGCGACTTTGTTTTATACTATGTAGTGATTCTTAATATGATAAAATTATAAAAATGGGTGCTTTCTATTTGAAAAAATTGACTTTTGACGATTTTTTAAATATAATTTTTAATCTTCTTTTTTGACCACTCTGTACCAATAATTTTCAAAATATCATAAAAATACTAATAAACTCGATCTTTATCTACAAGAAATCTAACCCAAATTAAATAATAAAGACTTTCTTATAAGAGAAATTAAAAATTAAGTTTTGGTCTGCAAACGTCATTTTTGACACAAAAATTTAAATATATCCGAAACGGTGAGACTTAAGTATAGAATATTAAACATGAAATATGCCTAGAATTTTACGTAAAATTCAAAAATGCAATAATATATAGGGTGTTCTATTTAAAACAAGCAAGTTACCATCTTATATACCATTTGTTATATAAGAATCAAGGGTAAATGGTTCAATCTCACAATATTCTCGATACATGCCCCAACAGAAGATGCTGAAGATGACAGTAAGGAGGAATTTTATGAACTACTAGATCAAGAGTATAAAGCAGCTTCTAAATACGATATTAAAATAGTGATGGGTGATTGTAATGCCAAAATTGGCAAGGAAGAATATCTAAGAGCAGTGGTAAGCCTACACGACATAACAAACGATAACAGACACCGGTTAACAGAATTTGCAATATCCAATAACATGATTATGAAGTTTACACAATTTGAGAGGAAGGGCATTTACAAAGTCACATGGGTGTCAAACAATGGAAGAACGCGTAACCAAATAGATCACATTCTTATAGACGCAAGACACTCTAGTAGCATCATTAATGCACGTAGTATAAGAGGAGCAGACAGCGATACTGACCACTTCCTGGTTAAAACCAAGTTGAGAACAAGAATAGCAACACAGAAACCGAAACACAATGAGCAAAGAGAAGGATGGGACTTAGAAGCCTTTCAAACACCAAATAAAGAAATTGAGTAACAAATTCCAATGTTTAGAACATGAAGATGATAATACAGAGCTGGAGAAAACATGGCAGCAATTGGCAACAGTCATAGAAGAAGCAGCGACGGAGATCATTGGTAGAAAGAAGAAAAGCCCAAAAAGAAAGTGGTTTGACAACGAATGCGATGAAATGCTAGAAGTAAAAACTCGAAAAAGACGGATAATGCTAAAAAAAACCCACTGAGGAGAACAAAAAAGAATTTCACAAAATAAGAGCACAGACAAGAAGATTACTTAGAACCAAAAAAAAAAGAGCTACCTGGAGCATCAGATGCAGGAAATAGACAGAAATAGGAATATGAATCAAGTAAGGAAATTCTTTAGGGCGGTAAAGACTGTGAGACGGGGTGGAAATGTGGGAGAAACGAAAGCTATGAGAAAAGGAACAGGAGAGTTAATAATGGCTGAAACAGAAATTGTCGAGCTATGGAAAGGATATTTTCAGCAGTTTTGAAAATGGGACACAGGAAAAGGACATTACATTCCATTCCGCAGATATAAGAGTGCCACCACCAACACTTCAAGAAGTTAAAAGTGCTATAGCATCACTCAAAGATCACAAAGCGCCAGGCAGCGATGGTATAAATGGAGAGCTGCTAAAAAAGGGCGAAAACTGTCTACATCAAAAAATATATGAAATCATTTTGAAAATATGGAAACAACAGAAAATGCCTGAGGAATGGAATGGAAGTGTCATAATACCTATACATAAGAAAGGAAACAAGGAACAATTTCGAAATTATAGAAGTATATATCTTATCAACACAACATACAAAATCCTGACAATTACTCTACTAAACAGACTGACGCCTTATGCGAAAGATATTATCGGCAACTACCAATGCGGTTTTCGTGCTGGAAGGTCAACAATAGACCAAATATTTACGATCAGACAAATATTGGAAAAAAACTGGGAATTTAACCGAGATGTCCATCAAATCTTTGTGGATTTCCAGCAAGCATATGACTCCGTGAAAAGAAGCAGACTATGACTAGCAATGCTAGAAATGGGTGTATCAAGAAAATTAGTCGATCTTACACAAATGTGCGTGACAAACTCATATGCACAGGTAAGGGTAGGAAATAGAACATCAGCGCCATTTAGTGTAACATCAGGACTCAGACAAGGTGACCCTCTGTCACCGTTGCTTTTCAATTTTGCCTTGGAACATGCAATGAGCAGGGTTGCGTCGGGGTTGACAGAGGGTTTTGCGAACCAAGGTTCAAAACTGGTGCTGGCCTATGCTGATGATATCGATACAGTGGCTCATTCAACAAGAGACGTGCGAGAGGTATTTTCACAACTCGAGGAAGAAGCAGGTAATATGAGTCTCCGAGTAAATGAAGAAAATACTAAAAATCAGGCAGAATATACCACTGAATGAACACAACTTCGAAGTGGTTAAGGAATTCAAGTACCTAGGAGCGATAATCACAGACGACAATCGAGTTGAAAAAGACGTCTCAGCGAGAATAGCGGCAGCAAATAGGGCGTTATACTTCCTCACAACATTATTGAAATGTAAACTGTTAAAAAGACAATCCAAACAAACTCAATACAGGTCAATTATTCGCCCGGTAGTTACTTATGGCAGTGAAACTTGGACTCTCAATCAACGGGAAATAAATAAATTACTCATATTTGAACGAAAGGTTCTTAGAATGATATTTGGTCCCTAAAGAGATGAAACAACAGAAAATTGGAGAAGACGCCACAATTCTGGATTGGCGACACTGTATGGCAGTGAAAATATAGTCCGTTGTATAAAAGCCAATAGAATAAGATGGGCAGGCCGTGTGGTAAGATCAGGGGACCACAGATTATTGAAAACAGTATTCTTAGAGAGAAGATCAATAGGCCGTCCCAGGAAAAGATGGAAAGATGCCGTCGAAGCTGATTTGTATAGGATTGGAGTCCAGCAGTGGGAAATGGAAGCACAAGACCGTAGGAGATGAAGGTCGATAGTGGATGCGGCTAAGACCCACCCAGAGTTGTAAGGCCAGGAAGAAGAAGAAGTTAATATCTACTGTCGGTATAACCGGAAGTGCCGCCATCTTGAGAATATTTTGTCCCTCATGCAGGTTAGTACACTGTCAGGTTTTCAGATTCTTCCTAATTGTAATTTTCCCACAATCGATCGATAAATTTTCCGAAGAATCACACTATATATCTTAGTGTATTAAATTTACAAAAAGAAGAGCGAAGAAAGTAAACTAGCAACATCTTGCAAGAAATACTTGTACAGTCTATGGGTCCCTACAAAATCCGTTGTAGATATTAGTTTCATTTTTCTAGATGAGGTCAAAAACAGTTATTTCCAGAATAAAATATTCTGGAGAATTTTGAAAGTAGAGAGAGTAGACCCATTGTTATTTTTGAAAATTTTTGTTATCAATAATAGATAAAATGCTATAGTTTAATCCAAAAACCTTTAATTGCAATTCGCTGTTTTGCTATTTTTATAAATTATAGATATAATTTAAAGGTAATTTTTGCAGATAAGATTTTTATTTACACGTCATACTGAGTATTTATGGTGATGATACTTGCTGCTTTATTTATATTATAAATGATTAATTTAAAAACTTGAAATTAGAATTAAATGGATATTATATCATCTTTCATGATATAAAATAACCGAAGTTAATGACGTCACAGGGTAAAATTCATGCTTTAAGATATTGTAAATATTATTTTGCTGATTATATCTATGTTTAATTTGGAATCCAATACACTAAAGTCAGAATGAGGCAAAGGAGTGTGCAACCTAAACAAGTAATATATCACGTTTTTAAAACGGAGTAAATAGTAAAAAATAATTTATCCTAGTTCCATTTGTAACCTCATATAGATTCCTAATCTCATACACATTGTCCTGAAAATATGTGATTATGAATTTTTAATATAGTACGAGATCCGACGGCAAGAATCTGCAGGTATCTGACGGCAAATTTTAAATAATTTATTGGAAGACGTACCTATTGATAAAAGAATGCAAATGTGGTACATGCATGATGGTGCTTTACCTCATTTGAACCGTAAATTAAACCAATACTTAACAAACATTTTTGGTTCTCGATTGATAGGTCGAAGTGGGCCTGTTTTATGGTAACCAAGGTCTCTAGACCTAAATCCCTTAAACTTTTACTTCTAGGGACAACTAAAGGTGCGTATAAATATGGCGAGACGAGCGCGTGACGAGTATGCGACGAGCTTGCAACGAACCTCTTTGATGTTTGCCGGTTCGAACACTTCTTCGACGCCCGGCGCCAAAAGAGATTTATAGCGTCTGGGTGGTGTAAACCAATAAAGGGTAAAGAAAAAAAAAATCAGTTTTGGTTGAAGTCAAGCACACCACGCAAATTTTTCAAGAAGGTTTTAGTTAATAGAAAGTGAGAGAAGAAAGTAAACCTGCCCTGCCATATGTGACGACGAAGAACAAATGGCAGTTATATTAATTTTATGCAGTGGGGTTTTATTATCATCAAGTTTGTTAAATAAAAAACAAAAACCTCGATGATCCTACGTACGGTCAGGATCGGAATATTTAGCCGATTTTAATTTTCAACATAGTAGCGGACAATACAAGAATTTTACCGGAATGTCTCCTACCAATTTTGAATACTTATTAATCAAAATAAGACCAGTTATATCCAAAGAAGAAACATTTTTCCAGCATAAGTTCAATGGATTTTAATTAACAGTGGCATGGTGGTGCTCGAAGCACAACATTTTCATGTTCTTTAGCCTATTCATCTATCATATATTTCTTAAATTGTCTTTCTTTCTCGTTCAAATAACATGTCATAAACTCGTCTCACTAGATAAAAAAAAAATCCTTTGAGTTCGGACCAAAAAACCGACAAAAAATGGATCGCTGCGAGTATCGGTCAAGCTACTCGAAAACAATAGAACCATAAAAAATTAACTTCTTGTAACCCAATTGCATTTATTATCTCCTTTGAAACCTGCTAAGGATGACCTTCGCTAACAATATAAATCGGCAAAATTCAAAGGAGTCTAGCTGGAAGTTCGAGGCATATTTATAAGCACCTTAAAAGAACTATTTTATTCAACATCAACTAGAGAATAACTACTAGCTAGAATCGCACAGCATTCTAACGGTGTTCGTAATAATAAATTGAGAGTAACTTGTGTGAAGAGGAACGACCAAAGTATTTAAAAAAATCAGTTTCTCGCTCTGTAAAATGACATCTGTCAAATATTAGGCTCAACGAGTGTGGTTGCAAGCAGGGGCGGATCCAGCTCTCTCTTTGGGAGGCGGGGGCGGTGATATCACAAAAGTACAGTATGGCAAGCGAAAGCAAGTTATCGACGGGGGGAGAGATGCCGGAAACATTCCTCTTTCTAGTTTCGGGTCTATTTTCCTGAATTTGAAGCTCTTGGAGAGGGGGGGAAGATGCCAGCAGCATACACATTCCTAGTATAAGAGGCAGAATCGGGTCTATTTTCCTGAACTGAAAGCTCTTGGGAGGGGGGGGGGGACGATCGCAAGCATACACATTCTTATAATCTATTCAAGAACTAGAGAGAGTAATAAAACTGTTACCGAAACCTCCAACGTACCTGCTCCAGTGCTGCAGGTAACTGAGGAGTGCCGTAAATCTAATTATATTTAATTATATTTAAATATTATAAGCTTTTATAAATTTACTGCAATAATAAAATTTCTGATAGTCCAATTTAATTCATGTCAGTGAGCAAAGTACAACTTATAGTGTGTCCTTAGTGTGCTTGTTTTTATATATTATTTGAAATTAGTGAGATACCCAAAAAATTTGGCTTCCACCTCTATATTTATTCCAAAATCGTTAAACCAAGGCATTTTTTCTTCAACGAGAAACTTATTACGATGAATGTTTATGATGCCTTAAGATATCAATATCTAGATAATAATGTTAAAAGCTCTGTTGAGATGCGTTCCAACATGACAGGAGTGGGAAAATCTACTATGTACCGAATACTGAAGGAGAAAAAACGAGTGGAATTGTTAGTACTCCCGAGTCACATTCGATCATAGGCAGACAAAAACCTCGTTGGGAGAAGAGATGAAAACTGCAATAAAAAGAGTTGTACATACATTTTATTATGAGAAGAAGATCCCAATCGTCGACAAAATGCTAACTAAAATCAATGAAGATCGGGATTTACCTGAAATTAACAGAACTGAGCTCTGGAAATTGCTCAGAGAACTTAATTTTTGCTGAGAAAAACCAGATAGGAAATCTGTTCTTATAGATCATCCGGAAACTGTTACTTGGAGAAGGAAATATCTCTCTCAATTAAAAGGTAGAATTGCTAGAAATTACATAATTTACAAAATTAGTAATTTAACTAAACTTTTGAAAGATTTTTTTGGATAAAGTTACTGCGGAAAATTGGGAAAATCCATATAATAAAAAAATAAAACAAAATATGGAAACTCAATCTCATGATCGGTGAGATAGAGGAACCAATTATAATTAATTTGAGCGAAGATAGATTCACTGACTTCGATTACGTATGAGATACGTAATGTTTACCAGTGTAAACACAATTTATATTTAAATTCATGTTTGTGTTATATATTATTGTTTAATGTTGTTTATATATTTTTTAATTTTTTTATGTATTTTTATTTTAATGTGTCCCACTCTTTAATTTTATATATATTTTCATTTTGTTTTTGTGTCTTTCCCTTAAGCGTGTAGAATTAACAGGTTTATTTTATTTTTTTGGAGCAATCGGATTTCCATATAATAAAATAAATTAAATTAAGATGTCAGTGCAATAGAAATAAAAATAAAGTAGGTCTAATTTTAACTGTACCATGTGAAAATTAATTACATTTAAATCCCTTTTTAGTGTTATATAATTCTGCAGATGGTTTAAGAAATAAATTAGCTGAATTAACTGAAACGTCAAATGTCCTAAAAATGTTTTTTATTGATATTAATCCCACCGATAGCCGCAAAAATTTTTTAAAATTATTTTATTATTTTTAATTAATTTTTTTTTATATATATATATGTGTAACTTCTTGTATTTTTGACAATGGGTATTTTGTAAGTATTTAAATTATAACTTAGAATTTTTTGAGAGAATAAGACTACGTTTTAGTCTGAATGTACCAGAAATGGTTTCTATGCCAAAATTAAAAATAATAAAAATACAGTTGTGATTTGTGTTAAATATGTTAAAATAATCTATATTTTGTAATGTATGTGAATAATTAAGAAATCATAAGAAATAAATAATATTATAAAAACTTTTTATTTTAAGTTTATTACCGAAATAACATTTTATGCCATAAATACTTGGTGATAAAATAAACCTCCTTCCGACGCACATTACAAGGATTAAAATCCTTTTTAACATTTCACACTTCCAAATATCTATTGTTATCCAACCCAAATAGTCCATTATTATAGACCGGTATTTTTGATTATAAAATTTCTAACCCATTGCTATGAAAAATATGTGTGTCTAACAAATTTTTCCAAAGACACCGGACTAAAGAACACAGGTAGTTTGCAAAGAAAAAAAGAGTAAAACTCTCTCTAGTTCTTGAATAAACTATAGTATAAAAAGCAAAATTGGGTCTATTTTCCTGCACTCAAAGCTCTAATGTAGTATGGTTTAATGAGTCTTTATGACTTCTATACAATATTAAAATTTTCTTAAATTATACAAGTCGGTTCAAAACTTAGAGCCGATAAGGTAAATCGCTGAGTACCCCTTTAGGGCTCAGTATCTCTGTCAAGGGGCGCTTTAGAAATTTTTTTTATGACATTGGCTCTAGCTAACAATTCGGGTAATGTACGAATTTTTGACCTCGGGATTGAGATTCAGAGACTAAAAATACAAAAAATACATAAGAATAGGTAGATCTGGTACGCCGGCCTGAATATTTTTTTGTAGGGTGTCGCAGATGGCAGCACACTCAGAATCTGGTTTGTGGGTTCCGACGCAGAAAGGTTTAAATATGAGTATGCAAATGTAGAAAGTGTATGAAAGGTGTCTGGGGAAAGCTCCGACGGACCTACTGATGAGTCTACCGTCGGTAGCTAGGACGAAACATCTCTAAAATTAGATTGTGACGAACCGATCGCTTCAACACGGGTGTGGCCTCGTTTACAACGTTGTTGTAATATTAATCCATCTGGAATTAATATATAAAATATCTCATACTATTGCGGTACTATTTTCACAAAAATATTATAACGATGATTAAATTAAACGAAAGATTTATTTTTTATATTTCGTTACAGCTTTTTCCAATTTTAAATCGTTTAAAAGAGTTATGAAACAAATAACCTTTGATTTATAGGTAAAGTGTCCTCTGGTGGCAAATCAGGGAAATAATTTTATCTGTGAATAACATTAAACTTGGTCACCATGCCAAATACTAATTTGATATATTGAGAAAAAAATTTAATATGAATCGGCAACGAAATAAATTACCTGCAACTAGTAAATCATTGAAATTTATATTATATTTTTTTAAATAACTTTCTATCGTTATTTCATCGCATAGAATCACCTCCCTAAGTTTCCGAATATTCCCGGATAACCAGTATTTATATATGATAAATGAAAAAGGCAATATTAAAAATATGATATAATAAGACTTACCCTACGATAAGAGCAAAACCTAAGAACAAGACTTTCATGGCTTTACCGTAAAGACACTACAAGCAAGTAAGTGCAAATCGGTATATTCGAAATTCAAAGCCACTCCTTGGTCCTATGTTATCACATATTTCAAGTGGATGATTGCGATTAAAAGGTAATTAAAAATCTATAAATTTTGAGTGCTATTCCGTGATTTGATAATAGCAAAATAGTGTTAGTATTTTTTGGAGAAAATATATATTGTTTTCTTGTGTTCAAATACTGGTTTCTCCTTCGCATCACATCTTGAAAAAAATTAATATTTGTTGTGAATAACTGGCAAAAGCCTTTTTATTATTAAAATTCCAAACTTGGTAATCCCATCTCTCTCTCCCTCTCCCTCTCTCTAGAAGCCCAATTCGGTCAACTCCGGGACATAGGCCTCCTCTAGTCTCTTCCACTACAACCTATTTTCTGTAATCCGGTGCCAGTTTCTATCTCTTTTCATTTTCATGTCGTCTATCCATCTTTTTAGGGGTCTTCCGATACTTCTTTTTGACGACCTAGGTCTCCATTGCAATATATGTTTTGTCCACCTTGTATAGTCTTGTCTAGCGACGTGTTCCATCCAGGTCCATTTCAAAGTAGCAATACGTTTTATCACTTCCTCCACTTTCGTGAGTCTTCTTATTTCTTCGTTCCTTATTCGGTCACGTAGTGATATTTCCAGCATGATTCTTTCTATTGCTCGCTGTGTAGTATGCAGTTTATTGGCTGCTTTAACTGTTAACGTGGTTGTTTCCTTTCCATAGGTCATAACTGGGAGAACGTCTGAGTCAAAGACTCTTCTTTTCAAATTAATGGGAATATAGGGGTTTTTAAAAATGTATTCCAATCTTCCAACGGCCGCCCATAACATTGTTGATTTTCTTTCCCAAGTCTAATTCTTCTTCTTTAGGTGCCATCCTCGTTCCAAAGTTTAGCTATCATCAAAGCTATGCGTATCTTTGACACTGCAGATCTAAACAGTTGGCAGTTGTTGCAATTGTACCATTATCTTAAGTTCTTTAACCATGAATGTCTTCTTCTTCCTATGGATCTTTTGCCTATTATTTTTCCCTGGATAATTAATTGCAGCAACTGGTATTTATCTCCCTTCTTAACATTTCCCAAGTATTGCAGTTTGCGTTCTTTAATAGTAAGTACTAATTCTTTCTCTTTCCGCATTCTTCGCAAAACCTCCACATTTGTTACTCTCTCTGTCTACGATATTCTTAATATTCTACGGTACATCCACATCTCAAATGCTTCCATTCTCTTGGTATCAATCTTCTTCAATGTCCACGCTTCCATTCCGTAGTAAAGAACTGACAGCACGTAACATCTCACAAGGCGAATTTTAAGTTTAAGGCTTAAATCTCGTCCGCAGAACACCTTCATTTTAAAAAACGTAGCTCTAGCTTTTTCCACTCTAATTCTGATTTCTTCAGAGCAATCGTTATTTTCGGTGATAACAGTTCCCAGGTAATTATATTTTCTCCCACGTTCAATTCTTTGATTATGCACCGTTATGTCAGGGAAGTTTTGAGATACCACCATTATTTTTGTTTTAGTGATGTTAAGTGATAATCCATATTCTTCACTGCATTCTACTATTCTGTTAATTAGTATCTGAAGATCCTCCGAAGTTTCTGCAATTACAACGGTGTCATCGGCATATCTCAAGTTATTTATTGGGATACCATTTATTTTAATACCTATATTTCGCTCTGAAAGTGCTCTGTTTACGATGTCTTCTGAGTATAGATTGAATAAGATTGGTGAAAGCATATATCACTGTCTTACGCCTTTCTTAATCTCGAGTTCCTCCGTTGTCTCTTGCTCTATTCGAATATTCGCTTTCTGGTTATAATAAATCTTGGAAATAATCCTGATGTCTCTTTTATCCAAGTTTTTTTTCTAGCAGCAGTCTCATTAGATGATCGTGACGTACTTTATCGAACGCTTTATTGTAGTCAATGAAGCACATATACATATCTTGGTTCATATCTAGACATCTTATGCACATGACGTTAAGTGCAAATTGTGCTTCTCTTATTCCAAGCCCGTTCCGAAATCCGAATTGAGTATCACCAATATCCACATCTAGTTTTCTGTGAATTCTTGTGTGAATCACTTTGAGGAATATTTTTAATGTGTGTCTCATTAGGGTTATTGTGTCAGTGCACTATTTTGCGTTTGCCTTTTTTGGTATGGTGACAAAAGTTAACAGGAGCCATTCTTTTGGTATTTCTCCTGTTTTGTTAATGCAGTTAAAAAGGTCGACAAGAATATTCACTGATTCACCTTCCACAAGCTTGAGAAGTTCCGATGTAATCCTATCTGGACCCGGTAATATACCATTCTCCATTGTTTTTATAGCATATAGTATTTCTTCTTTAGTTATGTCTGGTCCTTCGTCGCCTTGTCTAAAATCTAATTAGGTGGCCTAAATACACATATTCCTCGAATTTTTGTATTTCGTGGTTTTCTACATAAAGTGGCGTATCTTCTGGAGACATTATTTTGGTTTTTGCTAAGTTCATGCTTAATTCAAGTTTCTTTGAAGCATTTTTCAACTCAGAGAACATCTCCTGGAACTTGTGTAAATCTTCATTTATTAATACCACGTCATCCGCGAAATATAAATGATCGAAATATCTACCATCGATGCTAATGCCCTTATGTTCCCAGTTTAGTTGCTTAAAGGCATTTTTCGGTGTTAAAGTAAAAAAAATTAGGGGAAATCGTATCTCCTCTCGCACCTCTCGACCAATATTTATCTTCTGTGTTTCTAGGTCCTCTGTTATCTTTACTTACAGTGTGACCTTATAGTAAATATATTTCAAAAGATTTCCGTATCTGGAGTCAATCCTTGCATTGTTCATTGCTTGAAATATGGCTCATAGCTCGACAGAGTCAAAAGACGCTATAAACAACAAATGCTATATGGATTTGAATATTAAATTCGGTGCATTTTTCAATTAGTAACTTGATGTTCTGAATCTGCTCTGTTGTACTAAAGCTCTTTCGAAACCCGGCTGTTTGTAAGCAATTAGTACGGATGTGGTTGAAGATTTATGGGATGATAATTTTCGATGTCTAATTTGTCGTCTTTTTTGTACAGAAAAATGACTCGGGCGTTTCGCCATTTATCAGGGATTTTACGATTTTGAAGACATTAATTCAAAAGAATACTCATTGAATGTGGCGTTGCAGACCCTTCGAGTTCCAACATTTCTTTAGATATTCGATCTTCAGATGGGGCATGATCAGATCTCACTTGTGACAAAGCATGTTTCAACTCTTCGATTGTGATATCAGATATTTCTTCTGAACTAACATTTGTAACATTGAGGAGTTTGATGCCTGGTTCTGGGTTAACTGAAGTGTACAAATTTAATTAGAACTCTTCTACGATGTTAGCTACTTCGCTTTGTCCGTTCTTTGTTTCTCCTTCTTTATCTTTAAGTTGGTTTATATTGTGTTGACCAATTGAGTTCATGGATTTTAATACCTTCATATTTTTGTTGTTTTCTATGATCGTTCTAATACTTTCTGTTTTATGCTACCTGATATCGTGTGTAAATTTTTTTATGACTTCTTTGTTTAGTTGTACGTAGTCTGCTGTGCCCTTTTCCATGTTTCTTCGTTTATTTATCAGGTCTCCGGTTTGTTGTGATAATTGACTCTTTGCCTTCTTCTAACAGTATAGATTTTCTTTACTGCAGTTTGGATATCTTTTTAGATTTTATTTTCCAGTTCGTTTATTGTCAATGTATTAAGTTTATTCAATAATGTAAATTTTTTCTTGATGTACTCCTGATATGCATATTTATTTTGTTTTAATTCCTCCGATGTCAGAGAACGTCGGAATTTAATAAGTTTGATGTTTATTTTGCTCGAACGAGTTTATGATCAATACCCAGGTCGAATTTGTTTAAGGTTCTTACTTCGGACACAGTATATGTTTGTTAGTCATAATGTAGTCTATTTGATTCTTTGTTCGGTGGTTCGGACTCCTCCATGCTACTTATGAATTTCTGGTTTTTTGTAAAATGTATTCATGCAATAAAGGCTTTCATTTTGAAGATAGTATGTTAGCACTTCTCCTCTTCCATTGATAGTGCCGAGTCCAAAGCTTCCTCTATTTGGTATATTATCGCCATTCTCTTTTCCCAACTTGGCGTTAAAGTCACCCATCACCACGCAATAGTGTGCATTTTCTACTTTACGTGCCGATGTAACATCCTCATACCTAAATATTATTCCTCTTTTTATTACTACTAAATAATATCTATTTAACTTATTTGATTTTGAGATGAAATTTACCCATATGTAGTCTGTAATGTGTTTTTTGTACACTTTTGTCTAATTAGCAACTAAAATTACTTACGAATTAACTGCGGTGTTGTACTTACATTAACATGACATAAAGTAAGAAGTTAGAGCTCAACAACAGTAACAATAACAAGAACTACATCAGCGCCAGAGTCAAACGACACCAAGACCTCCACCTGCTGAAGGTTCTGCGCAGGAACTTCAGCTGGCGCTCACTTAAGCGAGGCGACTAAGAGGGCGCATAAAATTGACTGTGTCTATGAATGAGACATTAATGCTAATTTTTTACAGGGTAACCTATCCAGAACAAGAGATGACTGGTTACAGAACACGTCGAATTCTACAAGGAGTACCCACACTTACAAGTATCGCAATAAAGAATAGCAAACCCATTATTCTCTAAAATAAACTAATTCCAGGAATGCGACTTAACATCACTAAAATGGAAATGGAGCAAGAGATTAATAGCACTGACAATAACAATGACGACTGAAACCTGAGACCGAAAATAAAAAACAACTAAACGATGACCTGCAAGAGAACATAGCTGAAGCCCGACAGCAACAACACCAACAACAGCAGCTACATCAGCACGAGGGCAAATACCATCAAGAGCTCCACCTGCTAAAGATGCTGCGCGGGAGTCTCAACCAGCGCTCATTCAAGCGGAATGACCAAAACAGTACATGAAATGTACCGTTGGTAGAAATGAGTCTATAATGCGCATTTTTTACAGAGTAACACATCTAGGATGAGAGACAACAACTAGATGCCAAATTCTGCATCAAATAGTATCGCTACAGAGGGCAGCAGACCAAAAACGTGATAAAAAAGGAAATCGAGCAAGAGATCCGCGACACTGACCATAACAATGAACGAATCGTTGAACCTCAGCCACATCTAGAACCCGAGGTCGAAGAACAACCAAACAACGACGTTCAAGAGGGCAACGCTCAACTCTACCAGCAATTAACCAGTGAAATGTGCAAGGCAGTGCTGGAGTGTGATGGGAGCAACTCATTATCAGGCCACCATTACCAAGATTAAACTCATCTAAAATGCTTGGTTTTGTATTAAATATCATAAACAACAACGTTTTGCTAGTTTATATTTCAGATGCTAACATGCTAGAACATCTGCATATGATAATCTATTGCGTCGCGACTGCAGTCACTAGAACTATGGAGGTTAAAATCACCATGAGGCAGCGAACACCGCAACCTTGGATCCCACAATAGGAAAAAAGATTTAATAAAAAGGTCGAAAATATTCGAAAATACATAGGATAGCTGAGGGAGCATAATAAAGATGTTAGAACAACAAAACTTCAGAAACGAGTATAAGAAATATTGAACCGGTCCAATACTACTCTCAACATGGCCCAATAATTAGCACAGCCCAACTTTGCCACGATACACTAAAACAGAAACATTCCATGACTGCACTATAAAGCAACAACCGGAAACGAGACAATGCCTTTTTTGTGGGATTGGAAAGGACCTTTTATCGCAGCTAAAGTCTTTACCAAACATGGCAGATAATAGATACCCGAATGAATAACAGGATCAATGAAGCACATCAAATCTGCCAGGATTACAGTGACATGCAATTCCAACCTTTCATCACCGAGAAAATCACTAGCGTCGTCAAGAAATTTCATAATTGAAAAACCTCGGGTTCTGATCATTTCCAGGACTACTCGCTTAAAGAGTTTTGGAGTATGTACTAACGACTGACTGTTCCAAAAAATGATTTTTTGCTTAATCCACAGAAAATACCATTAGGTTTTAGAGGAAGAGTAACGTATCTCTTGCCAAAAGATCAGCATAATACACAAGATCCAGCCAAATATCGCCCAATTTCCTACTCTCCTACGTTATACAAGGTGATCACATCCTGCTTGACACAACGTATCTATGCATATTATGAGCAAAACAATGTCAATGCAATTCAGCAGAAAGAATGCTCAGTGGGTTGCAAGGAGATACTTAATATCAATTCGGTCATCTGCAATCAAGAACACACCCAACGAAGGAAGCGATTTGCCAGCTACGTGTATTTCCAAAAAGCCTTCGATTTTGTACCACGTGATTGGCTGGCAGCTATACTGAGAATATATAGAGTCGATATACATATTGTCTCCTTTTTAGAACATCTCATGGTCAACTTGGAGAACTAGGATTCCAATGCAAATAAGTTCAAGTGACAACATCGACACAGACGCAATGCCAATACGAAAGAGAATATTTCAAGGAGATTCACTAAGCCCATTATGGTTCTGCCTCGTCATGAACCCAGTATCACGCCGTTTAAATACCACCAAATGCAGCTTTATTATTAAGAACAATCGTGAAGAGGTGGTAAGACCAAATTATCTTCTATACATGGATGATTTAAATTGATGGCTGCCACCAGAAAATCAGCTGAAACAAATGCTTTAAATTAGAGAGGCGTTCTCCGGAGATATAGGAATACTGTTGGCCTTGATAAATGTCGCATTTTGAACACAGGGAGAGGAAATATACACCAGGGAATATTTGAGATTCAGAACGGTCAAACCAGTGCGGCGATTGAGGTAAGACAGACCTTGAGCATGAAGCAGGCACAAAGAATTGGCTAACGAACTGTGAAGACCGACTTAATCAACGAGTTCTTAAGGCGGCAGAAACTGTGAAAAATATATTTAAGGCACTCAACACTTATAGTTGCTCTACTCTCAGTTATTCTTTTGGAATTGTGAAATGGGGCAGGACCGCCATAGAAACTCTGTAGGGAAAAGTCAGAATATTCCTGATAAAGAAAAACAAACGTCATCCTCGTAGTGCTACTGTAACGAAGTAACTAAATTTTTGGGCATGAGTATGTTCGCCAGAATTTAATTTATTTACTATACGTCCGAAAATTCTGATTCTTACGGGAAAGGATTGCTAAAGTTTCAATATTAGATTTGCCGAGCCATGCCGACAAATATGATTTTCCGACGGTTAGTTCAGTGCATCCGTCCGTAGTACTCGCGCGCCGTATACGTAATCACCGCACACCATCACTCGTCGGCGTAGTGGGAGTTCGGGCCGGCTATTTAAGCTCGAGCTTGTTGTATAAACGGCTTTTTAACAGTAAACAAAATGTTAATTGCAAAAAATATTCATCTGTTTTAGCAAAAACAAAAACAAAATCAAACGACTCCAAACACTGAAATCGGAACGAACGGAATTGGTCAATTCCGCAAAAAAGGGGCGGAGCTTCCAGGCAAGTATAACGAGCAAAATTCAGCCAATGAATTTGCAGAAAATTCTACGACCAATTTAGCCCAAATCCCAGAAATGATTATGCAAAAGAACAAAGAATTATTCGTACCGCTCAAATTTCAAGACCATTCAGTTTGTGGATCTTGGCATACCGGTCATTAATCTTGCTGAAGTTAAGAGCATTTCCGCAAGCTTAGATATGAAGAAAGCGCCGGGTCTGGATGGTCTCCCGAACGCGGCCTTGAAGCGGGGCTCGGACAAGACCCTCTCTGTAATTGCAAACCTTGCAAATGCAGTTATTCAATCAGGCCATTTTCCCTCAGATTGGAAGGTGGCTAAGATTATTCTGATAAGAAAGAGAGGCGAAAGGGCCACAAATATTAACAGTTACAGGCCTATTAGTCTGCTTTCCAATCTGGGAAAAATCATCGAACGAATTGTATTATGCAAATTGACTGATTTTATAACTGAGAGGAATATCTTGCCTCCGGAGCAGTTCGGCTTCAGGAGCAATCACAGCAGCGTTCAGCAGACCACCAGGCTGGCTTCTATGATAACGCAAGGTTTCAACAGAAGATTTCACACTGGTGCTATCTTCTTGATATCAGCAAGGCTTTTGACAAGGTGTGGCATAATGGTCCTTGTTGTGAAGCTCATAAAGCTGGGAATACCGAGCTATTTGATAAGGCTAGTCTCAAGTTTTTTAGAGAACAGATCTTTTGTAGTGTCATCAGACGATGCAACTTCTGAGATAAAGCAGGTAAGAGCCGGAGTGCCTCCGAGTTTTCCGCTCTCTCCTACTTTATTCAGCCTCTATACAGCTGATTTGCCTACTGACGACCGCAGTAAGTTGTATCTATTTGCTGATGACACTGCATTCGCAACCTCGTCCAGGATCTTTTCGTATCATCATTTTACACTTACAGAGACATATTAACAAATTAGAAAGATGGATGGCCGATTGGAAAATCAAGCTTAACCCGGGAAAAGACACAAGCGATCATGTTTTCAAAATCAAAGACACCAACTCCGGACGATCGGCTATCCATCTCTAATGTCCGCATTCCCTGGCGAGTGAGTGCGAAATACTTGGGACTAGTCTTCGATAGAAGGCTTAACTGGTCATTAAATACGGATTATATTTTATCAAAGGCCAAAACGTCACTGGTTTCTCTCTATCCGCTTCTAAATAAAAACAGTAAGTTAAACCTCAAAAACAAATTACTCATCTACAAGCTCTTTTTGAGATCAGTTCTGTCCTTTGGTGCTCCAACTTGGATCACCACAGGCAGAACGAGATTTAGACGTTTACAGAGATTTCAGAACAAAGTACTCCGTATTTTGTGCGGAGCCCCATACTACGTACGCAACACAATCATCCACAGGGACCTGCAATGCGACACATTCGATACATTTATTAAAGACAGTATAACACGTTACTTAGAAAGAGCCACCACCTCCACGAACGCACTCATTCAGAACTCTCATAACCTCACATCAACACCACGCCAAGCGTACAAGTTTCTCCAAGACTGATTACTGGACCGATAGTGTGGTCATTTAATTTTTTAAAATTCATGGCTTAAAAGCCGAACTCAATCTTATCCTTTTCAAACCTGTCAAAGTCCACATTTAAAACAAGCGAGTCTATGGGCCAGTCCCGACTCAGAAAGTTCAAGGAAGATCCCATACTCGAATCTCTCTGTCAAAGTTTTCATAAGAGTTTTTCAATATTTTCCTCGTCGTATGGCATGGAGCCGGACGACACGGGAGAGCTGTCCTGCCCCCCATCCCCGGAGATACCCACTTACGGCCAATTCCTTGCCGTAAAGGTGAAAAAAGAAAAACTAGAAGTTGTGCTTAAGAAGACCTTCCAAGAAAACGAAGACTTGAAGAAGGGAATGCAAGATCAGAAAGAGCAGTTAGATGAACTTCTCTCCCAGATAGCAAACCTCAGTACCCTACTACAGTCACTCATCCCATTGAACGAGCATCTTATGGCTAAGATTAACAGGTATGAGACTGATAATATCTTTAATTCAAATAATAATAACGCTTCTGCTTGTAATAATGTGGCTAATGCTCAGGATAAGCCAATCTCTGACCGTTCGATGGCCAGTGGAGGAAATTCCGATTCAGATAATAACAAATTTTTGACAGTGTCAAGAAAGAAACGTCGCAAACGTACTAAAATCATTGAAAAAGACTCTCAGTCTGAATTTCCTCCTCTACCATCAGCCATAACACTACTAACATTACTAATAAAGCTTCCAGTAAAGATAATTCTAGTCCTAAATCAAATGAGGGTATACCCAAGTATACCTTGTCGCAACAAAGCACGTCGGAGGTCCAGGTGACCAAGGTAAGAGTGCCACCAATCGTCTTAAGTAAGAAATCTATATACATTGATGTAACAAAGATAATAAAGAATAACAATATGGATTTTGGATGTGCTCAGAATGTAAGGGAAGGTATAAAGCTCTACTCGCCTACCTCTGATGACTATCAAAGAATTTCTAAATTTTTTGAAACCAATCAAATACCGTTCCATACTTTTAGCTTTCCTGCAGATAAATTGCTGCAGGTAGTCATCAGGGCGTGCTCGAACATTGAGAGACATCCAAAATTAAATCTGCATTTGAGCGTTGAGCTTTACACCTCAAAGTGTAACAAGATGGTACCACAAAGATAAGTCACCGATGCCATTGGTACTTGTGGTTTTGCTCAAAGACCAAAAACATATTTACTAAATGAAAGCACTTGACAGTATTACTGTCAGGGTAAAAGCTCATAAGTCTAAAAGTCACAATACCCAATGCCATCGGTGATAGCTTTTTGGTCACGCACAATCAAAATGCACCGCAGAACCGAGATGCCTTAAATGTGCTAAGTCTCACCTTACATACAACTGCAAACTGGCACTTGGACAAAACTCAGGTGTGCAATTGCGGAGGTGAACATCCTGCAAATTATACAGGGTGCTCAAAATACCCTAGACCGGCTGCCAGGCCCTCCCCTGTCCCGAATACAAGATCAGGTCAAAATGTTTGTATGGGGTTCTCAAAGCAATAGAAGTTAGTTCCTAACCAAACATCTTAACTACCCAGATGCATAGCCTCATGCAGACTATGAAGACCTCGATGGAGATTTTTAACTCATTGTCGACACAAATGCAGTTATGCATGCTTCTGCAGGTGTCCATTAGATGCAAACGGTGATGATAAATCCCTCCTACCTGAAGATTTCTACTTTTAATGTCAGCGGCATGTCTGATGAAAAGTCCACGGAATCGATGTCTTTTAACACAGGAAACCTGGTTAAAAGGGGAACGATTTACGTGTCCAAATTATAACATTTTTCGAATGATCGTTCTATAAGACCGCGGGGGGGGGGGGGGGACGATGATCCTCTTGAAAAAGCACATTGTTGTACATTCCGTACCGAATCCTGATGATGTTCTGGAAGGAACATTTGTCGGGATTAATATGAGGAATAGACCCCTCATTTTAGGTTCCATTTATTCAACCCCACGCGGGGTATAGAACGTTAAAATTAGAGAACATTTTTGACACAGATGAAAGCCTTCTTGGAGGAGGTGATTTTAACGCCAAACGCCGTTTATGGGCTTGCAGGACCACCAATGCGGAAGTCATACCACCCGACGAGCTGACACATTTAGGCCCATGTAGCTGACCAGACAACTGGACATGTTTGTGACAAGGAATACAGGCAGATTATCAAGGTTTTGGGTTTACCATGGGATGACTTCGGATCATGCTCCTGTCGTCATTGAATATGGTGACCCAAGAACCAAATAAGACGCATGTAACCTAAAAACCTTTACAAACTGGGCACAATTCAAAGAGATCCTTGAGAAGGCTGACTATCCGGACATTGCTGCGGGTACCGGCCCCTCTTGAGGACTCTGTACGCAATTTGACTTTTCAAATAACAGATGCCCTTGCCAGATCCTCTCTCACAAAGGTGTTCAGGCACTTAAAATACGGGGAGCTTCCAGCAGATCTCAAAGAATGTATCCGTGAAAAGAATATAGGCTCAAAAACCGAGCCTATAGGACTGGTGATCTTGCAATCAAACGACTAGCTAACCGGGCATCTGAGCAAATAAAGAGAGAGCTCGTTGATTTGTACAATCGATGCTGGCAATCAAAATTAGAAACGCTGCAAACCCAGGATGGCAGTCTTTTTAAGATGAAATGAAGCTTGACTAAAGGTGCGAAAAGAACACTACCACATATTGTTAACGGTGGTGTTACGCTTGTGGATCCTCAAAATAAAGCCAATTGGTTTGCAGACAAGCTCTACGAGCAGTTTAGTCCTAATCCCAGCGTCGATCGTGCAAAAGAGCAGAGAATTGACAGAACAGTTCACCTATTTAAATCAGTCCAGTTTATTGACTTGGGCATACCGGTCATCGGCCTTAATGTAGTCAAAGGGATTGTCGCGGGCCTATTGTTCAGAAAAGTGCCGGGTTTGGATGGTCTGCCGAAAGCAGCCTTGAAGCGCGTTCCGGACAGAACCCTCTCGGGTATTACTAATATAGCTAAAGCCGTTGTACAGTCAGGTCATTTTCCCACAGAAGAGAAGAAAGGTGGCTAAGGTAATTCTTATTAAAAAGAAAGGCAGAAAGGCCACCAACATTGACAGCTACAGGCCTATTAGCCTACTTTCCAATCTGGGGAAGATAATAGAGCGTGTAATTCTGAACCGCATAACTGACTTTATAACAGAGAGGGATATTCTGCCTCTGGAACATTTTGGCCTCACGAGCTGCCATAGCAACGTCCATCAGACCACCAGACTGGCGTCGATGATAACTCAGGGATTCAACCGGAGATTCAATATGAGTGCAATTTTTTTTGATATAAGCAAGGCCTTTGACAAGGTGTGGCACAACGGACTGATTGTCAAAATGATAAGCTTAGGAATCCCAAGTTACCTTGTGAAACTAATCTCAAGTTTTCTAGAAGGAAGAACTTTCGTAGTATCGTCAGATGACGCAAAGTCAGAAACAAAGCATGTTAGAGCGGGCGTGCCACAGAGTTCACTTCTGTCACCGACCCTATTCAACTTATATACGGCAGATATTCCGACAGACAATTTTAGTAAGCTGTTTCTGTTCGCTGACGATACTGCGTTTGCGACCTCTTCCGGGTTATTACATTATGTTGTGTTGAGATTGCAGCGACATATCAACAAACTTGAGAGATGGGATTGGGATTGGAAAATCAAAATTAATCCAAATAAGACTCAAGCAGTCACGCTTTAACAATCCGGATAATCGGTTGTCCATCTGGAATGTGCGCATTCTCTGGCAGGATAGCGCCAAGTACTTGGGGCTAGTTTTTGAAAAAAGATTGAATTGGCTACTAAATACAAATTATATTTTATACAAGGCCAAAACGTCATGGTTAGCTCTCTATTCGCTCTTACATTGAAATAGCAAGTTAAATTTGAAGAACAAACTTACCATCTACAAGTTGTTCATACATTCGATCCTGTCATTTGGTGCTCCAACTTGGATCACCACTGGCAGGTCTCGATTTAGGCGAATAGAGAGCTGCCAAAGCAAGGTTTTACGCATGATCTGCGGAGCCCCATATTATATCAGGAACACGATAAATTAACAGAGATTTAAATTGTGTTACTATTAGCACGTTTATACATGAAAGTATCGCTAAATACTTGGATTGAGCTGAACATTCGACCAACCCACTTATTTCAGACTCACACACACTCATCAAAACACCAGGGTACCTATTCTCGTTCTTAAGAGAACGATCACTTGATGGAAAGTGGGCGTGGTTCTCACGAAAAAGTATGAAACTGTATTCTGGGTAGCTTTTCTCGTTCTCGAGAGAACGATCATCTTGATGGAAAGTAGCCGTGGTTCTCACGAAAAAGTAAGAAACCGTATTCTGAATACGTTTTAGTACTTTTTCGTGAGAACCGCGCCCACTTTCCATCAAGACGATCGTTCTCTTAAGAACGAGAATAGGTACCCAGGCCAACGGTACCCTTACGTCAGAGATTGACTTCTTGACCATTAAGCTGGGTCATTTCTTCCAAATTTAACTGGCTTTAAAGCCAAATTTAGTTCTCAATCTCAAACTGTTCAAAGTCCATAACTATAAAGCATACAAGTCTATAAGTACGAAACCTCGCTTAATATTCCAAAGATGATCCAATAAATCTCTCTTACATTTCTGGCTTAATTCATATATCAACCTGCGCTCGATTCTGAATAACGAGGAGCCTAGTGCCTACCATTCCACGCTCTATTTTGTTTTGATTTTCTTATTTCAACACGTGATAGGGAAAGTTGAACTAGTAAGAGGTATCTTGGTCGCCACCTTTTTATGCACATCAAGTGAACCGTTAAGCTGTAACGCTAACGCAACGTTGGAGGTTAGATCTGTTAACGACGCCCTAACAAGAAATCTTAGAAGATACTTGTGCTAAGTTTTCTTCTGTTAAACCGCCGAGGTTTATTCGTTAACTAATCATATGAAAGAAATTCATAAATTTTACAAACTTGGCTGAAGAAATCCTGAAGTGGGTCTCAAGAACCAAGATTTAGCAAAGAGGTCCAAGATAACCTATTTTTATGCGTATAATTCGATGACGGAGAACTTTTTACGTAATGATGACACTATACAGGGAATGAACCTCACTTAGCATTTTCTTATCTTATTATTAAAAAATCGCGAAATTCTCTTCAATTAACAATATATTTTTTCCTAAATCGTAAGAAAAACGATTTATTCGCGTTTCTACGTATTTTTTCTATGGATTGTTATTCCATTTTTCTGATAAACATTTTTTATCACTGTTCCGATAAAAAAAGACAATTTTTTATCTTGGTAAACGTAAGCAAAACGTTTACTTTCTGTTTGGTAAAGTTCTATGTTTTTCAACGGGCGTTTTTCAATGAACTTTCACTAGAAATAAATTGTGCTTTATTTCTACGGACTTTCACGAAAAACTCGTTCATCTTTTTGTCCGGGCGAAAGCCAAAAACATTTTCTCATACTGATTTTGACCATTTTAAGTCGCTGCTTGTACAGGGTGAGTCAACGATTGGATGAAGTAAGTTTGTGCCTTTTCGGTAAAATTTACAAAGAAACTATATTTATTGTTTGATACAATTTATTTTTATGCAGATTTTAAAAATATTTAGGACTCTACAGGGTGAGCCAAAAAACTAGGACAGCATAAAGTTGTATTTTTTTAAATAGAACACCCTATATACGAATCATATTTTCGATTTAGCTTATAATTTTAAATCTTTTTTATTAAGGGTTTACTATAACAAAACTTTATAGTTTCTGAGATAATTAAGTTTAAAGAAAAAAAGTCACATTTTCAAGCATCAATTCAATCCTAAATAACGTTTTCAATTTTGTGACAAATATATTCAAATTTGGAATTTAGCAAGGCCAAGGACAAGTTAACATCATTTTTACCTAACATTTGCAATAAAAGCTACAGGGTGTTGAACACATCGGCTCAAATTTGAACAAGTTTAAATGAATAAATATCTTTTTTTTAAATGGTACACCCTGTATATTTTCATATTATTTAATAGAGTAATAAAAACCCTAAAAGTTTTGTTCAATATATCCTATACCTATTTATAATAGTTTTTGAGATATTTCAGTTTTTCTTATTATCCATACTTTTTTACAGAAATGGTCTTCATTATCATAGTAGCCATGTAAAATAATAAAAAGAAACTACAAAAACAAACAGAATGTGGTTAAATATGATGAAATACATTATTCGTTATATTACAATGGCAATAGTTTAATTAAACATAATGTGCAAAAATTAACACAACAATAACGACAAGGCAAATACATATTTACTCTTATACTAAATTGAAACAAAAAAATTACCTATTAAATACTGAGATTAATTATTTCTTTTTAATAAGTGTTCGAATAAACGACTCTCTTGTGCAATGCAGAAATTTAGTCTTTTTTGCAGATTTTCTCGGACCCTGGACAAAATTAGTGGCGTTATTGTTCTACAGGTATCCCTAATCCTGTTTCGCATATCTTCCACTGTTGTTGGTGGATTAACATACACCTTATTTTTAATATAACCCCATAGGAAGAAATCTAATGGGGTGATGTCGCAAAATCTTGGTGGTCACTCAATGAAACCCCCACGTCCAATCCATTTTTGCAGATATCGTTAGTCCAAAAACGCACGAACTTCACGATGGTAATGCGGAGGCGCACCATCGTGCTGGAACCACATACTGTCGAGCTCATCCCTATCGAGACCTTGAAGCAGTTGGGGTAGTTCTTCTTGTAGAGAGTTCAGGTAACTATGGCCATTTAGTGGTTCATTAAAAAAGTGGGGTCCAATAATTCGATTATGATGAATACCACACCAAACATTTAATGACCAGTGGTTTTGATGTTGCACCTCTCTAATCCAAAATGGGTTTTCTGTGGCATAATAATGCATGTTGCGTCTATTTACGGCACCGTTACTTTTAAAAGTAGCTTCATCACTAAACATTACCTTGCATAATAAATTTGGATTTAATTGAATCTCCGCATTTATTGTACGACAAAAGTTTACACGACTTTTAAAATCCTGTCCATGCAATTCATGGTGTAATTCCATGTGATATGGATGACACCTATATTTCTTGGTAGTACGATTAGCGGTGGATTGTGATGTTTCACATAATGCTGCTAACTGACGGCTACCAATATAAGGATTTTCCTGAACATTTAACAATACTTGTAGTTCTTTTTCTTCATTAGTTACTGGTTTGTTGACCACTTTACGTTTTGGATAATCAACAGTACCAGAAGAATCTAATATTTTCATTAAGTTTTGAAAAGTATGGGAGTAGTGGATATATGAGAGAAGGAAAGAGGAGGAGGAGGAGGAGTAAGAAGAGTAAATCATCAACACTTTTCATCCTCCTCCTCCTCTTTTCTTCTCTCATTATACTTTTCAAATCTCTCATTATACTTATTAAAAAACCTCGTATCATCAACACTTTTCATCCTCCTCCTCTTTTGTTCTCTCATTATACTTTTCAAAAAGCCTCGTATACATCACCTTGAGTTTAATCTTAAAGTTAACAACATGGCTAACCTTTCATCGAATCCGATCATAGTAGGAGATCTAACCTTATGTTTGACCTTGAGGTGGATAACCTTATTTGACCATGAAGTCGATATAAAGTCCTACCACCAATGAATTTTCACTTCAGTAAATTTATAAAATAGATACGTGGAGCAACAAAAGATGATAAATTAAATACCAACAAATAATAAGTAAATAATAAGTAAATAATTTTATATTTAATAGTAAATATTACAAAGTAAATATTAAAAAATTCATTCAAAAATTTATGGATAATAATATTGAAGAAGAAGATCCAGATCTAGATGAATTAATTGGAGTATTGGATTACAATACACATCTTAACGAAGAAAAATTTCAGAAGAACTTCAGAAATTGTTTAAACTACGATATAAATAATTTCGAACAAATTGAAGCTGACTCTGGTGACTCCGATATTGAAGAAGATAATGAAGAAGACAGTGCTAGTGCTAAATTTTGTTTAGTGAAACATAAGTACACTGATCCCAAAGAAGTTGTGTTCTGTATTACTCAGAGTTATATCGTAGTGTTTGTAGTGACGGAAAATCAAGAAAAAACTCTTTGTCACGCATGCTATCAAATTATACAATTTTATCAAAGGGCAGGGGCTCATAGACATGTAAATACTCATAATAAGAGAAAATTAAAACGCTTAAGCAATGATTTACATTGCGATATGTGTTCAAGACAGTTGTATCAAATTATTACCCCCAAAGTTTGTTTAATTTGCAATAGTAGTGTTAAAAATATTGATTTAGATTGGGACGCAAATGTTCCAGTGGTGCCAATATAATGCCTGGTAAAAAACCAATATATAAAAACGGTAGGAAGTCGCGAAGGGTAAAAAAAAAAGTTGTTAATGAAATAATTGAAAATAAAACCGAAGAATGTCCTATATGTCTTGAAGATATATTATCTAATAAAATGATATCACCAGAACCTTGTAATCACAGATTTTGCATCCCTTGTTTAGGAATGTGGATGTTAATTAATAAAACATGTCCAATCTGTCGCAATGAACTATGTGTAATTAAATGTGAAAATGAAGAAACTGTAGTCCTAGAATATTTAGATTAGAATGTATTATTTAATATTTATGTATTGCAAACCACTTCATAAATGTGAAAATGAAGAAATTATAATCCTAGAATATTTATTTTAAAATGTATTATTATTTAATTTTTATTATTTTAAAATTATTATTGTTTGTATTTAATTTATCCATTTATTCTTATCTTATTGGAATAAAGAATTGAACAATTTCGAAAAAAAATGTTTTATTTATAAGAATAACGAACAAACATAACAACTAAATACAAGAGTTTTGATTATTCATAATAGATTGAAAAAATATTTTAAATTAACCACCCTGTTCAAAAATTCTTAATCCTTTCTTATTTTAGAGAGTTTTAAATCTAAAATTAATAAGTTTATAAATATGAAAGAAAAATATTATAGGAAATTTAGGTACAGTTATCTTCATACTCCTTTATAATTAGATCAATTAAATAAAATTTACATTACCTTAAATCGTCTCCGTTACTATTCACTATCACTTAAACACTTTAACTTAACCTAAAAATAGTTTCACTTAACACTGTCCCTAAACTTGGTCTATTGTTTGTATCTGTCAACTGAAAAAAAAAAATCAATTAGTATTTTGATATTAGGAAGACTAATAATAAATTTAATATAAGCTACTTACTTTGTAGTGGAATCGACTTCGTCACACTGGACTGGCGGATTTATCTGAGGTTCCACTTGAGGATCCTCATTTTCCTCTGGATTTGTCGAGGAGGTTATGGTTGGTACTTGTACCGGAGGAGGAACGTTGACTCTCCTTCTTATTACAAGTCTATTACCATCCATAACCTGAATTTCATAATTTCTGTTCCTGAACATATTGATAATTAAATTAAATAATAAAAATTAAAATTTAGGAAGACAGCACTGGTGATGAACCAAAAATGAAAAAGTCACCTCGCAAAACAGTCATTTTATGAAAGTAGGTCAAGGTAAAATTTCGATTTTTAAATCGCGGAGAGGGCCCCTCATACCGCCCCTATACTCCTCCTATACCCCCCCCGCCCCCGCCCCGCCCCCCGAAGGGGGAGGGGCGGGGGGGGGGGGGGGGGCGGGGGGGGCGGCGCGCGGCCTTCGGCCGCGCGCACTGCCTTCCAGGGAGCGGGGGGCCTTCGGCCCCCCGCCCCCTGGACCCCTCCCCAGTCGAGATGCCCCGAAAAAACCTTGTGTTTTTTATAGGCCCGCAAACCTCTCGAGTTTTTATAGTTACAGCACATTTTAGGACGTCTCACTGAGAGTTATAGGGGACCCTAAGGTAAGATGCTCCGAAGAGAATTTTGTGTTTTATACGCCCGCAAACCTCTCGAGTTTTTATAATTACAGCACATTTTAGGACGTCTCACTGAGACTTATAGGGGACGTAACTCCCTAAGCAGCTCAGCAGAGGGACTCAGCTGGGGGGCTCAGCGGGGGGAAGGGAGGAAAGGGGAAGGAGGCTTTGCGGGGGAAGGGGGCGGGGAAAAAATTTTGCGGGGGAAGGGGGGGAGGGGAAGGGGGCTCCGCGGGGTGTGACGCGCAGAATTGAGGTCATTGACCTTTATTGAGGTCACTATACGTACGAGGACAAACCGTGGCCTGCTTTCATATAAAACGGTCGAGGATCAGTTTATAACAAGCTTAAGTCGAGTTTACCACGCTTTAAATTTAAAGTCTCCAATTTTAGTTTCTTTTAGTTTGTTTTAGTGTGTTTTAGTTTGTTGCTGTCAAGTGTACTCAAATTTTAAAGGTATGTCTTTTCCTTTTGCCTCAACTTCCACTGAACAGTTAGGAGTGGTGAACAAAATTAATATAATTTCAAATATAATAATTCAGCCTGCTTTTTTGAATAATGAAAATGAAAGTGACAACCAAAATTTAAGTCAGAGAACCCAAAATTTTAACGCGATGATTAATACGATGCAAGAAAAAAATTTAGAAAACAAATTACTCCAAAGTTGTTCAGAAACGAACATAAAATTTTTAGAAAATTTGGAATATTTGCCTGAACTAGAGAATATTTCGGAGACAGATTTTGACTTTCAAAATTCAATTTTATCACAAAATTTAGATTTTAATAATATTTTAACGCCGGAAACCCCAAATTTTTTAACTCAAGATTTAGATGTAACAACGGACACTCCCATTACAAATACTCCCGACATATTAACTCAAGATTTAGATAATATCGACAATTTTAAAAAGCTAATGGGGATTCCCAAAATTAATAAAAATTTAACAAATTATCAGAGTAAAAGTGACAGTGACAGTGACAATGATTCGAGTTCAAATAAATCACAAAATTTTTTTGGAATGTTGAAAACTAGAAATTTTGAAAGTGAAAACAATTCTGGAGGAATACCGGGTAATTCTTCATTTTCTCCTCTATCTCTGTTCAAAATTTCAACTAATCAAAAAAAAAATAAAATTTCGGAATCGACTAGTAGTGGAAATATGGGGGTTGATGTTTTGGGGGAGGAGGATGGTTCACGGGATAGTTACAAAATTTCAGATTGTAGTGAAGATTTGGGAGCATCGTTTACTAGTGGTGGTGGTTCCCAAGAAATTCTTCCAATAATAAGTGAACCATCTGAAAAAAATGAAAATTTTAGTCAAAATTCAATTCCGTGCGGCCAAAATACCTACTGTGAATTAAATTTTCCAAATTCTCCAATAATTTTTGAAAACTCGCCACCAGATTTCGATGAAATTTTAAATTCTGTTTCTACACAAACAGAGACAGTTCAAAATTCTGTTTTAACACAAACGGAAGTGTCAATCCCCTTCGAAAACGATTATCCGAAACTAAGCTTTCATTCAAAATCAAATTTCAAAATTAAAAATAAACATTTGTCTTATCAAAGATCATTAGGATTTGTTTTGGATTCTATTTTAAATTGCGATCCTAATAAAACAGCTGAGGAGAAAAGGAAGATGTGGGAAAGGGCGATAGAACTTTATAAAGCTACTCTTAGCTTTTTCCATCCCATTCCTTAACTCCCCTCCTACTTCTTTTCCACCATTTAAATTCATACCTGACCGTGTCACCTTCAGTGTGTTAAAATCGACTTGGGCTTCACAATAAGAGATTCGTTTTAGAAAAATGGATTTTAAATGTGAAGAGTGCTTCAAAATTTTTACTCGAAAAGACAATTTGAATCGCCACAAGAAGATAATTCACTCTAACAATGGCCCCCAGTTAGAACAGAAGAAGAAAAGCTGTAAGTTTAATTTTAAATAGAAATTTTGTTTCAATTTAATAATTAGTTATTAATTTGATGAATTAGAGGCAAATTTAATAAAGAAGTTATTAAATTTTAGGTGAAAGAAGATATTGTCAATTCTGCAAAATATTTATAAAAAAGTCATTATGGTTCTGTCATTTGAGAACAAATAAACACAAAACCAATTCAATGGTGGTTAGGGATGAAAATGTGTCTGTAATAAAATCGGCATTTAAGGAAAGAATCATTTCATATAAAATATCATCGACTCAATACCAAATCAACATTTATGATTTTTTCTCCGAAATACAACAAAAAATAATTGAGGTAATCAATTATGAAATCCAAAGACACACCTGCATCAAACTCAACATGGAGTTATTTGGTCTTTACTTAAATCCTTCCAATGAAAGTCATGAAGTTAAGTCTTTCAATACCCCATTTCGGATTTTATGTAATAGTTCAGAATTAACGCAAGAACTAGAAGATATTATTAAAATTATTGACCGGAAAGCTGATGAACTGGCAGAAAAAGATTCGGGTAAATTATTTTTTATTAAATATTTAGTAACTAAACTTAAACCAAAAATAAATTTGTTGTTAATTATTCTTCTTTAATTTCAGGATGGATTTTAATAAAAATATTACACGTTGAGCTTAACATCAACAAGTACAACCCCTTAAAAGCTTCTTCATATATACCGCTACCGTCAGAGATCAAGTTGAAAAATGCTGTAGTCAACGTTCAAAACAATGATGAATGTTGTTTCGCCTGGTCTGTGGTTGCAGCTCTTCATTCACCTAACGGACCAATTGAAAAGGTGGAGTCGTATCCACATTTCACCACTATTTTAAACTTTAAAGGTATCAATTTTCCTTTAACTTTAAAAGACATAAGTAAATTTGAAAATTTAAACAATATTTCGGTTAATGTTTATGGATTAGAAAAAATCAAGAATAATTTAAAAACTCAATTCGAAATTATAGGACCTTTACATTATACAAAAAATAAGCGAGAACGTCACCTTAATTTATTATTAATTGGAGATGATAATGGAAATTTCCATTACTGTTATATTTCGGATTTATCTAGATTAATTTCAAAACAATTATCTAAACATCATGGGAAAAAATTTTTATGCGACGGTTGTTTACAATATTTTACTACTGAAGAATTATTAGTCAGGCATAACACATATGATTGCGATTTTGTAAGAATAAATCTACCTTCAACTGAAACCAAAATAGATAGATTTGGAAATATTATTCCCGAAAATATTTTAAAATTTCAGAATATACAGAAACAAATTGAAGTTCCATTTGTTATATATGCAGATTTTGAATGCATTCTTAAGCCTTTAAATAATGAAATTAATGATGTAGATCCAAGTTCTCCATATACTGAAAAAAAATGTCAACATATTCCATATTCGTTTGCTTATTATATAAAGTGTTCATTTGATGATTCAATTTCCAAATTTCAAAATTATATGGGTCCCAATTGTGCACAAATTTTTATAACTTACTTAGAAAGAGACGTTCTTAATATTTACAATAAATATATGAAAAAGTTAATACCAATGAAAAAATTAAATGTGTTGGAACAATTACATTTTGAATATACGAATGATTGTCATATATGTGATAAACCTATAATTTCGGATAAGGTTGCTGATCATTGTCATTTAACAGGTTCCTATAGAGGTCCGTCACACTCTATATGCAACTTAAATTATAAATTATCTAATTCCATTCCAGTAGTTTTACACAATTTGCGTAATTATGATTCTCATCTGTTTATAAAAAATTTATGTCCAAATCATGAACAATTATTTGTCATAGCCCAGAATAAAGAGAAATACATTTCATTTCAAAAATCTATTGAAGTAGATCAATATTTAGATAAAAAGACTGGTTTCACCAAGTCAAAATTTCTATATCTTAAGTTTATTGATTCATTTCAGTTCCTACCATATTCTTTGTCAAATTTAGCTTCCATCCTTAATGATGAACAATGCAAAGAAGTGTTCAAATATTTTAATGAAAAGGAAAAATTTAAGTATATCCGTCAAAAAGGCGTTTTCCCTTATAAATATATTGATAATATCGACAAATTAAATGAAACAGAGTTACCCAATAAAAAAAAATTTTATAATGACCTCACGGATGAACACATTACTGATGAAGAATATGAGAGGGCTAAAAATGTTTGGAATTTATTTGAATGTAAAACAATCGGTGAATATTCCGATTTATATCTTAAATCTGATGTATTACTTTTGGCAGATGTTTTTCAAAATTTTAGAAAAACGTGTATGGAAACTTACAAACTTGATCCTGCACATTATTATACTTTTCCAGGTTTAAGTTTTGACGCTTGTTTAAGATATACTGGAGTCGAATTGGAGTTAATAACAGACCCAGATATGTTACATTTTTTTAAAGGTAGTGTAAGAGGAGGAATCAGTACCTGTGTATGTAGGAAATCTATAGCAAACAATTTATTTCTTTCAAATTATGATCCATTACAACCATCTAAATATATTATGTATTTTGATGCAACTAATCTTTACGGATATGCGATGTCTCAATATCTGCCCGAAAAAGATTTTGTTTGGTTATCAAATCAACAAATTCAAAATTTAGATATAATGAATATATCTGAGACTAATGACAAGGGTTATGTGCTAGAGATTGATTTAGAATATCCTGAAAATTTACACAATTTACATAATGAATTTCCATTCTGTCCAGAAAATTATAAGCCTCAAAATTCTAAAACTTTTAAATTAATTCCAAATTTAAAAAATAAAGAAAAATATGTAATTCACTATACTTTATTAAAACAATGTATTCAATATGGAATTAAACTAACTAAAATTCATCGGGTTGTAGAGTTTACACAATCTCAATGGTTAAAAAAATTTATTGATCTAAATACAAATTTAAGAAATCAATCTAAAAATCAATTTCAGAAAAATTCTTATAAATTGGCAAATAATAGCATCTACGGAAAAACAATGGAAAATGTGGATAAAAGGACAGATATACGATTGGTTACACAATGGGCAAAAAATCATAGAAAAGATGGGGCAGAAAATTTAATTGCTAAACCATCCTTTAAAGATGTAACAATATTTTCAGAGAATTTAGTAGCTGTGCAAATGCGTAAAGTGTTAGTGCAATATGATAAACCTGTCTATGTAGGCTTTAGTATTTTAGATATATCAAAAACGGTGATGTATGACTTTTTTTATGGGTTTTTAAAACCTTTATATAAGAATAATATTAAACTTCTGTACACAGATACAGATTCCTTTATTTTGGAAATTGAGACAAGTAATGTTTATGAAGACATTAGGGTTAATATTGATAAATTCGATACTTCAAATTATGATGTTAATAATATTCATGAAATACCAATAACTGAATCTGTTGTTGGAAAGTTTAAGGATGAATATGCTGGTGAACCAATAGAAAGCTTTTATGGCACAGGGGCCAAAGCTTATTGTGTTAAGTCAGAAAATGGGTTGCTTAAAAAAGCTAAGGGGATAAAGAAAAGTAGCATTAAAAAACAATTAGAATTAACACATTATAAGGATGTTGTAGAACAAAATTCAAAAGCTTTCTGTACAATGTATTTGTTTAGATCTCGACTTCACAATATTTATACAGAATTAGTTAACAAATTAGCTCTCACTTCTAATGATGATAAAAGATTTAAAATTCCCAATAGTTATGATACATTAGCGTGGGGTCACCAAGATATTCCATTTTTTCAGTGGTTAATAGACCATGAAAATGAATTATAAAAAATTCTTTTAAGATTAAAAGTTTTACTCTTCAAGGCTAAATTTGAAGTATTTAAGAACATGGTAAATTTTAAAATTATATCAGTATAAAATATACCACCGTCTAGAATAAATATGTGTTTAGAATCTTTTGAAAAAGAAATTGATAACAAATTATATAGAACATATGAAAAAAGACTTTCCTCATTTAAATTCTGGAATGGAAAATTAAATCCTAAAGTGTTAGCCCAATCAGGGTTTTATTATTTAGCTATTCATGATGTTTGTAAATGTTTTTACTGTGGTGCAGAAATATTTGCCTGGAAAATTGATGATTGTCCAATTGAGGAACATTATCGTCACTGGAAGAACTGTGACTTAATCGAGTGTTTGTGGTTAGGTGAAAAAAATAAAAAATGTGAACCTGTTGTCCTTAAAGTGAAAGAAAATATGTCAACATCTTTCATTTTTTTATTAGTTTTAATAACTATGTTTGTATCTCTAATTTGTAAACAAATTATTTAATGTCCTTAAAGTGAAAGAAAATATGTCAACATCTTTCATTTTTTAATAGTTTTAATAACCATGTTTGTATCTCTAATTTGTAAACAAATTATTTAATATTTTGAAAAAAAAATGTCTATATATTGTAGAAAATTAATTAAAACTGTTCAGTCTTATTTCAATCTCTTATTGTTTTGTTAATAGACATTTAAAATTGAAAAGTGTTTTAATGGCATCCCTTATCAACTACATTGTTTTACATTCAATTTTAAATAATACTTTATATGTACTTTATCCTCCAAGGGTTTTACATGGAATGGTGTGTTTTGAAAACGAAACCTCTACTATTAAACCTGAAATATGTAATTATATGAAAGCTATGAATATTAATAATTATTCAACTGCTTTCGCATATAATATGAATAATAGTCAATCTAATAGTAATTTTTTCAAAATTTACTTTCATTATCCAAATAATACAATTTTTGACACTAACTGGATTGAAAAAAATAAAAAACCATTTACGATTTCTAGCTGTGATCATATTAAAAATGATGAGGAAGGTAAAAACTGTTTAATTCTATTTATCTTCAATATAATTTTATCAATAGGTAGTTTTTCACTTTTGTCGTTCTTGACAATTTTGTTTTATCAAGATAGGTCATAAAAATTTAATAAACTTGCTTGACCTTGAAATTTATAGAGGAGTGGGGTGGATAAGATATATTCAGACTCAGTATTTTAGTTTTCAGTTAGCATCAAGACATCATGTTTAATAGTAGCAATTTTAATGGATATAAATCCAGTTCTAGTGAAACCAATGATAAAATTAGTCAGTGTAATGAAAAATTATTAAATTCAAAAATCTACTATCTTAACAATTCCTTATCAAAATTTGTTTGTGTTGGAATTGGTATAAATGATTTTACACCAAAAGTTCTAATTGGAGGTCGAAATGGATTTCACATTTACTTGAATGAAGAAGAATGGAAAGAACTTCAAAAAAATCAAGGAGTGTTGGTGAATTATTTTTATTCTGCTCAAGCATATGCATACCCACTAAAAATTGAAAAAATCACAGTGTTTTTTGAAAAAATAAATCATTCTCCTGTTATCAGAATTCAAAAGGATGAACATTATGTGATTCTGGGAAAAGAATCAATAGATAAATTAGTTGAAATCGATGAACTTGTTGACTACAGAATTCATATAATTAAAAAGCAAGAATTTTCCAAATATTTTAATTTGTTTCATCACTATAATTATCAGTCAGGAGATGTGTTGTCTCATATTTATAGTGTTTTGGATCCATGTCAGAATTTAAACAGTGAAAATGTCGGAACTGTTTTAGAAATGTTATCTCTACATAAACAGGAATTAGAAAACAAGTTAAGAAAATCCGGTGCATTACAATAGAAATATGAAGAAATCAGTGACAATCAGTGAGAACAATAATAAAGTTTATATATTAGTGACATGGGACTTTGCATTTAGACAAGCTCGAAAAAGTGAATATCAGAAATTTTATCTTGACAGACTAAGATTTGAAAAACGAGTTGAACAATGTGAAAGTATTCTTAAAAGTATTTTTGATGTAGATCATAGAAAAAAAATATATATTGAAAGATTTAATGTAAAAATATAAATTTATATTGTTAATCTCAGTTGTAAACATCTTAAAAATTATATTGTTAGTATTTGTTGTAAAAAGGATTATCGTAAATAAAAAATATGTTATATAAATAGGTCTTTTATTTAAAAATTTGATATACAATATTACTTAAAATTAATTACAATACATCTTTTTTAAGAATCCATGAATTATGTGATTTATCGAATCCTAACCATTTAACAAAAACTTGGTTCCCTTTCTTCCTTAAAATTTTTTCAACCAAAAACACATCTGGATGTTTAACTTTTTGTAACTCTTCTTGGTAGAAACCTCCTTCAATATATTCATTTTTACTATCTTTTAATAAATAGGTGGGTGGATTTGTTAACTGAACCTTTCTAATTTGAAAAATTTCAGTTGACCAATTTGGAGTATATCCTTTTTCAAAAACTTCTCTTTGTTTGGAAATTCTAACAAAATCATTTTCTTTAAATTTAGTGCGCTTTAAATCAAATGTTTTTTTAAAAGTAAAAGAATTTTGCAGTATAGTTTTCTCATTTTTTTTATTAACCTCAACAGGTCTATATCCGGTAGTTCTATGAATACTATTATTATATTTTTCAATAATAGTGGGTAAAATAGAGTACCATTGGTAATTCCCTCTATTACTAAAATATTTCCACATTATATTTTTTAAAGTTCGATTTACGCGTTCTACAATACTCGCTTTGAGATTAGAGTAAGTATTATAATGATTAATTTTGTAATAATTCATAAGATCTTTAAAATCTTTATTGAAAAATTCTTTTCCTAAATCTGTCTGCAAATTTTGCGGTTTACTTGTTTTTTCTAAAATTTTTTTCATAGCTTCAGTTACATCTTTTCCTTTTTTACTTTTAAGTGGTTGAGTCCAAACATACTTTGAGAATGCATTTATCACCACCAAAATATATCTATAACCTTTATTAAATTTGGAATAGGGTTGCATCTCTACCAAATCAGCTTGCCATAAGTCATTAAGGCTTTTAACAATAGTTCGTCTTCTTCTATATCTTCTTCTTGCCGGTTTATGTAATTCATCTACAACTGTTTCTTTAATATTTTTACTCATAGTACTAGAATAAAATTTCTTAATACCTTCTTTAAATAACTTATTTTATTTGTTTGTTATCTTTTTTTAGCAAATCTTCGATTTTATATTCCAAAGTTTTAAAAGATGCATTATTCGAATCTTTGACTTTTTTGATTTCATCTTCGATTTTATATTCCAAATTTTTAAAAGATGCATTATTCGAATCTTTGACTTTTTTGATTTCATCTTCAATGTTGGTAATTCTTACATTAATTTTAGTTTCAAAAACAACAAGTGATTTTATACTTTCGTTTCTCATTTCTCTTACTGTTGCGTTTAATTCTTCTCTAGCATATGCCATTGTGTCATTAAACTCTTTTCTAGAAACTTCGGCTGCTCTTTGAACTAATTCGTTTAGTGATTTTATTTCTTTTACCAATTTATTTTCTAGATTTTTTATATCTTTTCCTAATTGAAATTCTACATTTGTTAAATTTAATTTTATTTCTACCAATTTTTTTTCTATTTTCTTTATATCTAAAATCGCTTTTTCAATTTCAATTCTTACATCGTTCAAAGATTTTTCATAATCATTTAACTTTGTTGAAATTTCTTCAATTTTTGAACTGTGTTGTGCAAGTCCTTTTTTTAAATCATGGATAGAGGTGTTAATCATAGCTTGTATTAGTTCTGCTAAAGATTCTAATTCTTTTTCTAATCTTTTATTCAACATCTTTTGAAAATATTCATCGTCAACAGTGGTTTTTAATTCTGTTTTTAGATTGTTTAATTGTGAGATTATCTCCATGATTTGTTCACTATTTTTTAAAATTTCATTTTTAAATTTATTTTCAATTTTTTCATCTACATTTTGTAAATCTGTGTTTAATTTCTTTTCCAAATTTTTCAAGTTTAATAGAATTATTTCAGCATTATTTTCAATTGAATTAATTTTCTGATTTATTTCATTAATATTATCGCTATCTTTTTTATGGATTATAAAGTGTGTATTCATAGCTCTCTCTATTTGTTGTGTGTTTTTATTCATACCATCATGAACGTTTTGAAAATTACCTATTTCTTCAGAAACCCTATTATTAAGTTTGTTCGTAAATTCTTGGAACTTTGATACCATATCTTTTATAATAATTTGTTTAACATTTTCTATTGCAGAAGTATCATTTATTTTTGATTTAACCAATGTTATTTCATTTTTTATGTTATTTTCAAAACTTTTTACTTCATCATATTTCTGTTTTATTGTTTTAAAATCATCTTCACACTTCGATGTTTTTTGAGAAAAACTTTTTAATAGTTCATCATTGTCTTTGACAATATTTTTTATATTTAATATCCTGTTATCATAGTTTGACACATTTTCTTCAAATAACTTAATTTTTTTCGAAATAGATTCCACATTTTCATCATTTTCACTAACTCTCTTTTTTAAATTTACAATATCATTTTTTAACACAGGTTCAAATCTTTGAACAATATCATCACTTTTAAAATTTTTTAATATTTCATTTTCAACATTGGCTAGTATTTTATTTTCTATTGTAGGTATATCTACTGTATACTTTTTAGAAATATGACGTCCAAATTTATCAATGGTCATTTTAACAATGTTATCTAACAATATTTACTACTTTCTTTTATACAATTATATTGGCTTCTTTCAATTCTTCAATAATAGAAATAATTTCGTTGTTATGTCCTGTATTCCCAGCCATCATAGATGCTACCAACAGTCGAAGTCTATCAACAAGTTCATTTACGTTATCCCAATATACGTAATCGGTATAAGGTTTATTAACTTTTAAAGTTATTCCGGATCCTGTTCTTTTCGAAGATATTCGAGTTTCCCTGTATGGAGCTTTTCGTCTGTCAAAAAATCCTTGAACTATATTATGCGTTTCGGGATTTATGGTTTTAGTTTTTGTAATTCCTTTATTTTGTAAATAAGGCCCTATTATAGAAATATATTTTTGTGATCCATTTCCCTGTACCTGCTCATTTGGATCATAATTTCTACGGTATGCATTGGTTCTCTTTAAAATATCCATATAATTTTCCAAATCTTGTTTTTTATAACCTACTGGTTCCTTTTTAAATAATAATTCATATAAACCTGGTGTACCTGTATAAGTTATACCTTCAACTTTTATGTTTTTACCGATAATTTCTATAGGTCTTTGTGTTAAACCCAAAAAGAATTTCTCAGTTTCAAAATCATGTACTATTCCATAGAGGTGATCAAACTTATGTTCCACATCTTTTACCCCTCCGTCAATATATTGACGAGGTAATTCATGAAATCCTGATAAATATTCTTGATATAAAGGTGTACTGACAAATGTTTGAATTGTTTGGCGTGTTTGTTCTAATATATCCGAAAGATTTCCTACCGTAGATTGTGAAATTGAAGAAGGGGTGGTTTCTGCTATGACACTTGTTTGTTGTAAAGATGGCATCTGACTATGTGAAGCTATACTGGTTTCCCAATCAATAATTGTTGGTATTTCTGTAGGAAGAATTGGAGTTTTCCCTGTCTTTCTTTTTTCTGGTGTTGATGTTCCATACTGTAGTTTTTTTCTTGGTGTTAGTGTTGGAAACAATCTTTTTTCTGGTGTTTCATAATTTTTTTTAATGGGTGTTTGTAGCTCTTCCTTTACCTCAGCCGATTCAATTTTACCAATTGTTGAAATTAATTGTTGTAGGGGTTGAGTTATTGGTTTATAGGTTTCCTCCAATTTGGATTGTGCTTCAAATTCAGCATTTTTTAAACTTTGATATTTTTGTTTAACAGCTTTCCTTGACTTAACAAGCTCTCTTGCTAAGCGTTCATTCATGATTAGTTAAATTTTTCACAAAACTTTTATTTTTATAAGAAAATATATGAATCAAATCCTTTTCGATATCGACCGGATTTTAAATTCGAATCCTTGTCTATTACCAAAAATCCAAATTTATCTTTCCAACACATCAAACATAACTCATTAAATTGATTAAATGACATATCAACATTAACATGATCATCATAAATATGTTTTAAGTTCGTTTTGTCTTGTTGAAATATAACAATCAAATTCGCATTGTCACGAATTAATTGTTTTGGAATCGAAGAATACGTTTGACACAAATAAAAACAATCAGTATTTTTATGTCTTCCGAAACAAAAATAATCTTTTACAACATTCTGATTGCAACACACTATATCATCAAATATAATTATGGAATTTGGTTTTATTTCTTGTGGAGAAACAATATTTTCTTCATTTTCGGATTCATAATATCCAATTTCTCTCAATGGTTTAAAAAGTAATCTCAAATATTCATATTTTGGTTGATATAGAGACTTTGAATAAATATATAAATTTTCAAACCGTAAACCATTGGGATCTTCAATTAAACTTATAATGATATTAGTTTTACCACACCCTGATGGACCAATAATTAACCCCCTTTTACTAGAGCCTTCAAACAATTTTCCATGTTTTCTAAAATTATTTCTTGAAGTCTCATGGTCTTTAATAATAATTGAATAAGGTTGTTTGACAATTTTCATATATAAGAGGATGTATAAAGGGTAAGTTCTAATTTAAAACTAGTCAGTTTGTTCCAAGATTTCAATTATATAATGCCAATCTCATATAAGCAACAATCCATTTATAAAAGAAGAGTCAGAAAAAGAGGTAGTGGTTTAATTAATACTCTAATAAATAAGTTACCTTTTGAATTACATCTACCTGGGTATAATTTTTGTGGACCTGGAACCAAACTAGAAAAGAGACTAGCTAGAGGCGATAAAGGCATAAACTTATTGGATGAAGCTTGTAAAGAGCATGATATTGCCTATGCACAATCAAATGATATAAAAAGCCGACACGCTGCTGATAAATTATTAGGTGACAAAGCTGCCGAAAGGTTCAGAGCAAAAGACGCCACTTTTGGAGAAAAAACTGCTGCACTTGGAATAAGAGGTGCAATGAAAATTAAAAGAAAATTTGGTATGGGATTAAAAAAAAGAAGGAAAAACAGAAGTCGAAAAACTCGTCTAGGACGAGGAATAACTTTATCTCAAGCTATTTCAAAAGCAAGACAAGCACTAAACGGAAAACAATTTAAAAGTTTGACTGATATTATTCAAACCGCACTTAGATCTATCGGAGATAGTAGAATATTATCACCAAAAAATAGAATCATACCAATTCCAAAAACTGGTGGATTTCTACCTCTTATTCCTTTATTTGCTGGTTTGTCCGCTTTAGGTGCTCTTGGAGGAGGAGCAGCAGGTATTGCGAAAGCTGTCAACGATGCAAAAGCTGCTAAAGAAAAATTAGAAGAGTCCAAAAGACATAATAAAATGATGGAATCTATAGCAGTAGGAAAACAAGGAAGTGGTCTTTATTTAAAACCATATAAAACTGGATGTGGATTATATCTGAAACCTTATTCAAAAAACTGTTAAAACAAATACCTCGAAAACCACTTACAAATTATGATTTAAGTAAATATATTAATCTACTTAAAATTCCCAACTTTCGAGGTATATTCATGAGAGATAAATTACCAAAAAAAATTAATAAAAATGAAAGTGGTATTGTTAATCTCGATAAGAATAGTGGTGATGGAACTCATTGGACTGCATACATAAAAAAAGGGAAAAATATTTTATATTTTGATAGTTATGGCAATTTGCGACCATCTACCGAATTAACAAAATATTTTTTCAGCGATAAAAAGAAAAATATTGTGAAATATAACTACGATCATTATCAATCAATTAACAAAACAAATTGTGGTGAGCTCTGTCTTAAATTTCTTTATAATAATGGTTGAAAAACAATATTAATTCATTTTGTTAAAAATTTTTAAAGAGATATGTCGTACAGTTTTGTCATTAGTGGTAATTCCCCCACGCTTTCTGTTAATATTCATCCTCCAATATATTTAGATGAAAATTTTGAATATTCCATTGGACTTGTAAATTTTGAAACTTTTAATGCTATTCCAAATATTGATGAGACTAATAATCTTTTCATTTATGACTCAAATAAAGAAATAAGAATACCACCAGGTAGTTATGAAATAGATGATGTAAATAATTTTATTCAAAAATTTTTGGACAATCGTACTTTTCTTCATATTTATGCCAATAATAATACTTTACGAACACATATTAAAACAGATATTCCTATCTCGTTTCGTGATGGAACTATAGGAAAAATATTAGGTTTTAAAAATAAGGAATTAGAAGGTCTTAAGGAGCACATTTCAGATTTTCCAGCGGAAATTATTAAAGTAAACGCCATAAACATCGATTGTAATATTGCCGAAGGATCATATTTAAATGGAAAACCTGTTCATATAATACATCAATTTTTTCCTAGTGTAGCTCCTGGTTTTAAAATAATAGAATCACCACAAAATGTCCTTTACTTTCCTGTTACTGTAAAGGTAATAGACAATATAAACATTAAAATAGTAGATCAAGATGGTGATCTCATCAATTTCAGAGGAGAAACGGTAACAGTAAGACTACATCTTAAAAAAATAGATGAATAATGGTTATTTTATATAATAAAAAAGTCTCAAATTATAATTTTTCAAAAAAATTTTACTCTAAAAACATTAATAAGAAAGATACTAAACGACATTTAACTAGTAATAAATTAAACTCTCAAAGGTTAACACCTTCTAATAAAAAATTTCTGATAAGTTTAGGTTTCAAACTAAAATAAAATGGAATATTTAAATGTAAAAGAAAATATTCTTGTAGATGAATCAATATTAAGCTGGGAAATACTATCATTTGAACCTTTCAATCCTACAAAACTTGGATTAAATGATGAAATTAGAATTGCTCTACAACAAACAGGAAAATATCCTTTACCTTGCAAAAGTGAATTATATTTAGAATTTCAAGTTACCAAAGAAGATGATACTCCATTGGCTAATACGGTATTAATCAACAATGCTCCAGCATTCTTGTTTAAAGAATTACGTTATATTTTAAATGGTGTTACAATTGATTCAGTTCGAGATGTAGGAATTACTTCAACTCTTAAAGGATACATATCATTTAATCAAAACGAAAGTGCAAAATTGGAAAATGCTGGATGGTATCCAAAAACGAAACCTAAAGAAAAAATTATGACTGATGAAAAAGGAAACGTTTCCCTATGCGTCCCATTAAAAATGTACTCGGGATTTTTTGAAGATTATAACAAAATAATTTTAAATTCACAACAAGAACTAATACTAATAAGAAGCAATGATGACACTAATGCTTTAGTAACCACAAGTGATGATGAAAAACCGAAAATTAAAATAACCAAACTTTGTTGGCGAGTTCCACATCTTACTGTGGCCATTCCCCAAGAATTGGCACTAACGAAAATTATTGATAAAAACAATGATATTCTTCTTACTTTCCGAAGTTGGGAATTAATTGAATATCCAGAGTTATTAGAAAATACAAGACATAATTGGCCTGTCAAAACCTCCACAAAAATTGAAACACCAAGACATGTACTAATTGCTTTTCAAAAGGATAGACGTGGTAATTTAAAATCAGATATGAGTAAATTTGATCATTGTGACCTAAGGAATATAAATGTGTTTTTAAATTCAGAAAGATATCCTTACCAGGATCTTCAGCTTGATTTTAAAAATAATAAGTTTGCTACCCTGTATGAAATGTTTTCTGAATTTCGTCAAGTATATTATAACTTTCCAATAGAACCAATATTTAATCCCAAAGAATTTAAAGATAATGCACCTATTGCTTACATTAATTGCTCTCATCAGAGAGATTTATTACAATCCGGCCCAGTAACCATGAGAATTGAATTTGAGACAAAAGAAAAAATATCGGGAAAAACAGCTGCGTATTGTGTTATAATACATGATAAAGTATTTAGCTATAATCCATTAACAAAAATTGTTAAACAACTTTAACTTCTCCCACCACATCAAATATCATTATTAAAATGAAAATATATCGAATAAGATCAGTTGTTTCTATACCATAGTTTGTTGCACATCAAATGGAATGTACAAAATACAAAAAGAAAAAATAGAACTATTTTTAAAAAAAATTAAACATCTAAAAAATCTTATTGAAGACTATTCGAAAAAACAATTTGTAATAAAAAAATTTAGTACTTTAAAAATTTGCTAAATAAAAATGAGAATAGTTATGGATGTTCAAGGATTTAAGGATGAACACAACAAGTTTATTCCTAAAGAACTTGCAATGTTTGATGGACATAAAATGAGTCATTATATTTTTAAACCACCGTATCCACTACAAATGCTTCCACCAGAAACATACAAGCAAGCAGAATGGTTAATGAAATTTCATCACTGCATCAATTGGAATACAGGATATATTCCTCTTCATAATTTTTCATCTATAGTAAAAAACTTAACAGAAAAAGGAGAATTCATTTATATTAAAGGAGAAGAGAAAGCTAATTTTATTAGAAAATATTGTACTAAGCCAATAATTGAATTGGACGAACAACCTGTTTTAATTAAATCATCTCCTAAATGTTTTTATCATTCTCAATCACCTTCAATGTGTGCCCTTTCTAATGTATTCTTTATGTATAAAAATTTTTTTATGAATGAATAAATTAACAATGAATGTAATAATATTTTTTTTATTTATCCACATCCCCACATTACTAACAGAAAATTATATTTTCCTATCTTTACATAATCAAATATTTAAACATAACAGCCGTTACACAATAATAAAACAACTATAAAAATTTAAATATTTTATTTCACACTAACTTTAATTAACCAATAAATCAATACATAAATTTATTTCTTTATTGAGTCCAATTTTTTTAAGTTCATCAAAGAATTTTAACACATTTTTAGTCTTCAAAAATTCACTACACAATTCTGCTGCTTTTTTACAAAAATTTGCATGATCAACATATTTTATATATAACAATAAATCTTGACCCTCACTTTCTTCTTCAACTAAACAAGATAAATATTTGGAACATGCTTCGTTCATAATGAACCCTTCATAAAGGTCCCTCACAAAATTTTCAATTTTAGGCATCATCTTCACCACGCAATTTGATTAGTTCTTGTAATACAACAGGATCTCTAATATATTGGTTTAAATGACGAACTTCATGATGAAACCAACTTAACTTCACTAATTCACGTATAAAATGTACAATATCTTTCTTTTGAAAATAACGTTCGCACAATTTCACAGCCTCTGTATGGTTTTTGGATATATCCAAATAATATTGAAACCAAGATGGACCACTATCAACTGCATAATGTTCGAACTCAAAAGCAGAACTTTTACATTTTTTATAAAATTTTTGAATTAATAAATTTAATTCACTTTCGTTAGAAGCAGAAGACATATTTCATTTTAGTATGTTTTAAGCTGGTAAAGTGTTGCTTTTATAATCAAAATTTAAAGAAGGGATACAAGGTCATGTTAACATGTATACGAAGTAACTCGAATGTATACGAAGTAACTCGAATGTATACGAGATAATTCAAATGAGAAAACAAAAGAGGAGGAGGATGAAAAGCGTTGATGATACGAGGTTTTTTAATAAGTATAATGAGAGATTTGAAAAGTATAATGAGAGAAGAAAAGAGGAGGAGGATGAAAAGTGTTGATGATTTACTCTTACTCCTCCTCCTCCTCTTTCCTTCTCTCATATATCCACTACTTATGGGTATTAGGTTGGCGTCGATCAGGATACTTCATTTTGTAAATTCTTTGAGCAAGAAGGCAATTTTTTTGAGCCTCTCCTATTGTATAAATCATATCTATTAACTCATTCTTTGGAAAATTAATTTAACAATATAAGATGAATGCAAAAAAAACCAAACTACACTACATAAAAACCAAAAGAAGCGATTGCGGTTATAAATTTGACACACAGAAAAATGTTCTTTTACATTGTTTTTGCCATGGCTACTATGATAATGAAGACTATTCCTGTAAAAAAGTATGGAAACTAAGAAAAACTGAAATATCTCAAAAACTATTATAAATAGGTGTAGGATATATTGAACAAAACTTTTAAGGTTTTTATTACTCTATTAAATAACATAAAAATATACAGGGTGTAAAATTAAAAAAAAAAGATATTTATTCATTTAAACTTGTTCAAATTTGAGTCGATGTGTTCAACACCCTGTAGCTTTTATTGCAAATATTAGGTAAAAATTATGTTAACTTGTCCTTGGCCTTGCTAAATTCCAAATTTGAATATATTTGTCACAAAATTGAAAACGTTATTTAGGATTGAATTGATGCTTGAAAATGTGACTTTTTTTCTTTAAACTTAATTATCTCAGAAACTATAAAGTTTTGTTATAGTAAACCCTTAATAAAAAAGATTTAAAATTATAAGCTAAATCGAAAATACGATTCGTATATAGAGTGTTCTATTTAAAAAAATACAACTTTATGCTGTCCTAGTTTTTCCGCTCACCCTGTAGAGTCCTAAATATTTTTAAAATCTGCGGAAACATAAACTGTATCAAACAATAAATACAGTTTCTTTGTTAATTTCACCGAAAAGGCACAAACCTACTTCATCCAATCGTTGACTCACCCTGTACAAATCTTGTTATAAGACTTTGACAAATTAATTTCATGTTCTTCAATTAAAGTATTTTGATAATCCACGTCTCAAATTAAGCCTTGTTTTAATTAACGACTTAATTAATAAACAATTAGCTATTTTTTTTTTAATCGGATTTTTTGAAAATGAGATTTCGGTAAGTAAAGATAGTTTAGCAAAATTATTTTTCCGGAATTAAACTCATTTCAGGCTTTAGAAAAATATGTTTAATTTTTTCGAGTAATTAATAAATTTCCAAGTGCACTTTTGATGACGTCACTGTCAAGAAAGTGACACTTGATTTTATGAAATTTGGGAAATTTTAAAATTTGGCTTTTTCGATAAAAGCTTTATTTCTTTTTTGAATCTTTGATGAAAAAGAGTTTATGACGTCACTGTCACTAGAAAAAATTTTTATTCCGGATTTTAAGTCAGAATGACTTCTAATTGATTTTTTAACACTTTTTGTCGATGACAAACTTGTCCAAACAGTGATTCTTAATTTTTTTTTTTCATAAAATTTTTTATTTCGGATTTCGATTTGAAACGACTTATTGCTTTTAAAACATTTTCTAGAAGTGACTTCACTTTATGAAAAGTGATTTTGATTTGATTTTAAAGGTTTATTTTGTTGTACATCTTAAGTTGTAAGTTAGTTTTAGACCATGTCTTTTTATAAAAGTATGGAATACAGGATACAGGATGTTATAAGTCCATTTGTTTCATTCCCATTTTTAACATTACAGGTAACAATTGACAGTCGGCTACCAGCACTAATACGCGCAATTGACCCCTGGCTTGCCGTTTCTCCACTGTAACAAGCTGCTTGGTGCATAAGTGGGTTCTCGACCACATTAATCCCGAGGATGGCGTTTCTAATAGAAGCCTCGACAGTAGAAATTTTTTCTTCCATTGGTATGCGACTTTGAGTACCCAAATGTTTCCATAGATGATTCAGTTTCCATAATATCTGACGGATTACCATGATTTTCAATTATTACTCTGTTATTAAGATGATATCTGACCCTGATAAGATCTCTAGTTAATTCGCAGGCTTTGATTGTGTGAATATAGAATTTCATGATAAAAATTCTGATGTGGTCCACAAATTAGTCCATTTCCGCCGAAACATGCATATCCGCATAGAGTGTATACCTACTGGCAGAAAGGATGCATCTGAAAAATTTGTTCTGCATTCTATGCAATCGCATGAACTGCGCGTTGCTCATTAAGCACCAAGAGGGTGTTGCATAGGTTATAATAACACGAATGATTTGCCTGTAGAGTATTCTTTTATAGGTAGTTGATAAAAACGATTTGGCATTAATTATTACGGAAAAAATTCGTATAAAGTGAAATGATAGGAAAATGACGTTTTTTTGAGAAAATTTTGATACATACCCCCTATTTCGAGGTCGTAGAACACGATTCTGACCTCGGTTTTCCATAATTTTTCCTCAATTTTGCTGAAAACAGGGAAAATAACTTTTGACTTTAGGTTCAATTTTTTTCACAAAATCGTTAAACTTTTGTTATAACAACGAATTCCACAGTGATAGAAGCTTCTGCATTATACAAAAATTCAAAAATATGCACTTTTTTATCGAAAAAATCCGAAAAATTACCACGACAAAAATCACAACAAAATCAAAAGAAAACGCCGATACCAAAAAATAATAGTTAGCATAGTTCGCTAAAGATGGCGTACTGTTGAAGTCGGCGATGTTGCCAGATTGCAAAAACGATTTCTTTAAATTATCTTCTCTTTCTGTTTGAATTGAAAAGAAAAGGTTCCAAAAAGAATGTTTTCCTTTCCTTTGATTATTGAAGTACTATTAATTACTCTTATGTCTATGCCTTCGATGGGCGATTTTGACTCTAAATAATAAAGATTTTAAGGATTATAGTTGCTTTTGTTTGTCTCCCTCCAAATACCAGTACTTTGATGTGCGATTTTGACTCTAAATACTAAAGGTTTTAAGGACTATAGTTGCTTTTGTTTGTTTCCCTCCAAATACCAGTAGTTTTAAACGGATAATATGAATTGATCATGTTGCTTATGTCCGTTAGCAGAAAGTGTCGAGTGGCAGAGCTTGTTCCGCTTCCACGTAGTTTCTGCTGGACAATGACATTTTTTAATTAATAAATCTAAGTCAATTTAGGTTAGTTCAGGTTAGTTCAGGTTAGTTCAGATTAGTTCAGGTTAATTTAGGTTAGTTCAGGTTAATTTCAGTTTTTTAAAGTAATCAAGACTAATGTTAACCTGTACTTACCAGAACTAACCAAAAATTTTGGAAGGTTAAGATTCATTGTACCCCTTTTTATACGTTACAAACATTAAACTATGTTGTAAACTGTAATGGGTAAATTTCAAAGTTTATATCAGGAAACTTTAAATCTAGGTTAATTTAGATTAGGTCAGGTTAGTTTCTGTTTTCCAAATTAACCAAAATCAAGCTAAACCTGAGCCAACCTATTTTAACCAAAAGCAACCAATAATTTTGAAGGGTTAAGATTATTTTTACTTAGAAACTGTTCTGAATATTAAAAAAAATTAAACTATGTTGTTGACTGAGAAGGACAGATCTTATAGTTTATATTATGAAGAAATTTTAAATCTGGCAACGTTGCACCCTTTTCCGTGATTCGGCGGCCAGCTTAGATAGTCTGACCGTCGATGACGTTTTCGAGACGTGTTTTTGATTTTTCACTGAAAATATAAGTTTTCCTAAATTGGTTTGCTAAAATTTATGCAAAAATAATTGAAATATATTATGTACAATATTTTTTAACTAGTTCCATTGAAAATAAAGACGTAAATTCGGTTTTTAACTGAAAAGAAAGTGCTTTGTGAAGTGACGCTTTCCTTTTTTTTGAGTTTTTCGGGAAAGTGAGGAAAAATAGTGAAAAATCAAGGCCAGAATTGTGTTCTAGGACCTCGAAATAGGGGGCGAGTATCGAAATTTTTTCAAAAAAACATAATTTTCATGCTTTTCACGCTTTGCAAATTTTTACCATTATTACATTGAGTTTATGCATTATTATGAATGTTTTATACAGCACAGCCGTTGTATGGCTGTGCTGCAAAAAACCTAAATATTTAACAAAGTTCTTAACCAGGACATATGTATTTTTAATTTTGATTGGTTTTGTTGTTCGTAAATTTTTTGGTTACGACCATAGACTCGCATCTGTTTGGATTGATTTTGATTTTCGATGACCTCAGATAAGGTAGCAGCTTCAGAATGTGTATGTCGTTTGGTCACTTCAGCATAAAATGATGATGGGTTAGTTAAAATGTCGTGAGCATACATAGTTCTTTTGGTAGCATGATAGGAGGGCATATTTGACGTAAAGGCGTTGTAAGAAAAAGGCGATAAACTAGTTCCCTGTGCGACCCCAACTGTGATTATTTTGAGTTCAGATAATTTGTCTTCAGCTTTGACCCCAAATCAGCATAAGATATGAAACAATTAAACCTACCAAATACAGTGGAAACGAGTGCAGTATAAGTAATTTATACAAACGTCCGACGTGCTAGACCGTATCAAATTCACTCTCCATATCTAAGAATAACAGTACTGTACATTATTTTTATTAATTTCGTTAAGTGCATCTTAAAGCACTTTAGTAATTGCCAGTGTGATTCAGTGATACGGAGATGTTCTTGTCAAGATTAAATGTGTTAATTACTGTCATTATGTGTCAATCCGCTATTTTTTTACATGGTATTCAACAAGTGACACCGGCCTGTACGATTTTGGTTCGCAGGCATTTTCATTAGGCTTCAACAACAGTACCACGCTCGCCTATTTCCAGGTGGTTGGGAACTATTGCGCAGATATTAATAAATTTACAATGTATGTAAGTTGCACAGTAGTTTTTTGAGGGAGATTTTTGAGAATTATGCTTGGTATTAAGTCGAACTACATTTTATAATATTTTTGATATCTTTAAGCTTAGCTCTTAGTTTCTGGAATTATGAAGCGGGGATTGGAAAATGTATTAATTAGTTCAGTAATTTCATTTTGATCAACTGTAGTGATAGGAGGAGTGGTGCATACCTCGGCTAGACTATTTGCTAACATTGCTTTGGACTGTATTATTATTATCCGTATTTTGGTTTGGCACTTTATTAAATTTGTTTTGGAGCCTGCGTTATAATTTCTAAATCGAATTGTCCTGTGGGAATTTTTTTTTTTATTATATTTTGCATATTTACAAATCTGAACTACTAATTAACGTCTGATAAAATGTTTCCTAAGACCGAGGGCTTTCTACTAGCTATCCAAGATCAGGTCAGTCCAACTAGAAACTATCTGAAACACATAATTGGAGATCCAGAGCGATCAATAAAGATACGAATATCGAACATCAGCGTCAATCCAGCATAAAACAGGAGAATGCCAATTATTTACCGCATCGGAGTACAGGGTGTCACTTTTTCGACACTTTTAGGGGGTACAGAAGTTGTTATCAAAGATAGAGTTTTGCGGTTTTCACTTTAGTTTTCTACTTTTTAACGAAACCAAAGATTCCGGTGTCAAAAATCTTAGTTTTTTAGACACATCTTGTATTTTCATTATGCGTTAATTTATCAAAAAGGTAAAAACCAATTTATAGAGTCTTTTGCATAGAGTTCAGTGGCGCAAACAGTTTTTTTTTTCTATAAAGTTTAGTTTTTTTTTTGATATAAATCAAACTTATGATTTTTTAAATAGGACACCCCGTATATTGTTTTAGATATTGATTAAGTATAATTTACGCTTTTCAAAAATATATAATGTGTAATAATATTTTGACAAACAAAATCAGAATTCGATATTTTCAATAATTTACTTTATTTGTAACAATAGGCCATGGCCAATTTATAAGAAACAAATGCAAAATTTCGACAGTAATAATTATACCAAAGATTAGACACTTTAAAAGTTAATTTTAATGTTTTTCTATATTTCAATTGTAAACACTTCATTATTATTATATTTTTTACCTCAAACAACACTGCTTTTATAAAACCAGAATATTGAAATCTGATTGTAAATAAACAAGAACAAGATTATTTCATAACACAAAAGTAACAAAAACAAAAAGAAACACTGAAACTAAAAACAACCAGAGATAAATTTCAAAATAACGGCCGTTTTCTCAAATGCAATATCGGCACAGTTTTGTTAATCTTCATAGGTCTATTAGGAAGAGTTTGGAAGGCCAAACCAATTGCCTCACGAAGTTCCGCTATAGATTCATGTCATGTCTTATACACTTCATTTCGCATAAATCCCCAAAAAAAAATCCAAAATGGAAAGATCGGGAAATCTTGGGGCCATCTCACTAGCCTTCCTTAAGGAAAGTTATTGTCCAGAAATGGCCGTAACAATCCAGAGTTGTGGGCAGGGGCAGATCCAGCCTCTCTCTTTGGGGGGGGGGGGGGGCGGTGATATCACAAAAGTACAGTATGGGAAGCGAAAGCAAGTTGTTGACGGGGGGGGAGGGGACACCAGCAACATGCTTGTTGTGTTTGTTTTTATATATTATTTGAGATTAGTAAGATACCTAAAAGATGTGGCTTCCATATCTATATTTATTCCAAAATGATTAAACCAGGGCATTTTTTCCTCAATCAAAAACTTATTACGATGAATGTTTATGACGCCTTAAGATATCAATATCTAGATAATAATGTTAAAGGCTCTGTTGACATGTGTTCCAACATGACAGAAGTTGGAAATCTACTATGTACCGAATACTGAAGGAGAAGAAAACGACTTGAATTGTTAGTACTCCCAAGCCACATTCGATCACAGGCAGAGGAAAAACCTCGTTAGAAAAAGAGATTCTAACTAAAATCAATTCGTCCGGAAAATGTCCGTTGGAGAAGGAAATATCTCTCAAGTAAAACTTACAAAATTAGCAATTTAACTGAACTTTTGAAAGATTTTTTTGAATAAAGTTACTGCAGAAAATTGGGAAAAATCCATATAATAAAAGAATAAAAGAAAATGTGGAAACTCGATCTCATGGTCGGTGGGATAGAGGAACCAATTATAATTAATTTGAGCGAAGATAGCTTCACTGGCTTTGATTACGAATTAGATACAGCGTAAACACAATTTATTATTTAAATTTTCTGTAACATGTAAAAACTAATTACATTTGAAGCCCTTTTTAGTTTGTAATTGTAATTCTGCAGATGGTTTAAGAACTAAATAAACTGAAACGTCAAATGCCCTAAAAATGTTTTTAATTAATAATAAAATGACCGATAGCCCCAAAAAAAAATTGGAATTTTAAATAAACAGTAGTTTTTGCTCTAATTTCACTACAGCTCCACTAAAGAGACCATTCGGTGGTCGAAACTAGTCTGGAGAGAGAGGAGCAGAGTGGAATTCACTGAGACTATACTGTTTCTCCTTTCTTAGTTATCTTAAAGGATAATAAAATAATTTTTCCATTAAATTTGCCGGCAAATCGAATGGTCCAATCAAAAAATTCCATTATATGGACGAATTTATTTTTTATATATGTTTACCTTCTTGTATTTTTGACAATGGGTATTTTGTAAGTATTTAAATTATAAATTAGAATTTTTTGAGAGAAAAAGGCTACGTTTTAGTCTGAATGTGCCTAAAACGGTTCCTATGCCAAAATTAAAAATAATGAAAATACAGTTGTGATTTGTGTTAAATATGTCAAAATTATCTATATTTTCTAATGTATGTGAATTATTAAGAAATCATAAGAAATAAAATAATATTTTAAAAACTTGTTATTTTAAGTTTACTACCGAAATAACATTCTATACCATAAATACTTAGTGATAATAAACCTCCTTCCGATGCCTATGACAAGAATTAAAATCCTTTTTAACACTTCACACATCCAAATATATCTGGTTATCCAACCCAAATAGTCCATTATTATACACCGGTATTTTTGATCATAAAATTTCTTACCCATTCCGATGACAAATATATGTGTTGAACAGATTTTACCAAAGACACCGGACTAAAGAACACAGGTAGTTTGCGAAGAAAAAAAGGCTAAAAAAAGATTTATTACTCTCTCTAGTTCTACGATAGTACAAGAGGCAAAATTGGGTCTATTTTCCTGAACTCAAAGCTCTTGGGGGGGGCGATCGCCCCCACCGCCCCCCCTTGGATCAGCGCCTGGTTGTGGCTTCGGGCACCGTCATAATGAAGATAAATGGGATTGAAACGGGCCACTGGAAGATCTTCAAGCAATTATGGAACAATTTCCTAAATGATTTCTAGGTATCTAGGTGCTATGACACCCCCTTTATACATCCTGTAGGCTATGCGTCGGCCCAAAATAAAATACGAGACACCAACTCCGAAGCGCCCTTGTTATGCCCTTTCGAAAATTAAATGGTGATTTTTTGCAGACCAATGCTTTGTGTTGTGACGATTAAAAATTCCCGAACTTGAAAAATAATGTTCATCAGGCAAGATGACAAATCTGCCAAAAGATTCGTTGGTGAGAATTTGTTCTAAATACCAATGACAAAACGTTACTCGGCGTTCGTCATCTCCGGGGTGTAAATGTTGCACTATTTTAAATTTATATGGATGGTATTTATACTTTCGTTCATTCGGCGTCAGATTTTGCTACATCAACTTCTTCTTCTATTTTTTTACAGGACGATGAAGTTGTTGCTGCTGCGTAAAATAGCACATTTGTTTCTTTTCTCTCTCTGTCTTCTTTGACGAATGTTTTGGGAAGCGGATGAATAACAGATCCGTATTCAACTAGATTTCTTTTTAAACGAGCAAATATGTCTGGGTTGTCTTCTTTCTGGATACCTAACATGACCAAAAACAATTCCCAGATATGAAAAGTTATCCCAATGATAACACTTTAAATATCTTACCTACTGAAATATAATTCAGACGTTTCTGGGGGACTTTCATTGCTTTGTATAAAACATACTAACATGTCATACTTTTCATAATTACCATAAACGGCCAATGTAAATGCAAAATAAATAAAAAGTAAAATAAAAACACCAACGTAACAAAAATATTTCATTAATAATAACAATCTGATAAAACTGTGAAATTTTGGACATCCGTCTTGTTGTTTCTTACAAATTGGTCATGGCCCACTGTTACAAATAAAGGAAGTGATTGAAAATATTGAATTTTGACCTCGTTTTTCAAAATAAAATAAAATTTCTACTTCTAAAAATGCGCTAAAAAGTGAAAAATAACTGAAGAATTTTTGAAGTCGGCGCCAAACTAATACCTGACAAAATGGGATTCGCATAAACAGATTAACAAAACTTTATTTGTAATTGCTTTCTTACCATAATTTGTATATATTAGTAGTTATTTATTTCATTTACAAATATTTGGCGCCGACTTCAAAAATTTCAATTTTATATACAAACTTATAGTTATTTTCACATTTTAGCGCACTTTTAGAAGTCGGTTCAATTTTTTTTTATAAAAATTTTATTTTTCTATTTTTAGTTTTGAATTTACTATGATATCCATAAATTATTATGAACTAAGTACTAATCGAGATTAGTGTACCTCGCAATGACTCTAAGGTGGTAAAAAAGTACCCATTTTATCCAAAGTTCTAATCACCCTAAAATGAACTGCTAAAAATTCTTTGTTTCTTAGAGTTCTCCAAATACCAGTGAAATTTTATCAAACAAATATTTGGTCTGTCATAATAAATCCACTATCTTAAATTTTAAAGTAATTTAGATTGGTAATATAGACCCCAAAATCTTTCATTATGGATATTTAAAGAACTTGAGAGGTAAGTTTCTTAGATCGATATATTTTATACTGCCTATTGAGTTTGTATACGCTCCAAGAACCCCGCAATATCAATTTTAGGCAAAATCGAAAAATGTAAAAATTTCAGTCCCTCATATTGTATCTTGTCAACCTAATAGTTGTAAAAAATTAACTTCATATTCGTAATATACGACCCCGAAAACACCCTAATACCAAATATGATAAAATGCGAATAAGGTAAGATTTTCAACTCACTATATTGAATCCGCCATATTGAATTTCAAAAAAATTATTTTAACATCCTAATTTAATCTAAATCTAAACCCTTTAAAGCCCCCTAGTACCAATTTTAGATGAAATCCAGAAATTCAAAATTTCGAGACCGCATATTACCTCTGACATAGTAGATTTTCTTAAAATAATTTTATATTCGTTATTTACATCCTTAAAAACACACACCACATTTGAACAAAATAGAAAAAAGTAAAATTTTTAGTCCGCCATATTGAATCATCAAAAAAATACTATTACATTCATAATTTACATCCTCAAGAACCCCCAGTTTTGGAGAAAATCGAAAAATGTAAAATTTTTAGGATGCCATATTGAATCCGCCAGATTGAGTTCTTCAAAAAATATTTTAAATTCGTAATTAACACTAACAAAAATCGCCCAATACTGATTTTAGACAAAATCAAGAGATGTAGAATCTTTAATTCGCCATTTTGGATCGGCCATATTTATTTTTTTTTAAACAATATCAGATTCGTAATGTGCAATTCCAAAAACTCTCCAATATCAATTTTGAAAAAAATCCGACAAAATCTATTTTTTATCCGCTATATTGAATATGCCATATTGAATCTTTTGAAAATAATTTCAGGTTCGTTATGTACGACTCCGAAAATTCCCTCACACCAATTTTGGAGAAAATCGAACAAAATTGATGTTTTCGTCCACCATGTTGGATCCGTCATATTTAATTTTTTAAAAATGATTTTAGATTCGTCATGTACCACCCCGAAGACTCGCCCGTATCAATTTTGAAGAAAATCGGACAAAATTGATTTTTTTTCCGCCATATTGGATTCGCCATATTAAATTTTTTAAAAATATTTTGGATTCGTTATGTGCGATTCTAAAAACTCCCCCCCACCAATTTTGGAAAAAAATAGTACAAAATTAAATTTTCTTTTCCGCCATATTGAATTTTTAAAAAAAAATTTTAGATTCGTTGGGTACAACCCCGAAAATTTCCCAATACCAATTTTGGAGAAAATCGGACAAAATTTAATTTTTTTGGCCGCCATACTATCAGCGCCATCTTGGATTTTACTGCACCAATCACTACATAGTATAAAACAAAGTCGCTTTCTCTGTCCCTATGTCCCTTTGTATGCTTAAATCTTTAAAACTACGCACCGGATTTTGATGCGGTTTTTTTCAATAGATAGAGTGATTCAAGAGGAAGGTTTATATGTATAATAACATCCATTAAATAGTGGAGAAATACTGTTATTTTTGAGGTTTCTAATGTGATGTCGTTAATTATCATATTTTTTTCCGCTTACATTGCAAACGCAGGCTGAACCCTACGAGATTTATCAAAATAATGTACTAATTATTTGTACACATTGAAAAGGTCTACAGAAAACTCCGCGATGGTATATGTCTATCTCTCATGGATATCCCACAATAACATTTTTTTGTCATTTACTTTTTACGACAAATAATGGCAAATTTTGAAGCGATTTTAACCAATAAAGCATTAATCCTTATCCAATTAAATAGCTTAAATACATTGTTGATTTAATATAGATCTATATGGTCCTTTACAGCACAAGATTTAAATGAATATTTTCGAAGATATTACAGATTTAAAATTGCGGGAAGTAGCGCTTGCGGCGGTACTGGCCGACCGGGGCGGCGGCAGCGTGCCTATAAATAGCGCGTCGGAGGCCGATGTAATAATTGTTGTAAAAATAAAATAAATAGTCACAGTTTTTCTGTAGTGTATTTAGTATTAGCATTGCACCCGTGCGAAGCCGGGGCGGGTCGCTAGTTTCTAACAAAAAAAAATGGGACCAACGCAGCAACTCCCTAAACATGACGTAAAAAATTTCATTCAAATCGGTGCCGCCGTTCCGGAGTAATCGGTGAACATACTTAAAAAAAAATACATACGCGACGAATTGAGAACCTCCTTCTTTTAGAAGTCGATTAATAAACACATTATATATTTCTGAAAAGCGTAAATTATACTTAACTAACATCTAAAATAATATACAGAGTGAGCTACTTAAAAAATCATGAGTTTGGTTAATATCTCAAAAACTAAATTTTTTAGAAAAAACTGGCTGCACCTCTGGGGCCTTATCCTCGAACTGGGGAACATAAAGTGATCGGTGAAAAGGTGGCGAACGCGTATTCTTGAAACGTTCATCACTCATATCCTCATTCGCCCGGTGAAAGGCAAGCGAACGGTGAAACATGCGCAAATGAAATGTCAGCCGCTAAATGACATATTTAACGCACGAATTTCAAAAAATAAAATAGTATTAAAAGTTTTTATTTTATTTTTGGTTCTTCAAAATAATTCTTCGTTAAAAAAAATAATATGTTGACGAACCGTTTCTTTAAGAAGTTTTATTTTTTGAATAAACAGTTTTAATATTTTCAAATTTTTTAATAAAATATCCTTAGAAAGTTGGATATGTCTCGCAAATATTAAGTAAATTTGAGATTACAGACATATAAAATTATTACAGGAGATTCTGTTCATAACTCAATTGTATGAGCATGCTATTTAAAAATGTTTTTCTGGGGCCAGTTCTGCTTATGGATTTAACATAAATACTTGTGTCCATAACAGCCGAATATCTTAGTTTTAAACAGTAAAGTCTAATATAATTCTTTTCACGACACAACTCATAATAAATTTGAGAAATAACAATTTGTAAGCTATCTGAAACTTTTATTTAAATAAGTAACAACTTTTATATTTAAATTATGTTAACTACAGCACTTAACTTAATTAGACTGTGTTAAACACTATACGACACTACAATTAAATAAATATTAGGATTATAATTTACCGAGACATATAAATATGAATCCTACAGACCAACGAATGAGATCCTTCAGCATAAAAACCTCATTTATGGTACATAAAATAAAAAATATATACATTTTAAGTTGAATGTGAGATCCGCCAGTATCTTTAATGGACGTCTTCTGTCTGGCCTTTGGTTTCGGTCCCTGATTATAAATAGTTTCACTATCATTGTTTAAGTTTCAGGTTTTCTTTCAAATTTAATTGTAAGGACAGGACATCTTGCAGTAAGAGGCTGGACACTTTGTGAATTCATACAATAAATAACTGATTGGATAGTTTCCGTAGTGGATTGGGAGGATGGCTTTTAGTCATACTACGTAGAGTTGTATTTTCCACCATTTCAAGGTTTATCAGTGCTGACTTTCTGCAATTACTGTCAGTATATTACTTTGTATATATGATTGCTGCTTTTCTTGATATCCCTTTTTCTTTATATATTAAAATCTTCAAGTATTTGGCTCTTTGTATGCATGTTTCTTTAACAGTTCTGGAGTGTCAATTTAAGATAAATTTAATCCAGGCAAAGTACAAATATTGTAATGGCAATCAATAACTTTACAAAAATAACAACAACAGCATTATTATTTTTTACTTTGGACGATTAATTTAAAGTGCCAAAACTACTTTTTGCCTAAAATGGCAACAAAATATACTAAGGACATTTTCGATCTGACAGGTCAATTCAATCTGTCATCCATTTTATTTTTTGAAATTCTCGGGTTTTAGCAGGTTCATATCTGGCAACATTGGCTTTTCAAGAATACGACTTTTACTGTCAAAAAGTTCACATCGCCGTTCCCATCGGCATTCACATCACCTTTCATATCACACTTTCGAAGATAGGGGACCTGATCTCTACATAAAAAACTCTAGTTTTTACCTTTTTGATAAATTGACGTACAATGGAAATATGAGATATATCTAAAAAATGAAGATTTTCAAAATCACCTTGTAAATTAAAAGACATGACAAATTTGACACCGGAATCTTCCGTTTTGGTAAAAAGTAGAACACTAAAGTGGAAACTACAACACTCTATCTTTGATAATTACTCCTAAAAGTGTCGAAAATGGGACACCCCTTACATATATTTTATGACGCATTCTTGTACCATGTGTATATATTAAAAAATAATTTTTAAGTAAATTAAAGTAAGCTTTAGTGTTTTTCTGGTTAGAAAATTTCTAATCTTTAAGCAAACGTTCTGGATACTCTTAGAAATTAAAAGTTATCTCGATTATACGTAGTAGAAAGAAAACTCTCGATTTATGAAATTTTAAGAAACTTAAATTTGTGTGACGCAGAGTAATATTTTGATACTCAAACCTGGTAATACTTATAAATTTGTTGTATTTTTATCAAATAAAATGACTACACATTATTTTCCAGGGAAATACTTCTCCCGACAAATGAAATCATTCAAACTTGAAAACAATCAATATTCACATTTGCGAAGTAATTTAACGAAAAATGCAATTCGAGCAAATGCATATGTGATAAAATTCGATAACTAGTTTCTTTTTTTATACAATTGCATCATGTGATGTATGAATATGGCTATTATCGAATGTATACAGAGTGGCTCTAAAACGTCGGTATTTACAAAATGATAACATAAGGTGATCTAGATCAATTTACCTCAGTAAAAAAGTTGATCCTTCCTGCGATACAGGGTTTCAAAGTTATAATTTTTTAAACTTTTTTTGTAATTATTTATCTTAATAATCCCATGATTTGTACTAAATTTGGTACTTTAGGGCTTTTGAGATGAAAAATCAAGATATGATTACAGTTGCGATGTAATCAACTGCACTTTTTCTACCCTTAAACCTTCATACTTTTTATGCCTGGATATACAGGCTGTCTCAAAAGAAAGTACACATTTGTTTTGCTTATTGCGTGAACGCAACTATTCCGAGCGGCGCGGGGGGTATGTCAATCGGTAGCCTGACTCTCGGGAATTTAGTCGCTATGGAGCGTTTCTCGGGAGCGGACCGTGCTTTGTGCGTACGTGAGTTTTACAAAAACGGTAATTCGGCGACTGTTGCGCGTAGAAAATTCTGCAATTTTTGACATATTTGTCACTTAAATGATGCGCCAAGCGCTCGACTTATTGGAAAATGGTTCCAGAAGTTTGAAGAGACTGGTTCAACACTAGATAAACCAAAATCCGGGCGTCCGAGGTTTTCGAGAACGGTCGAAAACGTAGAGAGTGTTACTCAGTCTGTTCGTGACGACCCAAACGTTTCGATTCGTAAGCGTGCTGTTGCTTTAAATGTGCATAGGTCATCATTATTCCGCATTTTACACAAAGATTTAAAGCTGAACCCCTATAAAATTCAGTTGGTGCAAGAATTGAAGCCTCAGGATGCTGGTCAGAGGCTTGACTTCGTAAACCAGATGACTGAACGCTTTTCAACGTTTACCAACATCTTCTTTTCGGATGAAGCCCATTTTCATCTTAATGGTCATGTAAATAAGCAAAATTGCCGCTATTGGAGTGCAAACAATCCAAAACACAATCAGAAACCTCTACATTCTCTGAAAGTGACTGTATGGGCTGCGATGTCGGCGCGAGGAATTATAATTGAAGATGAAAGGGAACGCACAGTAACAGTGACTTCAGAGCGGTATGTGGAGATGTTAGACGACTTCTTCGTTCCTGAACTGCAAAATTTTCCTGGCTATAACCAAAGAACATGGTTCCAGCAAGATGAAGCAACTTCACACACGTCCAACATGTCTCTGTCACGAGTGCGTGAAATTTTTCCTGGCAAATTGATCTCAAAGAAAGGTGACATAAGTTGGCCTCCACGCAGTCCTGATTTATCACCTATGGACTTTTTCCTATGGGGTTATGTCAAATCAAAAGTTTACGCCAACAAACCGACTTCCCTGGCACAATTAAAAGAAAATATCCGCAACGAAATGGCAGACATCACGGAGAAAACCTGCCGAGCCGTCATGGGCAATTTTAGTGCTCGATTAAATGAATGCCGTGAGCGCAACGGATTACATTTGGACGATATCATTTTAAAAAAATAAATTCCCAAACAATGTATTTTAATATGTAATAAACATTTTTTCAATAAAGTATTGACTTTTTTTTAAATCGATTTTTTAAATGTGAACTTTCTTTTAAGACACCCTGTATTAAATTTATAAATAAAAATTCCTATTCAATGACATATTGTATCAAAAAAGTAATAGTTAGTAGATGTCGCTTCGAGCGTTTCTGAAGTAGTAGAATTTAAATGTTTTACTGCGTACTGACCTGAAGTATCGGGCACCAATTTTAATGAAACTTCAATATGTTGTAGAGGGTTCAAAAATGAGAGACACGTATTTTTTTTATCTGCGGAGATTCATTTTAACGAGGTGAAAACCGCCTAAACATAGTATTTATGAAATATCTCTAGTTCTAAGTAAGATATCTTGGCAAAATAAGACGAAAATTACTTGTTGTTCGAAATGATGTTATATATGGTTTTTTCACCAACAAGTATATCATCCCTTATTTTTTTATAAGGGTTAACCATATATTTACGCGCGTAATTTAATTTTAAAAATTACGAAAATTAATGGAATTGTTTGAAAATATTTTTTTCACGAATACCATAAGTAACTTAAGTTGACGGGTGTTGGGGATTCTAAAAATAAACTAGTAAAAAAGGGTGAGCTACCCCCAAATATGTATTATTTAATTTCAAGTTCTAATTGATATCTTAACAAAACAAAATGGAAATAACTTGTTATTTGAAATGATGTTAAATTATGGACATTTTCCCCCCAAAGATATCATCTCTTATTTCTTATAACGGTAGACCATCCATAAGCGCATGTAATTTAATTTTAAAAACTACGATATTACATGAAACTGTTTCAAAGTATTTTTTTTCGAATACCATAATTAACTCAAGTTGACATATTTTGGGATTTCAGAAAATGAAATAGTAAAACAGGGTGAGTCATCGCCATATACATTTCTTTCAAATCTCAAATTCTAATTGTGAAACCTTTACAAAACAAAGTGGAAATTATTTGTTAGTTGAAGTGAGGTTATACAATGTTGTTTTCACCCTACAGATATCATCCCTTACCTTTTATGAGGAATAATCTTGTAATTCATTTAAATGACTTAATTTTGGACATTACGAAATTAAACCAAACTTCTTGATAATATTTTTTTTACGAATACAATAAGTAACTTAAGTTGACGTTTTTCAGGGTTTCTGAAAATATGCTAGAAAGGAGGGTGAGCCACCCCCAAACACTTTTTTTTTGATATCTCCAGTTATAATTAAGATATCTACAAAACCAAATTACTTATTATTCGAAATGATGTTAAACTATGGAATTTAAATGAACGTTACAGGGTTGGAAATCATCATATATTTGTCATGAATTATAATAATTTTCAAACATGAATGCTTAATAAGTTTATATTTTCTTATTAATTGAAACAAAAAGTTTCATTAAGCTCTGTAACGTTCATATCAACTGAAATTTGGCAATTTTAAGAATAATTATACATATATAAAATAAAATCCTTTGAATGATATCGTTAACGGTGAAAATACTACAGTTCAACTTCATTTCAAATAACAATTAATATCCAATTTGTTTCGTAAAGTTATCTCAGTTAGAATTAAAATTTTTATGAAAAAAATTGAACCGACTTCTAAAAGTACACTAAAAAGTAAAAAATAACTATAAATTTTTATATGACATTAAAATTTTTAAAGTCGGCGCCAAACTAATACCTGTCAAAATGTGATTCGCGTAATCAGATTAAAAATACTTTATTTTTAATTGCTTTCTTACCATAATTTGTATATATTAGTAGTTATTTATTTTATTTAGAAATAATTTGGCGCCGACTTCAAAAATTTCTATATCATATAAAAATTTACAGTTATTTTTCATTTTTTAGCGCACTTCTAGATGTCGGTTCAATTTTTTTTATAAAAATTTTATTTTTCGATTTTTAGTGTTGAATTCATTATTGTATTCATAAATTATTTGAACTAAGTACCAATCGAGATTAGTGTACCTCGCAATGACTCCAAGGTGGTAAAGAAGTGCCCATTTTATCCAAAGTTGTAAATCACCCTAAAATGAATGACTAAAAATTCTTTGATTCTTAGAGTTCTCCGAATACCAGTGAAATTGTGTTAGTAGTGGGAATAGGGGGCTCCTAGTTGACCCCCCCACCACTTTTTTGATTGGTCAGCCAAGAATGACCTTGTTTCTGATTGGCTGCCCAACTTCGCCCCCTATTCCGATTGGTTTCATAAACTCCGCCTCTTTTTGCTCCACCTCCTACCTCCTTCCTAACCACCACAGTAGTTGGAGGGGAGCTGGTAGCAGTTGGAGGGGAGCTGGTATTTTAAAGGACTGAATCTGAGCGAGCTACATTCATTTACAACTAGTCTTAAGCTTATATAGAAGATTCACCACTAATAAAGAACAGTGTTAAATTAAAAATAAGTGGTAGTTATGAACAGTGATTTGCAAAATGAAATAATCAAATTAGGTAAACAGTTTACTAAACTTCAAAATTCCGAATTAAAGAATGCAATGCTAAGGAAAACACACCCCGAGTGGGCACAGGTATATTATGAGACTGCCTTCCAATACCAATTAGCTGCAGAAGCCTGTTTAAATTATAGAAAAACCCAAAATTTGCCGAAGTTCTTTCATGAAATAAAGAAAATAGGATTCAGTTACTTTTTAAGGATATTGAAGGATTATATAAAAGATCCTGATATATTAAAAGAAATCGTGGAAGAGGAAGAGAGAGATAAAGAGATATTGAGAAACAGGGAGGTTTTAGTGTAGGATTTATTATGGAATTATTAATAAGAGAAATGTATGAAGAGTTTTTGATGTCCGCAGCCTGTTCCGAGTTTTATGCATATGAAGGTCAAGAAAGTGAAGCGCAGAATATTATATTGTTTTTAAATTATATGGAACATGCGGAATTATGTTTACTAGCAGCTAAATGTTGTAGCGAATATTTAAAAAATAAAAATATAGATATTTTAATATGTAAACTTCAAGAACTAGGATTAAATAATAATATTTCATGTATTAAAACAATGTTAGAAAATAAAACACATAATTTGTAATCAAGTCTTTTATTACATAAAAAAATTGTTGTAAAGGTAATAAACATTTGATAATGCACATACACATGGTATTTTTTGATGATAAAAGCAGCAAGGATCCATTTTCTTTAGGGTGGGTTGTTCATCAATCTCGATAACTGGTTTCATGGAATACTTCTTTACGAAATCTGCCTTTTCTTCCCCTTTTACATAAACATAGTCTACCTTAGCGCTTAAATCTCTTATGATATCTCCACATTTGTGTAATGGTGTAAATCCTTCACACCATTCAATGCAATGGTAATTTTTTATTAACCACAGAGCTTGTTTGTGTAAATAGGATGGTAAATGACCCATCGGAAATGGAGCTTTGAAAATAAAATGACTTGTCTTTTGCCCATCGTACGCTGCTAATTCCTTTACAATAAATTTATTATTTTCAATTTTGAATCCTTGAAGATCTAGAATAAGTTTCATATTTTCAAATATTTGAATTTCTTGATCATTTCTACTTTTAATTGATATTCACTTATTTGTTTTTTTAATTTCTGCAACTGAAGTTGAAAATCTAATACTCGAACTGAAATCTCGTAAGACATTATATAAATGAAGAATTCTGGTTTGGCTACGTTAATAAATATCAAAATTGACGCGTGCGCTCTTAAGCGTAAGTAGCGGTTTGTTTAAAAAGAGTATTTTATCTTAAGGAAATTGTATTACAACTGTTTCACAATTTTTGTTAATGGATTGTAACTGAAAACTTTATCATGAATTATAACACAATATGCCGCTGTTTTAGGGGGAATTTTTTCCTTGGTTTCAAATTCAATTCTCATGGTTACTGGACCTGTTTGTAGTAAATCTCTTTGATGTGAACAATTAATGTAAACTATAGGAGCATTTTCTTTAAATTCTTTCGGATTAAAAATTGGTTCCACTGGAGAGCTATAATACCCTTGACGAAAGTCTGTAAACATTTCATACAGAGTAGCAAATTTATTATTTTCAAAATCAAGTTGAAGATCGTTGTAAGGATATCTTTCTGAATTTAAAAAGACATTCATATTTCTTAAATTACAATGATCAAATTTACTCATATCCATTTTTAGATTACCACGTCTATTTTTCTGAAAAGCAATTAGAACATGACGTGGCGTTTCGACTTTTGTAGATGTTTTTACGGGCCAGTTGTGCCTCGTAGTTTCCAATAACTCTGGATATTCAACTAATTCCCAGCTTCGGAAGGTTATTAGTATATCACTATTTTTGTCAATAATTTTGGTAAGTGCTAATTCTTGCGGAATCGCTACAGTAAGATGAGGAACTCTCCAACACAACTTGGTAATTTTAACTTTGGGTTTTTCATCTTCATTACTGGATAATAATGCATTTGTATCATCATTACTTCTTATTAGAATAAGTTCTTGTTGTGAATTAAGAATAATCTTATTATAATCTTCAAAAAATCCTGAATACATCTTTAATGGTATACATAATGAAACATTACCTTTGTCATCAGTCATAATTTTTTCTTTAGATTTTGTTTTCGGATACCAACCGGCATTTTCCAATTTAGCACTTTCATTTTGATTAAATGAAATATATCCCTTAAGAGTTGAAGTTATACCAATATCCCGAACGGAGTCAATAGTAACACCATTTAAAATATAGCGTAATTCTTTAAATAAAAATGCCGGAGCATTATTAATTAAAACAGTATTAGCTAAAGGGGAATCATCTTCTTTAGTTACTTGCAATTCCACATAAATTTCACTTTTGCAAGGTAAAGGATATTTTCCTGTTTGTTGCAAAGCAATTCTGATTTCATCATTTGGTCCGAGTTTTGTAGGATTAAAAGGATCGAAAGAAAGAATTTCCCAGCTTAATATTGATTCATCAACCAATACATTTTCTCTTACATTTAAATAATCCATTTTTATTTAAGTTTAAAACCCAAACTTTGAAGAAATTTTCTATTAGAAGGTGTTAACCTTTGGAAGTTTGATTTCCTACTAAAGGAAGTTGGTTTCTTTCTTGTCTTATTAATGTTTTTATTATTAAATTTTCTAGTAAAGTTTGCAGATTTATTGTTATATAATATTACCATCTTTAATCTACTTTTTTAAGATGTAGTCTGATGGTTATGGTTTCTTCTCTAAAATTAACCAAATCACCTTCCTGATCTATTATTTTAATGGCTATTTTATCAATTACTTTAACGGTGACTGGGAAATATATGACGTTTTGAGGTGACTCAATTATTTTGAACCCTGGAGCAACGCTCGGGAAAAATTGGTGTATTATATGAACAGGTTTCCCGTTTAAATATGATCCCTCTGCAATACTGCAGTCTATATTTATTGAATTTACTTTAATTATTTCCGCGGGAAAATCTGATATATGTTCAATGTTGGCTTCCAATCGCCCATTTTTAAACCCTAATAATTTACCAATAGTTCCTTCACGAAAAGTTATGGGGGCTGAACATTTAAGATGTGTACGTAAAGTATTATTATTTGCATAAAGACTAAAACTAATTTTATCCTCATCCAAGTGTTTTTTTAAAAATCTTTTATGTCTTCTAATTCGTAGCTACCTGGGGGTATAGCTATTTCTAAATTTTCATCATGAATTAATACATTATTCCCAACATCAATATTGGGAATTGCATTAAAAGTTTCGAAATTTACAAGACCGATAACATATTCAACATCTTCATCTAAATATATTGGAGGATGTAACTCTGATGTTAAAATAGCGGAATTGCCGCTAAGAACAAAACTATATGACATTTTACTTTAAAAATATGTTTAATAATAAACTAAAATTAGGTGTTACATATGGTTATAAAGAAATTTTAGACACAATTGACCACAATTTGTTTTGTTAAAGTTTTGATAACTGTTATAATTATAATTAACAATATTATTATTTTGGTCGCTATAAAAATATTTAATTAATTCAGAAGGGGGTCGCAAATTACCATAACTATCAAAATATATTATGTTTTTTCCTTTTTTTGTATATGCTATCCAGTGAGTACCAACACCACTGTGATTATCTAGATTGACAATTGCACTTTCAATTAACTTTATCTTTTTTGGTAATTTATCCCTCATAAAAATACCACGAAAGTTGGGAATTTGTAAATATTTAGCGTATTTAAGTAAATCGTAATTTGTAAGTGCTTTTCGAGGTATATGTTTTAGCAGTTTTTTGAATAAGGTTTCAAGTATAATCCACATCCTGTTTTATAGGGTTTTAAATAAAGTCCACTTCCTTTTTTTCCTACCGCAATGGACTCCATCATTTGATTGTGTCGTTTAGATTCTTCTAATTTCGCTTTGGCTGCTTTTGCATCATTTACTGCTTTAGCAATACCTGCAGCCCCTCCTCCAAGAGCACCAAGAGCAGACAAACCAGCAAATAAAGGTATAAGTGGAAGAAATCCGCCAGTCTTTGGGATTGGAATTACCCTTTTCTTTGGAGGTAACACTTTACCAGTTTTTTTAATAACTTTTAAAGCAGTTTGAATACTTTCATTTAGGTCTTTAAAACGTTTCCCCTTAATTCCTTTTCTAGCTTTTGAAATTACCTGAGATAATGATAGTCCTCGTCCTTTTCGAGTTTTTCGCTTGAACTTTCTTCTCGTTCGAAGTCCCATACCTAATTTTCTTTTAATTTTCATAGCACCAGTAATTCCTAGTGCAGCAGTTTTTTCCCCAAAACTAGAATCTTTAGCTTTGAACCTTGATAAAGCTTTGTCAGCTAATACTTTATCAGCTAAATGCCTTCTTTTTATATCATTTGATTGTGAGTAAGCAATATCGTGTTCTTTACAAGCCTCATCCAATAAATTTATACCTTTATCACCTCTTGACAATCGTTTTTCCAATTTTGTTCCAGGTCCACAAAAATTATAACCAGGAATATGCAATTCAAAGGGTAATTTATTTATTAATGAGTTTACTAAACCACTTCCTTTCCTTTTGCTGTTTGTCTTGTAAATGATTCGTTTATTATGTGATGGAAACATTATATATAGTTGCAATCCTAGTGATAACTAACCAGTTACATCACAATACTGAATATTAATAGTTTGTTTTATATATAAAATGAGAGTTGAGAAACAACCATACTCTATAACAATTAAGGATCATGAAAGTTCAGTGAATGGTTTTAGAAAACATGGAAAACTGTTTGAGGGAAATAGTAAAAGAGGGTTAATTATTGGCCCGTCAGGCTGTGGCAAAACCAATGTTATTATTAGTTTGATTGAAGATCCGAATGGTTTGCGATTTGAAAATCTGTATGTTTATTCAAAATCCTTATATCAACCAAAGTATAAATATTTGAGAACACTTTTTAAACCTTTGAAAAAAATTGGATACTATGAATCTGAAAATGAAGAAACAATTGTTTCACCAAAACAAGTTAAACCAAACTCTATAATAATATTTGATGATATAGTGTGTTGTAATCAGAATGTTGTAAAGGACTATTTTTGTTTCGGAAGACACAAAAATACTGATTGTTTTTATTTATGTCAAACATATTCTTCTATTCCGAAACAATTAATTCGTGACAATGCAAATTTAATTGTTATATTTCAACAAGATCGAACAAACTTAAAACATATTTATGATGATCATGTTAATGTTGATATGTCATTAAACCAATTTAATGAGTTGTGCTTAATATGTTGGAAAGATAAATTTGGATTTTTAGTAATAGACAAAGACTCTAATGTGAAATCTGGCCGATATCGAAAAGGATTTGATTCATATATTTACTTATAAAAATAAACGTTTGATGGTAAATTATACCAATCATGGATGAACGTTTAGCAAGAGAGTTAGTTAAATCAAGAAAAGCTGTTAAACAAAAATATCAGAGTTTAAAAAATGCGGAATTTGAGGCGCAAACTAAATTGGAGGAAACATATAAACCGATAACTCAACCCTTACAAGAATTAATTTCAATGATTGGTAAAATTGAACCTGTTGAAATAAAGGAAGAGCTACACACACCAATTAAAAAAATTTATGAAACACCACAGAAAAGATCAATTCAAACACTAACACCAAAGAGAAAATTACAATATGGAACATCAACACCAGAAAAAAGAAAGACGGGAAAAACTCCACTCCTTCCTACAGAAATACCATCGATTATTGACTGGGACGCGAGTTTAGCTTCAGCAAGTCAAATGCCATCTATACAACAAACAAGTATTATTGCAGAAACAAACCCTTCTTCAGGTTCACACTCCACAATAGGAAATCTTTCAGATATACTGGAACAAACACGGCAAACAGTTAGAACATTTGTTGATACAGATTTATATAAAGAATATTTATTAGGATTTGATGAATTACCTCGCCAATATATTGATAGCGGTGTAAAAGATGTTGAACATGAGTTTGATCACCAATATGGAATAGTTCATGATTTGGAAACCGAGAAATTCTTTTTGGGTTTAACTCAAAAACCTGTCGAAATTATTGGTAAAAACATCAAAATTGAAGGAATAACCTATACAGGTACACCAGGTTTATATGAGTTATTATTTAAAAAAGAACCAATAGGGTATAAAAAACAAGATTTGGAAAATTATATGGATATTTTAAAAAGAACCAATGCATACCGTAGAAATAATGATCCAAATGAGCAGGTGCAGGGGAATGGATCACATAAATATATTTCTATAATAGGACCTTATTTGCAAAGCAAAGGAATTACAAAAACTAAAACTCTAAATCCCGAATCTCAACAAGCAGTCCAGGGATTTTTTGAAAGACGCAAAGCTCCATATAGAGAAAGTCGAGTGTCTTCAAAAAAAACCGGATTTGGTATAACTTTAAAAGTTAATAAACCTAATACAGATTACATATATTGGGATAATGTAAACGAACTTGTTGAGAGACTTCGACTATTGGTAGCATCCATGCTTGCGGGACACACTGGTCATAACAATGAAATTATTTCTATTATTGAAGAACTAAGAGAAGCGAATATTATTATATAAAAGGACATAATAGATACTTTTAAACATTTCTAAAATGACCATCGATAAATTTGGTCGTCATATTTCAAAAAAATCTGCTCTAAACACATTATTATCACTAGAAAATAAAATATTATCAAATGTTGAAGAGAAAATAATAAAAATTTTTAAAAGCGATGTCAAATATATTGAAAACAAATTAATTCAAAATTTAGATCCCGGGTTGAAAAGCGATGTTAATAATTTAAATAAGAGAATAAATGAATATGATAACAATATACAAAATATTGCAAAAAAGATTAAGTTATTTGAGGATAAAGTTATTCCTGAATATAATGACAAGATAATTAATTTGAAAAATACTGTTGATGGAAATGATGATGTAGTAGAAAAATTTTCTCAGAAAGTTTCTAAATATGCAAATGACTTTGACGTAGTGAAGTTAAAATATGATAAAGTTGATGATTTTGAAAATGAAATAAAAAATGAAATTACATCAATTAAATCAATAATTAAGGATACTTCAGCAATTGACAATGTCAAGAACAGTATTTCCAAGGAAATTACATCAAAGTTTCAAAATTTTACTAATTTGCTTAATGATAGAGTAGCAGAAGAAGTAAGGAATTTTAAGAAAATACATGACGTTATGGATAAAAATACACAAAATCTTGAAAAATCAATGAACACTCATTTCCTAATTCACAAAAAAGATACCGACAAAGTTAATGAATTTAAAGAACAAATTAAAGAATTTGAAATTAAAATCAATGCATATAAATCAAATTTACAATATTTAGAAGACAAATTGAAGGAGGATTTTCAAAACGAAAATGAAAAAATTGAAACAAAATTCAAAGATCAAATTACAAAAGATAATGAAAAAATCGAGGATATACTAAAGCAATTAAACAATCTGAAAACCAAATCTGAAACGTCTTTTGACGAGGGAAATTTTACAAAGGCAATCGATGAGAAATTACAAAAAGAATTAGAATCCTTACTAGAAGTAGTGCAAGCTATAATAGAAGTTTCTAAAAAGGATGTATTAATTAAAATTAAAAATAATAGTTCAAAAATCGAGGAGACTTCTTTACTCATAAAAGAACTTGAAACATCTTATACAGATATACTACACAAAGCTGAAAAGACAGCGTCAGACATAAAAAATATAGAAAAAAAAATTGTGAAAATGACATTAGATATTACAAATGCAGAATTTCAATTAGGAAAAGATATAAAAAATCTAGAAGATAAATTAACAAAAGAAATAAAATCTTTAAACGAATTAGTTCAAAGAGCTGCTGAAGTTTCTAGAAAAGAATTTAATGATACAATGAATTATGCAAGAGAAGAAATGAATTCAACATTAGGTGGTTTCAAAAAAGATTATACGTTATCAAATGTTCTTTTGGAAACTAAATTTAATGTAAAAATGTCTGATCTTAATAACAACATCACCCAAATAAATTCGTCAATAAAAGAAATTAGAAATGAAAATAACAAATCATTTGAAACAATGGAAAATAAATTTAATGTAAAAATTTCTGATCTTACTAACAACATCACCCAAATAAATTCGTCAATAAAAGAAATTATAAATGAAAATAAAAAATCATTTGAAGCAATGGAAAATAAAATTAAAGAACTTACTAAAAAAAACTGAGATGATTTTTTTTATATTTTACAACATCAGCGATAAAGGGCTTTTATAAACGGTTTAGAAGGAGGTAAAGTTATTTGTGGGATTTATTTTCGAGAGTAAGGTATAAATTAATAATGAGTAAAATTAAGCAAGACGTTGTAAATGAATTACATAAACCGGCGAGAAGGCGATATAGAAGGAGACGAACAATTGTAAAAGGGCTTAATGATCTATTTCAAGCTGATCTGATAGAAATGCAGCCATATGCGAAATTTAATAGGGGTTTAAGATATATTTTAATGGTAATAAATGTGTTTTCTAAATTTGTATGGGCAGAACCTGTAAAATCCAAAACTGGTAAAGATGTAGCAGCTGCAATGAAAAAAATTCTATTAACTTTAAAAACTCCCCCAACAAATCTGAATACTGATCAGGGTAAAGAATTCTTTAATCAAGACTTTCAGAAACTTATGGAGCAGTTCAAAATTAATCATTACAACACATTTTCTAATATGAAAGCTAGTATTGTAGAGAGAGTAAATAGAACGATAAAAAACAAAATGTGGAAAAAGTTTAGTTTACTAGGTAATTATAAATGGATCAGCTTTCTTAAAGAAATAATTACAGAATACAATAATACTAAGCATTCAACAATCGGAAAAAAACCAAACGAAGTTAACAAAAAGAATGAAATGGAAATCTTGAAATCAGCTTATACTCATAGGAAAACTGTGGATCCCAGATCACCAAAATTTCGTGTCAGTGATAGAGTACGAATAAGCAAGATTCGCGAACAATTTTCTAAAGGTTACACGCCCAACTGGTCAAACGAAATTTTTCAAATAAAAAAAATCCAGCTTACTAATCCAACAACGTATTTGATTCAAGATGGAAATGGGATAGATATTCAAGGAGGTTTCTATGAAGAAGAACTTCAAAAAGTAAGACACCCAAATGTATATCTGGTGGAAAAAGTGTTAAGAAAGAAAGGAAACAAAGTATTTGTAAAATGGTTAGGATTAGATAAATCTTATAACTCTTGGATCTTCAAGAGAGATGTGATGTAATAGTAATTAATGCTGTAATAATAATTGATGTTTGTAATAAAAAAAAATGATTTTTTATATATATTTGTTTTATTTAAAAATAAGCTTATTACATAAACATTTTTTTAAATACAATATTCCTATAATCAGAGTCTAATATGGGATTTAAAATTTCTTCAGTCAATTTAATCCTTCTTCTAAAATGTTTTTGATTTATAAACTCTTCAGAAGTCATACGAGCTTTTCTGTAGGCGAAGTTCCAAGCAACCATCAGATGAATTTGGTTTCTTGATTCATCAATAGATACTGTCTTCTTCATAATAGTGCTTAGACTTTAATTTTTGTTCTAGTTCTTCGGGATGATTCAACAGCAGTTCCAGCATGGAGCACACATTTTCACTATTTAGATTTTGTTTTGGAGAAAGGACATTATATATTTTGTCAAAAGAATCTCCGTCGTAAAAATTGTTATTTCTAAAAACGTTGAAATAACGTCGAAAGTTTTGTTTTTGTAAAACATTTAGTCTATATTCTATAAGTGGAATTTGTTCCCATAGTCTGCACACAGTTTCATTTCCATAGTAAATAAAATCACAGCTTTTCACAATCTTCACTATTGGTAATTCACCAATCTTTTCAAAATGAATAGATAAATTTTGCAAATATATCGGTTCATTGAAAACATTTGGTGAAAACATATAATTTGTTATAACTCCTTGATATTGCAATAAGTTCTTCCAATCATCTTCATTTAATATCACAGACTGACCATTTTTACCACCAAGTTCAATGCATGGTAGAAAATCACTTTCCACCCACAAACCAATCACAGCATATTTAGAGTTAGAATTATTTAAATTATATTTTGTAGAATTTATAATTGTTTTTTTTATTTTCTTTTTTAATGGTGAATTTTCAAATATATTTTTACTCTGATTACTGAACATTTTAAATGATGTATTTCAAAAACTAACTGGCTATCTGCTTGCTCTCAAAAAACTAACTATCAATCCGTTTGCTCCTAAATTTTATACATTTTCCCTCTCCTCTCAAGTGGAGGGGTAAACTTATTTTCCCTCTCCATTTAAGAGGAGGGGATAAACTTTAAATGTCTTTATACTAACGAGAATCAATAAAAAACAAAATTTATATTATTTTTTTAACATTTATTAAATATTTTTATAGATATTTTTTCATGAAATACAATAAAATTAAACATGTACAAATAAATATTGCTGCTGTAAATATAATAACAAATATATAACAACAGACACAATGACAAGATTCTTCTTTTTTATTATTGAAAGGAATCCAATCTGAATATTGTAATGTTTTGTTTGTCATGGAATATTTAATTTTTATGTATGTATTTTCACACAAAGCAGAATCAGTTACATTATAGGTAAAAAAGTGTGAATTTCCAACAAGATATGTCATTTTCATCTGTTTGTAGCAGTCGGTTTCATTTTTGAGGGCATTTATACATATATCAGCCCTAACTGTATTAGGAATGTAATTTACATATATCACATTTCCAACAAGGGAAACTAAAACTATTAAAGATGCAGCAGTCATTGTTGTAATATTACTAACAAATAATGGTATTTCTATACAATATATATGTTTTTGGATTCAGTTCCCCCTCCAACTTTTAAAGCTTCAAAAACGACTTACATAATTTATCATCATATAAAATGATGTCTTTATAAAGATGAAAAATTACTTGGAGTAGTTAATTCTAATCGCGGTTTTTTATTTTTAGATCCATTTTCGTTTCCAGAACTTAAAAAAGTTAGAGTATCATACATCATTTTCATATCTTTATCAAAAAAATCTGTTTCCAAAATATCCTTATGTCCCCATGCAAGAGTTTTTGTGGAATTTGGTATACAATATCTTTTATCATCATGAGTTGTTAATGCCAATTTATTTAACAAATTAGTGTATATATTATGCATATCTGACTTGAATACATACATGGTGCAGAATATTTTGTCACCTTTCTCAACAACATCTTTATAATCTGATAATGTTAATTGATTTTTTATACATGATCTACTAACGCCTTTTGCTTTTTTATCTACACTATTTTTGGATTTTATACAATATGCTTTAGCACCAGTTCCATAAAAACTTTCAATGGGAATCCCTTTGTACTCATCTTTAAATTTACCAACAACTGATGTTGTAATAGGCATGCAATGAATATTTTGTTCAGAAAAATTAGAAGTATCAAATTTATCCAGATTTAGCTTCATATCTTCATAAAAGTTTTGGGTCTGAACTTCAAGAATTAAGGAATCAGTATCCGTATATAATAAATTTAAATTATTACCATATTTTACTTTTAAATACCCATAATAAAAATTATACATTACAGTTTTTGCAATATCCAGAATACTCATCCCAACATAAATTGGTTTATTGTATTCAATGCAAACCTGTTGAAGTTGAAGAGCAACTAGATTTTCAGAGAAAATTTTAAAATCCTTTAATTGAGGTTTAGAAATAAGTTTTTCGGCACTAAATTTATTACCCTGTCTTTCCCATTGAGATACTAATTTAATATCTGCTCGCCTATCAACATTTTCCATGGTTTTACCGAAAATTGAATTATTTGCCAATTTATAACAATTTTTATCAAATTTATTTTTAGATAAATTTCGTAAATTTGTATTTAAATCTATATATTCCGCTAACCATGGTGATTGTGTAAACTTAACTGCTCTGTGTATTTTTATGATTTTGAGTCCAAATTGTAGACATTGTTTCAGATATCGGTAGTGAATGATATAGTTATATTTATTATGTAAGTTTGGAATTAATTTGGAGTGGTTTGAAATTGGTGGTGTATATTGTTCAGGACAAAATGGGAAATCATTATGACTATCATGTAAATAATTTGGATATTCTAAATCAACTTCAAATATGTATCCTATAGATGATGTATCTGAAAGTTCGGATATATTTAAAGTTTCTATTTCGAGCTTAGGTACCCAAGCAAAATTTTTTTCAGGCAAATATTGTTTCATAGCATAACCATACAAATTTGTGGCGTCTAAGTAAGCGATATATGTTGTAGGTCTTTCAGGATTAAAATTTTCTAAGAATGGATTATTTGCTTCAGATTTGCGTTTGGAACAAGTGCTAACCCCACCACGAACACCTTTTTTGAAAAAATGAAGCATATCTGGTTCCGTTAATAATTCTAATTCTACATTAGTTAATTTCATCATTGCATCCCAGCACATAGAAGGGCTAGTGACATAATTAACAGGATCTAACTTATAGGTTTTAATACATGTGGATCTATAATTTTCAAAAACATCAGCCAAAAGTAAAACATCTGATTTTAAGTAAATATCGGAATAAGCCCCTATTGTAGAACACTTAAATAGATTCCACACTTCTACAGCACGACTGTAGTCTTGAGGAGAGATATTTTCATCGGTTAAGTTATTATAAAATTTATCAATCAATGGTAGAGATTTCTCATTTAATTTTTCGTTGGAATCTATGTAAGAGTATGGAAATACCCCTTTTTGTCTAATGTATCGAAATTCATCAGCATTTGAGAAAAACTTTTTAATTTCAAAACATTGTGAATCTTGTAGAGTTTGTGATAGTGACTCTAAAGACTCTGGGAGAAATTGAAAAGAATCTATAAAGCGTAGTCGCAAAGCAACTGGTTTCCGCTTTTCTGACACATCAACGAAAATTTCCTTACTAAAAGAAATATACTTTTCTTTATTTTGAGCTATAACACTAATATTTTCTTTATTATAGCAAAGCGATTTAATAAATAGGTGAGAATCATAGTTTTTTAAATTATGCAATACTATTGGTATATATTTTGGAGGTTTAAAATGCAAATTACATATTGAGTGGGCGGCTCCTCGATATTTACCTGTAATATGACAATGATCCCTACACTTTATGAAATTTCCTTTTGAAAAAGGTTTTTCACATACATAACAAATGCTAGAATTTTCATATTCAATCTGTTCCACAGATGATAAATCTTTCAATGGTACTTGATATTTTAAATATTTTTTATAAATTTCTTTTACATCATTTTCAATGTATTCAATAAATTTTATAGCACAATCTGTACCTCTATAAAGTTTAAGACACACAACATTCTCATCAAATGATGATTTAATATAATAAGCAAATGAATAGGGTATATGTTCAGCAGTTTTAATAGTATATGAGGTTGTCGAATCAGGTGTAGATTGTTGGCACTCAATGTTTTTCAAATAACATTCAAAATCGGCATAAATAACAAAAGGAGCTTTATACTGTTTCTGAATATTTTGAAACTTTAATATATTTGCAGGAATATAATTGCCAAATTTATCCAAAATCAAATTATCTGAAGGAAGCTCAATTCGAACAAAACTACAATCACGTTCTAAATGTGTGTTAAGTTTTTCATATGTTCCAAAATATTGAAGGCATCCATCACATAAGTATTTTTTTATTTTCTTTTTTGATAATTGTTTGGATACCAAGCAACCTAAATCCTTTATCCAACAGTAGTGGTTATTTCCATCATCAGAACTTATTAAAAGCAAATTAATATGTAATTTTTTCTTTTCATTATTATAATGTAAAGGACCGACAATCTCATATACCTTTTTATTATCCCTTAAAAATTTTTCAACTCCATATACATTTATGGACAAATTATTTTTTTCCTCAAACTTTTTTATATCTAATAATTTTACTGGAAATTCAATACCTGTAAAATCGAAAGCGTCTCTGAAGTCTGGATATGATGAGGTCTTTCGAGGATTACCGGTTGGCTGGTATGCTGCTGAAACCACTGCCCAGGCGAAACAGCAATTGTCCTCATTCATCACATTCACTATTGATTTAGAAAAGTGATGCATCTTAATGTAGGAGGAGGCATTCAATGGGTTGTACTTATTGATGTTGACTTCCAAATGCAGAATTCTTTGTAGAGCCCACCCTGTAATAGGAATTAAAAAATTAGTTCTGAATAATATTTGTTAGAGATGTACAAGTGATATTAAGAAAACTTAGCTCTTGAGATTAAGAAAACTTAGCTCTTGAGATTAAATAATAATTACCTGAGTCTCTTTCCGGCAATTCATCTGCTTTGGTTTCAATAATCTTGAATAAATCATCGTAAAGCTGTTGTAGATCAGTTGTATGGGTTACAATGAAGAACGGTGTATTAAATGACTTAATTGAAGTAGAGGTTAAAGTTGGAGAATAATATATTCCAAATAATTCCAAATTTACTTTAGCACATGTAAATTCCTGTTGACGCTGGCGTATTAATGTTTGCACTTTATTACCAACATCTTGCTGAAACTTTTTGATGTCGATGTGATAATTCTGCGAATATATTCTGTAGGAAGCTATTCGACATTTAAATGCACTCCTGATAATGTCAATTCCATTTCCATATTTTATGCAGCTCCTGTTTTTATGAATATTTGTCCTCAAGTGTGTGCTCCAGGAATTAGATTTGACATTTACTTCACAATCTTGGCAAAATCGCATTGGAGGTCTTGAAAGTAGTTCATCAACTGAAACAATTATTATTTTTTAATTCCTCTGTAAACCTTTATTAATAATAAAAAGAAAAATTAAAAGGAAAATTATAGCTAAATATGTTATAAAAAAATACTTACGATTAATTATATAATCTTCCAAGTTAAAGGTGTTTTCGTTATTAACAACATTTTCTCGAAGGTGGCGTACAATATGTGATTTTCTTTTAAATTCTCTTAAGCAGTGTGTGCAAAGGAGAGTCATTTTAAAATGGAATCGGTTAGGGCCGTGTCGCTTTTAAATAAATACAATTTCGATCTATCAAGACCCAATGACATAGAATAATTAGCAATTTTTTCAGCTCGCGCAATTTAGAAAACTTTTGGATTTACTTTTGAATTAACTTTTGGATTCACTTTTTAATTTGAAGAAAAACATGGATTTTTTTTAAAAAATATATTTCCCAAATTTAAAAGAAGATCGCCTTGTCGTTGAATACAATTTTTAACGTCTTTTAAAGTCGAATTAGATAAATTATTACATATATTATCTAAGTTTAAATAGGAATAAACCATTGACTTAAATCTAGATGTGGCACACCTTGTTTCATTCCTATTTAAGCTCGGCTTAGTTTTCTTATGTAGAAACTTATCTAATTCTCCAATAGCGACTTTACTTGTTGGATTGATTTTCGGAGCTGTTGTTACAGCGACTGGTAAAGAATTTTTTGAAATTTGTGCCCCTAAAGTTTGGGAACTAGAAATATCACCGTCCAATTTTGACTTTTTTAAATCTGAACAATCATTTGTTTCTGATAAAGAACGTTTTTTGGGTAAATTTTTTTCAATTAAATTTTCAGAACTTTGTTCTAAATTTAGGCCAGAAGGATTTTTCAAAAATTGATTTTGATTACAGGAAGAAATTAAGGGACATTGAGGCTGCTCATCTTCAAAATTTTCAGTATAAGTATATACCTCAATGTCCCCCACAATTTCGCCACAACTCAAATCAAAAACATCTACCGAATTTACTGAATTTCTGGTATAGCCAAATTTGGATGGTTGTTCAAACCCCTGAATAAAATTTTGATCCAACCCTTCAATTAAATTTTGATCCAACACTTTAATAAAATTATGCTGAGCTTTGGCTGAGACGTTTATAACAGTCTCAACGCTGTCGTTGGAATCCTCTGATGAATCTGACGATGCATCTGAAATTGGCGAATAGTGGGGGCGATAAACCTCTTCCATATTATTTTTCGAAAAACCCCCAATGCCAATCCTCTTATCATTATTTAAAGCTCCCTCGTTACCAACCCCATTATTATTATTGTTTAAAACCCCCTTATTATTTTGTTCCTCACAGCTCTCAAAAGTCTCCTGATATTCCACATCACCCTTAATTAAATTTTGCCCTGAGCTATTTTCACAAATTTCACCCCCTTCTAATATATCTAAAAGTTGTTCCAAATTATATCCCTCATTTATTTCAGAATTGTTAATTAAATTTTTCCTTAATATATCATTATTTAAATCATCGAAATTAATTGTTTCAAGAGGTTCTTGAGGAATATCAGGGATAATAGATTCATCCAAAACTTTTAAGAGCTGTGTCAAAATATCGCTTTCACCAATTTCGGAAGAATCGCCAGATTCAGATGAATTGTTAAATGTATTAATATCAATTTCCCTAAATTTAATATCTAGCTCCTCGTCGCTTAGCCCACAAAATGAACAATCAATCAAATCATGCACAAGGCAAGCGTCGTTTAAATCGAAGGCTGTTAAGTCGATGTTTTCAATTTTTACATTTAAAAATGACATTTTAAATTATAAATTAAAAAATAAAAAAATTATGAATCAATAAAAAAATCAAAAAATCAATAAAAAATCAAAAAAAATCCACAAAAATGAAAAATCAACAAAAATCAAAAATTGGCTTTTAGAAGATTAAGTAAAAATGAATGAAAATCCAAAGTATTAAGTCAAAAATATTAAATCAAAAATATTAAATCAAAAATATCAAATCAAAAATATGAAATCAACAATACAAACCAAATAAAAATTAATATGTCACTACGTCACACAATTCGAAATAAATCGGACTATCTAGATATATTCACAACAGATTCGATAATTTTACAAGCGTACGCTAATAGCGAGATGTAAACTGAAGAGACGCTTCGTACCCAGCCGCCTTTTAAAGCAGCCAAGAGCCTGGTACCGGCTGGTACGGCGTGGCACTGCATGGTACGACGGGAACCGTGAGACCGTGAACTCGAGAGAGGTCGTTCAACGGTTGTAAGTTGTTTTGTTCTTAAGAAAATGACGAGTAAAGAGGAGAAGAAGAAAAAAAAAAAAAAGTTGTTTTTGGAATAATATAAAAAACAGTTTTTTTTTTTTTTTTTTTTTTTTTTTTTAATTTTTTTTTTTTTTTTTTTTTTTTTTTTTTTTTTTCGTTTTTTATATTATTCCAAAAACAACTTTTTTTTTTTTTCTTCTTCTCCTCTTTACTCGTCTTTTTCTTAAGAACAAAACAACTTACGACCGTTGAACGACCTCTCTCGAGTTCACGCTATCTTTGCCTTCTTCTTCTTCTCATTCTTCGGACTGGTTTTGCCGCTGGAGGTAGGAAAAGTGGTATTTCAGTATTGTATATAAGGATTTACAGCGTCTTGACTTAGCATTCATTAAGTTTAAAGTCTCAAAATGAGTACGTTCATAATTATAACACTACAAGAATTTCTGGGATTCTTGGAAAATCAAATTAATCTGATGGATCGTCAGAGTCCAAATTCCGAGAACACGGTGATGTGGCCGCCACCATCAGAGGCTGACTATTTAGATGAAGAATTTATCCACATGTTTGAGCCAGACCTGGATCCCGAGCCTATCGCCTTTGATTGGGATCCAGACCGAGCAATGGATCTTCAACCTTTGATGATGGAGCAACAGCCTATGGAAGAAGATCGGCCACAACCTATGGCAGAGCAGCAGCAGCAACAACAGCAGCAGGAGCAGCAGCGGGAGCAGCAGCGGGAGCAGCCACAACAACAGCAGCAACAACAGCAGCAGCAGCAGGAGCAGCCACAACCACAGCAACAACAGCAGCAGCGAAGGCAGAGTTACCCTCGAAAGTGCAAGAGGCCACAGCAGCAACAGCAACATCAACAGCATCAGGAGCAGCCACAACAACAGCAGCAGCAGCGAAGGCAGAGTTACCCTCGAAAATGCAAGAGGCCACAGCAGCAACAGCAACATCAACAGCAACATCAACAGCATCAGGAGCAGCCACAACAACAGCAGCAGCAGCGAAGGCAGAGTTACCCTCGAAAATGCAAGAGGCCAATAAATTATAAATTATAAATTGGCCTCTTGCAGAGCAGCAACCTCTGGCAGACAACAACAACCGATGGCAAAGCAGCAACCTATGGCAGACAACAGCAAACTCTGGCATGCAGCAGCAACCTCTGGCATGCAGCAGCAACCTCTGGCATGCAGCAGCAACCTCTGGCAGACAGCAGCAATTGGCAACCCAAAATGGTATAAATTATAAATATGTATTTATGTATATATGTATATTTGTATTTTGGATATAGGAATAATAAAAAACAAAGTCGTTGAAGAAAATATTTTATTTTTTTCTATTTCTTATACAGAATCACACCTAATAACCAAGTTTCTTTAACTTGAAAGAATTATTATGAATAGGATGAATATAATTTTTTTTACAAGCACAGTAATGAAAACTAGGTTTTTTTTTTTTAACATGGAAGAATAAATCATAGTCTGTTGTCAGGGAATTAAACCTAATTGTTCTTTATCTTATATATAAAATCTTATTTAAATGTCTTAGTTGACATTTTAAACTTAATATTAAAAAATACTAGGGTGAATGAATAAATTCAAGTGCAGTATCAAATTCATTTATTTAAAATTCAATTTATCGATAGGATTGATTGTGCATATTATGTAGAAAAAATTATTCTACACTGAAAGAACAAAATCATTAGTTCTTCGAATCTTAATATAAACAAATTTCTATTTATTTAGATGGCACCCTTATATTTATTTAACTTAAACTTAATATATATCTTATAACTTATATCTTATAACTTATATCTTACAACTTATATTTTATATGAAATCTTATTTAAATTAGTTGACATTTTAAACTTAATATTCAAAAACTACTAGGGTGCATGAATAAATTCAAGTGGAGTATCAAATTCATTTATTTAAATTTGATTTATCGGTAGGGTTGTTGTGCATATTATTTGAAAAGAATTATTCTACACTGAAAGAACAAATTATAATTTCTTTCAATGGGAATAAATACAAATTCTTATTTATTCACATCATTCCCTTATATTTATTTACATCATTCCCTTATATTTATTTACATAGTTTCTTATATTTATTTAACTTAGCAGAACAAAATCTAAATTCTTATAAAATATTTTAAACTTAAACTTAATATTAAAAACGCCATAGTGCATGAATAAGTGCAAGTGAAATAAATTTATTTAAAATTTGATTTTTCAATTAGATGGTTTTGCATATTCTTTAGTTCTGGTTTGTTACATATTATACATGCTTGTGAAGGAGTTGTTATGAATAAATCGTTTTCACACGTGTTGCATTGCAGATCTTTTTCGCAACATATAAAGGATCGTTTATAGTGGCTATTAACAAAATTATTTTTCCCATTTGGGCAATTTAGAGCATGTATATAGTAACATTCACAACATAAATTATATGCACCGCCAGAAGATGAAATAATTACGACATAAGATTGAAAAACGCACACTTCTCGCGTAAGGTAATTTGGTGTTAATGTATCACTTGCATTTATTTTTGCCACTTTCACGAGCCCCTCTTCTCCACACCCGTTTGGAACGCCATTATCCTCTATCCCATCATCTTCTTCATCTTCATCGTCGTCTTCGAAATTATTTCGATCAATAGTGATCAGAGAATCCTGTCTTGCGTGAAACTTTCCTCTTCCAGCCAAGTTAAAATGAGTTGTTTCATCTTTGTACATTGACTGGATCGTTTCATCGCAAGCAGAATCTAAATATACATGTGTCTGATCCATTTCGAAGACTGTCCGATGAAACTCGATTCACTTGTTCACACTATTTTTTAATTTTACAACACTTTTTTATTGATAATGGTGGGCCGTCTATGTGGTGTTGATATATTGGATAGTGTTTAAAACACGGCAAATTTAGCTGCAATTCTTCGTCACTTCTATAATTTTCCGGCAACCTGTTCCAAATTTGTTGTAAACTAAGTGAATCGACGAATGTTTTCAAGTAGTTGATGGGAAAGAAGGCCAAGTCTTGATCTTCAAAATCGGTAAGATTTTTTCCGTTATTTTGGTAGGAAATTATTACTTGGCCTACACGTTCAATGAGTTGCTGTTGTTGTTGTTGTTGGTCGCTATTTGACATCGCGCACGAATGACTGAAGTTCGCTCAGATTCGATGGTTTAAAATACCAGCTCCCCTCCAACTGCTACCAGCTCCCCTCCAACTACTGTGGTGGTTAGGAAGGAGGTAGGAGGTGGAGCAAAAAGAGGCGGAGTTTATGAAACCAATCGGAATAGGGGGCGAACTTGGGCAGCCAATCAGAAACAAGGTCATTCTTGGCTGACCAATCAAAAAAGTGGTGGGGGGGTCAACTAGGAGCCCCCTATTCCCACTACTTGTGTTAAACAAATATTTAGTCTGTCATAGTAAATCCACTATTTTAAATTTCAAATTAATTTTAGATTGGTAATATAGACCTTAAAACCTTCCAATATCGATATTTAAAGAACTTGAAACGTAAATTTCTTAACCCGATATATTTTATACTGCATTTGACTTTGTATATGCCCCAAGAACCCCGCATTATCAATTTTAGACAAAATTGGAAAATGTAAAATTTTCAGTCTCTTATCTTATCTAATAGTTATAAAAAATTAACTTCGTATTCGTAATATATGACTCCGAAAACCCCCTAATACCAAATCTGAAAACACATGTATAAGGTAAAATTTTCAATCCTCCATATTAGATCTGGCATATTGAATTTCAAAAAAAAAAATAATTTAAAGTCTAAATCTAAATCTTTCAAAGTCCCCTAATACCAGTTTTGGATGAAATCTGGAAATTTAAAATATCTAGACCGTCCTATTGCATCTGAGATATTAAATTTTCTTAAAATAATTTTATTTTCGTTATTTAAATCCTCAATTCAGTCCAATCTTTGAACAAAATCAAAAAATGTAAAATTTATAATCTACTATATTGGATCCGCCATATTGAATCCTGGAAAAATACCTTCAGATTCATAATTTACACCCTCAAGAACCCCTATATCAGTTTTGAAGAAAATCGAAAAATGTAAAATTTTTAGGACGCCATATTCAATCCGCCAGATCGAGTTTTTCAAAAAATATTTTAAATTCGTAATTGGCATTAACAAAAGTCCCCCAATACTGATTTTAGACAAAATCAAGAGATGTAGAATCTTTAATCCACCACCTTGTATCCGCCATATTTAATTTTTTTTAAATCCAAAGAACTCCCCCATATCAATTTGGAAAGAAATCGGATGAAATTAATTTTTATCCGCCATATTGGATATGCCATATTGAATGTTTTAAAAATTTCAGATTCATTATGGGCGAACCTAAAATCTCCCCCATACCAATTTTGGAGAAAATCAGATAAAATTGATTGTTTCGTCCACCATATTGAATTTTTTAAAAGTAATTTTAGATTCGTTATGTACAACCAGGCGCGGATCCAAGGGGGGGGCGGTGGGGGGATCGCCCCCCCAAGAGCTTGGAGTTCAGAAAAATAGACCCGATTTTGCCTCTTATACTATAGTTTATTCAAGAACTAGGGAGAGTTTTTCATTTTTCACCTTTTTTTCTTCGCAAACTACCTGTGTTTTTTTGTCTGGTGTCTTTGGCAAAATCTGTTAGACACATATATTTTTTTATAGGAATGGGTTAGAAATTTTATAATCAAAAATACCGGTCTATAATAATGGACTATTTGGGTTGGATAGCAATAGATATTTGGATGTGTGAAGTGTTAAAAAGGATTTTAGGCCTTGTCATAGGCGTTGAAAGGAGGTCTATTTTATCACTAAATATTTATAGCATAAAATATTATTTCAGTAATAAACTTAAAATAAAAATTTTTATAATATTATTTCATTTCTTATGATTTTTTAATATTTCACATACATTAGAAAACATAGATAATTTTGACATATTTAACGCAAATCACACATTTTTAATTTTGGCATAGAAACCGTAGCCTTTTTAGCTCAAAAAATTCTGTTTTAATTTAAATACTTACAAAATACCCAATATCAAAAATACAAGAAGTTAAACATATATTTAAAAAAAAATAAATTCAATATAATATTAAAATTTTTTGGGGCTATCGGTCATTTTATTATTAATTAAAAACATTTTTGGGATATTTGACATTCCAGTTTATTTATTTCTTAAACCATCTGCAGAATTACAACTAAACACTAAAAAGGGATTCAAATGTCATTAATTTTTATATGTTACAGAAAATTTAAATAACAAAATTGTATTAACGCTGATAAACATTAGGTATCTAATTCGTCATCAAAGTCAGTGAAGCTATCTTCGCTTAAATTAATTATAACTGATTCCTCTCTCACCGATCATGAAATCGAGTTTCCACATTTTCTTTTATTCTTTTATTATATGGATTTTTCGCAATTATCTGCAGTAATTTTATTCAAAAAATATTTCAAAATTCCAGTTAAATTATTAATGTTGTAAGTTGTGTTGTTTCCAGTGACTCTACCTTTTATTTGAGAGAGATATTTCTTTCACCAACGGATATTTTTCGGACGATCTATACGAACAGATTTTCTATCTGGGTTTTCTCAACAAAAATTAAGTTCTCTGAGCAATTTCCAGAGCACAGTTCGTTTAATTTCAGGTAAATCCCGATATTCATTGATTTTAGCTAGAATTTTGTCGACGGTTGGGATCTGCTTCTCGTAATAAAATGTATGTACAACTCCTTTTATGACCGTTTACATCTGTTCTTCCAATGAGGTTTTACGTCTGCCTGTGATCGAATGTAGCTTGGTAGTACTAACAATTCCAGTCGTTTTTTTCTCCATCAGTGTTCGGCACATAGTGGATTTTCCAACTCCTGTCATGTTGGAACACATCTCAACAAAGCTTTTAACATTATTATCTAGATATTGATATCTTAGGGCATCATAAACATTAATCGTAATAAGTTTTTCGTTGAGGAAAAAATGCCCTGGTTTAACGATTTTGTAATAAATATAGATGTGAAAGCTACATCTTTTGGGTATCTCACTAATCTCAAAAAAAAAGCAGAAACAAGATAAATCACTAAGTACACACTGTAAGGTGTACTTTGATCACTGACAGAAATTAAATTGAATTATCAGAAATTTTATTGTTGCAGTAAATTTATAAAAGCTTATAATATTTAAATATAATTGGATTTACGGCAGTTCTCAGTTACCGGAGGCAATGAAGCTGGTACGTTGGAGGTTTCGGTAACAGTTTTATTACTCTCTTGAATAGAGTATAGGAATGTGTATGCTTGAGATCGCCCCTCCCCTTCCCAAGGGCTTTGAGTTCAGGAACATAGAACCGATTCTACTTTAATATTAGGAATGTGTATGCTACTGGCACCCCCCCCCCACCCCGTTGAGAACTTGTTTTTTTTGCGATAGCACCCCCCCCCCCAGGAGCTTCGAATTCAGGAAAATAGACTCGATTCCGTCTCTTATGCTAGGAATGTGTATGTTGATCGCATCCTCCCACCCCCCTGTCGGAAATGTTATTTTCTTGTGATCGCCCCCCCTCTCCAAGAGTTTCAAATTCATAAAAATAGCCTTTTACACTGGAAATGGGAATGTTGCTGGTGCCCCCCCCCCCCCCGGGGACAACTTGCTTTCACTTGCCATACTGTTCACTACTTTTGTGATATCACCGCCCCCCCCCAAGGAGAGAGGCTGGATCCGCCCCTGTGTACAACCCCTATCAATTTTGGAGAAAATCGGACAAAATTGATTATTTTGTCCGCCATATTGAATTTTTTAAAATATATTTTGGATTCGTTATGTGCGACCCCAAGAACTACCTCACACCAATTTTATCGGAATAAATTAAATTTGTTTATCCGCTATATTGGATCCGCTATATTGAATTTTTTAAAAATAATTTCATATTTGTGGTGTACGACCACAAAAAAAATATTTTTTTAGCCGCCATATTATAAGCGCCATCTCGGATTTTACAGCATCAATTTCATCCAAAAAAATACGGGACCACCGCAGCAACTTCCTGAATATAGCGTAAAAAATTTCATTCAAATCGGTGCCGCCGTTCTGGAGTAATCCGTGAACATACATAAAAAAAAATTTCCGGTCATTGATTTTATACCATCACTGCACACAAACAAAGAAAAAGACCGATTTATTTCATTTTTCTTTAAATACTCATTGATCATATCGAACACTGCTGCAGCTATCGTATAGGTTTTCGATGGTTTTACAACTAATATATCTTCTTGAATGGAATTTTAAAAAATATATATAACATAGACATACAATACTGCAGCGTTTGCTACATCGGTCGACTCCTCAGGCTGAATAATGAGAAAATTCAATTTTATTGTTTTGAAAAGTTCACTTTGCATCATTTGCCCAATCATTAATTCTCCGCGACACTGTGTTGTTTGATAAGAGAACGTGGTCAATTTTATTTGACAATTTTCTCCAAGCACACACTTCATGATATGTTTAGTATACGGTGGAATAAAATTTTCTGCCACTGTTTGTCCAGATCTTGCAGTTCTCTAACTAACAAGAAATGGTGCCTCAAGAGTCATTTTATTATATTCGTTTAATTCTGTTAGAAAAGAAGAAATATTAGACTTCTTATTACGGGACAATTTTCTTTTAAAATTCTTTATCCTTGTGATTCAGATGTCTTGTTTCAAGATGTCTACGAAGAAGAGATAATAATAATTATTATAATTATGCTTTATTTCTGGCTCCATAGAATTAACAACATATTATAATTAATTAATATGCAGGATAATATATAGGCAGATAGGGCGAGGTCCAGATGTGGATAACACCTAAGTGATATCCACCCTGATCAACTTAAACCAAACTGACAATAAATAGGACCTAAATAATAATTAAACACAGAAGAGAAAAAAAATAATATCTATACACCCAAGTTAGATACACTGATATAAATTCTGGATTTTTCTTCTTCAAAATTAAAAAAAAAGGGAAACTACAATTTTCTTATTTGTTTATCAAATGCGTGTTGGAAGGCAACATATCTGAATTTTATAGGCGTGAGAATTTTGAAGAAGTCCGGAAGAGAATTATATAGTTTCGCGACATTGTCTGAATTGTCATCGTCGTTTTCTAAACCGCACAACAGTGCTCACACAAATCTGTATATTTCAGAAATTTCTGAAATTTCCGTAAAAATTTTGTTAATAAACTATTAGGTAATAATAATATTAAGGAAAAAAACAGTAGCATATGTAATATATAACTGAATATTTGTATGATTTTCTCTATAATTTTTTGTAAAAATTTTGTTAATAAACAAATTCATAATTAATATGACTAAGCAAATTGTTACTATCATTTAAATTAATAAAACAACATCAATATTATATATATATATATATATATATATATATATATATATATATATATATATATATATATATTAATTGTGATGCATAAGTTTCCTTGAAGCGCAGATGAATAATGCGCCTGAACTATGGCAATCCGTCCACAGCGGCCTGCAGCAGCTATTTTCGATTAGATTCGACCCAATTTTCGAAGGTTCACAGATCATATGGAAGTGTATTTCTTAAATTGAAAAAATTCACAGATAAAGCACAAGCATTAAAAAGCATCTTCTGCAAATTTGAGCCCTTAATATTTATTTCCCACGCCATTATGAATTAAAAAAAAAAAAACGTTTTTTTCATCCAAAATTAATTTTTTTTTGAGATCGGAAATGAAATACTAAATCCAATGCATGTATTAAATTTTTTTTATCTCCATTCGGTAGAAAGCTATCGCAATTTTTTTGGTGTAAAATATTTGCAAAATTTCTCGGCCAATGATTAAGAAAAATTTTTTTTAATAGATCTTTAAAATATAAAACAATACAAACAATTTCCATGAAAATTGAGCATTGTATCTTAATTAGGAAAGCGAAAAATTGAGGTTGAATTATCAACTTTGATATCGAATTTCTCGGAAAATAAAAAAATTCACAGACTCAGGGTTTGACATACTTTTTTAGAATGATAATACCTATATTTATCGATGAATAAAAGACGAATATTTGTCAAATTTCCACTATATCTAACTAAAAAACTTGACGCGTTTCGCTAACACTGTAGCTTCATCAGAAATTCCATTTTAAATGACAAAATATTTGGTTACTTGAAAAACTTATACCTATATTTACAATAATGAATAAGTGCAGTACCCTAATTTACATTTTATTACCTATTATTTAAATTATTAGGAAATCCACACTGGTTTTTGTTAAAAGATATTTAGCAGGGGTGAGGTATTGATATCTGTTTGGTCATTCAATAGATTACCTGTGTTCTTTAACCGATTTATTTCTATAGCTTCTAAGAAATTCAGTTTATAACCTTTCCTTTCTACATGGAGAATTTCAAAATTATCCTCTAATTGATGATTTTGTTCTATTAAATGATTGGCGTATGAAGAACTATTTTTATTGTGTAAAAAATTATTTTTGTGTTCCTGAATCCTTTTTTAAACGATCTGCGTGTTTGGCCTATATATACTTTTGGGCAACTTCCGCATTTAAGTTTATAGACCCCAGACTTGTTATTTTGATTTGTTTTTGCTTTATAATTTTTTAAGCTTGTTCCTATTGAATTATTTGTTTTGAAGGCTACCCCAATATCTTCCAAAATATCCAATTACTATGGAAAAAGAAGAAAACAACTCAATAAATTTTCTTGATCTAGTCATTACTAAAGTTTTAAATAAACACTCTATTGGAATTTTTCACAAACCCACACATACGGATACAACCATACATAGAACTTCATCTCACCCAGAACAACATAAATTAGCGGCTTATCATAGTTTTATTCATCATCTTATTAGCATTCCCTTATCTGAAGAGAATTTTAATAAAGAATTAAATTGGGTTAAACAAGTTGCAGTTAACAATGGTCACCTCAAATTTAACAAAAAAATTAAAAAAGAAAGCCACACAAGAAGTTTATCCTATTACACAAGAAAACAAGAAACGCAACTTTACCGCTTTAACATATTTTGGTAAATCATCAATTAAAACTAAAAAGTTTCTGAATAAAAAAGATATTGAGGTAGCCTTCAAAACAAATAATTCAATAGGAAAACGCTTAAAAAAATTATAAAGCAAAAACAAATAAAAATAACAAGTCTGGGGTCTATAAACTTAAATGCGAAAGTTGCCCAAAAGTATACATAGGCCAAACAGGCAGATCGTTTAAAAACAGGATTCAGGAACACAAAAATAATTTTTTTCACAATAAAAACAGTTCCTCATACGCAAATCATTTAATACAACAAAATCGTCAATTAGAGGATAATTTTGAAATTCTCCATGTAGAAAGGAAAGGTTATAAACTGAGTTTCTTAGAAGCCATAGAAATAAATCGATTAAAGAACACAGGTAATCTATTAAACGGCCAAACAGATATCAACACCTCACCCCTGCTAAATATCTTTTAACAAAAACCAGTGTGGATTTCCCAATAATTTAAATAATAGGGTATTGCATTTATTCATTATTGTAAATCTAAGTATAAGTTTTCCAAGTAACCAAATATATTGTCATTTAAAATAGAACTTCTGATGAAGCTACAGTGTTAGCGAAACGCGTTAAGTTTTTTAGTTAAATATAGTGGAAATTTGACAAATATTCGTCTTTTATTCATCGTTGAATATGGATTTCCATCAAGTAGAAGCCAGCAACCTACTTAACCTATATTTATGTTAAATTTTAAATCGGTAGATTGTTAATAAATGTCTCTTTTTAAACCAAAACTATAAATTTTGTCAAAAAAAAATATATTTCGAGGTGTCGCCACCTTTAACTTATATCATATTTACAAGCCAAACGGCTTCGCACTCCCTCATGGGATTATTCACTCATACCAGATATACAAAGACACCAAAAGTATGAAGCTCTGTGGAGACCCTTTCCATGTTATCGGGTCCTAGGTGATGTGGTCTGTTGTATTTCCCATGAACTTTCGGACGGTTCGCGCGGTTGCTAGGAGAGTTGCTTTCTGCATCGGTTTATACAGATGCTCACTAAGGCCCAGTCCCTTGATGTTCTGCAGGAGGTTCTTTGGAATCACTCTAGTTGTTGACAGTATTATAGGAATCGTGTGGACGCTGTTCATTGCCCACTGTCTGCGGATTTACACCTCCAAATCTCTGTATTTGGTGATCTTCTCGTTGTATTTTGACCTTAGGTTGTTGTTGTTCAGTACAGCGATGTCGATTAGTGTAGTTCGCCTGGAAATTTTATCTGGTAGTATAATGTCTGGCCTGTTATGAGCAACTGTTTGATCTGTTAGGACCATTCGATCCCAGTATAACTTGAACTCGTTGTTTTCAAGAATATGCTCTGGATTATATTTGTAGTAAGGCACCTTTCCTACCTGCAATAGTTTTAACTTATCCGCTATCTCTTGATGGAGTATCTTAGCAGCTGAATCGTGTCTTTCCTTATATTCGGTTGCGGCAAATGCTTGGCATCCTCCAGTTATGTGCTGGATCGTCTCTGATGTTCGACAGCCATATCTTCATCAACTTATATTATATGAGTTTTTTTAATTCTCTACAACTTTTGTTTGATACATTTCTCGATACAACTTTTACTTTTAAAGATAAAAAGGAAACCGGAAATCATGGCCATTTTTGGTCCGCCATATTTTTGCACAGGTCTTTCAGAGTTACCATCGAGATATGTTTTATAGGATGCCGAAATGAACACATTCCAGCAAAAAAAAAAACAATGTTACATTTTTGTTAACAAAACAGCTCTTTTTTGATCCAATTTCCATGGAGTAAATTAGATTTTTTGTGTTATTGCAAAACACGTATATATTACCTCGAATTGTACAGGCATTATTTTTATATATTTCCCTAACTTTGAGAAACAAATCATATTTTAGAATCGTTAACACTTCACAAACCATAATCGCGCTATTTTTGTGTGCCTTTTTAGCATAAAATATTTCATCGCATTTCCACTACATTGTGAATTCAACGATAACTGGCCGAACTGATTTTAAATTACGGCCAGGATTCCATTACAGATCATGCAAAGTGGTTTAGATTCTGACTTTTCTCCGCTAAAATTTTTGCTTTCAGTTTGGGGAGACGGTAGCTCACTACAACTGCAACTCTGTGTTGATTCCAAATCAGGGACTGAACTACAAGAAGCAATTGCTTTTCCGTCATACATTTACGCAGCAATAATTATTTACTTTCACGTTTGACGTGCGCACGTGCAATTTGTAAAGCTTGGGTATTTGTTGTAATTTATTTACATAAGAATAAATCACTAAACTGGTTTTTACTAGGAATATTTATGTACACACTATGCATTATCTACTAACTCATTTATCTTTCTGAAATCACTCGTCGTTCTTAAGCTCATTGTACGATTCAGTTCGACTCTACTCTTCGTTATATGTGATTGTGGCTATGGTGTATTGGCAGACGTTTTTCTCGTTCCTTCGTGTGCATTCGGGAAAAGCTTTGAATCGTTGAAGTAGAAGTTGCTAGCTCGTTCGAGACGTACTCGCATCGCAAACTGCGTAATAGCCAGACTGGTTCTTTTGCTCCAGATCACAGCCCCATATATGATTGTTCTCACTATTGCAGTGTATATCTACTACAGGATTTTTGATTTTGTGCCCCATCTTTTTGCCTCAAAGCTTCTATACATCATCAAGGCCTTAATTACTTCTTTTTCATTTTTGTTCCAGAAAAGTTTATTATCTAGGGTCAGTTCCAGATATTTGACCTCTGACTTCCACTCTATTTGCGACCGCTAAAAAATCTTCGAATTCGTAATCTACGACTCAAAAATAGGAGATATGCGAAATACGAGGATGGTTCGATAAGTTCTCGACCTGAAACAGAGAGGACGCTAGTAGGATCAAATAACTGTAATATTTTGTAAGCATTAACCTTGAGTTTTGCTCTGCAAAATTTTAGATGTTTGCGTCAGGGATATGACAGTAGGATGCTAAAAATGGCAACATTAAAAACACAAGGGCTAGAATTCTATAAAAATAAAGGGAAAGAGAATGTCATAATAATAATCTTTCATCTCTGTCGTATTTATATTAATGCATAAGTATATCACTGTCTTGAAAAAAACAAGGAAAGAGAATATCAAAAAAATAGGCTTACAGAATCGGGCTGAAGGAATCCCAATTATTTCTTCTTCTTTCGCCCAGTTAAAATTCATTTTTTTTTCAGCTCAACCACGTGACCATGCATCGTCATTCCTGTTCAACGCGTCACCCCCAGTTTAGACGCCGGGCGCCGTCGGCTTGTTGGCGTGCTCGAAAGAACCAAGTTAGTTTTTGTGATTTTCGTGTATTTTAGCTACGTTTTTGTGTGTTTAATTTATTTAATTCCAATTTACTTCAGGGTAAGTTTAATATACCCCTCCTGGAATACATCCAAACATGGTTTCGAATAGAGCCCATTTTTTCATCTCTCGAACTGGACCCAACTATTTCCCGGATGGTTACAGAAAAATATTGTAAGTACAGTTTCGATTTTTTCTTGATAATTACGTGATAACAAGGTATGCTTGTAAGTGTCCAAATTATCTATTATTGAAACTATAATTTTAAAGTAGAGAGGCAACAATTGAGAGTCGGTAAAGTATACAAGTTCCTGGAAAAATAATTTTTTAAATATATATTAAAGTTTTTGAAAGTTGATAACTACAATATGTTGATAAACTGGAGACCATTATAGTGATCGTAACATATATTAAGTAAAATTATTTTTTAATCTGACATCCTTAACAGGTGTAGCAGTTGCTAATAAATTTACAAATCGCCGATATTTAGATTTTGAGTATATAACTAATTATATAGCCATGACTAAAACTAACATGATTTTAATTTTCAGATATGCTGCTCTCTTTAATCCTAGACTGGCTTTAACTTAATTAATGGATCAGTGTAAAATATTTATTTTTAATAATTATGTTGTTTCATTTATATCGTAAATAAACAACAAAATATATTTTCTGTATTTTATAAGTCTTACTATATTATTTATATTTTACCCAGAATTGTGAAAAAGAACTTATCCTTCTGAATGCTTTATTTAAAAAGCAACACAGCAAATTAGGGTGACAGGGTAAAAACTTACTTACTTACTTACTCCGTGGCGTTACAACCCCATGTGGGTTTTAGCCGACTTAACAATATGCCTCCATTCGTTTCTGTCCTTTGCTAGCTCCATCCAGTTCTCTACATCCATAGCTTTAAGGTCTCCTGCTATATTATCCCGCCACCGGAGCCGGGGTCGTCCAAGTGGTCTTTTTCCAGTTGGGGTTTCTTCCCACACCAGTCTCACTATTCTTTCGTTAGAGTGTCTTATGAGGTGGCCCGTCCACTGGAGTCTTCTAGACTTTATTTCTTTAACTATGTTGGCGTCTGCGTATAACTCTTCTAACTCTTTGTTTGTTCTTATTCTATATTGTCCCGTTGCCCCATCCAGTAACGGGCCAAAGATTTTCCTTAGGATTTTTCTCTCCCAAACTCGCAGTCGCTCTTCGTTTGCCTTTGTTATTGTCCAAGTTTCGCTGCCGTACATCACTACTGGTCTTATAACTGTTTTATATAGATTTATCTTTGTTCGTCTTGTTAGTTGTTTCGATTTTATCAGGTCTCGAAGGGCGTAGCTACATCTGTTCCCAGCTTGGATCCTATTATTTATTTCTTGTGATCCGTTATTATATTCAGTTATTGTTGTTCCAAGATACTTAAATTCTCTGACGCGCTCAAAGTTGTAGTCGTCGATGGTGATGTTCTGTCCAATTCTATCTCTGTTTCGAATATTGCGGCTCGTGTACATATATTTAGTTTTTGTTTTCATTTATTTATAGCCCCATCTTCTCTGCTTCCTTCTCGAACCTGATAAAAGTTTCCTTCATTTTTATTCTTGTGTTTTCTATTAGATCTACATCGTCTGCAAATGCCAGCAGTAAGTTTGGTCCTTTTCGATGGAATATGGAAGTCCGTGTATCAATTCTTGCATTTCTGATTATGTGTTCTAAAGCTACGTTGAAGAGTTGTGGTGAGAGTGCATCTCCCTGCTTCAGTCCATTGTTAATCTTAAATGTCTCCGAGTACTGTTGCCCAACTCTTACCTTACATCGTAGTCCTTCCATACTCATCCGTATCAAGTTGCCAAGTTCTTGCATCGCTGTCCACAGTCTCATCCGGCATACTCTATCGAAAGCTTGTTAAAAGTCTATGAACATCTGATGAAGCTCTCGATCCCAGCATTTTTCCATTATTTGTTTTATAGTGAATATTTGGTCAACAGTAGATCGGCCAGGTCTGAATCCGCATTGATACTCTCCAATGATTTCTTCTGTGTACGATTTGGTTCTTTCTAACAGAATGTTTGCAAGGATTTTGTAGGTAGTATTAAGGAGCGTTATTCCTCAGTAGTTGTTACATTGCTTTTTGTTACCTTTTTTATGAATTGGTACGATAACACCTTCTTTCCATTCGTCCGGCATTGTTTCTTCCTGCCAAATACCTTGAATCAGCTTGTATATAGATCTGTATAGTGCGTCCCCTCCGTGCTTCAGACACTCTGCGGGTATAACATCGCTGCCTGGGGCTTTATTATTTTTAAGTTTTTTAATTGCTTGGGTTACTTCTTCATATGTCGGGCAATGGTCTTCTATTTCAGCTGTATGTACCTCTATATTTGATGTATTCATGCTAGCTCCACCGTTTAGCAGTTGGCAGAAGTATTCCTTCCAAATAGGGTAAAAACTGTTATAAATCTTTTTATTTTTTTTTCAGGATAATACATCTACAAATAATGAATACTAGCAGAGAAATCTTAAAATTTATATTATGATGGTTAAGTACTCATCTCATTTCACTTCTAAAGTTTTTCTGCTCGTATTCAACATTAATATGTATTATTCTGAAAAAAAAATTAAAAAGATTTATGATCAAACAGTTTTTACCCTGTCACCATGGGATATTTAAATTTTTCCCGCCATTCATCTGCCGTTGCTCATCTCGGCCGGTAAAACAGATGACTGTTTTACAGCCCAGTTCATTATGTCATTTCTATCAAAATAAACGAGTTCATTCATAGATGGCTCGGGTTTCGTTCAAAATACATGGTTGTGACTTTTCTCTAACCTTTTTTGTTCTAAGGTTTGCGTTCAGTTGCTTGTTTGTGGCGATCGAGTGAACACATAACGGTCGATATTATGTGAAACATGGATAAAACTGAAGTTCGAGCGGTTATAAAGTACTTTGTTTTAAAGGGCTTAACTCCTATAGATATTAAAAATGAGTTAGATTCTACTTTAAAGGATTCCTTTCCTTCGTTTTCGACAATAAAAGAATGGACTACTGAATTCAATCCTGATCGTATATCAGTTCAAGATGATGAGCGCTCGGGATGCCCAAAAACCGCTACAACTGACGAAATTGTCAAAAAAAATTCACAATGTCATACTTCATGACCGCCGACTGAAAGTACGAGAGCTTGCTGATATAGCAAACATCTCGATAGATCGTGTCCACTACATTTTACTTGATGTTCTTGGCATGAACAAGCTTTTTACGCGATAGGTGCCGCGTTTGTTAACAGTCGACCAAAAACGCCTTCGAATGAACACTTCCCAAGAGAGTTTAGACTTATTCAGATGCAATCCTGCTGAGTTTCTTCGACGTTTTATAACTGTAGATGAAACGTGGATTCACCATTACACGCCAGAAATAAAGCAGCAGTCTAAACAGTGGGTGGGGCAGGTGAGACTGCGCCAAAAAAAGCAAAAACGGTTCCGTCTGCAGGAAAAGTCATGGCAACAGTTTTTTTAGCATAAATTTTCCGCTAATACAAAAAATATATTCTTATTCTACATGTGATTTTAGTCTTATTCCATCAAAAAACAGGCGCTGGCATATTTTGTAATTTTTAAGACAAAATAGAATTTTCTTGCCTGTTTAGTACAGGGTGAGTCAACGATTGGATGAAGTAAGTTTGTGCCTTTTCGGTGAATTTTACAAAGAAACTATATTTATTGTTTGACTTTACAGGGTGAGCCAAAAAACTAGGACAGCATAAAGTTGTATTTTTTTAAATAGAACACCCTATATACGAATCATATTTTCGATTTAACTTATACTTTTAAATCTTTTTTATTAAGGGTTTACTATAACAAAACTTCATAGTTTCTGAGATAATTAAGTTGAAAAAAAAAGTCACATTTTCAAGCATCAATTCAACCCTAAATAACGTTTTCAATTTTGTGACAAATATATTCAAATTTAGAATTTAGCAAGGCCAAGGACAAGTTAACATAATTTTTACCTAATATTTGCAATAAAAGCTACAGGGTGTTGAACACATCGGCTCAAATTTGAACAAGTTTAAATGAATAAATATTTTTTTTTTTTAAATGGTACACCCTGTATATTTTTATGTTATTTAATAGAGTAATAAAAACCCTAAAGGTTTTGTCCAATATATCCTATACCTATTTATAATAGTTTTTGAGATATTTTAGTTTTTCTTATTTTCCATACTTTTTTACAGAAATAGTCTTCATTATCATAGTAGCCATGGCAAAAACAATGTAAAAGAACATTTTTCTGTGTGTCAAATTTATAACCGCAATCGCTTCTTTTGGTTTTTATGTAGTGTAGTTTGGTTTTTTTGCATTCCTTTTATATTGTAAAATGAATTTTCTAAAGAATGAGTTAATAGATATAATTTATACAATAGGAGAGGCTCAAAAAAATTGCCTTCTTGCTCAAAGAATTTACAAAATGAAGTATCCTGTTCGACGCCAGCCTAATACCCATACTTTTCAAAACTTAATCCAAAGATTTGATTCTTCTGGTACTGTTGATTATCCAAAACGTAAAGTGGTCAACAAACCAGTAACTAATGAAGAAAAAGAACTACAAGTATTGTTAAATGTTCAGGAAAATCCTTATATTGGTAGCCGCCAGTTAGCAGCATTATGTGAAACATCACAATCCACCGCTAATCGTACTACCAAGAAATATAGGTATCATCCATATCACATGGAATTACACCAAGAATTGCATGGACAGGATTTTGAAAGTCGTGTAAACTTTTGTCGTACAATAAATGCGGAGATTCAATTAAATCCAAATTTATTATGCAAGGTAATTTTTAGTGATGAAGCTACTCTTAGAAGTAACGGTGCCGTAAATAGACGCAACATGCATTATTATGCCACAGAAAACCCATTTTGGATTAGAGAGGTGCAACATCAAAACCACTGGTCATTAAATGTTTGGTGTGGTATTCATCATAATCGAATTATTGGACCCCACTTTTTTAATGAACCACTAAATGGCCATAGTTACCTGAACTTTCTACAAGAAGAACTACCCCAACTGCTTCAAGGTCTCGATAGGGATGAGCTTGACAGTATGTGGTTCCAGCACGATGGTGCGCCTCCGCATTACCATCGTGAAGTTCGTGCGTTTTTGGACCAACGATATCCGCAAAAATGGATTGGACGTGGGGGTTTCATTGAGTGGCCACCAAGGTCTTGCGACATCACCCCATTAGATTTCTTCCTATGGGGTTATATTAAAAATAAGGTGTATGTTAATCCACCAACAACAGTGGAATATATGCGAAACAGGATTAGGGATACCTGTAGAACAATACCGCCACTAATTTTGTCCAGGGTCCGAGAAAATCTGCAAAAAAGACTAAATTGGTGCATTGCACAAAAGGGTCGTTTATTCGAACACTTATTAAAAAGAAATAATTAATCCCAGTATTTAATAGGTAATTTTTTTGTTTCAATTTAGTATAAAAGTAAATATGTATTTGCCTTGTCGGTATTGTTGTGTTAATTTTTTCACATTATGTTTAATTAAACTATTGCCGTTGTAATATAACGAATAATGTATTTCATCATATTTAACCACATTCTGTTTGTTTCTGTAGTTTCTTTTTATTATTTTACATGGCTACTATGATAATGAAGACTATTTCTGTAAAAAAGTATGGAAAATAAGAAAAACTGAAATATCTCAAAAACTATTATAAATAGGTATAGGATATATTGAACAAAACTTTTAGGGTTTTTATTACTCTATTAAATAACATGAAAATATACAGGATGTACCATTTAAAAAAAAAAGATATTTATTCATTTAAACTTGTTCAAATTTGAGCCGATGTGTTCAACACCCTGTAGCTTTTATTGCAAATATTAGGTAAAAATTATGTTAACTTGTCCTTGGCCTTGCTAAATTCCAAAATTGAATATATTTGTCACAAAATTGAAAACGTTATTTAGGATTGAATTGATGCTTGAAAATGTGACTTTTTTTCTTTAAACTTAATTATCTCAGAAACTATAAAGTTTTATTATAGTAAACCCTTAATAAAAAAGATTTAAAATTATAGGCTAAATCGAAAATACGATTCTTATATAGAGTGTTCTATTTAAAAAAAATACAACTTTATGTTGTCCTAGATTTTTGGCTCACCCTGTAGAGTCCTAAATATTTTTAAAATCTGCGTAAAAATAAACTGTATCAAACAATAAATATAGTTTCTTTGTTAATTTCACCGAAAAGGCACAAACTTACTTCATCCAATCGTTAACTCACCCTGTACAAAAAATTTTTGTCCCAAGCTTAAATAAACTATTCGGTTTTATTAGAAAAGTGGCCCATTTTTCTACTCAAATTGTTTAATAAAAAATTTAGCGTAACTTTTCCGCTCATACAAAAAATATATCCTTATTCTACATGTGATTTTAGTCTTATTCCATCAAAAAATAGCTGCTTGCATATTTTGTTATTTTTAAGACAAAATAGAATTTTCTTGCCTGTTTAGTACAAGTAAAAAGAAATGGAACAAACATCAAAAGCTACGACAAGTATCAAATAACAACCACCCAGGAATTAATTTAAAAATAACTCCACTGGGACGTCGATATCACAAAATTGCTAAGTAAATCTACAATCAATAAAATTATTGCAATATAAAACATCTCCTAATTTATTAGTCTAGAAGTAGTTTTTAGTTTCGAAGTAGTTACTACTGTTTTACATTTTATAAAATATAAAAATAACCAAACGTAATGATATTATATATTGCTTAATATCACTCAAATATGAAAATGACTCATTTTTTAAATTTATTATATACGTAGAACCTAAAGAGGTATCGAGTAAACAAACCTCTTGAAGGTACTATTATTCAAATAATTAATTGATAGAGAATAATAATTATGTTTTAATCTAAAAAATATTCCAAAATATCAGTTTTTCTAATCTTAGCATATGGTATTGATAATATAGACTAAAATAAACATACATCTTAATGTAATGAAAACACTTAATGTGGAATTTTGTCGTTTCACATTTTTTTAAAGTTCCGAAATGTGGGAAATACCTAGGAAGGTTCTCTTTTTTTGCGTCTAAATACGTTTACTGTTGGACATAGGCTTTACCAACTGTCTTCGATGCTTTTTTATCTTGTGTTAGTCCGAACCAATTTTTACCTGCAATTTTCTGCAATTTGAAATCTTGAATTTTTGGCGCAAAAGAAATCTTAATATTTTACGATGTAAAATATAACATATTATTACAAACTATACACGCCTTACCAAATCCTGGCAATAACCTGTAAGGTACCTCAGTTCAGACTTACCTAATGTTTTTCCTAATGCTGACTGGAGTCTACCTATACGCTAGCTCATCTCAGGGTAGATTCGTTGTTTTTATATTTTTCCACTATTCTTAATATATTGCCTGTGTAAGTTTTATAAATGTCTAAATCGGGAAAAAGGCGCCACCAAATTTTACTTTAAAATTTGTCCTAATGATTATACTACGAGCAATTGTAGTAGAGAAAACTTGGAAAAGAACAAATAATTAATATGTCATATCCGGGTAAATAAATCACTGAGTTTAACTGCTTAATAGTATTCTAATTTAAGATTATAGGAAATAAAACCAATTCAATAGAGGCCAATACATTTATTCCTCATGGTATACCCCTTCCCAGATAATAAGGACAACCCCTGGAAAAAGTTATCACCAGTGTGAATTACTGCAAGCTCCTCTAATGGGGCTATCTAATAGAAATGCGATTACAAATGGTTAATTGCAATAAAATAAAAAACTCTGTTGACGACTGAGTCGAAAGTTATTGACTTTCTATGACGTAGAAAAAGTGAAAATTAAAACAAATGATAGTAAGTTAAATTTGACAGTATCCTGCACAGTGAACGGCAAACCGATCCAAAAAGTAAACAAATCAATTACTATACTTGGAAGGTTTACGTCGATATAGCCTAGTCATGGAAGATAAAAAAACACTCTCTATTTTAAACTAGACTATGAAGTTCCATAAGCCCAACAATGCAGGAGACTATCAACTTTGCAGTAATAAAAAAAAAATTAGCAATATCAAAAAAAAATACAAAAATGTCTGCAAAGAGAAAGAATTAGAAAATTGATAATGAAGAACAGAAATATAAGCAATAGATAATTACACAAAAAAGTGATAGATAATTACAAAAATTAGATCATAGAAATCAACTTATAACTGTCGCTCAAGTGATTAAAATCTTAACAAAATTTTGCTGAAAAGTATGTTACAATTTTGTACAAAATAACTAGTTTCCAAAATATTGAATTGTTAAGCAATTAAAATTTTCAATACATTTATCATTATAATATTCATTACTTTAAACAAGTATTAAATGGTTAATTGGCCACTCTGGGACTCTAACAGGAAACAATAATAATAAAAAACCTCAATTACAGTAGGGTATTGTAAAATAAAACCGTTAAATTTGAGGTTGTAGCGCCACGGAGTCGACTTCGTTTCACTTTACAAAGTTTACTGGTTCGCCGCAGAGATTAAGTGATATGGTAAATTTAGCAAAAGATAAATATAATTAGAAAATATTAAAGTCCAAATATGTGAAGTCTATTAATTAAAAAAATTCAAAATCATGTACAGAAGAATCCCTTACCTGTTAGCCCTCTAGGTAATCGAAAAGGAAACTTTGCTCAGAGAATTGAACGATTTAAAATACAGGTTTAATATCCATCAGGCTTAACAATCAGAAACTCTCGTGTACATTATCTTTGGCTAAAATTAGGCACTTAGCTGAATCACTTTCAAACAGGGGGTTAAACAAGGTCTTTGACATAGACGGCTCAGCAGAAAGGACGTTGACCTGGCTCAATACGGAGATTGTTCCATTTAGAGGCTCACAATCCCAGAAGTGCAGCACGTTAAACCAAACTGCATATTACTTCCCAAAATGTACATTATAAAATTTCATCCAAAAGAAACAAATACTGAAAAAATCTAAAGACAAACTGAACTTCTCCTAAAATGTACTGAAGTTATCCCAAAGACCCTAAAATAAAGAAATAAAAATTCCTGCTGAATCAGTCGTACAAAAGGCCTACGCAAAGCCTAGCTAAATTTTGCTTAAATACAAAAACTGATTGTTTCAAAAGAAATATGTACACATCTCGAACTCAAGAAAATGGTGGCATCTGATAAAACTTAAGCCGTTGTTTCTGGGCTGGCTGAAAAAACATAATCGGCAAACTGGCTGTAGGGTGAAACGACCAAATCACCAAAAAAACGTTTGCACCCCGACTTGGTTTCGTCACTTTAATCGGCCATTTATGACCAAATCCCTTAACTTGGAAAGTAGTAAAACTAAACTACTTCTTCTCGCTCTTGCGTCAGATAGCCAAAAGAGAACGATTTTTCTCAAATCATTCGCACATTCCTTTCAATGGAAATTACCAAAAAAACTTAATAAAAAAAAGTCTATCAAAAATCTATCCAAAAAAAATAACCTTATTCTCAAGGCAATAATCTCGAATCCTTTAAATTTATCATACAATTTTAATCTGGCCAGTACTGAAATCAGAGAGAGACAACCAATATCTTAATAATCTAAACTGCCTCGTCCTACAAAATGAATATCCTATGAACAAAGTACTTTACGGATTTAAAATATTCAAAAATGAAATCCTATTAATTCGAATTAGTTCGAGGGTCTATTTTCATATATTATAATTACCAAAAATTCTTACTAGTAAGGTAGAAGGAAATAATCTACTAATAAACTAAAAACAACATAATGAAAAAATCGATTTTAACCTATTTCGAATTTAGCATTTCGATATATTCAAAAGATGTGCCATCTTATAGGCAACCCTAAAAACTTTTCATGCAATCCAGTGGACCTGACTATTTATCTGAAACAGCTGATATGTGACAATAAATAAACATTTTCTGAAAAAGAAAAATCAACAAGAAAACAAAAAAAACACTGTTTATATTTATCCAATCATCATAAAAACACTTTACCCAATCTGTGATACATTGTCTCGAGAAACCAAACGAAAATTTACAATTACAGAAGTAGGTTAAGTTTAGATGTCAATCAAAATTTTAAAATGTAAACAAAAGGAATGATCTAAATATAGATGAAACCAATATTAATGAATGAAAAACAAAAGGTAATCATTAGTTTTATAGTAGAAAACATCGTTTACTGTAAATTCACGTTTCAAGTTATGCATGTCATTGACAACCTTTAAAGAAAAACGTACCAAACAAAAATTTATTTATTACTTTAGTAATCTGAACCTGTAATTTAATGTAGAAAAATGTAAACGAAAATATTTATTATTTAAGATCAATTTTTAACCGTAACAATCCGTTGGACATCCATTATCTTTTGTTGAATATCACGACGTTTCGGCTAGTAGTTTTTTCTAGCCGTTTTCAAGTGAAACTAAATAAATCCCTTAGCTACATGACTATCTATACTAAAAGTAAATGCATTAGAGTGTGACTGAGATGGGTGCAGTCATTCCTGCTATGGCAAAATCTCATTTTTTATGCCGCATTTAGTTTTAGTTTACAATTACTAAGAAATGGTTTCCACACTTCTCTTATTTCTAAATGATGTATAACCGCGGCTTCTTTGAATTTCCATTTTTTTCAATGTTGTTCTCGGTGTAGCATTTTAGCTTCAGACCATTTTATGTGGTGTCTATGAGTCTAGGCATGGTTGGCGGCACCAAATTTTTCTGTTTCTCCTCGAGATGTGCATTTTTGGTGTTCTTTGATCGTTGCGTCAAGATATCTGTTTGTTTCGCCAATGTAGGAATTGCCACATTCACATGGTATCTGAAATACACAGTTCTTCATGTCTCTTTGAGTTATTGGTTTGACCCTAGTGAGCCGACTGCTCAGAGAGTTATTTGAATTGAAAACAACGTTGATCTTATATCGTTTTCCTATTCTTCTAACTTTTTCTGAAATGCCTTTAACATAGGGGATGTTCAATACTGGTTTACGTTCTTCATTCGTTGTCGATATTGTCCTATTTCTGCATTGTTCAAGAAATTTATCCACTAGATATGCTAGATATCCGTTGGCTGTCAGATCATTTTTAATGTAATCTATCTCTTTCATCAAGTTCTCGTTGGAGTTGCGGAGAGTTAAGGCTCTATCTACGAGATTTCTTATAATTCCTTGTTTGGTGTTGTTGGTGTGATTTGATGAATAATTAAGGTATTGTCCTGTGTGCGTGGCTTTTCTGTAAACCGAAGTTCGAATTTGTCTGCCATTTCTTTCAACCAAGACATCTAAGAATGATACTTATTTTCTACTTCTTTCGTCATGGCGAGTTTAATAGTTGGGCTGATATTGTTGAGATGAAAAAGGAAGTTCCGAGGTTCTTCGTCGTTTCCATTCCAAATAATGTATGTAAATAATAGATGTCTTGGTTGAAAGAAATGATAGATAAATTCGAACTTCGGTTTACAGAAAAGCCACGCACACAGGAAAATACCTTAATTATTCATCTAATCACTCCAACAATACCAAACAAGGAATTATAAGAAATCTCGTAGATAGAGCCTTAACTCTCTGCAACTCCAACGAGAACTTGATGAAAGAGATAGATTACATTAAAAATGGTCTGACAGCCAACAGATACCCAGTATATCTAGTGAATAAATTTCTTGAACAACGTAGAAATAGGACAATATCGACAACGAATGAAGAACGAAAACCAGTATTGAACATCCCCTATGTTAAAGGCATTTCAGAAAAAGTGAGAAGGATAGGAATACGATATAAAATCAACGTTGTTTTCAAATCAAATAACTCTCTGAGAAGTCGGCTCACTAGGGTCAAACCAACAACTCAAAGAGACATGAAGAACTGTGTATATCAGATACCATGTGAATGTGGCAATTCTTATATTGGCAAAACAAAAAGACCTCTTGACGTAAGGATCAAAGAACACCAAAAATGCACATCTCGAGGAGAGAAATAGAAAAGTTGGTGCCGCCAACCATGCCTGGACTCATGGACACCACATAAAATGGTCTGAAGCTAGAATACTACACCGAGAACAACATTGGAGAAAACGGAAATTCAAAGAAGCCGCGGTTATACATCAGAACCCGAGTTGTTTTAGTAAACCATCTTTAGATATAAGAGAAGTGTGGAAACCACTTCTTAATAATTGTAAACTAAAACTAAATGCAGCATAAAAAATGGAATTTTGCCATAGCAGGCATACTTTTAGTATAAATAGTCATATAGCTAAGGAAATTATTTAGTTTCACTTGAAAACAGTTAGAGATAACTACTAGCCGAAACGTCGTTATATTCAATAAAAATAAAGAAAATGGAAGTCCAACAGATATCTACTTCGCAAGACAACAAGTCTAAATTCCATCGACTATCAGTTATATAGATTACGGCTCCGCTTAAGCAACACTATACACTTGCCACTACAGTCTACTATAGACACTCTAGCAGAATTCAGAGCCGAAGCAGATTTATCAATAAGAACACAGAGACAGAAAAGAAAAATTATCCGATTAAAAGAGCCATCAAAAGCATCACTAAAGAAACCGCGAACGGAGGAGCCAGAAGTCGTACACAACTTATCTGACAAAGTTTTGATACCAGCCGCCAAAAGTGTTTTAACCAAAGGTTTTAATTTTGCGATAGAACCATTACGTATTTCAATCGATAACATAATATGTGGAGTTGAAACAGCTCTTACCATCTTAAACAACGACACAGCAGAAACTATCCTCCAAAAAATTTCAGCCGTTTTGCGCAAAGCAAAACCTCCAAATTCTATCTGCACAAAGATACCTCGATCGTAAAAATTCCAGCTGACAAAAGAAATTCGACAGTGGTCCTAAACAAAACAGACTATCATGAAAAGATGATCGTCCTGCTAAACGATCCACAAACGATACCATTTATCTAGAAAAGACCACCAAAACATTGATCAGAGCATCTCCACTTACCGAAGAAATAAAGAAGATCACACCAAGAGAAAAATCATCCATATGTCCTAAACTTTTTGGCTTACCCCAAATACACAAGCCCGAAGCCCCCTTGAGACCAATTGTAAGCTCTGTTGGCTCTCTAAATCAGGCCCTAGCAAAACATCTAGCCACCATTCTCAAACCCTTGGTCGAAAAAATGGCCTTCTACCTTAAAAAGTCGCAACATTTTTGCGAAATAATAAAAAAAATACGTTTACAAGAAAAAGAATGTCTAGTTAGTATCGACGTAACATCACTTTTCACGCAAATACCAGTCAAAGAAGTTCATTCTGTAATAGAAAACAAATAAAATCTGCCAAAATATATCATCAAATTAGCTAGACACTGTCTTGATAACACCTATTTTACTTATGAAGGCCGACGATATAAACAAGTCGAGGAGCCCCGATGGGATCGCCGCTATCTCCTGCACTCGCTAACTTATTTATGGAAGACTTTGAATCAAAAGCTTCAGAGACCTCTTCACACAAACCACGGCTGTGGCTGCGTTACGTAGATGACACATTCGTTATCTGGCAACATGGAGAAGAAAATCTCAAAATTTTCCTAAATCACATAAACAGTATACATCCAAAAATCAAATTCACCATGGAGACAGAACAGGAAAGAAAACTACCGTTTCTAGATATCTTACTAAAAAGAAAAGAGGATGGCTTACTTTCGCACATTGTCTACAGAAAGCTCACTCACACCAACAGATACCTCAATGCCGATTCACATCACCCCCCCCCCCTAAATATTTGCAGTAGTGAAATCACTTGAGTTTCGATCGCAGTCCCTTACAGATCAAGAAAATTACCACAAAGAGATGAACATACTGCAAGACGCCCTAACTAAAACGATTATAAAAAAGAACATATAAACAAGGCTCTAAAAAACACACGCTTGGTCCCAAAAAATTTGCGAAAGCAAAGAGAATAGCTCCAGAGCTTTTGCTCCTTATGTAAGAAGCACCCACAGATAAGATCGCAAAAATTCTCAGGAAACACAACATTGGAACCATTTTCACCACAGACCTTAAAGTAAAAGATCTCTTGCCAACACCTAAAGAAAGAATCCCTCCAGAAAACCAGGGAGTATTCGAAACTCCATGCGGAATATGCAGCTCATCTTACGTAGGCCACACCAACCGTAAAATAAGCGCCAGAAGAGATGAATATATAAACGCTGTCAAGCAAAAAACAACCTTTTCTGCTCTGGCCCAACACTGGTTAAACACAGGACATAAAATAAATTTTCCAGGAACAAAAATGCTATCGAGATGTGAAAATCTGTCCACAAGAGTTATAAGGGAAGCCATTGAAATTGCAAAGAGGCCCAACAACTTAAATAGCAGAGATGATAGCCAGCGAGTGCCTAATACTTGGAAAAATCTATTTACAAAACATCAAACAGTACCACTTAGTAACAAAATAGATTAGAACTCGTCTGACGTACACACGGGACCGACAGCACCCTATCGAACTGGCGCCATACAGTGAGCTTTGAGAATGAGATTTCACCGAAACGTCAGCTGCCTTACAGTCCTGAGAGGGACACAGCACATACACGGGATGCCTGAAAACCTTCGATTACACATCACACCCGTGAGAATATCGGACATAACATATATAATAAGGACTCTAAGACAGCTGACGTTTCGGTGAAATCTCATTCATTATGTTTAAAGCTCACTGTACGGCATTCGTGTGCGAACTGACGCTTGCCACTCGAGTGCTGTCGGTCCCGTGTACATGTGGGGTATGTTCGTTGGTCGGATAATTCTAGCCAATCAGGTTGCGAGTCCTGCTGCGTGTCATCGACTCTGTTGTCAATGTTTGGGGTGGTGTTGCTAAGTTGTGATCCGTTTCATTACAATCTACTACTGGTTGATGTTTCGTAAGGAGATTAGGCAATCGCTGGCTATCGTCTCTGGCTATTTAAGTTGTTGGGCCTTTTTGCAATTTTGATGGCTTTACTTTTTGCTTGACAGCGTTGATATGTTCGTTTCTGATTTGACCTACGAAACATGAACTCCATTTTCCGCATGAAACTTCGTATACTCCCTGATTGTCTAAAGGAATTCTTTCTTTTGGTGTTGGCAGGAGATCTTTTACTTTACGGTTTGTGGTGAAAATGGTCTCAGTGTTCTATCTTTTAAGATTTTTTGCGGTTTTTTCTGTGCTGCTTCTGACATAAGGAACAGAATCTTTGAAGCTATTCTTGTGGTTTTCGCGATTTTTCGGGGCCAAGCGTTTGTTTTTTAGAGCCTTGTCTATATATTCATATAGAGTACCATTAATGGAGAGCATCATAGAATCATGATTGTTGACTTCTTCATTCCTCAGTTGAATGATATTGATGTGACAGTGGTTTGGTTTCAACAAGATGGAACAACATGCCACACAGCTCGCAACACCATCAATTTCTTGCATAAAACATTCAATGAGCGCATGATTTCGCGTAATGAACCTGTGAACTAGCCTCCGCGATCATGTGATCTCACATCTATGGACTACTTTCTTTGGAGATATGTAAAGTCACTAATCTATGCCGATAAACCACAATCGTTGGACAACTTGGAAGTCAACATTCGTCGCGTAGTTACTGATATACAGCCCCCGGTGTTCGATTCGACTTCCTGATTGCGCCTCACTCGAACTAGCCATGGAGCTCATATGCCCGAAATCATATTTAAACAGTAATGGCCTACAATTATTTTTTAAATAAAGCCAAAACCATAGCTATTAACATTATTTATACGTATTTTATTTTATTTTAAAATTGTGTACATCTAACAAAGCACCGTTTATATATATATATATATATATATATATATATATATATATATATATATATATATATATATGTAATGGAACAAATGTTAATTATTTTTCATTGTTCAATGTCAACTATATTCTGTTAAAATAAATAATTAAATAATCACTCTGTGAATAGATATCCCGTGGGAATAGGGTAGTTATATTTTTTTATCACTATCCACGAAAGTCTAAAGGAAAAATAAATCAGTATCGAGCTTAACTTTTAGTATCTTTGTCGTTTAAATGTTTTCTTAAAAATATATTAACTCAGCAAATTTATGAAGTCATAAAAATAAAAGACCCTTTCTAAGATTTGGCTATAAATCTGTCGAAATAATCCTACTCTGATTATGTAAGCAAAACCAGACGTGTTAAGGGTAGTTTTTAACATATGGTATATGAAATACCGTTAAAATGTATTAAAATATTGAACGGTTTTCCCATTATTAGGAAATAAAAGAATAATCAAATAAACTCATTAAACTGTAATATAACGTTTGATCTGTGAAAGGAGGTATGTAGTATCTGTTTTTCCTGATTGCAAGAATGCTTTAAATACCAGCAATAGGAATAAAAAGGCACTCAGGTTTTTTCACAGACGTTGTATTTTCTTATTCCTTTAGTTATAGAAAGAAATAGAATAGTTTTATTAATTGTGTTTATATAAAAATTATTATTAAAACGCTCAGAGGTAAATTCGGGAATCAAGCATCCGGTATAGAATAGCTAACGTCCTCAGCACGTAACGATCGAATCCTTCGAACTTTAAGGGAAAGAAATTGACGTTTCAGGGTTCCATCGGGTAATATGGGTACAAACGGGAATCAGAGGGGTGTCGAGGGGTGTAAGTTTCGAAGACACTCTTTTAAGGAATAGTAAATGTCAGTTAAAATTTGAATATCGTTAGAACGGTACCGTGAGTACCAGTGCCGTAGAATAATTACGTCACGGGTATAATCGTCGGGGAAGAAGGTTATCTTTGTTTAATTTAGGAAATTAAGGAATTATCATGTGTTATTTTAGTGGGACATTTCGCGATTTTCATTCGGTTCGATTAAGTAATTTAAATAGCTGTTTTTTCGCGTTTTATTTCTTTTTTTGTTTAATATTTTATTAATCTATTTATACGTGTTTTTTCAAAATTGAGTTTTACGTTTTTGGTTAAAATACCGACCGAGAAGAGAATTATGTTAGTTTTTCATAATTGTTATTAGTTTTAAGTTTCTCACTGTAAATAGTTCCTTTTTTCTATTTATTTTTGTTAAATAGATTTAAGTGTTTTGAGAAACTTGTTTTGTTCAATTTAAATAAAACCTTCACGCGAATTGACTTGCGGGCGCACTGTTGCGAGACCTACAAAACAAGAGATGTCTACTGGCCAACTAATTTTGCAGCCTTTCCTGAGTCCTGAAGATCTGATTCATGGTTGTGGTAAGCTTTAATAACCGTAGTGTTTGGTACTAAAGCTGCAAGAGAGAAGTTGAACGACCAGACTTCCAGAGTGTCTTTATTACTGTGATATTTAATTGTAGGTTATTAAAATAGTTACTAATTAATATGGGACAAAAAATGATTATAGATTAAATGATTAACGCTACCTCAATATGTCATTAGCAGGAGTCTATAATCAAATTCTGTCATATATATATATATATATATATATATATATATATATATATATATATATATATATATATATATATATATTGCTACTTATCGTTGTTTTGTGGATATTTCATCTAGTTGATTTCAACCTTTATTTAACGTTATTAGCATCGTTGTTTAGCACGACATCTTCTTTACAATTTAACGTGGTTTACCAAGCAAAATGTAACGCGTAACGCTTGGTAACAACTTTTTTACGCGTTGATAGTGTGTTTACTAGATATCTTCTAAATATAATGATATAACACTTAATTAGTTATAAATTAACAACATACAAAGCAAAAAGAGCACGTTTCTCTTTCTTTATTTCAATTTCTCTTATTTTTGCCACAGAATCTTATCTCTAAAATAAAATAAGTCTATATTTTTTCAGTCTTATCTAAGTTTTATTGAAAAAATAACATATTAATGAAATATAGCTGGATTTATTCCACGCAACCAATGATTTGCGCCTCGTAGTCTGTTATCCACAATGGTATTAACTTCATTTTTAGATTCAATTTCTTCTCTTAAAATGTCCATCATTGAGTCGTTTAATACCAGCTTAGCATCTTCAACTTCTTCCTCTTGCTTAGCCAGATGGTTTCCAAGCGGTTTGAAACTGTATCTTCCCAAAGTCATATCGAAAAATTCATGTGCATTTATTTTCTTTTGGAAAAATACATCGGAATCTTGAATTGTCTTTATACTAATAGAAAAACTATCTGTAACATTTAGTTTTACATAATCTAAGAAAAATGAAGGTAATCTCCGTGCTATGTCATCCAAACTTACAAAAAATGCTAACGTTTTATAGTACTTTAAAGAAGTTTTGATATTTTGATCGAAGGTTGTTACAAAATACCTTCTAGTAAGCCCCAAAGTCTTCAATAAACTGATCACTTGAAAAACATAGTCTTGTTGCTTCATGTCTTTGACGCGTAAGATCATGGAAATCATTCCAGCCTTCCAAAAGACATCGTAAATCATCTCCATGGGTATATCGTCGTGGATGTCACCCAAAGTTTCTTCAAAAAGATACATTTTCAATACCGCATTTTGAATATTGTTTATGTTATCTGGTGTCAGCTTTAGGGTACTAGTAGTTGTATCTATTTTTACGCCAAATTCCTTTTCTATTCTCATATTCATTGGTTCACATATCTTGTTGATAATAATGGGATGTTTGGTCAAAATTGTTACGTCGACGCTGTTAACTGCTTGGTTCCAAATGCCAAAGTTTCGGTTCTCTATAACCCTACTTATATGAGGTGGAACTTTATGATCATAAAGAAGCAGATGTCCGAGTTTGACTAACACATCTTCCTTTTTCAGTTTGTAGTTACCTCCGAGAAAACCCTCGCTCCAGTATTCGATGTATTTGATGAAATCTCTGTGAATATCAACTCTTTTGCTATCTTCAAGCGTGTTATTTACAGCATCATTAGTTGATTTTGAAAAATTTTTTAGCTTCTTCTGATGGGTGTAAAGATAGAGTTTTGGAACTGTGTGGGTGTTATCAGTGGAAAAGAAGAAATAAATATTATCATTATCATCGGAAGTGTTAATCAAGAGCTTTCTTCTGTTGCTTAGAGTTTTGGCAATAACCGGGATTTCTTTTTCTTCTCTACTGCATGGGCAGTCTTTCATAGCTCGGTGGATTAGATCTGCTTTAAGCTTAAACGATTGTTTCAATTCCGGTTGTGTACTGGCAGTTGTAAACAAAACGAATTTTTTATTTTCCTTATCTGTCTGAGTTTTTAGTTTAGCAATTTGAGAAATATATTTGGCGCAATTGAATCTCCCCTCGTCTAACGAGTCTATACCTTTGGCGTTATTTGATATATGTTTAAATTGAACGGCAAAGGTGGTGACTATACAAGGATGATCTGTGGTTTCTTTAAACTGAATTTCTACTACCGCATCACCGAAGTCGCCCCATTCTTTGTCATTGAGGCATATTTTGAAATCTTGTACGGTTGGATCAAGGGCCAGGGTTACTGCCCAGTAAGCGGCTACTGATGACGTGTACGTTTTATTGTGTCCTTCTTGGTTTTTGATGTTTTTGGGACGGTATTTCTAAAAAAAGAGTAAGAATTATTAAGAATGATAGTGGATTTTTGATATATTATAAAAAAAAGCACTGATCAATGTTAGAGCAAAAAAAAATACAAAAATTAACTGAATTAAGGATTGAATCCTTAAAGTTAGTAAGAGGAATCTGAAACTATTTAAAATTTTTCAGTCACTGTGGTAATAAAAAGGGCCCAAAACTTGATTTTTTACTTGTTATACTTATCAATTTAAATCCTAAGCCCAAATTCAACATGGTCTAACTTTAAAACCGGCCAAATTGAGAGTAGTGTATTTAAATTGACAAGTACGACAATAAATCAGACAACTCGTGAACATTCAATATTGAAGAATAAAACGTCGTTTCTATTTATTACTTAATGGTCAAAAATTGAAAATTTTGTTTATTTTCAGGAGACAAGTACCTCTTTTGTGGATTTCAAGGCCTGATCTCTAGTTTTTTTCCTTAATTATCCTATATATTGTATCTCACAGTGAACTGCCGCCATAGACATTGGAAAATTTTTAAAATTTGCCAGTTTATTAAAGTCAATGGGGGCAATTCTGCCAAAATATTGCCAAGATGGTGGCACTCCCGGTTTTACCGGAAGTTGATGTCTTCTTGTTTATTTTAAATGGAACTCCCCATATATTATTTCATTTTTAGATTTCACGTAAAATTATAGACATATTTCATACAACTCTGTTTATGACAAATTTTATGTCAAAAATGGCGTTTGCAGGCCTAAACATAACTATCAATTTCTTTTACATGAAAAACTTTATTATTTAATTGAGGTTGGTTTCCTTCAAAAAAGGGTGCTACTTTAGTGGGCTGTGTTGATATTTTGGTAATAAATAAATACAGGGTGATCAAAAACTAAGATTAAATATTGACTTGAAAAAATCGTCAAAAGTCAGTTTTTTTTTTAATATTAACCCTTTATTTTTATAATGTTCTCTTATTTAACATTAAAAATAATGATGACTAAAATATGGTCGGACTTGCATTGCCTTCATTTTTATTTTTACGATGTTTCAATTAGGTTGTATCTCTAATCGTTATCAGCCGACTGTTGTTGCCCAGTGTCTTTCTTTTTGAGCTATGGTTTCTTTCACACGTGGTAATTGAACGCGCCTACGGAAGTCGATTAGTACGCAAGCAGGGCCATGGTTATAAATGGAGGCCGTTTTGCCTTGATTTTTCACTTTTTCCTGGTTTTAGTTGCCAAATTTTTGCGATTCTGAGATGGAAAGTCGAAGATTATCCCGGTAATTTTGTTAAGTTTTGGTGTACCGTAACTTTCTCCAGGTTGGCAGTTATGCTTTTATTTTATGGGGATATACCTGGAGACAGGGATTTTAGGCAGTTTGTACGAGTCAATGAAGGAATCAGTCTGACCTCAGAAAATCAGGGTCCACCCTCGGGGTAGAAGAATACCCAGATCTACCCTCTGGGTCAAAAAATAACTTAGATCTACCCTCTAGGCGTGGGAAAATCCAGATCCACCCTCTGGGCACAAGGAAGTCCAGATCCACCCACTGGGTCGACTAACAACCTAGATCCACCCTCGGGGTAGAAACCAGTGCACCCTTAGGGATATCTTTATCAGTAAATAAAGAGTAGAACTAATAAAACTTTTTTTTTCAGTTTCAGTTGGCCCATAATTTTTTTTTTTAATTTTTACGGTTCTATGCAGCAAATAGTTGAATGGTAGACCCAAGCAACAACGTGTGGGGGGAGGGTTTCTGTGTTTATCCGGCAAAACTCAGTGGCGCCCTCTAAAAATACCCACCTCTTCTCTACGGCATAGGGGCTAGCTTGGCAGTTTGCTTGCTGGTGTCGCCTCTAGCTTTCGGCTCTGCTCTGCTCACACGAGATAATCTTTATTAGCGCCTTAAATCAAATACCAGTGTAGCAAGATAAGCTGTTTGGCATTATTACAATACAAAAATATTAAATTGCTAATATTTCAAGAACTGCAAATTTTTGGAGCATGCAACCTTATACAAAGTCGCCCTTATTTGTAATATTAAATAAGATAACATTATAAAAATAAGGAGTTTACGTTTAAAAAATTGATTTTTAGCTATTTATTCGAGTTAATAGTTTTTATCACTCTGTATTTATTTATTATCAAAATATCAACACAGTTCACCAAAGTAGATCCCCTTCTAGGAGGATACCAACCCAACTAAATAATAAAGATTTTCATATAGAAGAAATTTAAAGCTATGCTTAGGCCTGCAAACGCCATTTTCAGCATATAATTTAAAATATGTCAAAAACAGTTAAACTTAGGTATAGGGCATTACACATACATAGAATATGTCTATAATTTTGTGTAAAGTCTAAAAATGAAACAACATATAGGATGTTTTAATTAAAATAAGCAAGAAAGCATCAACTCCCGGTAAAACAGGAAGTACAACCATTTTGAAAATATTTTACCCGAAGTGCACCCATCGATTACGGATATCTGCCAAATTTTGAAAATTTTACATAATCTATTTTCCGAGAAAGCAATCGTCGCATTTCCTCGTGGGACACCCTGTATAAATCTACATTTGTTGACATATGTAATACAAATTATAACAATATTTTAACGAAGGTCTAGGAGAGTTTTGATGAGTTATTGTAGAAGTATTATTCTGATGAGACCTTATAGAAATATTGTATCTACAAGCCATTATGTATAGCAAATAACAGTGTTTAGCTTGTATCAGTGTTAAATAGTTATTAAAGGCTTGTTATTTATAGTGAAAATTGTTTAATTTTATTCGAACCAGTGAGAAGAATAAAGAAAGAAAATCGTTACACTATTATCAACAAAACAAAACTGGTGAACTAGAAGATTTAATTTCCATGGCAACTAGATCAGGTCTAAATCTTAGATCTTCTTAGTAGATTTGGCTGTTTGTTTTTAATATAGGCCAGTTTTAAAGTTAGAATATGTTAGTAGCTTAGGAAGTTAATTATCGATTTGTTGTTACCTCTCGGATGCTTTTGTAGTCACAAGGCTCTTTGAAGTCATCCACTGTTAAGTATCTATCAATTCCTGAAAAAAACTCACATATTAATAATTAAAAGTTTTGAAAAAGTCTCTATGTGTGTCTGTATGTCCAGTCTAATTTGGAAAACAATTAAATGAATGAGAAGGGAGGGTCGGTTATACAGCACGGCGTGAAATTTGTACACTGAGTATGAACAGTTATTTCTTGTAGATTTTGGGTCACTGAATTCGAAGTGCAAGAAACGCGATTTGGTCCTATACTTCAGGTTATGTATGATCGCGATATTTTTTTTCTAAAAAAACTATACATAGCATATTAAAGAACAAAGTGTCCGGGAAAATGTGGGAAATTTCGTGAATAAGAAAAAAACACGTGAAAGAAATTTTACAAGATCATATAAACTTTTTTTGTATATGCCTCCTCTTCGAAGATATGGGTTCCCAAAGAACTGCAATGGAATCAAGTTTTTTACACATAATTATTGAACCACCAGGTATATTTCAATTTTTTTTTAAATATTTTGTATGCCAGGTAAGACCTTTCTATCAACATTTCAAAAAAGTGTTGTGAATTACTCACAGCTGCAATGAAGGGTAATCGATATTCATAAGAAAAAGGTCTAGAATATGAAATACTTTGCTTTTTAGGCTGCGTTATCTAAAATGCAGGGTATTTCGTTGAAAATCAAGGTTCTTGAATTTAGGCCGTGTCAAATTGGAATTATTATCTGACGTTTCGCCTACGATGGCACTAGGCATCTTCAGGTATAATTAGTCCATGAAAGTAGAACACTGAATGATTATCGAGGAGCAACAGTCCGGTATTTATACCCGACTGGTGTTCAGCGAACCGTGATCCAGCGTTACAATCGATTTCCACGTATGATGTAGACTGTAACCTGTACTTTTATTATTATTATTTGAAAATTGATTCTCTAATTTTACGTTTAAAGAAATCAGACACTGATACTAGGAAATTAGTTTTTATTTTACATTAAAGTGTGACCGGGGCAATGCTGGTGTTCAGCTACTGCAGATTGTACAATTTGTTTCTTATTTATACATCTTTCATGTTCCTTAAGCTTAGTGGATATAGATCGTCCTGTTTCACCTACACACACTTTACTACAAGAGCAAGGTATCTTGTAAACGTCCTTTGGAGACTTCAAACATTGTCCAACTTTCTTAGATGTGTTGAAAATTGTATATAGATCGTCCTGTTTCACCTACACACACTTTACCACAAGAGCAAGGTATCTTGTAAACGTCCTTTGGAGACTTCAAACATTGTCCAACTTTCTTAGATGTGTTGAAAATTGTCCGAATGTTTGATTTTCGGAGCAATCTGGCAACCTTGTAGGTGATTCCATGTATGTAAGGCACGAACTTGAGATATAAAACTGGACTGCTCGTGTTCCATATCTCCCTTATAAAAAAAATGACCCCACCGTGTTCCGTGCCATTTGGTGCAAATAATTGTTCTGGCAACAATGAATTCCCTAAGTTTTTATGATATTGGTGAAAGTGCATTTTTGACATTGACTGAATACTTTTCATTTTAATAAAAATTTATTTTTTATTTTGCTGTTTTATGAATTTTATCACATTTTATGTAACGTTTTACTGAAAATTTCAAACAGGAATGTGAACTTTAAGTTTTTTTTGTATTTTAAAAAATGTGATTCTTCATCGTAAGACGTGCAAATACCTCAACTGGTAAATTGGAATTTATTTAATTGGTAAGTTATAAAGCATTCAATAATAATTATATAAAATTTTACCTTAGAATCAAATTGTAAATCTAAGGGTACCAAGTTTAATCTTATGGATATGATATATGATAATTATTAAATGCTATCAATATTTTAGTTTTCTAAGAGAAAAGAATCTTCAAATTCAAGAGCTGAAGCAAATTGGTCATGATCATAATTATTTTATACATCAGATAAGTAACTCTGTAAAGAGCATTTTTCTGGAAATTGTTTTATACAAGAAGATGAGCAAAAAGTTTGTGTTGTGCTTCTTACAAATAAACTGCCTGAAAAAAACTACGAAGCACTGTTTCATGTAAACATCTTGAAGCAACTAAACTTGGACTTAATAACATACACTGGCTCTACAAAAAAAAATCCTGAATTAGGTGTGCATTAACCAACAACAGTATCGTTTTACCATAAAGTTAATGTTCCACTGACATATAAAGCTGAATATCGAAACTGGTATAGTGTTAAAATTTAAAATGATAATACGTTTAAAAACCAATATGCCATATTAAAATAGAAATAAATGATTGCATATAATATGAAATTTTTCAATATTATTAAGGATGTTTGGAAATTACATAAATTTTACTTTTATGTATTTGTCTTGTCTAAAAATAAAATAATAACCTTTTGTTTGAATATGTTATTAATTAATAAAACAAAAATTCTTGATTTTAGCTCAGATAGGAACTTTGTGTCATGAAAATCCTTTGTCAAAGTAGTGAGAAGCTGCGATTGATTACCATTTCAAAAATTCAACTATAGGAAAGGTCAATTCCAGATCCTTAAACAGTTAAGTAAATTGAAAGTTTGACCTAGTGTAAAAATTAAAAATTGCTAGTAAATCTTTATGTATATATTTAGATTAAAAATGATTGTATTAATGTTAGAATTCTCTTGTATTTACAAGCTTCTTCATATTTAAAATGTCTTAATAAATATTGTTTTGTTTACAATTAAATATAAACTGCTTTAACACTATCCCCGTTAGAGTTTAATTTTTTTATAAAAAAGGTTTAGTATATAATGTTACTTTACTTCATTTAAATTAAAGCTCCGTTTTTATGAAGGAAATGTCAACATTATTATGAATGTTATTAACCCTATATAAATACCTAACATATCAGTTCCCTAAAAGCATCGAGGAGAAAATAATTTTAACAAAGACCTAATCGAAGCTATTTTTAAATGGTGTAATTTTCTTACTTTGCAATAGATATACTATATTAATTCATGATATAAAATTTTTAAAAATAAATGCCTCAATACTTTTTTTCGTTAACTTCTTATACTCTACGTCCGAATAAGGATGTTTCTAAATCAGATATTTCAAAAAAAAAAAATTAGTCTCGATTTGTTTTTGGCGCATATTTCACATTTTAGCTATTTTGCTCAATAACAGTTTTAATGTAAAAAATAAAATATATAAACAATCATAGAAAAAGCATTTTCATTTATTTATAAGAACTGACATTTCATGCTTGTTATCTAAAAATAATAAAATTGTTACATATTTACGCTGTTCCAAAGAAGTTAAAAAAAAATTCTTTATTGGAGTTGCTTTAAACAGAAAAATTATAATTTTGAGGAAACTAAAAGTAGAAATTCAAGTTAAATATTGTTTTACAGAAACAATTATGGGTCTTTTTTATTGAATATACTCGATTAACCTGTCAAATAAAACAAGGAAGCGCGATTTATTGTTTTAGATATTGTATAGAAAGAGATAGTTATTGTCTAAACCTATTAGTTAGAATTTTAGAATTGACATTCATACACGACACATTCACGCCAATGTAAGAAACTAGCAGGGAATTTTCATGAGCAGTTCAGTTTTATATCTCAAGTTCGTGATGTAAGGTAAGACAACACTCTTCGGAGGCCGAACATTTATGACATTTTTTTGAGGAGTTGGGTTTGTATATTTATCAATAGAATGTCCTATATCTTCAGCGCAATATCCGTTTCGTCTCAGAGCACTAGTCAGTTCTTATGTTTCTGATTTCTGTGCTTGTTCATCATGTATTGAAAGGGATCTATGAACCAAAGAGTTTATGACGGATTCTTTTTGATAAGGATGATGGTGTGAAGTTGCATTGAGATATCGATTTGTATGTGTTGGTTTTCTGTACACAAAATGTCCTAATTTGCCATTATCTTTCCCTTGTACTAGTACATCAAGAAAGGAAAGGGCATCCCTTGATACAGTTTCCACAGTTTCCAATTTCACATGATCTAAACCCAATAACCATGATTTTCAACTTGACCAAAGCGGTGAAAACTTTCATTCTTTACAGGGTATTTCTATAAAAAATAATACCTTCATCCTACTTTATTTATTTGACGCACCCTGTATAATTCCAAATAGTCTTAAAATATATACATTTGGCAATATTATATGGTGGTAATATAGTTTATTAATAAATTTTATCTACCCATAAAGTAGTAGGGAAGCAACGACAATATCTCTATGAAATTGAAAAATATTTCAAAGTTACCAAATACAAATGATGAAGTGACATCTAAATTTATTTTTCTATCCTTTTTATTAGGTTAAAGATTGCCTAATTAAATACATGACTACTGATTTGGCTTAGAGAATAGTGAATTTGATAGCTGTTTTGAATAAAAGGCATCTCTTTCTTTATATTTGTGTCAGAATCTCAGCATTAGGTTTAGTGTGTTTACTCTATTAAATAAAACTTACCTTGTATGGGCACTCGTCTACCCACTGGTTTAATTGCAGAATCTCTCTCCTAAAATATAAATTACTGCTAGTTTCTTGACAATATAATTTTCATAATAGGTTACACTTACATGTTTATCATGTCCATGTTTACCATGTCCATGTTTATCGGTCCCTAAAAAAAATATTTTAAAAAATATATTAGATCAAAAAGAGAGGAAGAAATGTTTCAAAAATATTTGACTCTTGTCAGTCCATCGTTATTACATCAAAGTTAAGGAACAGAGAGTACCAAAACTGACTAATTCGGAAGAGTATAAGCTCAATCTCATCCGAGAAGTTGAATACCTTAACCCAAGACTTGAAAGAAAAGTAGATTTATACCTAGCCTCTTGGGAGCTCAAAAAAGTTATAACAACTGCAGATGCAAGCAGCTGCCCATTGAAATATAAAAATATGCCTTGGTGAAACAAAGAGCTAGCAAAGCTCAAAGTTATATTACGTCAACTCTTCAACAAGGCAAAAAAATAGGACATTAGGAAAAATATAAAATAGCACTGAATTTAATAAAGAAGAACGTTCCAAAAGAAGAAGACAAATGTGTTAAAGGATAACAACTCGCTAAAAAGCAAAATAAATAGAGTCTCCTCTAACAAGATGGATTCAATCAAGACAAAGAAGCATAATAATCACTGCATCTATCAGCGACAGTGACCATAGTGAAAGTATGTCTTCAAAGAAGAGTGCTATCGATTTCGGGGTGGTTTTTGGGCATGGATTGCTTGCTGATCCAATTCATTGACTCATAATTATGTTGTCGACCTAGTTGTCACTTTCAGAGGCAAGACAGAAGGGACTATTACAAGCCTTATATAAACTGCCTTAAACCAAATTCGTAAATGGTGCATGGAGGAATATTGACAAAATTATCTTCATGCCATTCGTGAAAAGATGAAGACTTAATATGGATGCTTCAGATGTAAGTGGAATAATCCTGGTCTTTTCCAAAGAGCATAAATATTTTGGATAGAGAGACTAAAATATATGAAATAACCATAATAAAAAGACAATAGAGGCAAGCTGAATATCTCGGAGAATCTTTCGAAAAACCTGGAGTTTCAGACCGAATATGATCTTATGGTAATATGACACTATGATTAAACCCATGATCGCATATATCTTTTTAGTATGTGGGTTAAAGCTGCAGCAAGAAACAGCTCAAAGAAAGCGGCAAAAAGTACAGAGATGAAACTGTCTAGGAGTCACGGACGCTGTACCCTATAGTGGCTGAACATCCCTCTATTGTATGCGACTGTAATGAGAATAGCAACAACAAATGCCCTTAACGTATTCTAAATAAAATATCTCAAATCTGGAAATTTTATTGGGCATATAGAGAGTTTGGATTTCACTCCGATGAATGAAAAAGGGGTGGTGATACTAGATCATCGATGCTTAGGCCTCCATTGGGCCCTTTACATCCCACCATATCTCCAGGTTATTCGAGGTCGATCGCCTTTGTGAATCCAAGCAGCCTCGTTAGTTGAGCTTCCCAACTGCTTCCGGTAACAAAACTGTATCTCCGAAATATCTTTGCTTCAGTCCGTTGAGTGCTGGGCGCTCTCTGAGGATATGGCCAATATTTTTGTCCTCCTCCAAACATCATCTGCGTGTCGGGTCGTCTTCGACACCGATTCTATGAAGATGTCCCCTGAGGTGACAATGTCCTGTCAACAATCCCACCACAATTCGCAGCTCTTTTCTTCCCAAGGAGAGAAGCTCCTTAGTACGCCGTGCACTAGGCCCAGTTATATGTTTTTTAGCACACCTCATTCCAGGAGCTCCGCTCCACGATTCAATAAATTTGCTTTCCAGCAAAGATTTTAATTCCCTTTTGCCAATAGCAGTTGAGACAGGTAATATTGGTTGGGGTCCATACGGTTTCGTCGCTGAACCCAACTTTGCCAGATGGTTTGCTTCCTCATTCCCGCGTATGCCCGAGTGACCCGGGACCCATACGAGTCTGTCTGTGCAGTCTTTCCTTGTCATACTATTTAGTACATCCTTGCAATCAGACACCAGTCGCGAAGTCACGACACTGGACTTCAGTGCCAATATTGCAGCCTTATTGTCTGAGCATATATTTATTACTCTATTCCTGTCTATGTCTTTCTCACAAAGATGGGCACACTGTAGAATAGCATAAATTTTCACTATAAAAATTGTCGCACATTGTCCGAGAGGGTAGTACTCTCAGACTCCCGTGCTCTTGCCGAATACTCCGGCTCCAGCTCTTCCATCTTGTTGAGATCCATCAGTATACTACCAGGATCCATTTTTCGGAAGATTTTGTTTTCCTCAATCCCAATCCTCTTTACTTGGCAGAAATATCTCCAGGGAGAGGTGGGGTTTTAAAAACGGCGTCATATAATCTGTCCACATGGGGAGTGATGGACACCTCTCCACCACGCTTTCCCAGATACCTGGTCGCCGCCTGTTCCAATTCTAAGATGTCCCAAGCAACTGAGACGATAAACAATCTTCAGGGCCTCGTTCTTTATGTATAAGTAAAGAGGTGGCTGATTCACCAGGACTTCCCGAGCCCTGGTGGGAGCAATCCTCATCGCACTCAGTATTCCCACACAAGCCATTCTCTGAACTTTGTCAAGTTGAAGAATGTGTTTGCGCTTTGTTGTACTACGCTACCATACAATAGCGGCGTACGTTATCATGGGGCGGATTACCATAGTGTATATCTAAAATAGCATTTTAGGTGTCAGTCCCCATGTACACCCAAAGGCTCGTTTACAAGCCCAGAAAGCACAAATGGCTTTCTTGGTTCGAGCCTCAACATGATCATTCCAGCTCAGTCGTGAGTCCAAAATTACTCCCAGGTATTTAACTGTTCCCTTAAGTTGAAGAGTCCTTCCCACCAATGTAATTGTTGGAAGTCTCCCAATTTTTCTCTTTTTTGTAAAGAGTACTATCTCGGCCTTGCCTGGATTTATTCCGAGCCCCTCACCTTTTTAGTATGTTGGTTAAAGCTACAGCAAGCAGTAGCTCAAAGAAAGCTGGAAAATGTACAGAGATGAGACCGTCTAGGAGTCATGGAGGCTATACCTCATAGTGTCTGAACTTTCCTTTATTGTATACGGCTGTGATGAGAATAGCAACAATAAATGCTCTTAACGCATTCCAAATAAAAAATTTCAAATCTGGAAATTTTGTTGGACATACAAAAAGTTTGGATTTCACTACAATGAAATCCATATCGAAATAGATGAGTTTGACATAAACTATGAACTAGTAACGTATTGCTACCAAGCGAACGGAAAGGGATTATCTCGTTTAGAGTAGAGTTTCGTGGTATGACTTACTGATGGATGCAAGATAAACGATGGGGTTTAAAAGAGCGTATCAGGCTCAGGTTTCAAGTTTGCTAAATTCACGACGGTTGAATAAAAACCAAAGAAGGCAAAAATATATATATTGCAGCACTAAAACTTTTCAGGTCAAACACCGATGAGTCTAAGTTATCTTCGAACTGTAGGCAAACCTTTTAACAATTTGTTAGAAAAAACAGGATAATTCTGATGTGAGTGGCAGAGTACAAACTATATCTTTACAGAACACTGTCCTCTGAGATACCATCTTAAAATAAGAACGAAATTTATCGTGCAGCGCAAAACATCGGAACATCTGTGTGAATGCATGGCAGTGTGCTGTTTTCTGGAAGGCATTATCTTGATACCTGAAGAAGAAAAGCACGTATCTTTCAGAAAAATAATAAACTTCCTGAAAATTTAAATTATCCTGAGATTGTATTAGATTAGAATGAAGGACAAAAGATCTTCTATGTCTAAGTGCATCAGAGAGGCAAGAAAAGCCTTGACAACCTATCGGAATTTACAATTTACAGTCGTCATTAAATCCCACATCTCCTGTACATTCGATTTAATTAAGCGACTGCAATATTATATCAAAGTATTTCATATAAACACCTAGGTAAGGTAGTAGTTTACCTAGGCGACCATGGAAGAAATTTCGCAAGTGCCTTTTTATTTCTGCGATATTGTCTGTGATATGGTTCTTTGAAGATTTATATCAAAATAATAAGAACAGAGTAACAAAATTCAATAGCCAGAACACGTGAAATATCGAGGATTGAAAAATTATGTTGCTTGCCCTCAGACTAGTACTCAATTAGTGAGGAGTTGTCATAATGCTTTAAACAGCACCATGATCCTGGAATTGCGATAACAGGACTAGTGATTAGTGACTTTTATATTGAAACCATCATTTGCAAGATTTATCTATTTTTCATTATTATTATTATTACCTTTTTTGTTGAATAGAGGCTTGTTAATTTTCCTTAAATTCCTTTTGTGAGTTTTACTCCCCATATGGATGGTGTAGAAATCGATGTTAGTAAATTTGGAATTACATGTGCTACATTCAAATAATGGTTCGACATTTTTTCCTGAAAAAATGAAAGGTTTATATGCAATGCTTTATGACTTTTTTCACCCTATATGTATATACATATATATATATATATATATATATATATATATATATATATATATATATATATATATATATATATATATATATATATATATTCAGTTAGTTCAACAAGAACTTGTTGAAAACCTTAAAAATTAATGTAAAAACTTCTTGTTTGTGGCGACACGTTTTCGATTTAAAGGTGCGTATAAATATGGCGAGTCGAGCTCGAGTCGAGCTTCCAACGAACTGATCTTTGTCGGTTCGAACCCTTTTTCGCCGCCCGGCGGCAAAAGAGATTTATTGCATCTGGACGTTGTAAACCAATAAAGGGTAAAGAAAAAAAATATTTAAGTTTTGATTATTTTCTTTATATTCCGAAATGAAATGTAGTTAATTTTTTCTTATTTTTCAAATATTTAATAATGAATCCCGAAATCAGCTTATGTAGGGTTCAACATAACTGTGGTGCCGGGATATTAGAAATAAATCTAATTTTTTAAGTGATTTTATTTACATATTATCTCCTATATTTATAAATAAAAAATATACCTTTTTGTTGTACTTTTACAAGATCTATTAATAAATCTTGGAAATCAGCCTTTTCATGAGTTTGTGTTTTCCCGTTCACTGGCCATTATTACAATACCTCATGCTGTCAAATTGGCTGAAATTTTTTTATTATCATATTTTCCTTATATCATTATATTCCGAAATAAATAAGAGGTAGTTTTTCCTATTATCGAAATATTACTTAAGTAATCTCGAAATTAGCTTATACGTAGGTTTCAGGTTGCTAAAAAAGAACCTACTTTTTTCAGGAGTGTTATTTTCTAATTATCTTTAATATTTCAAAGTAAAAAACGAAATTTAACCGGTTTATTTACTAGTTTGTTTAGCGATGATTGTCGCGGCGAGTGTGGCTGCATCGATGCGAATTTCAATTAAGTTTTTCTTTAATAACATAGTTAATGCCGTTTCACCAGTCCTCGCTGATAATTTTGGGTTATCCCGAGTTACGAATTAGTTGTGCCCATATAAGTTTAATGGATTTTAATTAATGTGTTCGAAGCACAACATTTCCAAGTTCTTCAGCCCATTCGTCTATCACATGTTTCTTAAATTGTCTTTCTTTCTAATTTGCAATTTTTACAAGTTCCTTCTTTAGTAAACCGTTCATAAAGGAAATATATTTTTTTAATAACCAATTTGTAATATCGCTTTTTCAACTATGTTATTGGCAACTTTTCCACCAGTCTAGAATGATAACTGGCGTTATCCAAATCTACAACTGACTTCTCCTGAATCAATTGTATCATTTGATAAAAATATCTTTGAAAGATATCCGGCGTCATTTATTCACGTTAATCTTTGGTAGATTTCGATTCAAACTGCTGCAAAACTCCCATAAATTTCCTCCAATATGAGTTGTAATGAGTTGGTGGCCCTGAGCGGTTTTAAATCTGTCGATAACCTTTCTAAGAATGCTTCTCGAAAAATTGCTGTATTCTTATCTTCATACATTTCTTGTACTATGTGTCCTGTACTGAGACAAATTACATCCACATGTCTTCCCTGTGGTATTTTCTAATTTCCCGCAAATACCGTTTTCTCTAAAAGTATTTCCTCTGTATCACCTCTATTTTCACTTTCCCTACGAGAAATTCATTTTGTTAGCACTTTTTACAGATTGGTTTTTTACATTCTACTCTTGTTTCATAACTTTCAAAACTTTATCGAGACTTGCTTTTTATTTTCTAACTAAAAACTTTCTAATTCGTTAACGTGTCTTCTTAGTATGTTTTTGAAGCATTCTTATAATTTTTTCTTCTAGGGTACGATTCAGGCTAGCACACAGTTCCACTTTTCCTTTCCTTACTTCACCTATAAGTTGTAGATTCGCTAAGTTTTGGAGTAAAAGTAGAAATTTTCAATAGCTAACATTGAAAGTTGTAAGATAATAACATAGCAAGGCCTTACATTTATACACATCTGAAGTATACTTAAAAATGTCATTACTGTTAATTGCCCAATTGAGATGTATACTTCTAAATCTAATTATCTTTTAAGTATACAACTCTCTCCTCAAATACATACTTCAGACACATACAATATCTACCCCTTGCGTTATCCAGTCATTTCCAAAAGAAAAATATATTATCAGCGGCCCATTTCCATATGGCCGACGCACTCGAAATTTTCTTCTCGCTGGTCTCTGCGAATTTTCTGACGCAATTTCATTTCACACATTTACTTCTTTTCTTCTCTAAAATTTTTGTCCGTAACTCACAAATTTTGGAATTGTTTTCAGGTCAATCTATTTTCTTGAGATAACTCCATGTTCACTTATGAACACCTTTTAATCAATGCCAAGTGCTAAATAAATTTCATTTCATTAACAAAAAAATAAGAAAATCTCGTGTCTTCAGTCTCACTGCAAAGTAAATTTTTTCGAAAAAGCGTGTCATAAACCCGTCTCACTAGATTAAAAAAACCCTTTGAGTTCGCACCAAAAAACCGACAGAAAATGGATCGCTGCGAGTCTCGGTCGAGCTACTCGAAAACAATAGAACTATAAAAAAATTGACTTCTTGTGACCCAACTGCATTTATTACCTCATTTCAAATTTGCCGACGATGGCCCTCGATAACAATAGAAATCGGCAAAATTTCAAAAGAGTCTCGTTCGAAGCTCGAGGCATACTCGACTCGAGCTCGACTCGCCATATTTATACGCACCTTAAGACGCGGTCACAATATAGGGTCCAGAGGCCACTCTTATTTACTAGTTACCGGGGTGGCAGGGATGGCAGTACCACTGGGCGCTGAGTCACATTAAGCGCCGCGGGCGCCGTCCCAAACCTATTATTTTATTGCTGCAAATGAATTTTGTAAGCTACATGTCTATCATTCTAAAAATATATGAAAAATACTTTATGCATGTAGTGTGTAGTAGCATTATTTTTTTTTTAAATTTCTGTAATTATCCTTATGCTAAAGAAAAAAGTAGGTTTTTTTAACGGCCAAAATTATCCATATTTTAATAAATAGCGTGGCGCCGCATCGTGTGTAAATTGCCGATAAACAGTAGCGATACCGCAGCAAGCGCCTATTTTTTTTGAGAAGTGGACAATTATTTTTATAAATATTTTTTATATCCACATTTTTAGAACGATGTGTTAAAAAGTTGGAAGCTCATAAAAAGAAAAGTCCGCTTAAAATAAGCCAAATTTTAAAAATAAATATTTAAGTAAATTGGTAATTTGTAAAAAGAGTATTCATTTTAAAATTCACCAAAGAAATTATAGCTTTTTATATACGTAATTCTTCTTTCAGGCAGATAATATGAAAAATATATATACAAACAGTTTATTGTAATGTAAAAATTACCGAGATATTGCTCTACTAAGCCACGACTATAAATTATTCTCCAGCATTCGCCTTCAACGTCTCTCTCCATATACCGAGGAGATTATCGGAGACTACCAATGTGGCTTTCGAAGCGGAAGATCAACAGTTGGCCAGCTGTTCACTATCCGACAGATGCTGGAGAAATGTTGGGAGTTTAACAAAAACTTACATACCCTGTTCATAGATTTCGGGCAAACATATGACAGTGTTATTAGGATAAGGTTGTGGGAAGCTATGGAGGAATTTGGAATCCCGCACAAGCTGATTAGACTGTGTAGAGCGTGCCTGAAGGGGGCAAAAAGCTGTGTCAAGATTGAGGGAGAGTGTAGCCAAACATTTTCTATCAACAGAGGATTAAAACAGGGAAATGCTTTGTCGCCAGTACTATTTAACCTTGCACTGGAGAAAGCCGTAAGAACAGTATCAGTTGACGCGAAGGTTTTTGGGTCAAGTGGCCCATAAACTTATTTTGGCCTACGCGGATGATATGGGCGCAATAGGAGAAAGCACAGTCAATGTGAAGGAAAACTTCCTAAAGATAGAAAAAGAAGCTCAGAGAATAGGGCTCCAAATAACTGAAGGAAAGACCAAATACGTACATGTCTCACGCAACTCCGCCCGAGACAGAATGAGGCAGTACGTCACCATGGATGACTATAATTTTGAGCATGCGCGAGTTTTCAAGTACCTGAGTGCAGTGATAACGGCAAACAATAATACGCAAGAAGAGGTTAAACACCGCATCACACAAGCAAATAAATGTACATTTGCGATACAAACCTTGCTGAAGTCAAAAATATATCACTAGAAAGGCAAAAACCGAAGTTTATCGAACAATAATACGACCAGTAGCAATCTACGCCAGTGAAACGTGAACCCTGATAGTCCACGATACGGAGCTGCTAAGAAGATTTGAGAGAAAAATCCTGCGCATAATATATGGCCCATACCGAGACCTTGAAACAGGCCGTCACAGAATGAGAAGCAATATAGAGCTTGCGCAAATATATCAAAGCCTTGAGATAACATCCACAAGGATCTAGTTATCCTTGAAGTTGACCAGCAAGAATGGAGGGAGCTGGCACAAGACCGTTCCAGGTGGAGGCAGATAGTCGAGGCAGCCAAGACCCACCCTGGGTTGTAGTGCTACGGAGTCAGTCAGTCAGTCATTTTATTTCCTGCAAATATCGCTCTGGTCCTCTCTCCATACGCATTTCGATCACCTCATGATCTCGTTAGTGGAGCTGTATCGAACCGAGAGCAACATTAGCAGGAAATAACTGATATATGAAATATAAATTTCAAGGTATGTCGGCAGGATATTGCACCTGCCATCTACCGACCTCGATGTAAGACTGAAAAATATCGCCAGTCGAACGACATCTATAAATCACCGGAGTAATGTGAAATTTTAAAAAAATTACTGATGAGATCATGAGGTGATCGAAACGCGTATGGAGAGAGGACCCAGAGCGATATTTACAGGAAATAAACTTTTATATATATATATATATATATATATAGTATATATATTATATATATATATATATATATATATATATATATATATATATATATACACATATATATATATATATATATATATATATATATATATATATATATATATAAATATATATATATATATATATATATATATATATATATATATATATATATACATATATATATAATATATATAATATATATATATATATATATATATATATATATATATATATATATATATATATATATATTTATATATATATATATATATATATATATATATATATATATATATATATATATATATATATATATTTCATATTCTTTGCCTGAAAGGAGAATTACATACCGGGTGTCAACGAATCTATTAGACAAGTCATAATTTCTAGAGTAATATGTGTATCAAAATGAGAATTGCTACAGGTAAATGGTATGTGAAGGGGAGAGTTTTCGTATATTTTCCACTTTCCGGCCACTTCCGGTTTCACCGGAAATGGCCCCGGTTTTGAATTTTTAAATAGAACACCCTGTATATTTTAACATTTTTGGATTTCTGAGACAATTCTAGATCAGAATGTGACATTTTAAAAACTTTTTACGTCTACTTCATTTTTTTAGAGCCACTTTTGAAATTGCATCTAGGTGGCCATGATCGGACGCAAACTAATCTAAGGGCCTTAAGTGATGCCAAAAGAATACAATCGCAAAGTTTTAGTTACTAGTATGAAAGACAGGAATAAGACAAGTTGACAAAATTAAGTTTTCATTTCTAACTATTAATTTTCAAATGGCGACCCCTTTTTGACAACTACTTTTCGAAAAAAGCATTCTTTGACGAATCTAACGGTACTAATTTATTTGCGATTAGATTGGACATAAGAACAGAAATTAAATATTATTAAGCAAAATACTGGATAATTTATTTACTTATGACAACTGCGCCATGGACAGCCATGATGCATAATAATTTGCAACTGTTTTTATCAAGTCTTCTTTGGAAAACAAAGCACTCACTTAAGTAGATAATGACAGTGACATACGCTCTAAGCTCTAAACTTATCGAAAATTAAGAAACTTTTACGTCTGTTCTTAGAGCGTATGTCACTGTCATTATCTACTTAAGTGAGTGCTTTGTTTTCCAAAGAAGACTTGATAAAAACAATTGCAAATTATTATGCATCATGGCTGTCCATGGCGCACTTGTCATAAGTAAATAAATTATCCAGTATTTTGCTTAATAATATTTAATTTCTGTTCTTATGTCCAATCCAATCGCAAATAAATTAGTACCGTTAGATTCGTCAAAGAATGCTTTTTTCGAAAAGTAGTTGTCAAAAAGGGGTCGCCATTTGAAAATTAATAGTTAGAAATGAAAACTTAATTTTGTCAACTTGTCTTATTCCTGTCTTTCATACTAGTAACTAAAACTTTGCGATTGTATTCTTTTGGCATCACTTAAGGCCCTTAGATTAGTTTGCGTCCGATCATGGCCACCTAGATGCAATTTTAAAAGTGGCTCTAAAAAAATGGAGTAGACGTAAAAAGTTTTTAAAATGTCACATTCTGATCTAGAATTGTCTCAGAAATCCAAAAATGTTAAAATATACAGGGTGTTCCATTCAAAATTCAAAACCGGGGCCATTTCCGGTGAAATCGGAAGTGGCCGGAAAGGAGAAAATATGCGAAAACTTTCTTCTTCACATACCATTTACCTGTACCAATTCTCATTTTGATACACATAATACTCTAGAAATTATCACTTGTCTAATAGATTCGTTGACACCTGGTATATAACAAACTATTTAAATACGGCAGGAAGATTTCTTTATTTCTTACTAAAATTTTAATTTTTTTAAAAAAATTATATTAAATTTAAAATATTAAAATCAAAAAACATTTTCACAGAACCGCACTACTGACTTCGATTCTTTACTAAATTCGAGTAAAACCTAAAATGTATAATCTAAATTTGAACCATTCAAAAGGCCATGCATTTTTGTTCTAGAACATTACTTTGTACGTAGAACAACGATCACGCGCTCTTTGGTGAAAAACAAAAATTCTGCCACGTAGACTCTTGTTGCCCGATTCTGGGCTGAAAAACAAATTGAAAAAAAAAGGGTTTTAATAAGACGTTAGGGCAAACTATATATAAATATGACGAATCTCGCTAGAGGTAAGTTAAAAACGAAAATTTAAATCGGTATTTAAAAGAATTTGTTAAAATAATTCATTCAGAAAGTATATAAATAGTACAAGCTCGATGCGGCGAAAAATATTTTAATTGCGTTTTTAAGTACAATTCACAAAGTGAAATTCTTAGTGTGCTTTGCAGTTTAGTAAATAATGGGTTAATCAAAACTTTGTGCTCATCCTGTGTGGGTAAGAATAATGCGGACTATAAACTACAGTAACTGCTAGAAAAATGAGCGTTTTGTTAATTTAATTTTGTTTAGTATGAAAGAGCATAATGTGCTCCCGAATTAATTTGATTATTGAATATTTCCTTTTGTAAACTAATTTTGCTCGAAAATAATTATAATTAGACTTGATCTGAAAAGGCTATAGGTGTTTTAATGTTAGAAACATCGTTGGCAAGCAATTCAAATAGAAGTTAGTACTCTAGAATCTCGTCTCGCTCTAATTTTTAATCTGTAGCTGCCCTACTCCTTGAAAAAGTATGTGAAAAAAATAAAATGGGTACATACAGAGACTAAACTTCCGATAAAAATTTTTTAACTACTTTTAATGGAAATTCCACAATTGGTGCCTCTCTATGAGAGAATATAACCCTCAAAGGAGTTCACTATTCTTATTCTACATGTTGTCCTAGTCTTATTTCACCAAAAAAATGGCCACTTTCACGTGTTGCAATTTTTTAGACGAAATTAGATTATGTCCCCTGTACTATAATAATAAGAAAATTAATACTTACTTTCGCTTTTGTGACGAACCTTGTATTTGTGTCTACCTCCCTTGAGATGATTTTCTAGGTCATTTTCATGAACGGTAATATCACAGTCGTCACAGTGAGGCATAGTTCTTCAGTTAAAAGGTAAAATATTTGAGGTACGGTTTTGGAAATGCTTCCTAAAAAATCAATGAATTTTTTTAATTACAAATAACATAGGTCTTCGAAGTTCTGTAGCAGGGGGTCATTTGCGAAGGAATTTGCTGCAAGGTCAAATTTTGACCTATGGCGCAGGATTTAGAAATATTCAAAGTTATGTACTTGAAAAATGTTTTTTCTTTTGAAATTATGTTTAGGCTGGAACTGCGCCTCATGACATGAAGTCCATCAGTGGAGTGAGGAGAAATTATTGCGAAAATTAGGAAAAAATTGCTACAGGAAACTGTTTCTATGGTATAAAAATTTTACAACAATGATATGAATATGAAAAATACTATCAATGAAAGATGTTGCTTCCGTAAAAAAAGAAAAAGGAAAAAGAGAAGAAAAACGTAAACATTTAATATTATTAAGTTTTAATGAATTATACGTTTCTTTCAAAGAAACCCATCCAAATAACGATACTTCTTTTAGCAAATTTGCATCTTTGAGATTGCATTTTGTATGACTCTGTGCTATACACCAAAACGTGAAACTTTTGTTATATGCTGGAAATAGTAAACAATCGATTAAGAATACAGACATTCCACTATCGGATTATAAGGATTGTATTACAAAAATGGTTTGTCAAAAAAGAAGTCCTGATTATTATGTTGATAAGTGTAATAAATGTCCAGAAACTATAGAAATTATACCACTGCTACGTCAACAGTTAAAAGATTCCTGCATTTCTCATATATGATACTCATTATGGGCTACCAGTGATTAAGCAACACTGTTTAAGCCTTCATTAACAGTGGATGCTTTTCAGCTGAACAAGACAGTCGATTCAAAATTCTAAAAGTTTATTCATTTATTGCGAAACAGCGATCAACGTTTATTAATGAAAAAAAAATAGAATCTTGATACAAATGAAACAATCGCTGTGTTTGACTTTACAGAAAATTATGCTTACGTGAATCAGGATGTTTCCCAGGCTTTCCACTTTAATAACAATCGGTATATTGTCGTACTGGTAATATTCTATTACAAAGAAGATGATAAGCTTAAGCACTAGAGTAAGTTTTTTTTTATCGAATAGTCTAGAACATGATGCAGCTACTGTACATGTAGTGCTATTGATTCCAGTAATTAAAAAGAAGATTCCATCAATCAGATTCCGAGGCTGACTTGCGGTTCTGTGAGCCGTACTGGGTTTTTTTTATCATAGGTAGGGGGCTGGCCTGGTATGTGAACCCTCCTCCTTTATCCGGGCTTGGGACCGGCAATGGCACCCGTTGAATGACTCAGTCCACCCAATAGCTACCATCGGCGGAAACATGTACGGAAGCCAGAGAAAAATATGGGGAATGTTAAGAAGAAACAAGCTTGAAGTCAAAGATACCGTGAGAACTAATAAAATCACATTAGAGCAGTGAGAAACATACTTTAAAAATCTATATAAGGAAGAGGAGAACATGGAACAGATACAAAATGAATATGAGGAGGACGATAGTATATAACTAACAAATGACAAGATGATACCTTAAAGTCCCTTAAGAATAGAAAAAGGCATGGACCAGACGAGATGCTTAAATACGGAGGGAAAAAGCTATGGAATGAAATATTAACCCTATTCAAGAATATCATAGAAGAACAAAAAATACCGAATGAATGGAAAAATAGTGTAACAATACCCATTTTTAAAAAAGGACAGAAAACGCACCCAGAAAACTATCGAGGAATAACACTGCTTGATAACATTCTCAAAGCATTCACAAAAACTATACTGGAAGAAATGACCAAAATCATATGTATACGAGAAGAATAACAAGGTTTCAGGAAGAACAGATCCACTATTTACGCAATATTTATTGTCAAACAAATAACTGAAAAATTCCTAGAATTCAATAAACCTGGGTACATGTGCTTCGTCGATATGACCAAGGCTTTTGACAGAGTACGCTTAAAGGAAGTCTTAAAAATAATGAGAATAAAACGTCTAAACCATAGGCTAATTAATCTAATATACGATATTAACATCCAGTGCAAAACAAAAATCAGAGTAGGACATATAACAACGGAAGACATATATGTAAACACAGGAATTAGAAAGGGTGATTCGCTCAGCCCCTTCATATTTAATCTAATAATGGATAAAATAATAGAAAATTTTCCCAGAACAGCTGGATACAAAATAGGAAACACATTCTTCTATACCATCTGCTATGCGGACGATGCTGTTCTTATTGCAGACTCTGAAGATAACCTGCAAAGACTACTGCACTCTTTAAACACTAAAGCGAAAGAATTAAATATGATCATCAACACCGAGAAGACCAAATGCTTAGTAACATCCAAAGAACCAATACGGGGCAAGTTGGAAATCGACTCCAAAATTGTCGAACAGGCAAATCACTTCAAATATCTGGGAGCAGAAATAACGAGCCATGGAAACCTTTTTAACGAAGTAAGAGAGCAAACGATGCAAGCGACTAGAATTTTGGGATGTCTAAAAGAAATTGTGTGGAAGAAAAAGTACCTTAATACCGAGAGCAAAACTAAGATATATAAAACGGCTCTTAGACCCATCATAACATACGCGGCAGAAACAAGACCAGATACAGGCAGAATTCTACAAATGATGAGAACAGTCGAAATAGAAACATTAAGAAGCATACAAGGCAAAACTCTACACGACAGAATACGGAATGAAGATATCGGACAACAATGCGGGATCTAGGACATAGGAAGATGGGTTAGACAAAGGTGAAGATTTTGGAACAAACATATAGGGAGAATGGACGATGGTAGACTCATTAAAAGCGCAAAAATGAATAACCCAGCAAGAAAAAGATAACAGGGAAGACCACCAAAACGATGGTGAGAATGCTGGACCTCATCTTCCGGGGAAGACGTGATGGCAATGAACAGGCAATAGCCTACTAGCATGGTTAACTGTGTTAGAAAGAAGAAGAAGAAGAAAAATAAGATTAGAAAAGTGAAAAAAATTTATTATGTAGATAATGGTGCTAAGCAACACTTGAAAAATGAGTATCAAATAGCCAATGTAATAAGGAGAATTTTCATATTGAAGCAGAAAGGTATTTTAGAGCAACTTTTATCGTAAAAAATATCTGATGGAATAATAGTTACGTTGAAAAGAGTAGAATTTAGAGCAAACCTTACAGCAAAACTAACTGAACCAATATTTCCAGACTATATCTGTTTGGAAAATAGACAGAGACAGACACAGGCAGACATTGACACAGGCCGACTCGTGCTTCATCGAGCACCTCCCAAGGCACACCTCCAAAAAAGGAGGTACTGAGAAATTAAACCCTCAGGACGAAGCAAAAATAGCTAATAAAAGGAATCTTCAATAAACGATGATGTTCAACTAATTTACCGTAGATTCGAAAATCAGTCAATTTACGATTTGTGATCGCCGTATTGAATCAGCCGTTTTGAAATTTGTGAATCTGACATCGGAATCGTGATTAGCGACCCGAAAAACCCCTGTATGCCAAATTCGGCATAAATATATTGATTTTTCCAAAATTTCGTCGGCCATATTGGATTCGCCACATTGAATCTGACATTTTAAATTCTGCAACTTTGACTTCAATTTCGACCTTGAAAACTCTTATACACAAAACTCGCTTAAACTGCATAATTCTAAGGATTTTTTTGGAAATTTTCATGTTTAAATTTTTTTAAGGTTAGAAAAAAATAAGGCTCGGTATTTTCATTCTGATATCGAATTCAAAATCAGCGAATCGAAATACTATAGAGGGTCTTAATAAAATCCCCATTTTGAGGTTATGTTTAACGATTTTTGCAAAACAGACGGCATTAAAAACTAGAGTTCAAGACGAAAATTCCGATACCAGGCAGAGTTTGTTTTTCATAAAAATAAAATGGGCACATGGAGTGGTTGATTCGAAAAAGAATGCCCCATATATATATATATATATATATATATATATATATATATATATATATATATATATATATATATACATATATATATATACATATATATATATATATATATATATATATACATATATATATATACATATATATATATATATATATATATATATATATATATATATATATATATATATATACATATATATATATATACATATATATATATATATATATATATATATATATATATATATATATATATATATATATATATATATATAAAGTACTCTTTAAAGTTAATTCAAGCTTTCGAAAATCTTTATTATCATTTTCATCTTCAGGGAGACTACAATAATTACAAAAAAAGGGAAATTAGTGTGATAAATTTTCCCTAATAATATTGATAACTTATATCTTTATTTGAGGATATTCACTACGATGTTAAATGGTTTTATGACAAAGTACATTAGTAAAAGAGACTAAAAAACTACGGTCACAGACCAATTCACAAGAAATTGTTACATAATATTGATTTTAAAATTTAAATTAAAATAAAAAACATTTTGAGGTTATGTTTAACGATTTTTGCAAAACAGACGGCATTAAAAACTAGAGTTCAAGACGAAAATTCCGATACCAGGCAGAGTTTGTTTTTCATAAAAATAAAATGGGCACATGGAGTGGTTGATTCGAAAAAGAATGCCCCATATATATATATATATATATATATATATATATATATATATATATATATATATATATATATATATATACATATATATATATATATATATATATATATATATATACATATATATATATATATATATATAAAATACTCTTTAAAGTTAATTCAAGCTTTCGAAAATCTTTATTATCATTTTCATCTTCAGGGAGACTACAATAATTACAAAAAAAGGGAAATTAGTGTGATAAATTTTCCCTAATAATATTGATAACTTATATCTTTATTTGAGGATATTCACTACGATGTTAAATGGTTTTATGACAAAGTACATTAGTAAAAGAGACTAAAAAACTACGGTCACAGACCAATTCACAAGAAATTGTTACATAATATTGATTTTAAAATTTAAATTAAAATAAAAAACAGGAGGAACCATTTTGTTCTTTCCTTCCCGAGTCACATGCAACTGTAAAATGAGTTTGAAAATTATGAGGTTAGGAAATCTGTCAGCTGTCAGTAGGGCTGTCAACCTTATCCAATTAATATTAAGTTTAGTTCGGATGAACCGTATTTAACGTTAACTATACAGTAAATGGCCAGTCATGCTGAAGTTATTAGGATAGAAAAAAATAAAAATTAAAAAAAAAATTGAAAAATTCTTTTATATTAGAAGTCAGCAGGGCTGTCCACTATTACAATTGTATTAATGAATTTTGTTAGGCTGAGATTGCAATTAAAGGTAATTATGCAATGTTTGGTCAGCCATATTGAATTATGAAATCGTTAATATCTAAGGAAAACTATGATCATTATTGTTAGTAATATTTGTAGAGCTAGATAAAGAGTTATCCAAAAATGAAAGATAAGAATAAATTTCACTCAAATGTTTAATATCAGTTTTTTTTATTTAAGCTATTCGGTTCTTGTGAGATAAAGGCCATCTCTAAGAAAAGCCTTTTAGCAATGATTGACTGAGTTGAAAGTATCCTCACTGACCCATAATCCATATTGTGTAAGTGATTGTTAGCATGTTCAGCAAGTGCACATCTTTCAGAATGTTGTATACAATCACTTTGGTGTAATGTAATTTCATTTTTAAGTGATTGTGAGGTTTGACCGATACACATTTTGTCACGCACAAGGAATGATGTAAACAACATTGGATTGAAAACCAATTGGTGTTTTGTCTTTTAGTTTTAAATACACAGAGCTTATTGTAAATATAGATTTATTAGCAATTTTTGTGAAAATTCTTGAAAGTTTGGGTGTTATCTCCCTAATATATGGCAACGAGATGAATTTAACTGTGTTTGTAAGAATTTCTTCTGCTGTAGATTGGTGATCATTGTTAGATACATTTATGTTATCATTCATGTTAATAGTATGAATTGTTGTATCACCATTATTCATTTCTGTCAGTAATGACGACGTGCTAAACAGCAGTTTTTTAATTAAAGCTGGGGGATAGGAATTGTCTGTGAAAAGCTGTAAGAGAATATTTAAGTTTTTATTATGGCAGGATGTATCAGAGATTTTTAGGACCCTGTTATTCATTTGTTTAATTAAATTCACTTTTATTGACTGTTTGTGGTACGAATTGTAGTTCAGGAATTTACCTGAACTACATGATTTTCTGTACCAGTCGATTAAGATTGTGTTGTCAGCGGAACGTATGAGTTTAGTATCTAAAAAGGGTACTGAGTGATTCTCATCTTTCTTTTCTATAGTGAATTGTATGTAAGGGTCATAACTGTTAATGATTTCAATTATCTCCTGAATACCATCCTCTGGAAGGGAAAGTATTATATCATCCACATATTTTTTTATAAAATGTAGGTTAAATGAGAGAGCTGGAAGAACCGTGTCCAGCAGGTCGTCCATCACATATGCAGCCAAGATAGGTGAGATGGATTATCCCATAGAAGTGCCAATAGTTTGTTTGTAAAATTTGCCATCAAAAGAGAAATATGTATTATTGAGTAGAAAGGTAATTAGTTCCATAAAGAATTCCTTATCAATGTTGCAATGGCTTATTATACGGTTCCAGTTTTTGTAGATGGCTTTTCGGCATGCATCTATATATATATATATATATATATATATATATATATATATATATATATATATATAGAGAGAGAGAGAGAGAGAATATGTTTTTCCCTTGCCGACGTTTCGCCCAAGTTAAAAGTATTTGTTAAAACTCTGGAAGGCAGTTTTCCTGGATTAAATTTAATAATTACAAAACAAAAGACACGTATACTGGTATACTGGTATTATTCACAATAGCATTAAGCGAACGATGGTATACATAAAGTAAGAAAATATAATTAGATCTAGATTTTAGTAGTATTAAAATTCTAAAATGCCATTTTAATAAGTTTTTATAGCTTTTGTGATGCAAGATATTCGTATATATATATATATATATATATATATATATATATATATATATATATATATATATATATATATATATATATATATATATATATAGTAAAATAGAATAAAATATTGGCGAAGCGGACGTGAAAATTTGTCAATCTACATGATTCTCGTATTAAAAAGTGCGGAGCACTCCAAAGTATGGAATAACTCCGGGTCCGACAGATGGCGACAGCGCTGTTTCGTCCTAATATGGGACTCGTCAGGCCACCGCAGTCGGTACAAACCATCATCTCGCCTTTGCATCGTATAAGCCATACTTATAATCAAAATACGGCAAATAAGACGACAAAGGCGACATCTCGATGGTCCACTTGATAATACAAGAACCATACAGATTAACACTCCGCACTTTTTAATACGAGAATCATGTAGATTGACAAATTTTCACGTCCGCTTCGCCAATATTTTATTCTATTTTACTTTAAATTACACGGACAAAAACTTATCTACATATTTATTTACTTGTTTGGCTTTGAAACACGCTAAGCGATGCTCTCATGGTGGGATCGTTTGGTGCGGCACGTGGCTTTGGCTGCTTAAATAGCGGTATGCTTGCTTGCCAGTACCGAAAAATGCGACCCCTACCTTTTGGGCAGCGCGTTTCGTGTACTCGATTTTACATATTTCTGTTTTAATTCACCGTCGCGCCACCATATGACGGTTCTCTTACAAACTTTGTTAATCTGTATGGTTCTTGTATTATCAAGTGGACCATCGAGATGTCGCCTTTGTCGTCTTATTTGCCGTATTTTGATTATAAGTATGGCTTATACGATGCAAAGGCGAGATGATGGTTTGTACCGACTGCGGTGGCCTGACGAGTCCCATATTAGGACGAAACAGCGCTGTCGCCATCTGTCGGACCCGGAGTTATTCCATACTTTGGAGTGCTCCGCACTTTTTAATACGAGAATCATGTAGATTGACAAATTTTCACGTCCGCTTCGCCAATATTTTATTCTATTTTACTTTAAATTACACGGACAAAAACTTATCTACATATTTATATATATATATATATATATATATATATATATATATATATATATATATATATATATATATATATATATACATATATATATATATCTTGATTCTTGAACCATAGATTATATCATTTTCTTTATTTTGTCTTTTCTTGGGTTTAGCTTCTATATTTAATAAATACACAAAACTATTGACGTTTCGCCCTTTATTCAAGGCATTTTCAAAATTCTTTTCTCCTAAAAATATATAATTAAAATACATCACATAAAAAACATATTTACAATTTCGAAAAACAAACAAGACACTTAAAAACAGTAGTCAAAACTTTAAAAATATTTAAATTTACCGGTACACACCTTGACATTTTTTTGTTCTGTTACTAAATAAAATTTAAATTTTACATCGTTTACTGAGGATACGTGGAATGCGAATGTGTTTTATTTTTTTAATATTTTTTATATTTTACAATACATAAAAAAACAAATAAGGTATATGTTTGGTTTTATGTTTAAGAGGATATTCTATTTTTGATTCTTATTTGACCGGATCGAATACTTAATATTTTTGTTTAAATTAGGCTTGCGTAAATGTGGCTCAAATTTCCCATATCTGTTCTGTCGTTAACAGTGTTTTTACCTTTTTTAATTTCAATCATTTCCTTTATCTGTAATTTTTGGTAATTCATATCTTTGTTTTTTTATAATGGTACTGTTATAATCAAAAGTGTGTTTTTCGTCCTGTGTGTGTTTGTTTAACGCTGTTGAGGCGTTTTTTGTATATTTATGGCCATTTAATCTGTTTTTCAGTAATTGGCTCGTCATGCCTATATATTTTTTGGGACAATTTGTGCAAGGGATCGAAAGCTGTCAGAAAAAATAAAATACATTTTAAAAAAGCATGATATTATCGTATGCCACAGGTCACATAATAAATTAAATACATTGTTCACAAATTTTAAAAGTAAAACTCCTCTAATGAATAAATCAAATATAATATATTCGATCCCTTGCACAAATCGTCCCAAAAAATATATAGGCATGACGAGCCAATTACTGAAAAACAGATTAAATAGCCATGGATATAAAAAAAAACGCCTCAACAGCGTTAAACAAACACACACAGGACGAAAAACAGACTTTTGATTATAACAGTACCATTATAAAAAACAAAGATATTAATTACCAAAAATTACAGATAAAGGAAATGATTGAAATTAAAAAAGATAAAAACACTGTTAACGACAGAACAGATATGGGAAATTTGAGCCACATTTACGCAAGCCTAATTTAAACAAAAATATTAAGTATTCGATCCGGTCAAATAAGAATCAAAAATGGAATATCCTCTTAAACATAAAACCAAACATATACCTTATTTGTTTTTTTATGTATTGTAAAATATAAAAAATATTAAAAAAATAAAACACATTCGCATTCCACGTATCCGCAGTAAACGATGTAAAATTTAAATTTTATTTAGTAACAGAACACCAAAATGTCAAGGTGTGTACCGGTAAAATTAAATATTTTTAAAAAATTTTAAAGTTTTGACTACTGTTTTTAAGTATCTTGTTTGTTTTTCGAAATTATAAATATGTTTTTTATGTGATGTATTTTAATTATATATTTTTAGGAGAGAAGAATTTTGAAAATGCCTTGAATAAAGGGCGAAGCGTTAATCGTTTTGTGTATTTATTAAATATAGAACCTAAACCCAAGAAAAGACAATATATATATATATATATATATATATATATATATATATATATATATATATATATATATATATATTTGGTTAGAATATATTTCCTGTACATATCAGGGAAATTAGAAAATTTTTCTCACTAACCATTAAAAAAGATACTTACTATTCTTTTGACAACTTTAACGTACTTGCGCCCTCTGTTTTGAAAAGAATTTATTCCATCAGAAAAAAATGACTCATGTTGCCCTTCATAATAGACAAAAATATTTGTTTTTAACTAGCTCTTATCGTCAAAATGACAGCCTGTGTGGTGCGTTTTCAAATTTTTAAGTAAAAACGAGTCTGATGGAGCTAAATCTGTAGTACAGTATGGGTGGTCCAGCTCAAAAAGTTACACTCGTAGAAAATCGGTTGAACTAGGATTGATTTGTGAACTCGAGGACTGCTCATGACATAAATCGGACTTTTTTTTGTTCAAATAAGCGTGCGTAATTTGATTAATTTATTACAGTAGGTAACTGCTATCATTGTAGTGCGTTTTATCATGGATAGTCCTAAAAGATAGTAGCCATCTAGCTTAAAATTGGGTGTGGTTCCCATTTTCAATAGATTCACAACCAGAAACTGTTTTGATCTATATTTACCTTTAAAATAGGACATATCTCTTCCCCATCTATGACAATCATCTCTTTGTTGATATTGTTACGAACTTTATAGCGTTGTACATTTCACAGCATTAGTTTGTGTTCGTAGTTTGTAGGGTTTTAGGTATATTTTCTAATGTAACGAACTTTGTAGCGTTTTATATTTCATAGTATTAGTTTGTGTTCGTAGTTTTTAGGGTTTTAGGTATATTTTCTACGAGTTCATAATTTATTTAAGTAATTTTACCTTTGTTAATTTCCTCAGGAGACGACTATGAAAGAAGGTCTGGAACGCCTATGATAGAAGGTATAGAAATCGCCGGATTATTCCTTTTTCTTATTTTGATTACACCATGTAGTATGGAAATCCTTCTAGAGAATTAGGGAATCTTCCGGTATCGACCAAAAGGGTATATAAAGGGTCCAGATAGGCTTTCGCGTTCAGTGTAGTTTGAGAGCTTGTCGAAGAAACTTGAATTAATTTGACAAGTGTCAAAAGTAAGGTTGGCAATGAAAGTTATTAAAATAATACAGTGTGTATAGTTTGTTTGAAGTCCGGCCGTCCGGAACAATATTTTTAAGATAGCTGTATTATTTTGTTAAAAATTTGGCAACGCTGCAATATTGCAATCTCGGAAAGCTCGTTTTTCGTCGTAATATACTTCATAAAACACAACCAAATTTGACTTACAATAGATTGTCACCATTGAACTTTACTAGTCAACGCACAATCTGTTGTTTCTAACATGGCAATGTGGATATTTTTTCTTGTATTCCTTGTATTAATAGAATGATTTTTTTTTCAGAAATTTACATAAAAATAATCACACTATACGTCAAAAATCGGCTATATAAATTATTTTAAAATGGTACAAAACATCCATAATAATAAACATACATTTTTTAAATATATTCTAATTTTTATACCACATACAATAAACAACTAAATTATTTACCCACTTTTTAATCCTAAATTGGTATACTTTAATACACTCAACACTGTTGTAAAATACAATTCACTTTTATTAATGATAAGATTTATTATTCTTTATCAAAAATTTGTTATAATACAAACAAGATTATGGGAGAGATAAGAACTAGGTTTTAACGTTTTTCTACATCAGCTGAAATCACTACAGTTGCACGACAGTTATAAAATTACATTTGTATTTATATCCAGATTACATATATTAAATATCCTTTGTATTATAATGGATTATTGGAATTTAATAAAAGTTTTATTTAGTAGGGGAAGTGCATGTAAAATCAGACGTCGAGGTAGAAAGGAATATATTAAAAGTTAAGTAAAACACTGTCCTCTGTCTATCTAAATCAAGCTAAAATACAAAATGGACATTAATTTTATGGTATATATTTTTCAAACATTATTTTAGAATTTTTTGCAATTCCGTTATTCTATTTTCTTAACACCTGTTGTAAACTCGTGAGATGGTATTAACCGCCTCGTAATCCATTAGTTGATATAATTGAATGATTACACTAGACAACAGCCAAAAGGTATCTAAAATAAAATTGACTAAATCTTACTATTTTTAGTGTTCTAAAAGCGAAATTAAACTTATCTTTTGAATATTAGTTCAAGTTTTAGAGATACGTGATCCCATGCCTCCCTATACATTAACAATGTAACCGCAAGAATGGACGTGGTATATTTGTATTTTTATAACAATAGAGTTGTGCGACGTTACCAAATATACGGTTTCCCCAAGTTTACAGAGATCATTAGTTTTGTTCATATTGTCATCATCCCATAAATACACACTTTTTCATTTCAATAATCATTTAAATAAATAGTTATATTATATTTGTTAGTACGCCTATAACTGTAAAATAATAATTTAGATACAGAAATAGAATATAACTAGAACAAGAACATAGAGACGAGGGGAACTAAAATTAAAAAACTACATTAGTGATATTAAATTAGTAAGTAAGAAGAAAAACTGTGGATACTCCATGATTTAGTAAATAATTAAATAAAATATTAAAAGTAATATTAGAAGATTCGTTTGAATTCACCAGTGAAAAACCAAAAGCAAAACCAGCAAAGTTACAATATTGGCTGGAGCGGAAAGCAAAACTTATAACAATATGGAATATTTTGAAAATCTCACTGCCTTAACATACCACATACAACATTCAAATAAAATGTCCGGTTATTTCCAAAAAAGTCAGGGATATTGTCAAGAAATCTCATTATTTGATTCGGTAACCTTAGCTAAGGGCATGTTTGTGAATTAGCGTCTCGATATCAGAGATTGTATGTTGAATATAAATTGTATTACATAACGGCCTTTATTTCATAAGCTTTAATTTATATAACGAACAACTGTATTATTGCAATTGGTATAAAATTATTAAACAAAGAACAAGAATTGTTTTTTTTTTGAGTAACAAGCATTTTTAATAAATTAAAACAATTTAACATAGTTCATAAATATCCATTATCTCAAAACTCACAGAATAAAAAAAATATAAATAAAACAACAAACTTCTGAAAAAATGCATAAGTTATGTTGCAGCGTCTCCCTTTTTACAGGGTACGGCAACGGATGCGTACGGCAGCTCAATATGTCGGAGGCTAGGTTCGTATCTCTTTTAGAGATAGTTGTTCTATGCTTTGATTACCCAATAGGCGCCACCTGTTTTACATTATCTGTGTTACTTACCTAGTGATTAAACAGGAAAACACTTAGGTATGAGGAATGATTTTAAATTATTGACGGTTGGTGTATAGCTCCACAATGAAACGACTTAATTAAAACAAAATAACAATTCCATTTTATTCCCAAAAAAAATTATTATGTACATAAATTAGAATGGTGCCTACAATGTTTTTATACTCTCTTGATAACTATGGTTGTTACCTTGTTTTTAAAAGATTATATAAAATTTGGCCGCAAATGTTCTAGAACCTTTAATTGCCAATAACGTAAGTTTTATAGAGTTATCAAAAAGTTCTTACATGTTATTATATCACATTAAAATATATTTATGTTGTTTTGTTTGTATTTAAAAAAAATTGATTTATAGCTCCAATTCTTTAACTTAAAGTTTTCTCCTACCTGGTCTATGCTATGCTACCTCTCACTTTTAGTGCTGTTGCTAGGATTCCTGTTGTGTTGTGGATGAATGGAGGCTTCACAGGGCTACTTCCAATTCACCAACCAAACGCAGGGTAAGGTTAAAATAGTCGTGGTCACAAGGACAGGAAAACTAGGGTCGGAACCATCAGAAAGCCTTGACAGCAATATCAAGATGAAAAGAGTGAGATGAAGCCCAAAGATAAAAAAGAACTGACTTCAAATAGTCTCATTGATTAGTGGAATTTAAAAAAAAACACTTGACCGTATGCCCTTTAAAAGCTAGTGGCAGGATTGGTCTGCTGCCTTCGACGGTTTAACAGTAAAGGCAACGAAAATAAAAATCTCTCTTGCAACCAGACGTGACAAATGTTAGGGATATTGGTATTTACTTTTGCCAACCTTATTCTCAACCTGGAGCACTCTAACCTAGTTCCGAACTTACACTGACCACCAGGTAATACATCAAATATTGTCAAGCCATGGAAAATTATCAAAGAGAAAATTATGATCAAACAGTCCAAAGTTACTAATCATGATTAAAACAAAGTTCAAAAAAAATTGCCACAAATTCCATATTGCATACTCAACCTTAAATGATCGGTCTCGACATGCCGAGCTCGTGTCAACGAATCGGGAATACATCCTCACATTACCGACTATAACCTTATACTTTTAATACTGAAATGGAATGTAAATAAATGAGAGTTTATTAAAAATAAAATATTTTACGACTTTTAAATTCAAACCAAAAAATGTGATATATAAACTACAGCAATGTACAAACTGTGTTAAGAAAAAAAAATGATAAGTTACAAGACCAAAAGAGTTGTGAACCAAAAAAAAAACAAATTCCATGTTTGCTATTTTAAATTACGGGATAAATAATTAAATTTAATCAGGTAAAAATATACAAATTATGTCATATTACTAAAAACATGTAGCATTGATGCTAACTGGTAAATTTAAATGCTACAATGTTCACATAAAATATTAAAAAGAAACAGTTTCCGCCATATTTAAAGCAGTCCTCTGAAAAGTTGTACAGTATTTTGCGTAAAGACCTTGGAAAAGGCGGATTTAGGTGGGAAATCTTCGGCCTTGGCTTTTTTTTAGATTAAACAAATCACAATGCTTGAAATTTGACATATATTACGCAACGCTAAGGCATTCTTGTAATGTGAACCCACTCTGAAAGTTTGGGGTTTGCCTTATACACTGATAAAAACTAGCTTCGCTAGCCTAATTGTTATATAACGAATATCAATCTACTGCACGAGAGATATGTGGTTTTAGAAGCTTGGGTTTCGTCTTAAAAACTTGTTCCATTCACGTACCTTTGTGGGGTACTTGGTTTTGAGGGCTTCAAATTCGGCTCAAAAATTCGACTTGCTTACCTGTCTGCTGTGTAACGTATATCGATTTCGCTGCGCGTGTGTTCTCTTTTTTACAGATTTATTTAGTGGATTTTTCAATTTGATTTAGAAATGACTGAAATGGCCTCTAGTTAACCTTGAGGTATTAAACAAACTACGAATCAGATTCAGCGCCCCAAAAAGTCTATACATCTTCTTTTACAAATCTATTTATTAAATTTTTCTCAATTTTACCTTGAAATGACCCTGAAATGACTTTGACTGACTTTGGGGTATTAAACAAACTGTGAGTTCGGATTTAGCAACCGCAAAAACGCACGTATCTACTTCTTCAGATTTATTTAGTGAATTTTACCCTATTTGACCTTGAAATGATCTTGAACCTGACATGAGAGAGGTTATCGGACCTCAGATATGGATTAGGGCGTCTAATTACATAAGAGTAAAATAGTCTGGTCAAATAGGCATCAATTTTTTTTTGTAAACCTGTGTAACTAAAACTATAAAATTTAAAGTAACCCAATTTGCACTTCGATGTTGTGATTCTGGAAAAAGATGTTCCTCAGAGAAGTATATTGGGTTCCCTATTATTTATATTCTTCTATACATTGGTGTAGTTCTCACCATTACGCCGATGTAACAAAATTTATTTTGATTGAGTTTGTTTAAAATGTAAGTAGCTATTCAAAAAATTACCTCGGATTTGCAAACTAGATGTGTTGTATCTATAGTCTACGGTTTAATACTTAAGGAAATAAGACAGAATGTACAGGGTGAGTCAACGATTGGATGAAGTAGGTTTGTGCCTTTTTAGTGAAATTAACAAAGAAACTATATTTATTGTTTGATACAGTTTATTTTTACGCAGATTTTAAAAATATTTAGGACTCTACAGGGTGAGCCAAAAAACTGGGATAGCATAAAGTTGTATTTTTTAAATAGAACACCCTATATACGAATCGTATTTTCGATTTAGCTTATAATTTTAAATCTTTTTTATTAAGGGTTTACTATAACAAAACTTTAGTTTCTGAGATAATTAAGTTTAAAGAAAAAAAGTCACATTTTCAAGCATCAATTCAATCCTAAATCACGTTTTCAATTTTGTGACAAATATATTCAAATTTGGAATTTAGCAAGGCCAAGGACAAGTTAACATAATTTTTACCTAATATTTGCAATAAAAGCTACAGGGTGTTGAACACATCGGCTCAAATTTGAACAAGTTTAAATGAATAAATATATTTTTTTAAATGGTACACCCTGTATATTTTCATGTTATTTAATAGAGTAATAAAAACCCTAAAAGTTTTGTTCAATATATCCTATACCTATTTATAATAGTTTTTGAGATATTTCAGTTTTTCTTATTTTCCATACTTTTTTACAGAAATAGTCTTCATTATCATAGTAGCCATGTAAAATAATAAAAAGAAACTACAGAAACAAACAGAATGTGGTTAAATATGACGAAATACATTATTCGTTATATTACAACGGCAATAGTTTAATTTAACATAATGTGAAAAAATTAACACAACAATAACGACAAGGCAAATACATATTTACTTTTATACTAAATTGAAACAAAAAAATTACCTATTAAATACTGAGATTAATTATTTCTTTTTAATAAGTGTTCGAATAAACGACCCTCTTGTGCAATGCACAAATTTAGTCTTTTTTGCAGATTTTCTCGGACCCTGGACAAAATTAGTGGCGTTATTGTTTAAAAGGTATCCCTAATCCTGTTTCGCATATCTTCCACTGTTGTTGGTGGATTAACATACACCTTATTTTTAATATAACCCCATAGGAAGAAATTTAATGGGGTGATGTCGCAAGACGTTGGTGGCCACTCAATGAAACCCCCACGTCCAATCCATTTTTGCGGATATCGTTGGTCCAAAAACGCACGAACTTCACGATGGTAATGCGGAGGCGCACCATCGTGCTGGAACCACATACTGTCGAGCTCATCCCTATCGAGACCTTGAAGCAGTTGGGGTAGTTCTTCTTGTAGAAAGTTCAGGTAACTATGGCCATTTAGTGGTTCATTAAAAAAGTGGGGTCTAATAATTCGATTATGATGAATACCACACCAAACATTTAATGACCAGTGGTTTTGATGTTGCACCTCTCTAATCCAAAATGGGTTTTCTGTGGCATAATAATGCATGTTGCGTCTATTTACGGCACCGTTACTTCTAAAAGTAGCTTCATCACTAAACATTACCTTGCATAATAAATTTGGATTTAATTGAATCTCCGCATTTATTGTACGACAAAAGTTTACACGACTTTCAAAATCCTGTCCATGCAATTCTTGGTGTAATTCCATGTGATATGGATGATACCTATATTTCTTGGTAGTACGATTAGCGGTGGATTGTGATGTTTCACATAATGCTGCTAACTGACGGCTACCAATATAAGGATTTTCCTGAACATTTAACAATACTTGTAGTTCTTTTTCTTCATTAGTTACTGGTTTGTTGACCACTTTACGTTTTGGATAAACAACAGTACCAGAAGAATCAAATCTTTGCATTAAGTTTTGAAAAGTATGGGTATTAGGCTGGCGTCGATCAGGATACTTCGTTTTGTAAATTCTTTGAGCAAGAAGGCAATTTTTTTGAGCCTCTCCTATTGTATAAATCATATCTATTAACTCATTCTTTGGAAAATTCATTTTACAATATAAGATGAATGCAAAAAAAAACAAACTACACTACATAAAAACCAAAAGAAGCGATTGCGGTTATAAATTTGACACACAGAAAAATGTTCTTTTACATTGTTTTTGCCATGGCTACTATGATAATGAAGACTATTTCTGTAAAAAAGTATGGAAAATAAGAAAAACTGAAATATCTCAAAAACTATTATAAATAGGTATAGGATATATTGAACAAAACTTTTAGGGTTTTTAATACTCTATTAAATAACATGAAAATATACAGGGTGTACCATTAAAAAAAAAGATATTTATTCATTTAAACTTGTTCAAATTTGAGCCGATGTGTTCAACACCCTGTAGCTTTTATTGCAAATATTAGGTAAAAATTATATTAACTTGTCCTTGGCCTTGCTAAATTCCAAATTTGAATATATTTGTCACAAAATTGAAAACGTGATTTAGGATTGAATTGATGCTTGAAAATGTGACTTTTTTTCTTTAAACTTAATTATCTCAGAAACTATAAAGTTTTGTTATAGTAAACCCTTAATAAAAAAGATTTAAAATTATAAGCTAAATCGAAAATACGATTCGTATATAGGGTTTTCTATTTAAAAAAATACAACTTTATGCTGTCCTAGTTTTTTGACTCACCCTGTAGAGTCCTAAATATTTTTAAAATCTGCGTAAAAATAAACTGTATCAAACAATAAATATAGTTTCTTTGTTAATTTCACCGAAAAGGCACAAACCTACTTCATCCAATCGTTGACTCACCCTGTATATTCTAGGAAACACAATCAAAGGAATATTAATACTTTATCGTTTCTCATTCCTTCATTGCTTGATTTCCATATCATTTCTTTATGAACAAGAACTTAAGATAAGAATACATATGTACATACCTTCCAAAGTTTTTTTTAAAATACCAAATTAATTCACACAAACATTTATATTTGTTTACAATTTACTTGCATTACTAGCAGAACTCGTATTTCGCGTTAAATAATAATAAATTAGCAAAACATTTACCTGTTCAAAGATCAGATTTTGTACATGACATCGAAAAAAGTCAATTTATTAATTGTCCTCCTAGTTGAAATACCTTGAATTACCATTGTTAGGAACTATTATCAATATACAAGGTGTCCAAAATAAGATTTATCACCAGTTTATCTGATAAACTGAGTGATCTAGAAAATAGTTAAATTAGTGCCCTATTGGTTCTGATTGCATTTTTATTGCCTAGGTAATTCTTACCGTTTGTAACCATGAAAGAGTATTTTTGTTGTGTTTTACCAGGGTAATAATGTTATAAAGACAGTCCAAGACCTGTTTAGAATTTATTTGACGACATCCATTAGCTTTTTGGGCAGGAGTAATTAGTGATTCATTTCATTCATTCATTTTAGCCTAGTTTTCATCCTTCCAAAACTGAATATAGGCCTCCCCTATTTGTTTCCAAATCTCTCTATTCTGGGCTCTTCTTTGCCACATCAAGCCGGCATGTCAGACTATGTCATCCTTCCATCTCATCTGTGGCCTGCCTCTGGATCTTTTCCCTTTATATGGGCGCCATTTTCCAATTTCTAAATTCCAACGGTTGTCTTTTATTCGTTCGTTATGGCCTGCCTATTTCCATTTTAGTTTTCTATAGCGTCAATCGCGTTGATTTTTCTTCTTATCCACTCATTTCGTTTCTTATCTCTGAGTGATATTCCTAACATGTGTCGCTCCATAGCCCTTTGAGTTTTGCGTATTCTGTCCAAATTTGACTTTGTAAAGGTCCACGTCTACGCTCCTTATGTTAGAACCGGCAATATACAACAATCAAATACTTTGGTTCTTAAGTAAAAGGGAATTTTCTGATTTTTCAAAACATAGGAGAGTCTTCCGAATTCCGTCTATCCCAATCGAGTTCTTCGTGTTATTTCGGCCGTTTAGTTGCCCTTACTCGCTCTTATGTCCTTGCCTAAGTATATATATTTATTCACCTGTTATATTTCGGTTGCATTTACTGTTACAACTTGTTGTTCGTCTGAGTTTTTCTGAGATTCATCTTTAGTCCTCGTTGGAGCGATGTTTCATGGAGGTCGTTTATCAATGACTGCAGCTCTTCCCAGTCGGATGCGATCAAGAGTATATCATCTGCATATCTCAGATGATTTAGGAATCTACCATTAATGTTTATCCCTATATTTTTTCAATTTAATGATTTAAACAAGTCTTCCAGGGCCATTGTAAATAATTTGGGTGAGATTATATCTCCCTGTCTTACTCTTCTTTTGATTGAGATGCGGTTCGTCTTTAGCTCGTCATCAAGTTGTACTATCATCGTTGCGTCTAGATAGACATTATGCAATAGATTTTTGTATCTCGAGTCTATTCTGCTATTTACCAAAGTTCCTTCAACAGTCCATAGTTCTACGCTGTCGAAAGCCTTTTCGTAGTCAACGAAGGCCATGTACAAAGGCAGATTATACTCGTTGGTTTTTTTTATTAATATTTTTAGTGTATGCAGGTGGTCGCATGTTCCCTTCTGAATCCTGCTTGTTCAACAAGTTGATATGTGTCGAATTTGTTCGTTAATCTGCTAGTTATGATTTCCATGAAGGTTTTGTAAAACTGGGAGGGAAGGGATATAGGCCTATAATTGTCCAGAGTCGACGGATCGCCTTTTTTATATATCAAAATTGTGTTAGCGTTGTTCCATCTACTGAGTATCCTACGTTCGACAAGACATCTGTTGAATAAAATCTTTAAATATTCCTTAACTTTTCTTTCTCCTTCCTTAAGAAGTTCTATTAAGACTTTGTCATCTCCCGCTGCTTTATTTCTTTTCATATCTTGTATGGCTTTATCTATTTCATCCTCTGTAATATCTGACAGGTCTCCAGTAATTAGTGATAGTGTATAGCAAAAAAAGTTGGTGTTTTCTGTGGGTATTTCGTTGATTCAAAATAAGGTTAACAACTAATGATAAAAAAATTATTATTTTGCCGTTACATATATACAGGGTGATTCAAAAATCGATCACGAAACTTAAGGGGGTGATTCTACTTGACAAAATAAGGGTAGAGCTTCATATAATTTTTTTTTAAAATGTCATTCGTTTTCGAGTTACAAGCCGTCCAAGTTCAAGTTTTTATTTTTTGTTTTTTGAATTACTCGCTTACAGGAAAACCGATTTGACTAATATTTGAAAGATAGGCTAAGTCTTCTGCGCTTCATCATTTTAGTAACAATTCACATTGATTGTTTGCCGCTAGAGGGCACTTTACCTACATTGAAAATTGTTTTTTTTTGTCATAATTTTTTAGTGTTGACAGCTACAGTAGTTTTTGGCATAATTTCTGAAAGACTGATGCCAGGCCTTTAAAAAAGGTGCTCTTTATTTACATCGCTAAACCCAACGGTTTAGACGTAAATCACCCTTAAAAATTAAGTGGTAAATTTACTTTTCTCATTTCATTACCACCAGCTACCAGGTAAATAGCTATCAAAGTATACTAGAGCTGTCAGTTTAACATCAAATAAATTCGCTTTTTAAACTATTTAATTTATAATCTTAAAATAACTAATAATGGCTAATCACCAATATTCAAATATCGAATATTGTGATATCCATTTTTGTTATGGAAAAGCAAATGGTAATGCAGAGTTGGCAAGAAGATATTATATGGAGAGTTATCCGGAAAGAAATATCCCTCATGCTCAAACATTTTCCAGTGTGCACAGGAGGCTTGCGGAATGTGGTTCCTTTAAAAGTTATAATGGAAATAGGGGAAGACCTAGAACTGCTAGAAACGTGCAACAAGAAGAAAGAGTGCTTGAAATTATTGAAGATAATCCAGGTATTAGTACTAGAAAAATTGGGAATGAAGTGCGGCTCTGTCAGGCTAGTTCATGGAGGATACTAAGAGAAGAACAACTCTACCCGTTTCATTCAAAAAAGGTGCAGGCTCTTTATGACGATGATCGGCCGAGACGGTTGGAAATGTGCAATCAGATCCTAGCTAAGTATGAACACGATAATCGATTAATTGGCGTCATATTATTCACTGACGAAGCTGGTTTCACTCGTGATGGCATAACAAATCTACACAACATCCACACATATGCTTACGAGAACCCAAACAATGTGGTAGAAACGAAACATCAGCGTAGATTTTCACTAAATGTGTGGGCAGGGATAATAGGAGATTACCTTATTGGTCCTCATTTCTTTGATGGCCCATTAACTGGTGACGTATACTTAGATTTTATCCAAAATCGTCTCCCATTGTATCTGGAAGATGTGCCATTGGAAGTAAGGGCCAACATGTGGATCATCCAAGACGGAGCTCCGCCCCACTTTAGTATACGTGTCCGACAGTATTTGAATGCAACGTATCCTGAGCGATGGATAGGACGAAGTGGACCATTGGCATGGGCAGCGAGGTCACCAGACCTTAATCCTATGGATTTTTTCTTTTGGGGTCATTTGAAACAATTGGTGTACGATATTCCAGTAATCAACGTCGAGGATCTTCGCTTCAGGATAATCGAAAAGTGCCAAATTATTAAAGAAACACCAGGAATTTTTCATCGAGTTAGGCGACATTTTTTGAAGAGTGTTAGGAAATGTATGGAAGAAAATGGGGTGACATTTTGAGAATCTTTTTTAGTTTGTTTAGTACTGTTTCATTAATTTTTATCAATTAAATGTATATCGCAATAATCCATAATATGAATATTTACTGATTGGCCATTATTAGTTATTTTAAGATTATAAATTAAATAGTTTAAAAAGCAAATTTATTTGATGTTAAACTGACAGCTCTAGTATACTTTGATAGCTATTTACCTGGTAGTTGGTGGTAATGAAATGAGAAAAGTAAATTTACCACTTAATTTTTAAGGGTGATTTACGTCTAAACCGTTGGGTTTAGCGATGTAAATAAAGAGCACCTTTTTTAAAGGCCTGGCATCAGTCTTTCAGAAATTATGCCAAAAACTACTGTAGCTGTCAACACTAAAAAATTATGACAAAAAAACAATTTTCAATGTAGGTAAAGTGCCCTCTAGCGGCAAACAATCAATGTGAATTGTTACTAAAATGATGAAGCGCAGAAGACTTAGCCTATCTTTCAAATATTAGTCAAATCGGTTTTCCTGTAAGCGAGTAATTCAAAAAACAAAAAATAAAAACTTGAACTTGGACGGCTTGTAACTCGAAAACGAATGACATTTTGAAAAAAAATTATATGAAGCTCTACCCTTATTTTGTCAAGTAGAATCACCCCCTTAAGTTTCGTGATCGATTTTTGAATCACCCTGTATATATATATATATATATATATATATATATATATATATATATATATATATATATATATATATGTACATTATAAAGGCCTTTAAAAAATCTTCAAAATAATCTCTTGCACGCATACGACAATCCGAGAGGAATTGGTAAGCAGATTCGAGCAGCTTACTGTAACGAAGCTGATGTGGAGATTTCTACCAAACAAATCAGCAAAGTACTTTGAAGTTGTTTGGAAGCTAGTTACCAAATGAAGCGAAGGTTCAAGAACTCCAAACTAACATGGTGAAACTCCCAAAATGAGGATCATCGGAAAAAGGTTAGCACACTATTTAAAAGAGCGTTAAAATATAAAACTGAAAAAAAAAACTAGGAAGAATTTAAAACTGCCTAGAAAGAATATAAAAACTAATGTAGAACTCACAGAGAAACGAGTGGAGGCAATATTGCGAGAGCATTGAAAATATTTCCTCAGCATCTCGCCTCTGCAAGATACTATCTAGAGATCCTGGTGCCCGGACTGGAGAATTGGCTATCCCTGAATTAGGTTAAAAGCAGCGATTCTATTTAATACAACGTGTCTAAAACATATTCAAAACTATAGGGTGAAATGGTCAATAGAAACCTTTGCCCCCAGTAAGTCGCCTGATAAGGATGGTATATTTCCAGCCTTACTACAAAATTCCGCCGATATTATAACAAGCCATTTGGTAAGATTACTTTGCTCGTGCCAGAGTTAGGAATACTTATTAGTAGCATAGAGGGATACAGAAAGAAAGGCAGAAAAGCAGGAAGAACAGACTATACTAGAAAGGTTTACGGACAGACACATCAAGAAGAGAGTAATGGTACATAGTTTCTTCCGTTACATCGGTTACAATTTCTCTATTAAGCGAGGAAATCGACAGACACGGCACTCCATCGCCTCATTACAAAAATCGAAAACGCGTCTCCGAGTGGATGATTTGCTCGAGGCACTTTAATCGACATTCAACGGGCTTTCAACGACACATCATATGATTCGATATGCAATATTCTTCACCAGACTCTGAGCTGATTATCGTAGAGTGAACTAGAATAATGTTGAGTCAAAGATTTTAACAGTGTATCTGTTAAAGCATTGTTAAGTCAATGCTGTCCGAAGGGGGGTATTTTAACATTGTTGCTGTTAAGCCCTGTAGTGGACAGCCTGTTAAATGAGCTAAACGAAGCTGGTTTATATACACTGATCTGTGCCGACACTTTGGTTATACTGTGTCTTGGTCGCGACGTCCAGGAACTGGAGGAACCGATTATGCGAGTTTTTCGGATCGCGGAACAGTGGTGCTAAATACAGGTGCTCGAAATAAATCCGAGCAAGGCTGGCGTGATTCTCTTTATATAAAAAAAGAGAAATATTGGCAGACCACCCACAAGTTTCCTATCGGGAAAGAATTATTAAGTACCTGGGAGTAATTGTCATATTAAAGTTTGAGTCCAGAAGGCCATGTGAGCTTTCTGGACTGATAAGGGAGCCTTTGGGTACCTATGGGGGTTAATACTGAAAGTGGTATACTGGATATATATACTATGGTAATCTATTCTAAGATTACATACGTCGCTGTTGTATACCGGTCTAGAACAGTTAAGCTTTAATATCGTCTTCAACTTGACAAGGTTCAAAGAATGGCTTGTGTAGGAGTCAGGGGCGGATCCAGCTCCTCTCTTTGGGGGGGGGGCGGTGATATCATAAAAGTTCAGTATGTCAAGAAAGGCAAGTTGTCAACGGGAGAGGGGATGCAAGCAGCATACTCATTCCTAATATAAAAGGCAGGACGGGTTCTATTTTCCTGAACTCAAAGCTCTTGGGGGGGGGCGATCGCAAGTTCACACATTCCTATACTCTATTCAAGAACTAGAGAGAGTAATAAAACTGTTACCGAAACCTCCGACGTATCTGCTCCAGTGCCGCTGGTAACTGAGAACTGCCGTAAATCTAATTATATTTCATTATATTACTGCAACATAAAAATTCTGATAGTTTAATTTAATTTCTGTCAGTGAGCAAAGTACACTTTACAGTTTGTTCTTAATGATTTATTTTGTTTGCGTTTGTTTTTATATATTATATATCTAGATAATAATGTTAAAAGCTGTTTTGAGATGTGTTCCAACATGACAGGAGTTGGAAAATCTACTATGTACCGAATACTGAAGGAGAAAAAACGACTGGAATTGTTAGTACTCCCAAGCCACATTCGATAACAAGCAGATGAAAAACCTCGTTGGAAGAAGAAATGAAAACTGCAATTAAAGGAGTTGTATATACATTTTATTATGAGAAGCAGATCCCAACCGTCTACAAAATTATAACTAAAATCAATGAAAATCGCGATTTACCTGAAATTAAAAGAACTGATCTGTGGAAATTGCTCGAAGAACTTAATTTTTGCTGGGAAAAACCAGATAATCTGTTCCTATAGATAGTCCGGAAACTGTCCGTTGGAGAAGTAAATATCTTTCTCAATTAAAAGGTAGAGGTGCTAGAAATAATACAATTAACAAAATTAGTAATTTAACTAAACTTTTGAAAGATTTTTTTGAATAAAGTTACTGCGGAAAATTGGAAAAAATCCATATAATAAAAGAATAAAACGAAATGTGAGAACTCGATCTCATGATCGGTGAGATAGAGGAACCAATTATAATTAATTTGAGCGAAGATAGTTTTACTGACTTTGATTAAGAATTATATACGTAGTGTTAATTAGTGTAAACTCAATTTATTATTTAAATTTTTGTTTTTGTTGTATTTTATTGTTTAATGTTGTTTATATGTTTTTTTATATATTTTTATTTTAGTATGTCCAACTCTTTAATTTTATATATATTTAATTCCAATTAGCCGTAAGTTTATTATTATTCTATTATTGTATTGGTGTATTTTTCTTAAGCGTGTAGAATTAACATGTTTATCTTATTTTTTTGGGGCTATCGTATTTCCATATAATAAAGTAAATTAAATTAAGATATCAGTACAATAGAAATAAAAATAAGTAGGTCTAATTTTAATTACAACATAAAAAAGTAATTACATTTGAATCCCTTTTTAGTGTTTAATTGTAATACTGCAGATGGTTTAAGAAATAAATAATCTGAAATGTCAAATACCCTAAAAATGTTTTTAATTATTAATAAAATGACCGATAGCCCCAATAAAATTTTAATATTATATGAACGAATTTATTTTTTTATATATGTTTACCTTTTTGTATTTTTGACAATGGATATTTTGTAAGTATTTAAATTATAACTTCGAATTTTTTGAGAGAATAAGGCTACGTTTTTGTCCATTATTATAGATCGGTATTTTTGATTATAAAATTTCTAACTCATTCCCATGAAAAATATATGTGTCTAACTGATTTTGCTAAAGACACCGGACTAAAGAACACAGGTAGTTTGCGAAGAGAAAAAGGATAAAAAATGATTTATTACTCTCTCTAGTTCTTAAATAAACTGTAGTATAAGAGGAAACATCGGGTCTATTTTCCTAAACTCAAAGCTCTTGGGGGGGGGGGGCGATCGCCCCCACCGCCCCCCCCCCTTGGATCCGCGCCTGGTAGGAGTGATGAGTAAGACAAAGACTGCCCTCATTAGGGCAGTTAATCAGTAAATCGTCTCAGTTGCTTGGGGCATCTAGGAGCAGAAACTGGCGGTTATCCGAGCTAGCGGGTGGGGGGGGGGGAAGCGCAATGCAGAAAGTTGTCCATCGTTCCCTATAAAAACAGACTACATGGCGACGGAAGAGCAAACTCTTCCTACAAATGGATCCTGATGGTTGACACGATGAAAGGGCCGGAAGTGGAATATTCGGAAAAAGCACTGGAGTCAGAAAGTCTCATTCTCTAGAACAGCACGCAATGCTTGTTCAAAAGGAAATTTATATTATTCTTCAGTGTGGCTATCTCTGTGAAAGAAAGACAGTGAGGCGGCAATATCGATTCTGGGGTTCAGTGTAGTTGCTGCAAAATAGGTTTGATGGTTTAACAAAAACCGGCCGCACAATTAGAATCGTGTGGATAATGGGTCACTGCAGTAAACACAGGAATAGGGAAATGGATCGTTGAACAAAATTAGGGTCCGCGGTTGAGACATACGAACCCCAAACCATTATACTTGTTTCAATTATTCAATGGTAAGAGAAAACTGAAACTGTCGCTGGAAGGAAATTTATTGAATTGGTAGGGAAGCCTCTGGAATGTGATGTGTCTATAAGGGGACTTAATGCGCGACATAGGGAGCTTCTTTTCCTGAAGGATGAAGAAATGCAAATCGTGGTGGGATTGCTGGCGGGATATTATCATCTGCGAGATCATCATCATAGAATTGGCGCGGAGTATGACCGGGATGCAGATGGTGCCTGGAAAAGAATGAAACAATTGAGCGTGTTTGCAGAAAGCAATATCTCCCGAAGCAGTGAGGCAAAATCAGGTAACAAAGTTGTTTAGATTCACCAATGCGCTCGGCGTTGAGTGACTACCAGTCATGGTGGGATGTAATGGACCCAACCAGGCCTAAGCATCAAAGATCGAGTATCCCCAATCTTTTTTTTTTCATTCATTCAAGCCTAACAAAGAAATAAAGACACGTTTTTTCAGAATATGTAATTTATTTCTTGATATCTTTAAAAAGCTCAGAAGCTTGCAATTTTAGAGGATGTTGAAATTGAAATTTTTGTGTATAAACTTAAGACGTTACCAATACTTCAATTTTTCTGGATTTTTAGGCTTTAAATGTCTCTGAAATTATAAACTTTAAACTGTCTGAACATGGTAAATTCGAAATTACGCGTCTTGGGAAGACTTTCTTCTCTTTATTTGTTACGTCCAAAAAAATTTTGGGGACGCATTTTACAGGTTAACTGCCTTCAAATATTGAAAATTCATTTTCTCAAATGCCTATAAAATCGCTAGTTTGGAAGTGTAGACTTACTAATAAAAATTTCGCGTCTTAAATTCAGACTTTTCTTTTTTTTTCTCAATACATCTCAAATTTTTTAAGACATTTGATTCTTTATACAGTCAAGCTTAAGAAACTAATTTTTTACTACTTCTACTAATTGTAGAATTACGAATCTTAAAGCTCAAATTTCCAACACAATTTTTCTTAAATATATATCTCTTTCCTTTTCGCAGGCTCCCACACTCCTTGCAGTGGCATTCTTTTTTAAAAAGATATTTAATTTTGCCTGAAAATTCATCAAATTGGGCCACATTACGATGCTGCGGCGGCCATTTGACAGACATCTTATTTTATGTTTAATGTAAATTACACAGGTTTACAAAAAAAAGTGTATGCCTATTTGACCAGATCATTGTATTATTATGTAATTAGACGCCCTGAATCAAAATCTGAGATTCGCTAACTTCTATCATGTCAGGTTCAAGGTAATTTCAAGGTCAAAGGAAGTAAAATTCACTAAATAAATCTCAAGAAGTAGATACTTACGCTTTTAAGGTCGCTGAATTCGAATTGGTAGTTTGTTTAATCCCCCAAGGTCGACTAGAGGTCATTTTAGGATCATTACAAGGTTAAATTGAGAAAAATCCACTAAATAAATAAGAAAAAACCATTAGGTTTTGGGGTAGCTGAATCCGAATTCGTGGTTCGTTTAATACCCCAAGGTCAGCCAGAGGTCATTACAGGGTGTTTTCAAGGTCAAGTCGAGAAAAATCCACTAAATAAATCTGAGAAAGAAAATATGTAGGTTTTTGGGGTCTCTAAAGCCAAATTCGTGGTTTATTTAATCCCCTAAGGTCAACCAGAGGTCACTTCAGCATCATTTCAAGATCAAATTGAGAAAAATCCACGAAATAAATCTGTAAAAGAAGAAAATCCATGCGCAGTTAGATCAATATCCATTTCATAGCAGAGAGGTAAGCGGAGCCGAGACTCAAGCTACCAAAGCCTCGTACTCCACGCACAGCTAGATTGATATGCATTACACAGCAGATAAATGAGCGGATTGAGTTTTTAAGGTGAAACCTAAGCGCCAAAACCACACACTCTACGTTCAGCTATATTGATTGTCACTATATAGTATACAGGCGACCGGACCAAGTTTTTATAAATATGCCAAAACATAAGCTCTTATAACCACATGTCATGCCCGAGATCAATGCCCGTTACGCTGCAGACAGATGTGAAAAGCAAGGATTTATGAGTGCGCGAAATAAAACCCAGGCTCTCCGAAAAGCATATACCCCAGGCACAACATGTATGAGACTTTGAGGTTTGTGTTATACACGGTCTAGCTGCGAGAGGGGTATATAGTTTTAAAAGTTTGGGTGTCGCCGTACTTAGTTTTGGGAGTTCGAGTCTCAGCTTTACAACTCGATTCGCTCGCCTATCTGCTGTGAAACGGATATCGATCTAGCTGCGCCTGTGTTCTCTTTTTTTTTACAGATTTATTTAGTGGGCATCCAGTTTTTTTCTTTTTGTACACCTGTGTAATTATTACATTTATATCAAAAAAATTTCTAAAAATTCATTTAAATCATGTATATAAATAATTTTGAACAATATTAGAAAAATCTGTTTTTTATATCTTTGCAGCATACTTATTTGGTAAAAAAAGACAGTTTATGTACAAAAATATTTTATTTAAAAAAACACTTATAATATTATCACACAGCATACTCCATTTCGATGAATCTTCAAGACATTTTTCTCTACAGAAAATTTTTTCATTATTTTCAACTGTAACAAAAAAAATCAAATTACAAATTATTTAAAAAATTGTCGAAAAGTATATATTTTTTAAATATGGATGATTTCTCTGACTCAATTTTGGATTTGGGTCTAATTTTGTTCAATTTTTCTGGCAATATGAGATGTTTTCGAAATTTTGTACAAGTATTCGTGTAATTTAATTATAGATTTTATTTCGTATCCAAGTGTATTATTTTTTAAATGCAAGTAACTAAATTATTGTACATTGCCTCATTTTAAATTTTTTTTACAATTTTTATATTACGTAAGCTGATTTTGATCAAAATCACATAAATTTTACTTACTAGGTTCCAGATGATGCAGACGCTGATGCTGAGGCGTGAGCTGAGGCATGAGCACCACCACCACCACCACTTCCACCACAACCTCCACTACATCCTCCACCTGATCCGCCGCCAGGTCCATAGCCTCCTCCATGACCGCCGGCACCACCACCATGACCGCCGGCACCACCACCATGACCGCCGGCGCCTCCTCCAAATCCTCCGAGGCCACCGCCTCCACCTAATCCTGAAAAAAATTATAAAAGAATGCAACTGTTATTGCAGGTTAAACTAAAAATATCATGTGACAACTTAGTCACATGCTAAGTATAAATATCATAGAAGAGCTATTGAAAATGCGTTTCAGAATAATAAGGTAATATTAAATAGTATAAGATTAATATATAATAAATAAAAATTGACTAGCAAAAAAATTACAAATCTTAAAGGACGAAGTCTAGGTAACTATTTTCAGGTACTCTTTTATATAATAATTCCATCTAACTCTTTAGAACAACAACAAAAAGTAAAAAAAAGAACCAATAAATATAATAAAAAAGTTCTTACCTCCTCCACCGCCGCCACCTCCTCCAAAGCCACCTCCGGCTCCACCTCCAGCTCCACCTCCTTTACCACCTCCAAAACCTAAATAAAAATGATAATTTCTTACGTAAATACTAAATAACATTCGTGGTTTTTTCAGAATATTGTAAAAAGCTTTTTTTAACTACATAATTAAAAAACAGGATTTTCATAGTGAAATCTTTGGCAGCTTTATCTTTAAAGTCATTTATTTATATAACTTAACTAAACAAGATGTTTTTACTATTGTAAAATATATAAAAATAAATTCTAGTGATATTTTGTAATTAGTCAAAAAATAGTTACCTCCAGCTCCACTTCCACCTCCTCCATACCCTCCTGCTCCGCTACCACCCCCTCCATATCCTCCAGTTCCACCACCAGCGCCGCCGCCAGCTCCACTGCCAGCCCCACCGCCAGCTCCTCCATATCCGCCAGCTCCACTACCACCTCCTCCATATCCACCAGCTCCACCACTGCCTCCTCCGAGGCCACCACCAGCTCCACCACCTCCTCCTCCAAGACCTCCTCCATGACCACCACTACCACCTCCTACTCCTCCTGCACCTCCAAATCCACCTCCGCTAGAACCTGCGTAGCCACCACCGCTAGATCCACCGAAACCTCCACCACTGGAGCCTCCAAATCCACCAGGGCCTCCGTGTCCTCCACCACCACCGAGGCCTCCACCACCTCCAAGTCCTCCGCCACCTCCATGACCACCTCCTGGTGCCCCGGTTATAATAACTGAGCCTGAAAATATTACAGAACTTGAGAAATTGTATTTAAATAGTAAACAAAATTCTATAATTTTTACCCATTTCTTTTAAAAACAATTTAATTAATGGTATTCAAGTATTCAAACTAAAAGAAGATTATATTTAAATTATGTCATTTGCTGGCTGTCAATTGTCAATTTCAGAAGATGAAGTTTCTGTTACTAATTTTTTTGTAATTTTTAATATTTGTATTACTAAACATAAATAAACCATTATATATAGAATAATTTGAAGCAGTTGGGCTGTTCCAATACAAATATTTTCAGTATGATTCCTGTTTTCATGAATTGTGACTCCGTAGTGATCTTAGTTAATAGAAATAATAAGAGGTAATATTCTAGCAGAAAAAAAGGGGACTTAAAGAAATATTATTATTAAAATTAATGCTATACAAAAATGATTGAATGGATTCTTCACACCTTAAAATTTTCTGTAAGGTTTGTTAAATTATTAAAAATTTTACAGTTATATCAATATATTTTAAGTTTACTCCAAAAATAAAAAGCAGGTTTTTCTAATAAACTGATAGCTAGCAAGATTCATAACAGCTTATGTGATATTATTCACAGATATATTTTTCAGTGAAACTTATTAATACTTAACAAATTCATTTACGTATACACGTTAAGTACCTGTTGCTCCTCCAGTACCATCTCCAAATCCACCGCTATGTCCACCACCACCTCCAAGACCACCTCCTCCCCCACGGCCTCCGCCCCCACCATGTCCACCAGCACCTCCAAATCCGCCTCCACTAGAACCTCCAAAACCGCCTGCTCCTCCGGAGCCACCTCCTCCAGAGCCACCTCCTCCGGAACCGCCTCCTCCATGACCTCCAGCTCCTCCACCACCATATCCTCCAGCACCTCCGCCACCTCCTCCTAATCCGCCACCTCCTCCTAATCCTCCACCACCGCCGCTTCCTGCTCCACCGTGGCCTCCTAAAAATTGGTTTTATTAATATCATCGCAATTATTATAATTATTAAAATTTTTAGTGAATAACTAGTAAAAATTTGATAGAATAGGAGAAAATTGTTAAAGTAAGGGGCAAATATTTTTTAAAGTAAGATAAAAATCAAAACGTACCGGCACCAGCACCGGAACCTCCAAAGCCTCCTCCTTTACCGCCTCCACCTCCGAAACCTCCTGCAAATAATTTTTTTTGAATGTTTATAATTTTATAGCTAATGTATGCAATATTATTTTAGAAAACAATATCAGAAGTTGACGAATGAGTTAATAAATTTAATAACCATATTATTTTTCCATATATCTGATTTCCCTATTTTTAAAAATGTTGGTATTATTAAGAAAATAAGTTAGCTTTACAATTTAAGCAAATTAATAACCCACAAATTAACTTTAATAACTTTTACAACGGTAGAAAAAGTATTCAGAACACGCTGTAGTCCTAACTTACCTCCAGCTCCACCGCCGCCGCCAAATCCTTTTCCTCCACCACCTCCCAGTCCTCCTATTAAGCTTCCAAGATCGCCAAGACCTCCTCCGCTTCCAAAACCGCCACCGCCTCCGAATCCTCCCCCACCTCCTCCGCCGCCGCCGCCACCACCGCCTCCATAGCCACCTCCAAATCCACCTCCAAATCCTCCTCCTGAACCTCCTCCTCCAGAAGCGTAGCTTGTTCCATAGCCTCCTTTTCCATAGGACCTTCTCCTACGGGATTTTGGTGGAGATACAACTAGTCGCTGAAAATTTATTAGAAAAAAAAATTATTTTAAATTCTCTTTTGGCTAATGTCAATCTTTTTAAAATAAAATTTCGATAATTATTAGATTAGAAATTGATTTAATTTTGTATACGAGTTGATGTATTTGAAAGACAATTTGGCTGTAAAGTTGGAGACCAGGATTAAAATTGGGCTCCCCATACCTGCTGCAACAAATGTGCGTCCAACATTCGTAGCTGGCTAAGTGGAAAAAAACATAAGATGCCCTTCGCTGTTTCTATGGTCTGGCTAGCACCGAAAGACGATGTTACCGACTGTTACGAGATATAACCCAGAGGCTGCATTAAAAAGGCAGACTAAGAAGCGCAAAATAAGTGTCTAAACTTTAGATTCAATGAGAAAAATGTTCTATTTAACTGCTTTTGCTGAACGAACAATATATTGTTATCTGTATTTTGTATGTTCATTATATATGCCCATGAATTAAAATTTTGTAACAATTAATTCAGATTTTTTTTGAACTAAAATCTTTAATAGGTATTTTTTTTCAAGAAACAAAAAAAAGTTGAAATTTGTTCTCCAGTGTACTGGCTCCACTCTCAAAACTTTCTTACAAGAGAACCACCTCAAACCGACCTCACCGATTTTGATAATTTTTGGATATGTTGTAGTACTTGAAAAAATAATAGATACGTATTTTTTTATCTGATGACCTCCACTTTTAAGTAGTGAAATTCACCCCCAAAGTCAACCCTTAATTTTTTTTCAATGTATCTCAGCATCTAATGAACATTTTTAAATAAAATCAAGTAAAAAATATCCGTTTTAAAAAATCACAAATAGGAGATATATTTATGACTAAAGGGTTGCAACCCCTGCTATACATTTTGAAAAAATTACATTTTTTTATGAATATTTTTGTTATAAATATAGGGATTTCTCAAATCACTACCCCTAAATACCGTTAACTACCCCTCACATTGATACACCACATATAAGCGGTAAAAAAAAATTTTCTTAAGTCATCCAATGGGTACAGCGAATGTAATTTATAACAAATGTAAATATAATAATTTTTTTTCAATAATAATACCGAAAGGGTGAAAAAAGTCGCCCTTAACAATACAACTAATACATCACAAAAAGCAAATAAGTCCTCTAAAGCGGGAAAAAGAAACAACATTATTCTTTTCATATACCAACATTTCTTTAAGGTGTGAAAACCATCTCTAAAGTTTACCCTTAAAATTCATCTTGATGCATGTTATCATTTAATGGATATTTTTTAATAAAACCAAGTGAGAAAAAATATTTGTCGTAAGAAGCTTGAAATATGAGGTATATTTATGACCTAATGGGTTGCAACCGTTATTTCATATTTAAAAAAAAACTACATTTTTCATGAATAAGTATTCATTTTACAAAAATCGAGGAATGAACTTAAAATAATTATAAAAAGTATTTTCGTTAACAATATCGATTATCAGTGTTGCCTATTACAATATAAAATAAAGGTTGCAACCCCTTAGGTTATAAATACGTTTTATATTTCAGATTATTACGAAAAATATTTTTAAACTTAATTTTATTAAAAAATCTCCATTTAATTCTGATCCATATGAAAAAGTAAATTGTAAAGTTCAACTTTAGGGGTGGTTTTCACCCCTTACAAGTGAATATTAGTATGTAAAAAAAAAGTTTTCTCCTTATACAATCATACAGGACTTATTTTACATTTTGTTTTAATAAAGAAATTTAATTAGACCTCATGTTACATTAGTTATTTACTTCTGGGGGTGCCTTTTTTCTCCCTTTTGCTTTTTTTTTATAAATTATATGCGCTTTACATTTTGGACGACTTTTAAGAAAAAAAATTTACCACTTATATTGATCCATTACTGTAAGGGGTTGTTAACGAGATTTAGGGGTGCTTATTTGAAAAATTCCTAAATACACCAACACTAATAATCGATATTGTTAACAAAAATGCTTTTTACAATTCATTTCAGTTCACTCTCCGATATTTATAACAAAAGTATTCATAAAAAATTTAGTTTTTTTTTAATATAAAATAGGGGTTGCAATCCCTTTGGTCATAAATACACCTCCCATTTGTGACTTTCCATGACGAATATGTTTCACTTGATTTAATTCAAAAATATTCATTAGATGCTGATATATATATATATATATATATATATATATATATATATATATATATATATATATATATATATATATATATATATATATATATATATATAAAAATTATTTAAAGGGTCTGGCTGTGAATTTCACCCTTTAAAAGTGGATGTCAGCCAATATTAAAAATACGTATCTATTATTTTTTCAAATACTACAACATATCCACAAATGATCAAAATCAGTGAAGTTGGGTTGGGGTGGTTTTCTTGTTAGTTAAAATATAATTTTATTCGCTCTGGAACATTATTTAAAATCTACGCTTTTGACACTATTTTCAAAACACTCTATATAAAATTTTAATTAAAAAGATACATTAAATCATGGTATATTATTAAATTATTATGTAATTTAAGTTTCTGAATGCATTTTGTTAATAATTGAACATGTAAACATTTCTTGTTGAAATTGTTTACAAACCGCAAGGTCAATTTAATAAATTACCAACTTGTTATTAATATATTGGATACATCTGTAGTTTATGCTCGTTTGTTTTAGGAAGATGGTAAAACCCAAGATCAAAGATAATGGGTATGAGTAAACCGGTACTAAAAATCCTGACTTTAGTATTTAACACTTTATATATACAGGATGTCCTAGAATAAGCTCACAGACAATAATCTTAAAGCGGCAATTTAGTCATACCAAACTAGGAGAAAGTAGCAATTAATTTCAACAGATTTCATTGCTGCAGAAATATAGAGCGTATTGTCTATTTTGTTTTAATAATAAGTGCACATGATTTTTCCAAAATTAGGTTTGTTGATGTAACAGAATTATTTAAATGTCTAGAATAGACTCAACAATGGTTTTCTTGCAAATTTTAATTGTACCTGCTTCTAGTACAACTATTTTTTATTTTAGCTTTACTAATTTCAAAACTAGAGAGGGAAATTGGTTTTGGAACCGTATCTTTAGCAATGTCTCTAAAACTGTTTAGGATATTTATTATATATATATATATATATATATATATATATATATATATATATATATATATATATATATATTTTACATTTTTTAGTGCTTTGTGATCAATTTAGTTCCGTGAATGGAGGGAGTATCGATTGAAGTTTAGGAAGTAGACTACATCTTTTGTCTAATATTTAATTATAAAGAGTAGTTTGGGGTATTATGGCCTAGTGGGCCTATATGGCTAATTGGTATTTCTCCAAAACAAACCGACGCTAGCGTTAAACATACCTGTCATATAGGAGCAACCCTACCCCTCATCTTCTCAGTCAATCCGCGCAGCGCGAGTTTCAATCATTTCAGTTACTCAAATTGCGAATGTTTTTATATTGTTAGTGCACAGTCTTAGTCTGCAAAATGTTAAGAGTTTTGTATGCTTAAGAGAATGACTGTTTTTAGGTTAGATTGTATATATTTGGCAAAAATGTTCCTATGGTCAATATGGTTCAGCAACTAGCGGGCCAATATGGTCCGTTAGGTCATATTGACCGCATTAAGAGTATATATTAATATACTTTTTCTTTTTTAGGAAATGGTTTCACGAAAATCAATTTCCCAAAGAAGACGCCAAACGCTGAGAGCTTCTAAGCCCATCATGTGCCGCGAACAAGTTTAAGACGTCTAGCAAGCAAAACAACTGTCAGTGGATATAGCAACTTATGTAAAGTTGGGAAGAAGATCTTCCAAAGCGACGTTATGAGGTTAGCGTATCAACTGATGGTGAAAAACAATATCCTGATCTTACTTTTCGCCTCCCAAAAGGAACATCTTTCGCTAGCACTAAAGAATTTAATAAATAAAATGTAGACCATTTCCTCGACTTTTATGAAATATTCATGGATGACCACAATTTCTCTCCCAACGCAATTCTTTATGTTGACGAGACAAGCATAACTGTTGTACCATTTCAAATGCCTCAAGTTCTTTGCTAAAAAGGCCAAAGGCAAATTGGTGCTTTAACATCAGCACAAAGGGGTATTTTGATCACCTGCGTGATATGTATAAATGCTAGGGGTTCATTTATTCGATTAATGGTGATATTTTCCGCTTTTAGTAAAGGGTCTACTTCCAGGTGCTGTACATATATACAACCTCTCAAGTTGGATTCAAATCAACATATTTACAAAATAGTTTTACACTTCCTACAACATGTAAAACCTACAGGAGAATCTCCGGTCTTGCTTATTCTGGATGGCCATGCCAGTCACATAAGAAATATTGAATTGATAGATCTTGTAAGAGAAAATCATGTCTATTTGCTATCAATTTTTCCACATCCCAGTCACGAAATTCACCTGCTGGATAAGTCATTCATGAGACCGATGAAAAAATATGTTTCTGATGAAATAAGAGCTTGAGTTAGGGACAATAATCGGTCACTGACGCATTAGGACATTGTGGAAGTTTTTAGATATGCGTTCATAAGAGCTCAAAACGTAGAGTTAGCTGTTTGTGGTTTTCGTGCAAGAGTCCTATATCCTGTTCAGAGAAAAGTATTTAAAGACCACAATTTTGTTGACATGGATAACGACAAAGAATAGAGCATCATCAATCAAGAAGATATTGTACCAGAACTTGAAACTAAACCTTTTACTCCTACAATAGCAAATGAATTTATTGATATAACACCTATGTAAACAAACGAGTCACCAGTCATCCGGCATCTGATGAAGAAATTCCTGTGATCATAACTTTATAACACAATTCCAATTATCCCTGGTACCAGAAATAGCACCCAGGAAACTAGTAATCGAAGATTGCTAATTTTATCTCCGTACAAGAAAGAATTGTAAGGCTTGTTAAAGAAGAAAAACAAAAAATTTAACGAGGCTACAATAGATAAAGGTAAAAAATAGAAAGGTAAGAAGACAAAGTCAAAAACGAGGGATGTACAAATATCTAGATCAAAGGAAGAAGATAATTCTTTGTAAAAGAACTGCTCTAGCGAAAGTCCAGATAGATGCAATGTTTCTAACGCAAAATGTTTGTGTTATGACCTTATGGACAATGGAGGCGAATCATGAATTCAATGCCTGTAAAAAACTGTAAGCCATAGAGAAAGCTTAGGTGTAGAGTCTGATATTCCTCTCTGTGAATTTTGCTTCGCCAAATAACATCTAGTTTATGGTTTCAGTCATTTGCTCGGGTAGCCAATATGGCCCAGAGTATTTACAGACAATATAGTCCTAGGCTATAATACCAAACCATGTTTAGACTTTAGTAAGTTCTCAAGTTTACGAAAAATTATTTGTATAGTTATTCTTTGTAGTTGTATTGCCTTATGCTCGTAATTACTGATTACTGATAAGTTAAACGACTGAATTATCCAATAAAGACTGATATATCTCATATATTTCGAGTTTTATATCCAAAATCGCTTATAGCATGCCATAATACCCGAAACTACCCTACGTGGAAGGGTAGGGGGTAGAAAAAGTGAATCAGTTCAAATTTATGTTCCAATTTTTTTTGAGTTGTGTCTACAGACATCTATACTTCCAGGGTTATTTGAAAATATAAGAAATATAGGTTTTAATAGATCCGAAGGAGCCAGATTCTCTTAAATGTGAAAACTGTAAAAAATAAAACAATAAACAGACGTAGTTTTCATTAATTCTAAAAGTTGATATGATCGAACTTGTATGAGACACAAGAATAACTTTCTCTGGCAGATAAAATATGTTGCAAAATTATTAATAAATTGCATTTTAATGAAATGGTGGCATGTTCCATAATCCATAAAGACCTATAAATCCAGGCCATATAGGACCTTTGATCTTACCAAGGATATTAGGAACAGACAGGACAGAAAAATGGTTGGACTAAAATTTTTACCAGAGCTAAAACTCGATTCTTTGGATAGTGTGGACAAAGAGGAGCAAAAATTGTTTTTCAATATTTTTCAGCTTCTGTTGAAGTTACGACAGAAGTGATGGTATCAGTATAGAGGGAGCTATGAGCGCAACCATTTTATGCTTAGTGACTTTAGTCATAACTAGAGGAGGGCAAATTTTTCTCGAAGCAAAATTTTTGTCTATTGAAATCACTCATTTGTAACACGTTTTTACTATTTTACCATTCTGTGATAATTTTATCACTTTAGGAAGTTAATTATAGCTATAATTAATTATGACCACTGTTTAACATTGTTATTGTTGTGTAGTATCATTTACGACGCATTATTTTACTAGAAACGCTTAAATTGTACGAATTTCAGAACTTTTGAATATTTTAATCTGCTGTAACATACTATTTTGTGATATTGTAAATTGAATTTTAATATACTTGTAATACAGGTGTATATTTAAGTGCAAAAAATATGAAAGAAAAACTGCATTAAAATGGAAAATTGCACGTAGTAAATGAATTTTTATTATCACCACAGAATACGTATATTTCTAAACTTGCAATGCCCATATGTGATTGACATATAATGAAAAACGATAAATATGTGCATACTATATTCAAAAACACGCTGCATGTGAGTAATTTTAATAAAGAAAAATTTTTGCTCCGCAAATGTTTGCCTCATCCGTTAATCAGCAACCGTTATAGTTATGACAAAAGCCATAATGGCCAAGGTTGTAGCTTGAAACGCCCTTTATATTGGTACCATCGTAGCTTCAACAGAAGCTGAGAAAATTGGAAAAAAAAATTTGCACTTGTTCGCCTTCTTCCGCCCTCAGAACTTTTAAAATATAGAATTTTGTGCATTTAGGGCACTCAGGGGGATTTAAAGCATATGCAAAATTCAGTGAGGTGGGTGGATTATATTTATTTCTAAAAAACCAAACATTTTGGAGAAAAATTAATTTGTTTGCGTTCAAAATGGGCAAGAAATCCGGAGCTAGAATATATTCTCAATGAGCAAAACAAAAATTAACCAACTGAAAGATCTCACTTACATGACCATTAAATCCAGTTTAAAACTAAAACTTATTGTTGGTAATTAAAAATTTTTCACCATTTCGTCAAGAATAAAAATAACTAACAATTTTCTGTATTTTTATCGATATTGAAGACCTTAATCGCTTCATTAGTTCGATAAAGTACTTAAATAAGATTATAAAGCACAATAAACATTTATTAAGCTAATTTTATTTTGTAACTTTTTTTAAAATCAAATTTAAAATTTTTTGGCGGTATAAACAGTACAGGTATGCGCTATTTTAGACAGTGTGTTTTTGGCAACACTGCAATACGAATATCAAAATATATTCAAAGTGCTTTAACAAAATTAGTTAACCATGAACTCAGATTTTTTAAAAATAATCCCTGATAATAATAATTGGAGATTACAGAGTAACAATATAATGAAAAAATGTAATAAGTCGCGATATGTATTTTTTAGCCAATTCGATGAATATGAAGTTAAAATATAACCCCTTAATATTGTTCTGACTTTAAAACTGGTCTAAGATGTATATATATATATATATATATATATATATATATATATATATATATATATATATATATATATATATATATATATATATATATGTTTATGCGGCTTTCACGGATTCCTCCGTGTGAAATGCAATAGCAGTGTTATTTATAAACAGAACAGCAAAATGTCTAGGTGCGTACCGGTAAAATTAAGGATTTTAAAAAAAATTTAAAGTTTTGACTACTGTTTAAATGTCTTGTTTGTTTTTCGAAAATGTAAATAGGTTTTTTATGTGATGTATTTTAATTATATATTTTTAGGAGAAAGGAATTTTGAAAATGCCTTGAATAAAGGGCGAAACGTCAATCATTTTATGTATTTATTAAATATAGAACCTAAACCCAAGAAAAGACAAAATAAAGAAAAATGATATAATCTATAATTCAAGAATCAAGAAAATATATATATATATATATATATATATATATATATATATATATATATATATATACATATATGTTTATTTTCTTGATTCTTGAACCATAGATTATATCATTTTTCTTAATTTTGTATTTTCTTGGGTTTAGGTTCTAAACCTAAACCCAAGAAAATACAAAATTAAGAAAAATGATATATATATATATATATATATATATATATATATATATATATATATATATATATATATATATATAAATAAAACTGAATAAAGAAAACTAAGGAACCGAATTGAGTAGAAGGATTAGAATATTTAGAATGACATGGGCAGCTATCGGGAGACTGAGCTGAATCTTAAAGAGTTCCAACATAGTGATCAACCTTAAAATTTTTTAACACATGCGTGTTCCTGATAATGACATGTGAGCTAGGAACAACAACACTAACAGTAAAAATAGCTAAGAAGCTTCAAATTACCTAAGGAGCAATGGAACAAATTATGCTGGGAGTAACACTTAGGAACCACATACGAAATTAAGAAATACTTCTACGAACGAAGGTAGAGGATGTAATAAAACATGTGTCAACTTTAAAATGGACTTGGATAGGACACGTTGCTGGACAGGAAACAGATGAGAGATGGACGAAAATCATACTACAATGAGAACCGAGACGACACACGAGAAGTGTGGGACGACCGCCGAAGAGATGGATGGATGACATACAGCAACAAGTCGGCAAACACTGGTAACAGATAGCTAAAAACAGAATGGAGTGAAAAAGAACAGAGGAAGCCTACATCCAGGAGTAGAAGGAAAAAAAACTGCTGAAAGAAGAAGATATACAAGGTGACGCACTACAGAGAACGATAAAATATTTTTAAGAAAGGATGAATGAAATTTACTAGTAAATGTCTGGTATGTTCTTGACAAAACTTTATTACATTCCCCATAGATAATAAACAAATTTAAATAATTACTCCAGTCTGTGGACGAAATTCATGACGTTAATCTATCACAGGATAATTAGGATGTTGACTATTTTTGGGAAAGTGTTTAAAACCATGCATAAGTACCTAATGTAGCCGAAAATATTTATTTTTTTTAAATACAACTAGTACTTTAAAAATCATAAATTTTAAATTCTGTTTCAAATTTTGCTCCAAACCGCCAATACTTGTCACTTGACCGATGTGTCGTCACACTGGTAAATTTACACGGATATATAAATTTGTTTCGGAATTTTTGTGATATAAGATATTTTAAGTGTCGTGCGGTATCTGAGTATGCAAGTACTACAATTAAAACACCTAAAAAGTTATTTATTCACGTTTCACGTTCGGAAGATAATAGGAAAATGTGGCTTCAGCTAGCCCTGCACTACTTGCTTTATTTTAGTTTTAAGCTTAAAATACCCATTATTACTATTACCATAGAAGAAATATACCAAGAATTCCTATCCTGTGCTATAATTTTGACGCTCCTAAATGGTACGCCAAACTGGTACGCCGTCTCATTCATAAAAGGCAATTTACAATATTGTCAATAACTGATATCTATATCAGTATTTTAATGTGTTATACATACTTTTGTTAGAAACAAGTATAAAAGATTTAAATTTTCGGATTTATCAATGACCGAGTATTAATACTTAGCGCTTCCAATCCTCCCATAAGAATGAGCCGTCTTAATATAATTCGTCAATGCTATTACCTATTCGTTATCGGTTGCGGAAATAATAATTCTTTAGAAATTACTTATAGGGAGCTCTTCATATTTCTAAATTCAGCAAAGTAGAAGTTACTGTTTATTGTGAAGGAATTAGCCACAATAAAACAATCAATTCTCGACAAATGCGATCTATTTGCCCTAATAAACCCACTTTCTTTCATGAGAAAATTTCTTAGAATCGTTTTCAAAGGAAAAGGAAGCAAATTTCGAAGAAATTGCATGAAAATGACTATAAAATATGAACTAGGCAACGTAGCCCTTGACAGCGATCACGAATGTAACATAAAACCAAAAAATTTATATATCAGGTTCGTGACAGCGATGACGTTGGCTGTATTCTTTAGAGTAATTACGAAATGATCAAAGTGAAAAACGTGAAACAGGTAACATGCATTTACTTGTTATTAGGTCGAAGTGATCTTGATTACTTCAAGTGATTGAACTGAAAGTAATAATGACTCAAAAGAATAACCGTATCAGAATGGAGTGTCAGCAATGACATTAGAATGGAGTAACATCGTTAACTTTAATTGGTGTTCATTATCACGTGACTCGAAAGAGATTGAATTACATTTTTATTATAAATAAATAAATAAATAAAAATGAAATTTATCAAAAATAAAGAAAAATATTGTGTTTTTAAGGATTTCTATCGTGGAACGGCGGCACCGATTTGAATGAAATTTTTTACGTTATGTTCAGAAAGTTGCTACGGTGGTTTCATATTTTTATGGACAAAATTGGTGCAGTAATATCCAAGAAGACGCTGACAATATGGCGGCCAAAAAATGTCTGATTTTCTCCAAAATTGGTATGGAGGAATTTTTGGGATCGTACACAACGAATCTGAAATTATTTTTAAAAATTTCAATATGGCGGATCCGATATGGCGAAAAAAAATTGTTTGATTTTCTCCAAAATTGTGTAAGGGAGTTTTTAGGGACGCACATAATGGATCCAAAATATTTTTAAAAAATTCAATATGGCGGATCCAATATGGCGAACGAAAAAATCAATATTGTCCGATTTTCTTCAAAATTGGTACGGGGGAGTTTTCGGGATCGCACATAACGAATCTGAAATTATTTTTAAAAAATTCTAATGGCGGATTAAAAATTCTACATCTCCCGATTTTGCTTAAAATCAGTATTGGGGTATTTTTGTTAGTGTTGATTATGAATTTAAAATGATTTCTGAAAAACTCAATCTGGCAGATGGTGTCCTAAAAATTTTACATTTTTCGATTTTCTCTCAAACTGATATAAAGGGTTCTAGAGGGTGTAAATTATGAATTTAAAAGTATTTTTTCAGGATTTAAAATGATAAATCCACGATAGCGGATTAAAAATTTTACATTTTTCGATTTTGTTCAAAGGTGGGACTGAATCGTTTTTGAGGATGTAAACAGCGAATATAAGTCTAAAAATTTTAAATTTCCGGATTTCATCCAAAATTGGTACTAGGGGGCTTTAAAGGGTTTAGATTTAGATTAGATTAAGACTTAAGATAATTTATTTGAAATTCAAGATAGCGGATGCAATATGGTGGTTTGAAAATTTTACCTTATTCGCATTTTTTCTGATTTGGTATTATATGGTTTTCGGGGTCGTGTATTACGAATATGAAATTAATTTTTTACAAGCGTTGGGTTGATAAGATGCAATATGAAGGACAGAAAATTTTACATATTCTGATTTTGTCTAAAATTGATATCGTGGGGTTCTTGAGGCGTATACAAACTCAATATGCAGTATAAAATATATCAATCTAAGAAATTTACATCTCAGTTTCTTTAAACATCGATATTGAAAGGTTTTGGGGCCTATATTACCAATCTAAAATTAATTTGAAATTTAAGATGGCGGATTTACTATGACAGACTAAATATTTGTTTGACACAATTTTACTGGTATTTGGAAAACTCTAAGAACCAAGGAATTTTTAGTAGTTCATTTTAGGGTGATTTGCAACTTTGGATAAGATGGGTACTTTTTTTGTCACCATGGAGTGTCATTGCGAAATACACTAATCTCGACTAGTACTTAGGTCAAATAATTTATGAATATCACAATGAATTCTAAAGCTAAAAATAGAAAAATAAAATTTTTATTTCAAAAATTGAACTGACTTCTAAAAGTGCACTAAAAATTAAAAAAAAAAAATATAAATTTTTATATGAAATTGAACCTTTTGAAATCGGCTCCAAATTATTTTTAAATGAAATAAATAACTACTAATATATACAAATTATGGTAAGAAAGCAATTACAAATAAAGTATCACATTTTGTCAGGTATTAGTTTGGCGCCGACTTCAAAAAGTTCAATTTCATATAAAAATGTATAGTTTTTTTTACTTTCTAGTGCACTTTTAGAAGTCGGTTTAATTTTTTTTATAAAAATTTTATTATTTGTCAACACTCAATTATCAAATAGTAAGAAATAACGACATTTTTGTGGTGCTCTATTGTTTTCTTTCGTCGTTTTTCACCATCATGTCCAACTAATAACAAAACTTGAAAGCCATATAGCGTCTTCACAATATATCTTTAGCAATTTTTTCAAATTAATATTTAATGTCAGTTTCTGATCCCCCTGTATTTATTTATTATCTAAATATCAACACAGTACATTAAAGTAAATTTCCTTCTAGAAGGGAACCAAAATAAACAAGAAAGCATCAACTTCTGATATACCCGGAAGTGACACCATCTTGAAAATATTTTAGACGTCGATTCCCCCAAATTTTAAAAGTTTCCCAAAGTCTATTTTCCAAGAAATCGAGGGCGGTAGTATGTAATGGGACACAGTGTATATATTTTAGAAATCAGTTACAAATTAAAAAAAAAACACAGTGTCCTTGTTGGTGTCAACAGAATTTTTATTCTTTTGAATTTTGAAAATTTCACATTTTTGTGAATAATTTTCTATTTTTAAAATACAGATATTCACACTTCTGGGTTTTTATTTCAGAAGAAAAAAATGATTTGAGAAGAGAAGGGCAGGATTATTGAAATGTAAAAAATGGAAATTAAAGTCTTACCTGTCCTTCAGGCACCGGAATACCTCCTTCGGGCCTAAAATACACTCCATCACCAGCTTCATCCAAAGGAATTGGATTTATCAACAAAATCCCACGTTTCGCACTACCTTCATTAGGAATATCGTTACTTATTCCCCCATCTTGAAGATCTTCGTGTTTCGATTCATTTATTTCATCGATAAGGTACACTACACCGACAGGTCTGGGGCGACTGCTCGTCTCCCCGTAAGCACCCACTACTAACAGTAGTACTAGCGAATAGTACCACTTCATGTTTGGTTCTAATTGCGGAGCTTCAATCCGTCCAAGTTTTATACTGGATGTTTTTTCAAGAGGAATACGGATTTACCAAGAATTGATGAATTATTTCACGATTCTTTTAGCCGGTGTAATTACCAACTCGTAAAGAATGATCGGCAAATTAAAATAATGTTTTGTGGCTAGTTTTTTGTCATGTTTTTTATAAAACGTCAATTCGATTTTTTTTCTATTGTTCTTTTCGGTACGTTATGGTTCAGTGTAGGGAATTGTTTATCAGAAGGAATTCCCGTGTATTAAAAAAATTACAATTAAAGGATGAACTTGTTGAATTTAAATGTAACGCATTTAATATTAGCCTAGGAGGTGTTTGTATACGGGTAAAGTTTTGTTTTTGCACGATTTTTTTTACGATCGCTTTTATTGTTGTGTGATCGTGATTAAATTGCTAGCAGAACACATTAAATATTGTTTTTTTAATTGGAATAATTCTTGATAAAAAAATTATAAATTCAGCTGAAAAAGTATTTTTTTTATATAGTAATATATTCTGTAAAATTTAGTTTAAATATATTAAACGATATTTTAAATAAAACCACTATTGAATAACTCTGCTCGATCGCATAAACGAGGCAACGCATCTCAGGTTCTAAGTAAGATATCTTTACAGAACAAAATGAAAATGACGTTAAATTATGGTATTTTCTTCCCCAAAGATATCATCCCTTATATTTTTTTTATCAGAGTAAACTATCTATTACCCCATGTAATTTAATGAAATTGTTTAAAAATATTTCTTCTACGAATACCATAATAAATTATGTTGACTTGTCTCGGGGTTTCTAAAAATAAATTAGTAAAAGAGGGTGAGCCACCCCCAAATATCTTTTTAAAAATATTAAGTTCTAATTAACATATCTTTACAAAACAAAGTGGAAATTACTTATTATTTAAAATGATGTTGAACTATGGTATGTTCACCCCAAGGATATCATCCCTTATTTTTTATAAGGGTTCGTAATTTGATTCTAAAAATTACGAAATTTAATGGAATTGTTTGACAACATTTCTTCTACGAATACCATAAGTAACTTAAGTTAACGTGTTTCGGGGTTTCTAAGTGTAATGGAACAAATGTTAATTATTTTTCATTGTTCAATGTCAACTATACTTTGTTAAAATAAATAATTAAATAATCACTCTGTGAATAGATATCCCGTAGGAATAGGGTAGTTATATTTTTTATCACTATCCACGAAAGTCTAAAGGAAAAATAAGTCAGTTATCGAGCTTAACTTTTATGATCTTTGTCGTTTAAATGTTTTCTTAAAAATATATAAACTCAGTAAATTTATGAAGTCATAAAACTAAAAGGCCCTTTCTAAGATTTGGCTATAAATCTGTCGAAATAATCCTACTCCGATTATGTAAGTAAAACCAGACATGTGAAGGGTAGTTTTTAACATATGGTATATTTCAACGATTTTCCCATTATTAGGAAACAAAAGAATAATCAAATAAACTCATTATACTGTAATATAACGTTTGATCTGTGAAAGGAGGAGTGTAGCGTCTGTTTTTCCTGATTGCAAGAAAGAATGATTCAAATACCAGCATTATGAATAAAAGGGCACTCAGGTTTTTTCACAGACGTTATATTATCTTATTTCTTTAGTTATAGAAAGAAATAGAATAGTTTTATTAATTGTGTTTATATAAAGATTGGGATTGGGACGCTCAGAGGTCAATTCGGGAATCAAACATCCGGTATAGAATAGCTAACGCTCTCAGCACGAAACGATCGAAACCTACGAACTTTAAGGGAAAGAAATTAACGTTTACCGGGTTCCATCGGGTAATATGGGTACAAACGGGATACAGAGGGGTGTCGAGGGCTGTAAGATTCGAAGACACTGTTTTAAGGAATAGTAAATGTTAGTCACAGGTTGAATGTCGTAAGAACGGTACCGTGAATATCAATGCCGTAGAATAATTACGTCACGGGTATAATCGTCGGGAAAGAAGGTTATCTTTGTTTAATTTGGGAAATTAAAGGATTATCGTTTGCTATTTTAGTGGGGCATTTCGCGATTTTCATACGGTTCGATTAAGTAATATAAATAGCTGTTTTTTCGCGTTTTATTTATTTTTTTTTGTTTAATATTTTATTAAGTTATTTATACGTGTTTTTTCAAAATTGGGTTTTATATTTTTGGTTAAAATACCGGCCGAGAAGAGCAATTATGTTAGTTTTTCGTAATTGTTATTAGTTTTAAGTTTCTCACTGTAAACAGTTCGTTTTTATTCTATTTATTTTGTTAATAGACTAAGTGTTCTGAGAAACTTGTTTTAATCAATTTAATTAAAACCTTCACGCGAATTAACTTGCGGGCGCGCTGTTGCGAGACCTATAAAACAAGAGATGTCTACTGACCAACTAATTAGCTGCCTTTCCTGAGTCCTGAAGATATAAGTCATGGTTGTGGTAAGCTTTAATAACCGTAATATTTGGTACTAAAGCTGCAAGAGAGAAGTTGAACGACCAGACTTCCAGAGTGTCTTTATTACTGTGATATTTATTTGTAGGTTATTAAAATAGTTACTAATTAATATGGGGCAAAAATGATTATAGATAAAATGAATATCGCTACCTCAATATGTCATTGGCCAGAGTCTATAATCAAATTCTGTTACATAAGAATAAACTAGTAATAGTGGGTGAGCAACCCCAAAGAGTTTTTAAAAATGTTTAGTTCTAATTGATATATCTTTACAAAACAAAATGAAAATTATTTATTATTTTAAATGATGTTGAACTATGATATTTTCACCCCAAAGGATATCATCCCTTATTTTTTATAAGGGTAAACTATCTATTCACAAAGGTAATTTAATTCTAAAAATTACGAAATTTAATAAGATTGTTTGAAAATATTTCTTCTACGAATACTACAAGTAACTTAAGTTGACGTGTTTCGAGGTTTCTAAAATTAAACTATTAAAAGAGGGTGAGCCATCCCCAAATAATTTTTAAAAAATATTAACTTCTAATTAAAATATCTTTATAACACAAAATGGAAATTACCTATTATTTGTGTTGAATTATGGTATTTTCATACCAAGGATATCATCCCTTATTTTCTATCATTTAAATGTAACAAACGATTTTGTATTTTTGTGTTTTATTCTGTAGAACGTAGAATTACATTTTGCATTATATCTCTATAAACAAATCGATCAATGATGCCTTAATTGAAGATTAGAGGATTTAATTGATTTCATGAGAAATAACCTCACAGAAACATGCTGTCTTTACCAGTTTTAACTGTGGGTGTTATATATTTAGGGTTAAATCTTTTATTAATTGTTTAAATGTCGACGTGCACATACAAGCCTTGCAACACAATTTCTTCTCGAAATAAAAGGTTTTTACATGGAATTTTACAAAACAGCACAGCTGATAATATTATATTATTAGAGGAGATCGGGAATGACTTACAACGACTCTTACACAGGTTCGTCACAATGTTGTATCTTCAATATGGTAGTCTCTACCGAAAAGAAGCAGAAATAGTTATTTCAAGAGAACTAATCAGATGTAAACTTGCCAATAATTACAAAATGTTTAATCAGGTGATAAAGTTCAACTATCTCGGAATAAAAATATCCTGAGATAGGAACTTAATGAAATACGAACACGTGCAAATAAAACTAGTAGAATATCAGGATATTTGAGATAAAAAATCATGATTCTTGGGTTTAGACCGTGTCAAATTGGAATTATTATCCGAAGTTTCCCCTACGATTGCACGAGGCATCTTCAGCGATCTTTTCTCCATGAGATTTGAACACTGAATGACTATCGAGGAGCAACTGCCCGGTATTTGTCTTATCTTACATTAGAAAAGGAGAGATATTGTTGTGTATTTCAGTGAATATTTTTGAATTATCGGTCAATAGCTTTCGGTCTTACTTAGACCATCCTCAGGGCTCAGACTCTAGAAACAAGAGAATATGGTCAGTAAATAAGCTTTCTCAGTACTCACCAACCACACTCACTCGTCAAAGGGTGCATCTCAACTTTGCCATTTGGAGAACGCAGCCTTTACACAGTACAAATCAAGTATACAGTTAAAAAATCAATCTCAAATTAAAACTAAAACGGTTATAACAATGTGAACGTTAATACTATTATAAACAATCAACTTTTACATTAACAAGTTAAAAGATGAAAGTGAGGTTATGCCTCACACACTTTTTTTTAGTTTCAGACATTTGATTCTAAATATATTAATAGTTAACACATTCCAACAAACTTTAATCACGCCTTCATAAATTTAAAATTATTTCACGCCACTTAACCCAAGTGTTCGAAATATATCACAGAATAGCCGATAACAGTAACCATGTAGATCAACAAACTTCTACTGCCCTTCCTTTCTGCCTTTTTTCTCAATACTAATGAATAGTGATGTGAAATGTAATAAACAAGAAATTAAAGAACTCATACAGAGAATTTCTACTCAAGTCCACACATACTTGTATATATTTGGATTTTTAGACACTTTTTATTGCTTTATTATGCTATGATTCTGTGTAATGGAACAAAGGTTAATTATTTTTCATTGTCCAATGTCAACTATATTCTGTTAAAATAAATAATTAAATAATCACTCTGTGAATAGATTTCTCGTGGGAATAGGGTAGTTATATTTTTTATCACTATCCACGAAATTCTAAAGGAAAAATAAATCAGTTATCGAACTTAACTTTTATTATCTTTGTCGTTTTAGATGTATTCTTAAAAATATATAAACTCAGTAAATTTATGAAGACATAAAACTAAGAGACCCCTTCTAAGATTTGGCTGTCGAAATAATCCTACTCTGATTATGTAAGTAAAACCAGACGTGTGAAGGGTAGTTTTTAACATATGGTATATGAAATACCGTTAAAATGTATTAAAATATTGAATGATTTTCCCATTATTTGGAAACAAAAGAATAATCATATAAACTCATTATACTGTAATATAACGTTTGTTCTGTGAAAGGAGGTATGTAGCGTCTGTTTTTCCTGATTGCAAGAAAGAATGATTCAAATACCAGTATTATGAATAAAAGGGCACTCAGGTTTTTTCACAGACGTTATATTATCTTATTCCTTCAGTTATAGAAAGAAATAGAATAGTTTTATTAATTGTGTTTATATAAAAATTAAGAGTAAGACGCTCACAGGCCAATTCGTGAATCAAACATCCGGTATAGAATAGCTAACGCCCTCAGCACGTAACGATCGAAACCTTCGAACTTTAAGGGAAAGAAATTGACCTTTACCGGGTTCCATCGGGTAATATGGATACAAACAGGAAACAGAGGGGTGTCGAGGGGTGTAAGATTCGAAGACACTCTTTTAATGAATAGTAAAAGTCAGTCATAATTCGAATGTCGTTAGAACGGTGCCGTGAGTACCAGTGCTGTAGAATAATTACGTCACGGGTATAATCGTCGAGGAAGTAGGTTATCTTTGTTTAATTTGGGAAATTAAGGTATTATCGTGTGTTATTTCAGTGGGGCATTTCGCGATTTTCATACGGTTCGATTAAGTAATATAAATAGCTGTTTTTTCGCGTTTTATTTCTTTTTTGTTTAATTTTTTATTAAGCTATTTATACGTGTTTTTTAAAAATTGGGTTTTACATTTTTGGTTAAAATAACGGCCGAGAAGAGCAATTATGTCAGTTTTCGTAATTGTTATTCTTAAATAAAACCTTCACGCGAATTAACTTGTGGGCGCGCTGTTGCGAGACCTACAAAACAAGAGATGTCTACTGACCAACTAATTAGCAGCCTTTCCTGAGTCCTGAAGATCTGAGTCATGGTTGTGGTAAGCTTTAATAACCGTAATGTTTGGTTCTAAAGCTGCAAGAGAGAAGTTGAACGACCAGACTTCCAGAGTGTCTTTATTACTGTGATATTTAATTGTAGGTTATTAAAATAGTTACTAATTAACATGGGGCAAAAAATGATTATAGATAAAATGATTAACGCTACCTCAATATGTCATTAGCAGGAGTCTATAATCAAATTCTGTCACATCTGTATGGCATAACCTCACTTTTATCTTTTAAGTTGTTAATGTAAAAGTTGATTGTCTATAGTAGTATTAATGTTCACATTGTTCCAAACGTTTTAATTTTAATTTGGGATTGACGATTTAACTCTATACTTGATTTTTACTGTGTAAAGTCTGCGCTGGCGTTGGAGACTGTTCTCCAAATGGCAAGGTTGAGGTGTGTTCATCGACCAGTGTGGTTGGTGAGTACTAAGAAAGCTAATTTACTGAGCATATTCTCTTGTTTTTAGGGTCTGAACCCTGAGGATGGTTTAAGTAAGACCGAAAGCGCTTGGCCGATAATTCAAAAATATACACTGAAATTCACAACAATATCTCTTATTTTCTTGATTTCTTCGGTGTAGAACCTGTTAATAACTTACTTACCTTACATACACGGAACCACGGACAAGATTGTTCAGATTTTCTCTATAATTTTTTATAAAAATTTTGTTAATAAACTAGGAGGAAATAATATTCGTATGATTTTTTCTATATTTTTTTATAAAAATTTTGTTAATAAAATTTTGAATAACAATATAAAGGAAAAAAAACAGTAGAATATGTAATATATAATTGAAAATTTGTATGTTTTTCTCTATAATTTTTTGTAAAATTTTGTTAATAAACAAATTAATAATTAATATGACTAAACAAATTGTTACTATCATATAAATTAATAAAACAACATTAATATTATAAATATTACTTGTGATACATAAGGTTGTTTGAAGTGCCAATGAATAATGCGCCTGAACTATGGCAATCCGCCGACAGCGGCCTACAGCAGCTATTTTCGATTAGATTCGGCCCAATTTTCGAAGGTTCACAGATCGTATGGAAGTGTATTTCTTGGATCCAGAAAATTTTCAGGTAAAGTACAAGTATTAAAAAGCATCTTCTGCAAATTTGAGTCCTTAATATTCAGTTGCCACGCCATTATGAATTTTTGAAAAAAAGTTTTTTTTCCTGCAAAAATTTTTTTTTTGAGATCGGACATCTAAATCCAACGCATGCATTAAAAAAATTTTATCTCCATCCGGTGAAATGTTATCGCAATTTTTTTGGTGCGAAAATTGGTTTTTGCAAAATTTCTCGACCCACGATTGAAAAATTTTTTTTTAATAAATCTTCAAAATATGAAACAATGCAAACAATTTCCATTAAAATTGAGCATTGTATCTTAATTAGGAAAGCGGAAAATTGAGGTTGAATTTTCAACTTTAACATCGAATTTCTCGGAAAATAAAAAACTCACAAATTCCGTGTTTGACATACTTTTTTAGAATGATAATACCTATATTTATGTTAAATTTCAAATCGGTATATTGTTAATTAATGTCTTTAAAAAGAAACACAAACCGAAAATTTAGTCGAAAAAAAATATCTCGATAACTAGTGGCGCCATCTATAAAAAAAAAATATCCACCATTTTTTTTGCAAAGGTCTTTTAGAGTTACCATCGAAATATGTTTTATAATATGCCGAAATGAATACATTTCAGTAAAAAAACCAATGTTACATTTTTATTACTGACAAAAGTCTATTTCCCATGGAATATCGATTGTAACGCTGGATCACGGTTCGTTGAGCATCAGTCGGGTATAAATACCGGGCTGTTGCTCCTCGATAGTCATTTAGTGTTCTAATCTCGTGGACCTGAAGATGGAGTAATCGTAGGCGAAACGTTGGATAATAATTCCACTTTGACACGATCTAAACCCAACTTGACTAAAGCCGTGAAAGCTTTCGTTCTTTATATTTGAGATAGCTCATTTGGAGAAATATGCATATGATTACCAAAGCAATATTCCAATATATGAAATCTGTGTAAGACCGATACTTACTTATGGAAAAATTAGCTACGGCTGTAAAATATAGGATATTATCGCGTAGCCCCTGAAAGTTTAAACAAATGGACCAAATCAGAAAAATAAGATGCTAATTAACCACCGGGAAGATCCATCTCAGGCAGGTTAAAAACGGAAATAATAGTCATGCCGTAAGGGGAAGAAAAACAATATTATTCAAAAGGTGTTAATGGTTTTTTCGCATTCACTCGTCCATATCTCCTGGACTATACGAAGTTTAAACAATACCCGGGAAGTAAACAAAGTGCTTGGGAGAATTTAAATTAATGTTCAGATGGAGCAATATTCTTTAAAATAACCTAGAAAAATTTATATTAAAAATAAGTTTTTTTATTAGGACATTAAAATTTATCAATTTGCATACATAAAGCTACCTATGAATATTCAAGATATTTTAATGACTGGAGGAAAATTTTGAATTGGTACAGATAAAATATAGCTATATACAGTTTACCCTGTTTAATGTCAAGGCGTTGCAACAGTTCAAATATAAAAAAATAGGTGAACGTGTCTAAGATCAAAGCTGTTTCAGGATTACTGCATTTGAAATTATATCAGTGTAAGACTTCCCTAGTAAGTTGTTTATTTGTTCTATCGATGAAATACCGAGAAAGTTCCAAAATAAAATTCATTACTTATCCAGAAAATAGTAAGTTTAACAAGTTCCATTACCTGAACGGTGTAAAAACTTAATATCACCAAAATAGTTCTTTTAAATACACTGTTATTATTATTCCTTTGCATAAAGAAGAATAGTGACGAGTGTTGTAGATAGAAAAAGACGGAATGAGTTAATAATACATAGAAGCGGGAGAGGGGGAGCAAGAGGGTAGAGACAGAAAAAGATTTGTAAGCAAAAAAGACATAAAAGTAGCATATAGAACTCACAATTCTCTAGGAAAATATATAATAAATGCCATAGTAAAAAACAATAAAGAAAATAAATCGGGAGTCTACCAATTACATTATGGTTCGTGCCCCAAAACATATATAGGGCAAACAGGCAGATTATTTAAAATAAGAATAGCAGTACACAAAAGGAGTTTCCTCCTTAACAAAAATAACTCAACATATGCAAACCACCTCATTCAGGAAAACCATAATTTTAATGACGAATTTAAAATTTTACACTTAGAAAAGAAAGGACAAAAACTAAATCTATATGAGAGTCTCGAGATAAACCGTTAAAAAAATTGAAAAATACTATTAAATGACCAAATCGCACCTAATCAATCAACCCTATTAAATATTTTTTCATAATAAGAGTTCAGAGAGAATTTCCAAGTAATGCAAAACAAAAACATGTAATTTCTGATTTGTGACAGTAGGTAGACAAAACCAGCAATATTTAGGAAAAACTCAAATAATTTATTTGTCAATGTATTATGTATAAGGTTGATCTAATTTGTTGTAACATCGGAGGTAATCTGCCCTTTTAATTTTAATACCTAGAATAGGTAAACAAAATTGTATCTTAAATAGTAACTATTCACAGTACATCAAACATCCGAAGAAGCTACATCGTAGCGAAATGCGTTGTGTGTTTTCTAAATTACAAAATATAGTGGAAATTAAACAAAAACTTGTGTTTATGTTTTACATTACAGAGAAAGATAGTCGAGAGAGAAAGGTTGAATTCAGTAGGACTCAAAATTAAAACAACTGAGATCTAATATTTAAATAAACTTGTTATCTTGGAGGAAACTATGCAGGTGTTGGTAGTCAAGGGTTGCTCATAGGAAGGAGGGAATAATATTCTCTCTTCTGTGGGATTTGGTCGTTGACGAGTTCCTGGTAAATCTGAACGACCGAGGCTACTATACCCAGTGGTATGCGGACGACATAGTCATACTCATTGTGGGAAAATATGGCAACATACTTTAGGAGCTCATGCAAGAAGCTCTGACTATAGTGGAGGAGTGGTGTACTAAGGAGCACCTTAGAGTAAATCCTGGAAAAACCACACTCATTTCCTTTACGAAAGGAAGGAAGTAACATCAATGATAACCTCTCCTGCCTATGCATCACGGGTGCCATGAGAAGCTCCCGAACAGCAGCCATGGAATCCCTATTAAACCTCCCTCCCCTTGATATAATAATCAGGGTTGAGGCGAGAATGGGGGCTTATAAGCCGGAAAGAAAACGTATGGTGAACTGGGCCTGGCCTCGGACACTCCAGCATCATTGGCGTGGTAACGAACTCCTTGTTAGCAATGAGCAGTGATATCATGCCAAGTACCGACAATTTTGACAGAAATTACATCATTCAGCTTGAAGGTGAGTCCACACGACAAGACAAATTTGAGCGTGGGTGTATTACGCCCTTTTAAGTTAAAAATGTATGGTCCACACGGATTATTTGGTTGCGCAGTCATAAGGGGTGTGGTTTGTTTTGTCTTAACCTAACTTTTATAGGGTTTTTTGTTTATATTTTATCTAAAAATTAAAATGAAGCAAAATAAAACATTAATTAACGCAGTATTTTAATCTAGAAAAAAAAGTTACAAAATGTAAGGATATTATTGATATATTTTTTATTAAAAAAACAGGAAAGTTGTCGCTACTGGGTCCGGTCTATATTTGAGGAAAACAATGGAGAAAGACTTGGGTATACTAATAATTTAATTCAAGAAATTCGAGAACATTATCCTGACTTTAAAAAAATATGTTCCTATTACTATTGGTAAATTTGAAGAGCTCTTCGCTGTTGTTGGGCCAATTATTAGGAAACACGATATGGAAATGTGTACAGCTATACCCTTATTATTAGGTTGGAAATAACATTGTGATATTTAGCTGATGAAATCAGCATGTGAAAGCAACAGTGCAAATTCCGAGTCGATAAACAGTGTTTCTGAAATTTTTCAGGTTACTTGTGCGGTAATATGGCACTCTTTAAAAGAAGTTTTATTCCCAAAGTTTACCACTTCTACCTAGTAAAGAATTGTCAAGTAGTTCCAAGACGAGAATTTCAATATAATAGTGTAATTTTAAAAATCATTTTAATAATTACAATTGTTTGTAGTTTTTAGAAGAATACATTACATACCGGGTGTCAACGAATCTATTAGACAAGTCATAATTTCTAGAGTATTATGTGTATCAAAATGAGAATTAGTACAGGTAAATTTTATGTGAAGTGGGGAGTTTTCGCATATTTTCCACTTTCCGGTTTCACCGGAAATGGCCCCGGTTTTGAATTCTTAAATAGAACACCCTGTATATTTTAACATCTTTGGATTTCTGAGACAATTCTAGATCAGAATGTGACATTTTAAAAACTTTTTACCTCTACTTCATTTTTTTAGAGCCACTTTTAAAATTGCATCTAGGTGGCCATGATCGGACGCAAACTAATCTAACGGCTTTAGGTGATATCAAAAAAATACAATCGCAAAGTTTTAGTGACTAGTATGAAAGACAGGAATTGGATTAAAAATTTAACAAAATTAACAAAAAACTAACAAAATAAACTAATAACTTAGACGACGCACTTAAAATATTTGAAAGTACAGTAGCTGAATTTGTTAAAAAGTTTAGTGTAGTAAATGTTCAAAGTGCATTCCTTCTTTTTCACGATACATTTCAGTTCGTTCAATTGTTTCTCTCTACACGTTTTGTAGCATTTGGGGCGTTATACTTCTGAATGCCCGTAAAATTCTTTCTTCTAATATTTCAAGAGTAGCTGGGGCTGCTCCATAGTAAACCCTTTCTTTAACATATCCCCAGACAAAGAAATCGAGCACAGTAAGATCCGGTGAGCGGGCTGGCCACCGTACCGGACCATTGGTTGCAATAATTCGATTATTAAAGTGCTCTATTAAATAATTAAGAACTTCTCTAGTATTGTGAGGCGGTGCTCCATCTTGTTGAAAGTAAATTCCCCGTAAAACTGCTAAAGTTATATCATTGAGATGATTTTCGATTTCATTTTGAAGAAAACCTAAGTATCTAACCCCTGTTAACTGACCTTGAAACAATATTGGCCCAATTATTCTGTTTCCAACGATACCAGCCCAGACATTGAGGCCAAATCTTTCTTGAAAATTGCCCTCTCTCATTTCATGTTGATTTTGTTGGGCCCAGTACCGAGTATTTTGCTTATTGAACATACCATTATTTGTAAATCGGGATTCGTCGGAAAATAGAATAAAATCGATAAAATTTGGGTTAACTCTATGATTTTGAAGCAGCGAATCACAAAACACTACCCGTCTATCGCCATCCTCAGTATACAAATGTTGATGTAACTGATATTTAAATGCTCGATATCCATGCTTTTTCAGTATTTTTCTTGCTGATTCATAACTTATCTGCAGTTCTTGACTAATTTTTATTAACGAAACTGTTTTATCAACCTCAACCATAGCAAGTACGTTAATCTCAGTCTCTTCATTTATGATAAACCTCTGTTCCGCCTCTTGATTTCCTATTTGCCTAAAACGAGTCTCGACATACGGAAAATACTGATACATTATTTTAACGAAAATTTAAACTAAACGAAAATTAAGAAACTTTTACGTCTGTTCTTAGAGCGTATGTCACTGTCATTATCTACTTAAGTGAGTGCTTTGTTTTCCAAAGAAGACTTGATAAAAACAGTTGCAAATTATTATGCATCATGGCTGTCCATGGCGCACTTGTCATAAGTAAATAAATTATCCAGTATTTTGCTTAATAATATTTAATTTCTGTTCTTATGTCTAATCCAATCGCACATAAATTAGTACCGTTAGATTCGTGAAAGAATGCTTTTTTTGAAAAGTAGTTGTCAAAAAGGGGTCGCCATTTGAAAATTAATAGTTAGAAATGAAAACGTAATTTTGTCAACTTGTCTTATTCCTGTCTTTCATACTAGTAACTAAAACTTTGCGATTGTATTTTTTTGACATCACCTAAGGCCCTTAGATTAGTTTGCGTCCGATCATGGCCACCTAGATGCAATTTTAAAAGTGGTTCTAAAAAAATGAAGTAGACGTAAAAAGTTTTTAAAATGTCACATTCTGATCTAGAATTGTCTCAAAAATCCAAAAATGTTAAAATATACAGGGTGTTCCATTTAAAAATTCAAAACCGGGGCCATTTCCGGTGAAACTGGAAGTGACCGGAAAGTGGAAAATATGCGAAAACTCTCCCCATCGCATACCATTTACCTGTACGAATTCTCATTTTGATATACATAATATTCTAGAAATTATGACTTGTCTAATAGATTCGTTGACACCCGGTATAATACTAACTGGATTTCTGTTATTAAATTTCGATCAATGTTAATTTTTACTTTTTAATTATTTATCACAGGTGTATATAAAGTTTGCTAAGGGTAGGGTTACCAGACGACAGGAATTTTCCTGACATGTCTGAAATTTTAGCTCCCTATTAGCATTGACGAATTATACTAAGACGGCTCATTTTCATGGGAGGATTGGAAGCGCTAAGCATTAAAACTCGGTCACTGATAAAAGGTAGTTTTACTATAAGTAGTAAAACGGCAAGGAATGATGTATATGCAGTGTTGCCGTATTGGATAGTTGATCTAAACTACGGGTATAAGTTTTTTATCCCTTGGTTTATTATATTTGTTTAAGTTTACAGAGGGAACTGCCATCTACCAACTTCGATGTCAGACTGAAAAATATCGCCAGTCGAACGACATCTATGAATCATCGGAATAACGTGAAATTTTTAATAAATTAAAATTTCAGTAAGAAATAAAGAAATCTTTCTGCCGTATTTAAATACTTTGTTATATATGTAATTCTCCTTTCAGGCAGAGAATATGAAAAATATATATACAAACAGTATATTTCCTGCAAAAATCGCTCTGGTCCTCTCTCCATACGCGTTTCGATCATCGCATGAACTCGTCAGTGGTAGATGGCAGGTGCAATATCCTGTCTACACACCTTGAAATTTATGGTTCATATATCAGTTATTTCCTGCTAATGTTGCTTTCGGTTCGATTCAGCTCCACTGAGGAGATCATGAGGTGGTCGAAACGCGTATGGAGAGAGGACCAGAGCGATATTTGCAGGAAATAAACTGTTTGTATATATATTTTTTATATTCTCTGCCTGAAAGGAGAATTAAATATATAACAAACTTTTTAAATACGGCAGAAGGATTTCTTTATTTCTTACTGAAATTTTGATTTATTAAAAATCATCTTGATAAAATAGATTTCTATGATGAGCCAGCGGCAATTTAACTAAATAGTACACTTCCAAATTGCTCAAGATGTCGAAGTAATGCTCACTTATAAGTTAAAAAACACATTTTGTATCTAGAAGTCTTCAAAAATGGTTCACTTACCATTAAGATTATCTTGGTGGAATTCAAGGGCGACGACGTCGTTATTTCTTATAGCACAATACACACTAAACTGCCAAAACTCTTGAAAATTTAATTCTCTAAATGGTTGCCCGTTTAAGTCGCTCCAATAGTGGGAACTGCGTCGATTAAACAATCCATTTTGTGTGAATTTGGCTTCATCCGACCAAATAATATTATTCAAAAAACCAACATTTTCTTGTGACCGAAGTAAACTAAATTGACAGAACTCTACTTTTCGTGGAAAATCAGTGCCTTTTAAACGTTGTGCTATGGAATATACACAGGGATGAAAATTGTGTTTCCATAAAATCCTTAAAACTAATATTGAGATAATCCAGATTCTAGCCTTTTAGATATTGTCGGATATGCGGCAAAATATCCTAAAATTGTAGTTTCAATATTTTCATTATTAACAACTAGTTTATTTTTATTTCTTTTTGGTTTTATGGATCCAAAGTTCTTAAAGTTTTCTATAATCCCTTTAAGAGTTGATGTTGTTGGTTTCTATTTCTGCGGATATGGGATCGCGAATGTATCCCATGTTCTTGAAATAACTCTATCACATTCTCCATAAGTAATAAATAAGTTTAAATAATTTTCGTGCGTGTAATTTAATCGCCCCGGCATGATTATTATTGATGAATGTTAAATGGCAAAAAATGGTGACAATTCTGTAGTGTTCGATTGTTTTATTTTCGCCATGCCTCACGGTCATGGCCAACTAATAACAAAATTTAAAAGCCGTATATCATTTTTACAATAAAAAAATGTTGAATTGCCTTTTTTTTTTGAAAGCAATGAATTTTTGAAATAGACAACGTTATACAAAGTTACTCTTATTTCTAATGCTTAATATGATAAAATTATAAAAATAGGTGCTATTATGAAGATCTATATGGCCCAAGAAACCCTCCCTTGGCTAATACTATAAAGAATTTAAAAAAGACAATAACAAATGTGAATTCTGAAGACCTGCCAGATATTACAGAGGATGAAATAGATAAAGCCATACAAGATATGAAAAGAAATAAAGCAGCGGGAGATGACAAAGTCTTAATAGAATTTCCTAAGAAAGGAGGAAGAAAAGTTAAGGAATATTTAAAGATCTTATTCAACAGATGTCTTGTCGAAAGTAGAATACCCAATGGATGGAACAACGCTAACACAATTTTGATATATAAAAAAGGCGATCCGGCGACTCTGGACAATTATAGGCCTATATCCCTTCTCTCCCAGTTATACAAAACCTTCATGAAAATCATAACTAGCAAATTGACGAATACATTCGACACATATCAACCTGTTGAACAAGTAGGATTCAGAAGGAGATATGGAACATGCGACCACCTGCATACACTAAAAATATTAATAGAAAAAACCAACGAGTATAATCTGTCTCTGTACATGGCCTTTGTTGACTACGAAAAGGCTTTCGACAGCGTAGAACTATGGGCTGTTGAAGAAGCTTTGGTAAATAGCAGAATAGACTCGAGATACAAAAATCTATTGCATAATGTCTATCTAGACGCAACGATGACAGTACAACTTGATGACGAGCTAAAGACGAACCGCATCCCAATCAAAAGAGGAGTAAGACAGGGAGATACAATCTCGCCCAAATTATTTACAATGGCCCTGGAAGATTTGTTCAAATCATTAAATTGGGAAAATAAAGGGATAAACATTAATGGTAGATTCCTAAATCATCTGAGATATGCAGATGATATGCTCTTGATCGCATCCGACTGGGAAGAGCTGCAGTCAATGATAAACGACCTCCATGAAACATTCCTCCAACGAGGATTAAAGCTGAATCTCAGAAAAATAAAAGTAATGTCAAACTCAGACGAACAACAAGTTATAACAGTAAATGCAACCGAAATAGAACAGGTGAATGAATATATATACTTAGGCCAGGCCATAAAAGCGAGTAAGAACAATCAGACAGCCGAAATAACACGAAGAACTCGATTAGGATGGACGGCATTCGGAAAACACTATCGTATGTTTTGAAAAATCAGAAAATTCCCTTTTACTTAAGAACCAAAGTATTTGATTGTTGTATATTGCCGGTTCTAACATGCGAAACGCAGACATGGACCTTTTTAAAATCAAATTTGGACAGAATCCGCAAAACTCAAGGGGCTATGGAACGACACATGTTAGGAATATCACTCAGAGATAAAAAATGACATGGGTGGATAAGAAGAAAAACCAACGAGCTTGACGCTATAGAAAGAGCAGCATCACTAAAATGGAAATGGGCAGGCCATAATGAACAAATAAAAGACAACCGTTGGAATTCAGAAATTGGAAAATGGCGCCCATATGAAGGGAAAAGATCCAGAGGCAGGCCACAGATGAGATGGAAGGATGACATAATCAGACATGCCGGCTTGATGTGGCAAAGAAGAGCCCAGAATAGAGAGATTTGGAAACAAATAAAGGAGGCTTATATCCAGTTTTGGAAGGATGAAAACTAGGCTAAAATGTAATTAAATGAGGAGCTTAGTTTTGGTCTACAAACGTCATTTTTGACATAAGAAATTAAATATGTCTAAAACGATGAGACTTAAGTATAGAACGTTATATATGAAATATGTCTAGAATTTTACGTAGAAATTAAAAATGCAATAATATATGGTATTCTATTTAAAATAAACAAGTTGACATCTACTTCCGTATAACCGGAAGTGCCGCCATCTTGAAAATATTTTAGCCGGCTGTCTTCTGTACATGTTAGTACACTGTCAAATTTTCAGTCCTACAATTGATCGATAAAATTCCCAGAGTCACCTTGTATAGTTATCAATTAATAACACTTTCAAGATTTCCCACTCCAAAGAACTACACCTTATATAATAATAAAATATTTCTCATCTCGAAAAAAAATTAAAGGTATATTCAGATTTGAAGCATTCAAGTTAATTAATTAATTAATTTATGCGTCTAAAAATAATTTTATTGATTATTGTAACGGTCAGAAATTAATTAAAAAAAAAACATGTTATTTATTTTGCTTTGATGGACTGTGGAATTTTCGGTTACAGTTCCGATATATTAATATAAATTATTTGACATTTATATTGAGTAAACAATGGAATAACATGTTTGTTACATAATATATACTTGGCATTGCAAAGCTGACATAATGAAGTACTGAAGTGATGAGTAAATCACTTTATCTACTTTGTTGTTGTTCTTGGATGCTTGTGGTAACATTTTATTTTGATTTGTTGTTCATGTTGAACCATCAAGTCCTGCGGTTCTGATATAATACCTGTTTAAAACAATTTAGAAAATTTTTTTCAGGTGAAAATAAAAGTTTAGAGGTGCAACCACAGCTATAAAATGTATAATCACAGTGGGTCGTTCTTCTATATTGCTTTGAAAATGCAAGTCATGTTCAAGTGCATACCTAAACATTTGACGAAGGCTTATTCCAAGAAAATATGTTGTTTTTTAAACTAAAATTTTGGTAATAAATAAAGAAATCTTTCTGCCGTATTTAAATAGTTTGTTATATATATAATTCTCCTTTCAGGCAGAGAATATGAAAAATATATATACAAACAGTGCTTTTCCTGCAAATATCTCTCTGGTCCTCTCTCCATACGCGTTTCGATCACCTCATGATCTCTTCAGTGGAACTGTATCGGACCGAAAGCAACATTAGCAAGAAATAACTGATATATAAAATATAAGTTTCAAGGTAAGTCGGCAGGATATTGCACCTGCCATCTACCGACCTCAATGTCAAACTGAAAAATATCGCTAGTCGAACGATATCTATGAATCACCGGAGTAATGTGAAATTATTAAAAAATTAAAATTTTAATTTTGTATCTGTATTGTGTAATTTTAACTTGACTCAGCTATGACATTTACTCTTTTAAGCCACCCTGTATATATATATATATATATATATATATATATATATATATATATATATATATATATATATATATTGAAGTAAAATGCAAACAGTAATTGCAAACTTCGTTCCATCATATCCTTTCCGTGTTAGAGGTTGCACAATTTGAATGAATTGCTACAGAACACAAATCATCCCATGACACCACCATCGAGATGATGGCCTACCTGTACCACCATACCGAGAAGAAAGTCAAAACTTACCTTCCCCGCCATAGTGATACGGCAGAGGTACATGTTTCGTTTCTACTAGACTCATCAGGGTACCGACATGCACCTGTTTGTGCAAAGAACAGATCGGAAGGAAGCATGCAACACTGAAATGCGGCTTCGCCGACCTCCCGCCGGATGGCGTATATATGTTTATGAGGCTTTCACGGATTCCTCCGTATGAGCTGCAATAGCAGTGGATATATCCACATTATGCCGTTGTAGTGCTGAAATCACATTCAGCAAACGTACAACTATATGCAACTCCGTGAATAGATGAAGTAAAATGCAAACAGTAATTGCAAACTTCGTTCCATCATATCCTTTCCGTGTTAGAGGTTGCACAATTTGAATGAATTGCTACAGAACACAAATCATCCCATGACACCACCATCGAGATGATGGCCTACCTGTACCACCATACCGAGAAGAAAGTCAAAACTTACCCTCCCCGCCAAATTGTGCAACCTCTAACACGGAAAGGATATGATGGAACGAAGTTTGCAATTACTGTTTGCATTTTACTTCATCTATTCACGGAGTTGCATATAGTTGTACGTTTGTTGAATGTGATTTCAGCACTACAACGGCATAATGTGGATATATCCACTGCTATTGCAGCTCATACGGAGGAATCCGTGAAAGCCTCATAAACATATATACGCCAACCGGCGGGAGGTCGGCGAAGCCGCATTTCAGTGTTGCATGCTTCCTTCCGATCTGTTCTTTGCACAAACAGGTGCATGTCGGTACCCTGATGAGTCTAGTAGAGACGAAACATGTACCTCTGCCGTATCACTATGGCGGGGAGGGTAAGTTTTGACTTTCTTCTCGGTATGGTGGTACAGGTAGGCCATCATCTCGATGGTGGTGTCATGGGATGATTTGTGTTCTGTAGCAATTCATTCAAATTGTGCAACCTCTAACACGGAAAGGATATGATGGAACGAAGTTTGCAATTACTGTTTGCATTTTACTTCATCTATTCACGGAGTTGCATATAGTTGTACGTTTGCTGAATGTGATTTCAGCACTACAACGGCATAATGTGGATATATCCACTGCTAATGCAGCTCATACGGAGGAATCCGTGAAAGCCTCATAAACATATATACGCCATCCGGCGGGAGGTCGGCGAAGCCGCATTTCAGTGTTGCATGCTTCCCTCCGATCTGTTCTTTGCACAAACAGGTGCACGTTGGTACCCTGATGAGTCTAGTAGAGACGAAACATGTACCTCTGCCGTATCACTATGGCGGGGAGGGTAAGTTTTGACTTTCTTCTCGGTATGGTGGTACAGGTAGGCCATCATCTCGATGGTGGTGTCATGGGATGATTTGTGTTCTGTAGCAATTCATTCAAATTGTGCAACCTCTAACACGGAAAGGATATGATGGAACGAAGTTTGCAATTACTGTTTGCATTTTACTTCATCTATTCACGGAGTTGCATATAGTTGTACGTTTGCTGAATGTGATTTCAGCACTACAACGGCATAATGTGGATATATCCACTGCTATTGCAGCTCATACGGAGGAATCCGTGAAAGCCTCATAAACATATATATATATATATATATATATATATATATATATATATATATATATATATATATATATATATATATATATATATATATATTCTTTTATTGTAAATATGTGTTTAACTACAGGTATTTTTCCGGGTAAACTGAAAAATGCCCATATTAGAGCAATCTATAAGAAGGGGGAGAAATCTGATGAAAAGAATTATAGACCAGTCTCGCTGTTGCCTAATATAAGCAAGATTTTTGAAAAAATTTTATTTCAGAGAATTGTAACATTTCTGGATAAGTTCTCTGTAATATCAAATAAACAAAATGGCTTTAGAAAAGGGAAATCCACAGTAAGAGCTTTGTACCAAACACTTATACAAATTATAGATTCTCTAAATAAAAAAAGCAAACATTGGCCATGTGCCTGGATCTCTCTAAAGCCTTTGATGCTGTGGATCATAAAACATTATTATTAAAACTAGAAATGAATGGTATAAGGGGTAACGCGCTGCAATTGATAAGATCGTATTTGACGGACAGGACTCAGTGTGTTGTGGAGTCTGATCTCCATGGTAAGGCTATAGTGTCTCAGAGGATTAAAATGAAGAGGGGCGTCCCTCAAGGATCAATACTTGGACTTCTTTTGTATGTTCTTTACAAAAATTATTTACCCGAAATCTCTGGAGAGCAGACTGTACTATATGCTGATGATACATCGCTTATATTCAGTGAAAGCACGGAGGAGTTGCTATCGATGAAGGTTCAATCTGTGATGGACACTCTCGATGGGTACTTTCGGTCCAACAGCCTGTCGCTAAATGTTTCCAAGACACAGTGCATTATGTTTGGTAACAGATTGAATAATCAATTTACAGTTGTTTTGGGACTAAACATCGATAGAAGGTTGGACTGGGGGGCGCACATCGAGAGAGTTGCCACTAGAATATCTCAGTATTGTTTCGCATTAAGAATTATTTCGGAGAGAGTTGGAATCGATGCCGCTCTGTCAGCTTAGCATGCATTTGTACAGTCCAGACTCAGATATGGTTTGATATTTTGGGGCAATTCCTGTGATATCAATAGAATTTTGATTCTGCAAAAAAGATGTTTACGACGTATTTTTGCAATGAAACAACAAGACAGTTGTAGGACTATGTTTATTAGTAACAATATTTTGACGGTTGTGGGAATGTACATTTTGGATTCGGTGATGTTTATTGTTGATAACAGGGATCTTTTTGAGGGTGCATCTATTAAACATAACCACATTACTAGAAATAAAACAAATCTGCTTTCTGATAAATATAACTTTAGTTTTCTGCAGAAAAATGTCGAGTTTTCTATAATAAAAGTTTTTAATTCTTTACCTGAAAATGTACATTTATTATCGAGAAATAGATTAAAGTGTGTCCTGAAAATCTTTTTATGTAAAAAATCCTTCTATACATTGAAAGACTTTTATGAGTGTGATAAAGGCAGTATTGTCTCGAATTAGAATTTTTGTTACTGGCTGTATTATTAAATTTTAAATGTATGTAAGTGTACTTGTTATTTAATTTTTGTCTCATTTATAATATTGCCCTTTATCTTAAGTTTTAGTTGTTTTGTTTTTACTACATTAACTTGATAGAATTATTCAAGAAAGATATTTAAAACTGTATAATTATTGTTGAGGTTTTTTCTTTTTCATTTTTTTCTTTTTTTATCTACAACTGAAAATGAACTATAATTTTTATTATGATGTTTATTACAGTAATGATATTTTTTTGACATTGTTCCATGCGCTTATGGGTTTTTTGTAAGTAATACTTATTGGAATAAATAAAGACTTATCTATCTATCTATATATACATATATATATATATATATATATATATATATATATATATATATATATATATATATATATATATATTTCTTAAGTAAGATAAAGAAAATACTATATTATTCATCAAATCACAATGAGACAGTCGTAAGTATCGACATACGTGTAAATTACCAGTTTGGCCCTAGGGTGAGGGGTAATACAATGCTGGCGCCGTGAGAGGGGGTGGCAGCATACGCTACGCCCTAGCACAACAAGAGGATTCCAAGTTATTTGCTTTCAATCAGGCCATCGAAACGTAAGTACCGTGTTTCACGCCAAATTTTTTTGTTACAATGGTAGTTTATTTCACGGAACAAAAAGAGCAGATTATTAAGTGATACACTATTCTGGTAAATAATCAGCAGATTTGTATTTACGTGCGAAAATCATCCTGTTCCTTGAAAATTTAGAATTTCGGAAATTATTAAAAAATTTGGGTCAACCGGTTCCTCGAATTACTGAAGAACTAGAAAATCGGGAGACTGACGTTTGTAGTTTGGTAGAAATTAATTTTCCTTGCAATAGTACCGTAATTGCTTAAGAACGTAATATGAATGCTCGAACAGTTCGGAATATTTTAAAGCGGAACAAATATTGCTGTTACAAATTGCGAATAACTCAAGAAATTTTTCCGAAAGACCAGGAAACACGTGTTACTTTTATTTTTTACCAGAATAAAAGTTTATTTTTGAGAATGATTTTTAATTTTAAAGTGGTCTATTAGCTTATTTACTTAGAAATTACCGTTGCGTTTCACTAGTATTTTTATTAGAATAAATGTTTATTTTGTAACAGAAATATTAATTTTCTTTACGCTCAATGCCCAACAAAAAATAAATTTTTTGGTATTTCGACTATTTGATGTATTTAAAACAATCAATGTGTCAAATAGTCATTAAATATTCCAAATTCCGTCGATTACGTTATAAGTTTAGACGAAAAGTAAATACACCCTCTCATTGGTTTCAAGGTACTGCTCGTCTTCGTGTCGCACGGAAGTTAGCGGGGGTAATATTGCGGTAGGCGTTCCCTACAATCTTCTATCCCAACTAATCTGAAAGAAGTTAGACGGGCTTAGTGGGTTAGAATTTGAGGAAACGGCCAAAATAATTTGTAGTTAAGAAATTTAAAATAGAAAGTTGACTATAGTAACGTTTCTATTAAACCTCGGTAATATGAACGGCCAGCCTATTCTTTCTAAAGTTTCGTCTCAGGTCAAAGGTAACAGTGTTATAGTTGCGTTGCGTCCAGTTACAATTCAACGATTACAAAATTGGGCTAAACAGAAAGGCAGTAATATATTTTCGCCTTACTTTGGTGTCTAAAATACAAAAAACGCATGTTATCCACATGACAGGTATCTAACTTTTACTAAATCCAAATCCGAGGTTAAATTCCAAGGCTTACTGGATCATACAGTGGATCGAATTATATTGCTTCAATTAGACGCCCTTGAACAAATCGATAAATGAGATTTGTAGATATGAGTTTCATTTGCAAATGAGGCTTCGATGGAACGTCAGGTCAGAGCCAGTACAAAATGAAATTCACTGATCAGAATATTTCTGATACAGGGTGCTCACCTCGCTCCACTCCTTTTTAACTGCTTTATTAATGATATTGAGGACATCATAACTCTCAGTAGATGTCTCCTTTATGCAGATGATTTAAAGATATTTCGGGTTGTCGGGAGTAGCAACGATTGCGAGGGCATTCAGCAGGATTTAGCTCGATTCTTTGAATGGTATAAGTTAAATTTTATGCACCTCAATGTTAATAGATGCTCCATTATAAGTTTTTATCGTAAAAGGGATTGGATAATTTTGATTACTTTCTTGATAACATGATTAGTCGCGTTGAATGTGTGAAGGATCTGGGTGTTACATTTGATCGGGCCCTTTGTTTCTACACACTATTGATAATATTGTGAACAGGGGTTTGAAGTTGTTCGGGTTTGTGAAGAGAATGCTTACAGATTTTAATAGCGTAGACGGTTTTAAAGTGATATACTGCTCTGTAGTTCGATCGATCTTAGAATATGCGTCCCAAGTTTGGTCACCTCATTATTTTACATACAAAGAAAAAGTGGAAAGAGTACAAAGAAAGTTTTTAAGTGTCATTACCTTTAAACAGGGAATGCAGCAGGAGCGGTCTGTATATCATGATCCTGCCGATGCTGTGAGGTTGCTACAATTGTATATAAGACGCATATATCTTGACCTCGTTCTACTTTATAAGATTATTAACTCTTGTATTGATTCTCCTGAACTACTCAATAATATTGGATTATCGGTTCCTCAAAGAGCTTTTAGAGCGCACAATTTATTTGATGTGATATATCACCGAACGAATTATGGCATTAACAGTCCTATTTCTCGAATGTGCAGGGAAATGAATTCAGTTCCTACCGAGATTGATATTTTTCATTTGCCAATTAATGTCTTTAAATTAAAAATTTTACAATTCTTGAAAAACTAGTTAATATTGTTAACTGTCAATACTTGTCTTTTGAAGCACTTTGATGTATGTTTAGATTTGCAATTTTTTTTTAAATTCTGACTGTTTTAAATAGTGTTTGTATTTTTTATTTTTCAAGTGGAAATTGTCAATTGTCAATACTTGTCTTTTGAAGCACTTTAAAGCATGTTTAGATTTGTAAGTTTTTTAATTCTGACTGTTTTAAATAGTGTTTGTATTTTTTATTTTTGAAATGGATTGTATTTATTTGATCCGTTAATATACTATTATTATATTCATAATTCGTTTTAAGATTTTAGACAATTATTTTTTGAAAATGTTCTCAATAAAGAACAGAACATCAAAACAATGAGAAGTAAATTTTAATGTGAACCTAATCTCAGGAAAATAAAGAAAAAATAAAGACTACTACAGACATATACCACTCAAAACGTTGCCAGTATAAATAATAAATACAACGAAAGTACAAAGAGACTATATCTATTACACAATAAACACCTTTATCCATAAACCACAGACGAATATAAAATATTTAATTCAATTAGAATTGAATAAACAATAAAATTTGGTTTAAATTATTTATTAACAATAACGAACATAAAATATAACCATTAAATCAATGTAATTTTAACGTGTTTTTGTACCGGGAGTTATATAAGTTGGGTTATAAGGATCATCAAAATATCTTGTAAGTTTGATAAATATCTCTCTGGATCTCATTATGAATATTAATTCGGCAAATAGTTCTTCTTCTAGCTCGTAATTTTGCATATCTCTGGCCACGTACAATTCTTTGCATTTCTACGGAAAAAATATAGTTAACAGAATCGTTTAATTATGTATATTAACGAAACAAAAGATTAATACAGGATGTCCGGAAACAATATCAGGAAACTTAAGAATGTGATTTTAGCTGATAAAATTAAGGTAGTAAGTTATTAAAAAATAGTTATTACTAAAGATAGAATGGCATCAAAAATGGCACAGGACAAAACGTGGGAATTACAACCACATTTTGTACATTGTTTGTATAAAGTCAGTGGCGTAGCGAAGGCCAGGGCCCCCGTGTGGTGACCCCGGGCTTGGGTGGGGCTCACCGAAAAAAAATATTTAGAATCCAATTTAATCAATCTCCAATAAACTTACTACCTTAAACTGCATTTAACGCAAGATGTCAGTAATAATTTGTTATAAATTGGCAGCTATGCAACGAAGGCCTCTGTGGAAGTCTGCATTAGTATCTATACTCACGTAGTGCAGGAAGCAACTTTATATCAAAGTAAAATATCGACAAAATCAGTCTCAACAGAGACTTCGGTAATAATTTGTAGTGCTTATAACTTGAAATCGTAGCTGATTGTTTTCTCAATTTGAAAAGCGGGATTAAATTTTTCCCATTTAAAAAACATTGTAAATGAAATAAAAGCCATTACTCACAATTAACATTTGTAGAACTGCAAGTTTTGGAGCCTTTTAGATGCTTAAATAAAAATTTGCGCTAAAAAGTGAAAAATAACTATAAATTTTTATACGAAATTCAACTTTTTCAAAAAGTTCAATTTCGTTTAAACGAAAGTACCATTTAGATACTTTATACTTTATTTGTTCATTGAATCGCGAGTACTAGAGCTTTTCGGACGTTCAATTGACAAGAGAATGAATTGGCTTCTAGATACTAATTACTTATTGAATAAAGCCAAAGCTGTACTAAGATCTCTTTATTCTCTGCTGAATCGAAACAGCAAGCTCAATATAAAGCTCAAGCTAACGATCGGCAAGCTTTTTATAAGATTGATCCAATTCTTCGTAGGTCTCACGTGGGTCATCACAGACAGGTCAAGATTTAGCAAGCTAGAGATCTTCCAAAACAAAGTCATCCATATCATCTAAGAATCTCGTTTTTATGCCAGGAATACCATTATCTATAAAGACCTAAGGTACGAAACCTTCGCCACATTTATAGAACATACTTAAACAAAGCACAGCACTCCATTAATGACTTGATCGCATAACATAGTCGCCAAGCCATCACAGCAATACAAATTTGCCAGAAATTGGTTACATGGCCGTTAAAAGTGGGCCTTTTTCAAAACAATTGGCTTAAAAGCTGAAAATCACTATCCTCATAACCTGAAACAGAACACAGAAACCTATAGAAGTCAATGGACCCTGTCTGATTTAAAAACCAAATAAGGTCATATATAGACTGGCCTGCCTGTGCATCACGGGAACCATGAGAAGAACCTGAAAACAGCCTTGGAAACCATATTAAACTTAGCTTTCTTTGACATACCACAAAATAAAGTGTGGTGACGAACTCATTTCTAGAGATAAGCAGTGGCACCATACTAAGAGTCTATAACTGGAAGGCAGGATCTGATAAATCATCAAGTCAGCGAGGAAATCTCCGAAACTGACTACTGTACAGGAGCTGGAATGCACGGAGCCACACCCAGACTCAACATACGTGAGGCACACTATGGAATTCCTGGCAAAGATACATGCTATTGATACTGGTCTTTGAGATAATCTGACTAGGGGTTACAGAGGCAGAACGCTCGCATATCATTCTTTTTGTCAACCTCTGTCACTCCATTCCTGGATGTAGGTCTCTCTCTCAATTGTTTCCATCTTTCTCTATTTCTCGCCAATCTCATCCAGTGTTTGCCCGCCACTCTCCTTATGTCGTCTACCCATCTTTTTTGAGGTCTTACCGCGCTTCTTGTTGTCTCCCTCGGTCTCCATTCCAGCATTCTTCGTGTCTATCTTTTGTCCTCATATCGGGCTATGTGACCAGCCCGTCGCCACTTCATCTTTGCAACCTCCTTCACGATGTCTTTGACTTTCGTTCTGCGTCTTATCTCGGTGTTTCTAATCCTGTCTCTTAATGATATTCCAAGCATGTTTCTTTCCATCGCTCTTTGGACTGTTTCTAATTTTTTAGCGGACTTTTTGGTAAGGGACATTGTCTCTAATCCATACGTACACACCGGTAATATGCATGTGTCGTATACTTTTCTTTTTAGATTTATGGGAATTGAATTATTTTTCAGGATGTATGCAAGTTTACGGAAAGCGGTCCATGTCAGCTGTGTTCTTCTTTTTATTTCAGCATCCTGGTTTGATTTCCCTAGTCTGATGTCATGACCCAAGTATACATAGTGTTCGACGTTTTCTATCCTCTGGTTCTGTATTGTTATATTTTCCTGTTCGTGGCTCATTATTTTTGTTTTGTTCTAGTTCATTTTAAGTCCTACAGATGCGGATACGTCATTTAGCTGTTGTAGCATATCGTTCAACTCTTGGAGATTACTTGTTATTAAGATTATGTCATCAGCAAATCTGAGATGGTTCAAGTATATTCCGTCGATGTTTATATCTTTGATGTCCCATTTAAGTTCCTTAAAAATGTCCTCTAGGGCTAAGGTGAACAGTTTTGGCGAGTTAGTGTCCCCTTGTCTCACTTCCCTTTGTAGTTTTATGGGGTTCGTTTTTCGCCTTGTCGTCTATTTTTATTTGAATGTGATTTTGTTAAAAACCTTATCACTCAGATAAAACACAACAAGGTTCCTTTTGCTTGGGTACCAAGACACAAGGGCAGCGTAAGTAATGAAAAAAAGAAGCAACTTGCCAGACAAGGGTCTTCTACCACATTTATTGGACTGAAACCAGCATATGATTTCACAAAGATTGTTATTCGTGGGTGGGCATCCTAGTGGATAAATCAGCAACACTGAGCCCACTGGACCACAGACATAGCAAATTATTGCCGAGCCAGTAAAAACGGCGAAAAGTATCCGCGAAAATGTGGAGAACCTCCCCGATACGAAAAAAAAACAAGTTCATATAAACCATTTTCGTATAGGCCTCCTCTCCGGAGATATGGGCTCCCAAAGAGCTGCAATGGAATCAGGTTTTTTACACATAATTATTAAACCACCAGGCATATATCAATTTTTTTTAATATGGTGTATACCAAGTGAAATCCTTCAAATTATTATCCAAGAAAGTGTTGTGAATTACTCACAGCTGCAGGGACGGACTAGATGTCCTAAACGCTCTGTATGGTGAGAACTTTGGTCAACGTGTGTTATGTGCCTTAAACTATTAACTAAAAATTAAATTCTTTTCATTCATGTCGCTAATCTTTTTTGAAAAAATGTTATTTTATTTACACTGTTAGTCTCCTAACTTTTGTCGCGTTGAATATGAAAAAGAGGAATTTTTCCCTGTCACCATAGTTTTAATAAAAAGTTAAACTAACTGCTTAGTTAAAAACTTCATAAGAGGTTTAAACATGTGCTCCGTGAAGTCTAATACACTCGCGGGCACGATGAATTGAGGATTGCTGAACCCACCACATTAACTCAGCATTGTTCTTTATTTGATCATTAGAAATTCCTTCCTACTATCGACCGGACTGGAATACACCAAGGTTTTGAGGTGTCCCCACAGGTAAAAAATCAACGACGTTAGGCCGAGCCAGGCAATAGGTCCTACTCTACCTATTCACTGGTTTAGATAGACATTATACAGGTACTTCCGCACAGCAATGCTGAAATGAGGTGGTACATCGTGCACGTAGTACATGTTTCGATGGTAAGTGCTCTACTAAATAGTGAAAAGTGTTCTGAAGGAATTCTACATAAAGTTCTCCATTCAGTCGTGGCGGCAATACGAATGGTCCAATCAAAAATTGCCAATGATTCCTGCCCAGACTTAAATTGATTAGAACTCGTGTTGATGATGCGAAACAATAGTTGTACGAGAATTTTAATCAGCTCATACATGTGAGTCGTATAAATTTATTATATCATTTTTGGTAAACTTTGCTTTATCCGTGAAGAGAATAGTGCTAATGAAGTTTACATGATTTCGTTGCTGATCCAATAGCCAGTTTGCAAATTGCATTCTACGGGGAAAATCTTCAGGAAACAGTTCTTGCAATTTTTTCAGCATTAAAAATATTTTCCTCTAATACTGTTTTCCTCCGACCAGCATCAGTACTTCTTTTCCCAAAATGTCCTAAAATTATGTAGAAATTTAACAATATTACCTCATTAAATGGGATCGTCTACCATTCCCCCTTAGACGTTGGTTAACTCGTTAAAATATTGCGAAGTGATAGATATCTGTTGGACTTTCATTGTCTTTATTTTTGTTGAATATCACGACGTTTCGGCTAGTAGTTATCTCTAGCCGTTTTCAAGTGAAAGTAAATAAATCCCTTAGCTACATGACTATTTATACTAAAAGTAAATGCAGTAGAGTATGACTGAGATGGGTGCAGTTATGCCTGCGATGGCAAAATCATATTTTTTTTTTGCTGCATTTAGTTTTAGTTTACAATTACTAAGAAGTGGTTTCCACACTTCTCTTATATCTAAAAATGGTTTACTAAAACAACTCGGGTTCTGATGTATAACCGTGGCTTCTTTGAATTTCCGTTTTCTCCAATGTTGTTCTCGGTGAAGTATTTTAGCTTCAGACCATTTTATGTGGTGTTCATGAGTCCAGGCATGATTGGCGGCACCAGATTTTTCTGTTTCTCCCCGAGATGTGCATTTTTGCTGTTCTTTGATCCTTGCGTCAAGAGGTCTCTTTGTTTCGCCAATGTAGGAATTGCCACATTCACATGGTATCTGATATACACAGTTCTTCATGTCTCTTTGAGTTATTGGTTTGACCCTAGTGAGCCGACTTTTCAGAGAGTTATTTGAATTGAAAACAACGTTGATTTTATATCGTTTTCCTATCCTTCTAACTTTTTCTGAAATGCCTTTAACATAGGGGATGTTCATTACTGGTTTTCGTTCTTCATTCGTTGTCGATATTGTCCTATTTCTGCGTTGTTCAAGAAATTTATCCACTAGATATACTGGGTATCCGTTGGCTGTCAGATCATTTTTAATATAATCTATCTCTTTCATCAAGTTCTCGTTGGAGTTGCAGAGAGTTAAGGCTCTATCTACGAGATTTCTTATAATTCCTTGTTTGGCGCTTAATTAAGGTATTGTCTTGTGTGCGTGGCTTTTCTGTAAACCGAAGTTCGAATTTGTCTGCCATTTCTTTCAAGCAAGACATCTAAGAATGATAATTTATTTTCTACTTCTTTCTCCATGGTGAGTTTAATAGTTGAGCGGATATTGTTGAGATGAAAAAGGAAGTTTGGGAGTTCTTCGTCGTTTCCACTCCAAATAATAAAAGTATCGTCTACGTATCTGAGCCATAACTTCTTAGTTGTGGATTCAATTGCAAACGTTTCGAACCATTCCATGAAAATATTTGCGACCACTGGTGAGAGTAAAGATCACATCGGTAGTCCATCTTCCTGGATGTAGAATTTTTTCTTTTCTTGTAAATAAGAATTAGTCACTTTCCAACAAGTCCATAATGGCGTGCGGTGGTAAAGATATTCTTTCTGCTAAGGTCTGGTCTTCTTCAAGTTTGTTTCTTATGATTTTTGGTGAGTCCTTAACTGGAACGTTGGTGTATAGGCTTTCCACGTCGAAGCTAATAAAATGGTCTTCTGGTTGTACTTCTATTTCACGTATAATTTCTACGAAATGTTGCGAGCTCCTAACCCAGGACGATGTATTTCCTTGTAATGGTCTCAGGATTGGAAGAAGAAATTTGGCAAGTTCAGAAGTCGGATAGTTCCGGGAACTGTGATAGGTCGTAAGGGCATGTCTTGCTTATGTATTTTCGGGAGGCCATAAAGATGTCCAGTTTTGCTATGGTGTGGCGTAAACTGAGTCCGGATCCTCTCAGGAATATATCGTTCATGTTTCTTAAGAACCCGATAGATTCGTGCTACAATTGCAGATTTGGGATCTTTAGAAAGAGATGTATAATTTCCTTTGCTTAAAACTTCGTCAATTTTTTGATTGTATGTTTCAGCATTCATTACGACTGTAGCATTTCTTTTATCCGCTGGTAGAATTTTAATACTGGAATCCTTCTGTAGGTTAGCTAGGGCAGTTTTCTCATCTTTGCTGATGTTTGGTTCGGTTTTTCTAGATTTTTGTAGAGTTTCTCTTATTTTCCACCTGAACTCATCTGCAAAAGGGTCTTCGATGTTTGCTGAGTCTGCGGCGCTAATTATATCGAGAATGGGAACTTCTTTTGGAGCAACCGTGAAGTTCAAACCTTTGGCAAGTAGCGAGTTTTCTGCTGAGGTTAATTCCTTGGCAGATATATTAACAATTGTCCTCTGGCTTTGAGATGGCTGTTGTCGTTCTTGTCTGCTCTGGTATTTGGAAAATTTCTTTTGGTGTATGATTTCTTGTTTTGTTCTCACTTTGTTACAAGTAGCGTCAATTTTTCTTAGGATTGGGACGTAGTCTTCTTCTAATGTATATTCTTTAATTTCTTCGAACCGTTGGCGAATGTCCTCTAGTAGTGTTGCTTTCTTGAAACGATGATTGTTTATCTGTGAACGTATTAATGCCTTACTAGCATTTTCCAATATCCTGTTTGCCCGTTGTCCTGGAACTGGAGATTTTATACGGAAACCATCTGGTATTATTCCCTGATCTCGTGCTTGTCGTAGAAAATGGATGTGCGTCTCCTCTTTTGTAAGCTTAATCTTGGATTTCTCGTAGCTTCGAAATTTGTCACTTATACCGGGTCCATACCGGGCTTCTGGTGTTTGTTTGAAAGTCATAGACAATGATGTTTCTTCTGTTGGAACAGATATCTACCACTTCGCAAGAAACATCATTGTCTATGACCTTCAAACAAACACTTGTTAAAATATTTTCTGATCTGGAAGAGTACGATTAGAATATGTCTTGATATAACCTCCAGGTTTCCAAAGCATTGCAAGATACAACACCATACACCAAATGCATATCTGATGTGAAAGTTGACAAGTTCTAAGATGCAGGATATTTATTTCATTCGTATCTAGCAATGTTTGCAACCTCAATACTTTGTTTTTGGTACCGATGAAATAAAACGCACATTTTTTGTGAACCTAGGTCGAACTGCAATTCACTGAATAAAACGTTTTTAACTGAAAAGGTAAACTCTAATTTTGGATTAAATTTTTTCTATCATAAGGTTGAAGATTGAATATTTGACAGAAACAAAGATGTATCGTATCGAAATAAGCCAAATATATGATGTAAATAAATTGACGTTTTTTCGAAAACACTACTTAATTTTTAGTCAGTTATTAAAGGTATGTAAGAAACGTTATCTAAAGTTCTTATCATACAGGGCGGAGAAAAATGGGGTCATGAGTGTCACAGCCAGTCCGTTCCTGCAGCTGTGAGTAATTCACAACAGTTTCTTGGATAGTAATTTGAAGAATCCTACCTGGTATACATCAAAATTTAAAAAAATTTAAATATACCTGGTGGTTCAATAATTCTGTGTAAAAGACTTGATTCCATTGTGACTCTTTGGGAGCCCATATCTCCGAACGGGAGGCCTATACGAAAAAAGTTTTTATGAACTTGTAATATTCGTTTCACGTGTTTTTTTTTTCATATCCAGGAGATTTCCCACATTTTCTCGGATATCCTGTAGATAAGACATTAGACAACAAATCAACTTTAAGGGCGGACATATTTTCTTGGAGGATAAGTTGTTAAAGATTTATTTACAATTTTTCCTCCTTTATTATCATACTCATCCATTTTTTTGCTACAATCATTAAAATTACCCTTCCTTAATTAATTTTTCTGAGACTTGCTAGGGCCAAGAGAAAGAACAGCAGAAAGACACTAGACCTCAAACTACTCCGAAATAGCGAGACGAGATCACAATATAAACATCACTTAAACTTAGAGCTCTCTAGTGTCACTGCGACAGAAGACATCGAGGAACACTGGTCTAACATCAAAAAAGCCTTCAATGACACAAATAGTACATTTTTAATTAGAGAAAGACCAACAAATAAAAATCAATGGATGACAAGGGAAATTCTTGAACTAATGGAAAAACGTAGAATCTGTAAAAACCAGGGAGACGTCAATAACTACCGAAACTATCAGAGAAAAGTTCGAAACGAAGTAAGGGTGGCTAAGGAAAAATGGTTAACAGAACAGTGCATGGAAGCTGAAAATCTACACAACCTGGGTGACAGCTTCCATCTCCACAAAAAGGTAAAAGAAATAGCTGGACTCTATAGGAAAAAACCGATAAGCTATATTAAAAACGATCTTGATGAAATCATATTAGAACCCGAGAGAATATTAGAAACTTGGAAAACCTATGCAACCAGTCTCTTTAGCGACGACAGGCCCCAGGATCCACCAAATATAGATAACAACTCACTGTCTGGACCGAGTATATTGGAAAGTGAGATTGTTCACGCTATGAAACTATCGAAAAACAATAAAGCCCCTGGGCCAGATAATATGTACTCCGAGACTTTCAATTTGATAAGTGAAGATAACTTTAAAATACTGGTAAGGCTTTTCAACCAGATCTACGATACTGGAATATTTCCTAAGGACTGGCTCCGCTCTACATTTATCACACTGCCAAAATCAGCTAATGCACGAGCATGTAAGGACCACCGTCTTATTGGCCTAATGAGCCACTTTTTAAAGCTCTTTCTGAGAATCTTGCACACTAGACTATACAGAAGATGCGAAGAGGCTAGTGGACTTAGTCAATTTGGTTTTAAAAATGGATTTGGAACCAGGGAGGCCGTTTTCAGCCTTTGTATGTTGGTGCAAAACTGCCTTGATCAACAGAAAAACGTTTTCATATGCTTCATAGACTATGAAAAAGCTTTTGATAATGTGAAACATGAGCTTTTAATAACATGCCTTCAAGATCTAGGCCTGGATGATAAAGACATTAGACTTATTGCCAATCTATACTGGAATCAGACAGGGGAAATGCGAATTAACAATTTAACAACAGAAGAATTCGAGATAAGGAAGGGTGTTAGACAGGGTTGTATTTTGTCACCAATGTTGTTTAATATGTATGTGGAAAGAGTATTCGTTGAGGCGGTCTCGAATAGCTCTATAGGAATTAAAGTTAACGGCATTCCCATCAATAACATACGCTATGCAGACGATACTGCAATCATAGCAGATAATGCAAATGATATGCAAACGCTATTGGATGCTGTTAACGAGGCAAGCAAGCAAATCGGGCTAAAAATTAATATCAGCAAGACAAAATTTATGGTTGTGGCTAAAGATAACATACCTAACATCAACCTGAACATCGAGGGACAGACCATTGATCAAGTAACCAAATTTAAATACTTAGGTTGCCTCGTAAACGATAAGTGGGACCCGGAGCTCGAAATTAGGAGTAAAATAGAACAAGCCAGAACCACCTTTCTGAAACTTAAAAGGTTCTTGACCAACAAAGACCTGAGATTTGAACTAAGATATAGGATGGTCAAATGTTATGTTTGGTCCGTTCTTCTGTACGGTGTGGAAACATGGACTCTCAAATCAACAACCATAAATAAAATTGAAGCGTTCGAAATGTGGACGCTAAGGCGAATGCTTAGAATTCCCTGGACCGCCCACATAAGAAATGAGGAGGTGCTTCAAATCGCCAACCTAGAAGATCGCGAACTGTTTGAAAACATTAAAACGAGAAAAGTCTCCTACCTTGGCCACATTTTGCGTGGAGAACGCTATTATTTCCAGCGTCTTGTGCTGGAAGGGAAGATCGAAGGAGGAAAGAGAGGATTGGGTAGAAAAAAACTGTCCTGGCTCCGGAACATCCGCCAGTGGACGGGAATGCACGATTTCCAGACACTCCAGAGTGCTGCTATTGATAGAATTATATGATGGGAAGAAGTCGGAGGACGCCTACGCAGGAATCTGCACGGCACTTTGAGAAGAAGAAGAATTAATTTTATATCAGAGTTTTTTCAATTTTATATTTTTGTGGAGAGAATCAATTAGTTTAAAAATGACGGCGTGACATCATTGTCGATTTGTTTATGTAGTGATTTAATAAAAATAATGCATGTGTTTTATTATCCCCATAACTGGTTTCGTGGGATTTTTCTGATAATTGATTATTAATGTTATTTAAAATAATGTTTTAAATAAACCCACAACAATTATTAACACATTTCATCTATTCTTAGACATTTAGAATTATCCTTTTTTGCGGTTACCTTTTTTTATTCAATAGATGATAATTATGTGCATTTACATGTTCGTGTGATTTAAAAGATATTATTAACGTGTATTTCGTAAAAAACGTAAGATTTATTACTGGTGGTAGAAAATCCCAATTAAGTTATAAATGTGAAAGTTCTCGTTTGGCCGGTTGTTTAGGTTGGAAAAGAATTGATATATATCATGAGGTGCTAATTGGCCAGCCGAATAGAGATGTCGACTGTATTAAAATAAAATTATAATTTTGCCGCAACATGGTAGTTTCCATAGCAGAAATTCTAAAAAACATTATATTTTTCTTAATTTTTAAGAAATCTTATTTTTATTTAATAATCATATGTAATTAAACCACAGATCGAATAACAGACAGTTTCAAAACTCTAAATAAGAAAGTGGAAAAGGAAATTAGAAAAGACAATAGAAATTACACCGATAAACTAATAAAAGACACAATAAGTGAAAACTTTCATGTTGCAGTTCAGTACTAAAAACAACAAACAACAAATCTTCATATATTTCATCGAACAATCCTTTTAATAAAGATATTCAAAGTTCTGTCACTCAAACTATTCAAATTTGTGAGGTTAGTGAAAATGAAGTACTATCTTGCTTAAAAGAAATGAAACCAAAGGGAACAGTAGGTCCGGATAAAATTCCATCCTTTTTCCTGCGTGACTGCATGCATATTAGCAAAACCTCTTTCCATTATCTTTAATCTCTGCCTAAATAATTCACAGTTTCCTGATAAATGGAAAATTTCCAAAGTTTCTCCAGTGTTTAAAAAAGGAGACAAACAAAATATAGAAAACTACAGACCAGTCTGTATAATAAATAATTTTTCTAAATGTTTTGAAATGTTTCTGCATGAACATCTATTTTTCAAGCTGAAACACCTATTTAGTGGTTCCAAACATGGCTTTATAAAGGGTCCAATCTTTTCTGCTTTACTCAGTTTGTGGCTGATGTCTTGGACAAAGGAGATCAAGTAGACACAATATACACAGACGTTTCAAAGGCGTTTGATAGGCTTGATCACGGCATTCTGCTTGATAAACTGCATTGTTTTGGACTTTCGCAAAAATTAGTTCTATTTTTTAAATCATATCTCTTCGATAGGCAGCAAATAATAGAGTGCTGTGGTCAGTCCTCGGAACCCCTGTGTGTCACTTCGGGAGTTCCTCAAGGACCAATACTCGGTCCTTTATTGTTTAATATATTTATTAATGGGATTGTGGGTGACTGTACAATGCTATTCTATGCGGATGACGCTAAAATTTTTACTTCTGTAAAAAACGATGCTGATTGTCAAAGACTACAAATAGCAATAAATACCGTCACCGATTGGTATAGCGAAAACAGACTGCCTCTAAACGTTGGTAAATGCAAAATCATGACTTTCACATTAAAGAAAAATGTGCTAGTGTATGATTATAAAATTGATGGAACATGTGTTCCACGAGTAGAATGCTTTAGAGATCTAAGTGTGACATTTGATAGCAGATTTTAATTTGTTCCTCATATATATGATCTTATACAGGGTGAGTCAACGATTGGATGAAGTAGGTTTGTGCCTTTTCGGTGAAATTAACAAAGAAACTATATTTATTGTTTGATACAGTTTATTTTTACGCAGATTTTAAAAATATTTAGGACTCTACAGGGTGAGCCAAAAAACTAAGACAACATAAAGTTGTATTTTTTTAAATAGAACACCCTATATACGAATCGTATTTTCGATTTAGCTTATAATTTTAAATCTTTTTTATTAAGGGTTTACTATAACAAAACTTTATAGTTTCTGAGATAATTAAGTTTAAAAAAAAAGTCACATTTTCAAGCATCAATTCAATCCTAAATAAAGTTTTCAATTTTGTGACAAATATATTCAAATTTAGAATTTAGCAAGGCCAAGGACAAGTTAACATAATTTTTACCTAATATTTGCAATAAAAGCTACAGGGTGTTGAACACATCGGCTCAAATGTGAACAAGTTTAAATGAATAAATATCTTTTTTTTTAAATGGTACACCCTGTATATTTTCATGTTATTTAATAGAGTAATAAAAACCCTAAAAGTTTTGTTCAATATATCCTATACCTATTTATAATAGTTTTTAAGATATTTCAGTTTTTCTTATTTTCCATACTTTTTTACAGAAATAGTCTTCATTATCATAGTAGCCATGTAAAATAATAAAAAGAAACTACAGAAACAGACAGAATGTGGTTAAATATGATGAAATACATTATTCGTTATATTACAACGGCAATAGTTTAATTAAACATAATGTGAAAAAATTAACACAACAATAACGACAAGGCAAATACATATTTACTTTTATACTAAATTGAAACAAAAAAATTACCTATTAAATACTGAGATTAATTATTTCTTTTTAATAAGTGTTCGAATAAACGACCCTCTTGTGCAATGCACAAATTTAGTCTTTTTTGCAGATTTTCTCGGACCCTGGACAAAATTAGTGGCGTTATTGTTCTACAGGTATCCCTAATCCTGTTTCGCATATCTTCCACTTTTGTTGGTGGATTAACATACACCTTATTTTTAATATAACCCCATAGGAAGAAATCTAATGGGATGATGTCGCAAGACCTTGGTGGCCACTCAATGAAACCCCCACGTCCAATCTATTTTTGCGGATATCGTTGGTCCAAAAACGCACGAACTTCACGATGGTAATGCGGAGGCGCACCATCCTGCTGGAACCACATACTGTCGAGCTCATCCCTATCGAGACCTTGAAGCAGTTGGTTTAGTTCTTCTTGTAGAAAGTTCAGGTAACTATGGCCATTTAGTGGTTCATTAAAAAAGTGGGGTCCAATAATTCGATTATGATGAATACCATACCAAACATTTAATGACCAGTGGTTTTGATGTTGCACCTCTCTAATCCAAAATGGGTTTTCTGTGGCATAATAATGCATGTTGCGTCTATTTACGGCACCGTTACTTCTAAAAGTAGCTTCATCACTAAACATTACCTTGCATAATAAATTTGGATTTAATTGAATCTCCGCATTTATTGTACGACAAAAGTTTACACGACTTTCAAAATCCTGTCCATGTAATTCTTGGTGTAATTCCATGTGATATAGGTGATACCTATATTTCTTGGTAGTACGATTAGCGGTGGATTGTGATGTTTCACATAATGCTGCTAACTGAGGGCTACCAATATAAGGATTTTCCTGAACATTTAACAATACTTGTAGTTCTTTTTCTTCAATAGTTACTGGTTTGTTGACTACTTTACGTTTTGGATAATCAACAGTACCAGAAGAATCAAATCTTTGCATTAAGTTTTGAAAAGTATGGGTATTAGGCTGGCGTCGATCAGGATACTTCATTTTGTAAATTCTTTGAGCAAGAAGGCAATTTTTTTGAGCCTCTCCTATTGTATAAATCATATCTATTAACTCATTCTTTGGAAAATTCATTTTACAATATAAGATGAATGCAAAAAAAACAAACTACACTACATAAAAACCAAAAGAAGCGATTGCGGTTATAAATTTGACACACAGAAAAATGTTCTTTTACATTGTTTTTGCCATGGCTACTATGATAATGAAGACTATTTCTGTAAAAAAGTATGGAAAATTATAAAAACTGAAATATCTCAAAAACTATTATAAATAGGTATAGGATATATTGAACAAAACTTTTAGGGTTTTTATTACTCTATTAAATAACATGAAAATATACAGGGTGTACCATTAAAAAAAAAGATATTTATTCATTTAAACTTGTTCAAATTTGAGTCGATGTGTTCAACACCCTGTAGCTTTTATTGCAAATATTAGGTAAAAATTATGTTAACTTGTCCTTGGCCTTGCTAAATTCCAAATTTGAATATATTTGTCACAAAATTGAAAACGTTATTTAGGATTGAATTGATGCTTGAAAATGTGACTTTTTTTTTAAACTTAATTATCTCAGAAACTATAAAGTTTTGTTATAGTAAACCCTTAATAAAAAAGATTTAAAATTATAAGCTAAATCGAAAATATGATTCGTATATAAGGTGTTCTATTTAAAAAAATACAACTTTATGCTGTCGTAGTTTTTTGGCTCACCCTGTAGAGTCCTAAATATTTTTAAAATCTGCGTAAAAATAAACTGTATCAAACAATAAATATAGTTTCTTTGTTAATTTCACCGAAAAGGCACAAACCTACTTCATCCAATCGTTGACTCACCCTGCACAGGTGTGTTTTAAATCATTAGGCTTTATTATTAGAAACTCAAAAACATTTTCGAATCAAAGTACGCTCATTTTACTTTATTACGCTTTTGTAAGATCTAAATTGGAATTTGCTTCCATAATATGGTCTTCTTATTATCAAAACCAAATTAATAACCTTGAGAGATTTCAGCGGCGTTTCTTGAAATACCTAAGCTTTCGGATTGATGGACATTATCCTGAAACAGGGTTTCCCCATGAAATCTTACTTCAGCGGCATTCTTTTTGTTCTCTAGAACATAGACGTATAGTCACAGACCTCAAATTTCTTTATAAGGTTTTGCATAACAGAGTGGAATGTAGTGATATACTGGAAAAAATAAGTTTTCTTGTACCTAGGACTTCAGCTCGCCAATCTGCCACATTGTATTGTCCTACACCTCGTACAAATGTGTGTAACTACTCTCCTTTATATAGGATGTGTAGAAACTACAACGAGAATCAAAATAAATTCGACATATTTAGCTGCAGAATGGCACAAATAAAAAAAATTAAGTATGTAATATTTTGTAGTTTTGTTTCTAGTAATTTATGTATGCTTGCTTTGTTATTGTAAATATTTAAGTTTTTTTTCTGTTGTACCCATTTATTAATTGGTTTTATGAACTGTGAAATGGGTTTAAATAAATAAATAAATAAATAAATAAATAAATAAAAAACTCAAGAGGCAAAACAAGAATAATAAAAATAAAAACGAGAAAAACGTGACCTTCCAGGACGAAAAGGAAATAAGCAGAGCCATAGAAGAATTCTACACCAAGCTATACTCGCCACACGCACAACAAGAGCAACAACGAACAAAAAGAACCATACTCAACATAGGCTTAGAGGAAATTCAAGAAGTAACAAACTCAGAGATAAGAATGGCACTAAATAAATTAAAGAACAATAAATGTGCAGGAGAAGATAAAATTACAGTAGAGATGCTGAAAATTGGCGGCAGAAAAAAAGAACAAATATTGGAGATTCTATTTAATAAAATAATTGAAGAGGGAAAAATTTCACAGAATTGGTATAACTCCGAAGTAATCTTAATATTCAAAAAGGGGGACAATACAAATATTGAAAACTACCGACCAATATCCCTACTATCACACACCTACAAGTTGTTAACCAAAATCATAACCAACCGCATAACAAACAAACTCGATTTTTACCAACCTGTAGAACAATCTGGATTCAGAAAACACTTTAGCACCACAGATCACCTACACACCATAAGAATACTAATTGAGAAGTGCACCGAATATAATGTACCGCTCCATATGGCTTTTGTAGATTTCCAGAAGGCATTCGACTCCGTCGAAATATGAGCAGTATTAAAATCCTTAGAAAACGCAAGAATCGATTCAAAATACATAAACATCATAAAGAACATATACGACAATGCAACCATTCAAATAAAAATAGACGACAAGACGAAAATGAACCCCATAAAACTACAAAAGGGAGTGAGACACAGGAACACTATCTCGCCAAAACTGTTCATCCTAGTCCTAGAAGACATTTTTAAGGAACTTAAATGGAACATCAAAGGTATAAACATCGATGGAATATACTTGAACTATCTCAGATTTGCTGATGACATAATCTTAATAGCAAGTAATCTCCAAGAATTGAACGAAATGCTACAACAGCTAAATGACATATCCGCATCTGTAGTCGTTAAAATGAACTACAACAAAACAAAAATAATGAGCCATGAACAGGCAAACATAACAATACATAACCAGAGGATAGAAAACGTCGAACACTATGTATACTTGGATCATGACATCAGACTAGGGAAATCAAACCAGGATGCTGAAATAAAAAGAACACAGCTGACATGGGCCGCTTTCGGTAAACTTGCATACATCCTGAAAAATAATTCAATTCCCATAAATATAAAAAGAAAAGTATACGACACATGCATGTTACCGTTGTGTACGTATGGATTAGAGACCATGTCCCTCACCAAAAAGTCCGCTAAAAAAATTAGAAACAGTCCAAAGAGCGATGGAAAGAAACATGCTTGGAATATCATTAAAAGACAGGATTAGAAGCACCGAGATAAGACGCAGAACAAAAGTCAAAGACATCGTGAAGGAGGTTGCAAAGATGAAGTGGCGATGGGCTTGTCACATAGCCCGATATGAGGACAACAGATGGACACGAAGAATCCTGGAATGGAGACCGAGGGAGACAACAAGAACCACGGGAAGACCTAAAAAAAAAATGGGTAGACGACATAAGGACAGTGGCGGGCAAACAGTGGAAGAGATTGACGAAGAATAGAGAAAGATAGAAACAATTGAGAGAGACCTACATCCAGGAGTGGATAGACAGAGGTTGACAAAGAGAGAGAGAATTAAACCTCCTTCAAGTCACGTGACAATGAACACCAATCAAAGTGAATGACGTCACTATGGTCTAACGTCATCGCTGTGAAAGGCTAGGTTAATATTATTTTATAGTCATTTTCGCATAATTTCCTAGAAATTAGCTTACTACTTGAAAAATAATATCTTTTAATATAAGAAAAATGAACAAATATTATCAAAATTACATTAAAATGATTTTCACAAAAATGGATTGTAGATTGTGTAGGCGCTAGTTAAAGCCATATTTGCGTATTATTTTCCAAACGTGGAAAGTGAATAAATGCTTTTTAAGGTGTTTTAATTGTAGTACTTGTACACTAAAGCACCGCATAACATTTATAAAACCTATAACTCATCTTGTGTTACAAAAATTACAAAAAAACTTTATTTCTCCTTCTCAGTTTGACAGTTTGTCAGTTTTTGGCACCTATGTGAAGTTAGCGACGTTTTTCGGAAACGTTTCCACCAGCAATGAATTTAGAAAAGAACTTGTCAATTGCGCCTACCGTCTAAACAACAAATTAGACAATAAAATTTGGAAGATTAAGTGCTTAATTCCGTGGTATTCTAAAATATTTCAGTATGATGTTGTACCTAGTCGAAAAATCAAAAACCCTGAAGCATAAGTAAAAGATAACTAGTTCTAAACAAAAGCCCATACTTGTTAAGATATAAAATGTGCCAGCAACAGACAGTAGGTTAATAAATACAAGCAATTTTCACGAGGAAAGCCTCGAGTCTACAACTCGGAAATATTTTTCAAAAATTTCCATTTTACTGAAGAAAATAGAAAACGTTAATAGGAATTCTCAGCATTCCGTACGAGTTAAGATACAAAGTTAAGGATGTCAGCAACGAAGAGTTTTATATTTTTGTGGGGATTATTTTAAAATAACTGTAGAGAATATAATGATATGATTATAACTACAATATATTACAAAAGAAAATAAAGACGAAGTTTGAATGGAACACAGAGGATAGTTCAAGTACAGAAATGAAAACAGCCAGAATCTGAGGCAGGGGCGGATCCAGCCTCTCTCTTGGGGGGGGGGGGGCGGTGACATCACAAAAGTACATTATGGCAAGCGAAAGCAAGTTGTCGACGGGTGGGGGGGACACCGGAGACATTCCCATTTCTAGTGTAAATGGCAGGGTCGTGCCTATTTTTCTGAATTTGAAGCTCTTGAAGAGGAGGGGATGCCAGCAACATACACATTCCTAATATAAGAGGCAGAATCGGGTCTATTTTCCTGAACTCAGAGCTCTTGGGAGGGAGAGGGGGCGATCGCAAGTATACACATTCCTATACTCTATTCAAGAACTAGAGAGAGTAATAAACCTGTTAGCGAAATCCCCAACATACTTCCTCCAGTACCGCAGGTAACGGAGGACTGCCGTAAATCTAATTATAATTAAATATTATAAGCTTTTATAAATTTACTGCAATAATAAAATTTCTGATAGTTCATTTTTATTTCTGTCAGTGGGAAAAGTACACCTTACAGTGTGTCCTTAGTGATTTATCTGTTTGTGCTTGTTTTTATATATTATTTGAGATTAATAAGATACCGAAAAAATATGGCCTCCACTTCTATATTTATTCCAAAATCGGTAAACCAAGGCATTTTTCCTCAATGAAAAACTTATTACGATGAATGCTTATGATGCCCTAAGAAATCAATATCTAGATAATAATGTTAAAAGCTCTGTTGAGATGTGTTCCAACATGACAGGAAAATCTACTATATACCGAATACTGAAGGAGAAAAAACGACTGGAATGTTTCGTACTCCCCCATTCGATCACAGGCAGATGAAAAACCTTGTTGGAAGAAGAGATGAAAACTGCAATAAAAGGAGTTGTACATACATTTTATTATGAGAAGCAGATCCCATCCGTCAACAAAATTCTTACTAAAATCAATGAAGATCGGGATTTACCTGAAATTAAAAGAATTGAGCTCAGGAAATTGCTCAGAGAACTTAATTTTTGACGGAAAAAAACAGATAGGAAATATGTTCTTATAGATCGTCCGGAAACTGTCCGTTGGAGAAGGAAATATCTCTCTCAAGTAAAAGGCAGAGTTGCTTGAAATAATACATTGTACAAAATTAGTAATTTAACTGAACTTTTGAGAGATTTTTTTGAACAAAGTTACTGCGGAAAATTGGGAAAAATCCATATAATAAAAGAATAAAACAATATGTGGAAACTCAATTAATTGAGCGACGATAGCTTCACTGAATTTGATTACGAATTAGATACGTAATGTTTACCAGTGTAAACACAATTTGTTTTTGTTGTATTTTATTGTTTATTGTTGTTTATATATATTTTTTATTTTTTTATATATTTTTATTTTAGTGTGTCCCATTCTTTAATTTTATATATGTTTAATTCCAATTAGCCGTAATTTCTTTATTATTTTATTATTATATTTGTGTCTTTTTGTTAAGCGTGTAGAATTAACACGTTTATTTTATTTTTTTAAGCCTATCGGATATTTCATATAATAAAGGAAATTAAATTAAGATGCCAGTGCAATAGAAATAAAAATAAGTAGGTCTAATTTTAACTGTAACATATAAAAATTAATTACATTTGAATCCCTTTTTAGTATTTAATTTAAGAAATAAATAAACTGAAACGTCAAATTTCCTAAAAATGTTTATAATTAATATAATTAATAATAAAATGACCCCAAAAAAATTTTAATATTATATGGACGAATTTATTTTTTTATATATGTTTAACTCCTTTTCTTTTTGACAATGACTATTTTGTAAGTATTTAAATTGTAACTTCGAATTTTTTGAAAGAATAAGGCTACGTTTTAGTCTGAATGTGCCTAAAACGGTTTCTATGTCAGAATTAAAAATAATAAAAATACAGTTGTGATTTGTGTTAAATATGTCAAAATTATCTATATTTTCTAATGTATGTGAATTATTAAGAAACCATAAGAAATAAAATAATAATATAAAAACTTTTTATTTTAAATTTATTACCGAAATAATATTCTATGCCCTAAATACTTAGTGATAAAATAAACCTCTTTCCGACGCCTATGACAAGGATTAAAATCCATTTTAACACTTCCAAATGTCTATTGTTATCGAACCCAAATAGTCCATTATTATAGACCGGTATTTTTGATTATATATAGGAAATATATATATATATATATATCTAACAGATTTTGCCAAAGACACCGAACTAAAGAACACAGGTAGTTTGCGAAGAAAAAAGGGTAAAAAATGATTTATTACTCTCTCTAGTCTTTGAATTAACTATAGTATAATAGGTAAAATCGGGTATATTTTCCTGAACTCAAAGCTCTTGGGGGGGGGGGCCACCGCCCCCCTCTTGGATCCGCGCCTGATCTGAGGCTTAAATATAGATATATATATACTGAACCAGGCGCGGATCCAGGGGGGGGGGGCGATACTAACAAAATACCCATTGTCAAAAATACAAGAAGTTAAACATATATAAAAAAATTAATTCGTCCAAAAAATATTAAAATTTTTTGGGGGTATCGGTCATTTTATTATTAATTGAAAACATTTTTTGGATATTTGGTGTTTTAGTTGATTTATTTCTTAAACCATCTGCAGAATTAAAATTAACCACAAAAAAGGGATTCAAATGTACTTAATTTTTATATATTACAGAAAATTTTAATAATAAATTGTGTTTACGCTGGTAACTAGTAATCAAAGTCAGGAAAGCTATCTTCGCTCAAATTAATTATATTGATTCTATCTCATTGATCATGAGATCAGGTTTCCACATTTTCTTTTATTCTTTTATTATATAAATTTTTCCCAATTTTCTGCACTAACTTTATTCAAAAAAATCTTTCAAAAGTTCAGATAAAATAACTAATTTTGTAAGTTGTGTTATTTCTAGCAACGCTACCTTTTACTTGAGAGAGATATGTCCTTCTTCAACGGACATTTTTCGGACGATCTGTAAGAACAGATTTCCTATCTGGTTTTTCCCAGCAAAAATTAAGTTCTCTGAGCAATTTCCAGAGCCCAGTTCTTTTAATTGCAGGTAAATCCCGATCTTCATCGATTTTAGTTGGAATTTTGTCGACGGTTAGGATCTGTTTCTCATAATAAAATGTATATACAACTCCTTTTATTGCAGTTTACATATCTTCTTCCAACGAGGTTTTCTGTCTGCCAGTGATCGAATGTAGCTTGGGAGTACTAACAATTCCAGTTGTTTTTTTCTCCTTCAGTATTTGGTACATAGTAGATTTTCCAACTCCTGTCATGTTGAAACACATCTCAGCAGAGCTTTTAACATTATTATCTAGATATTGATATCTTAAGGCATCATAAACTTTCATCGTAATAAGTTTTTTGTTGAGGAAAAAAATGCCTTGGTTTGAAATAAATATAGATGTGGAAGCCATATCTTTTGGGTATCTCACTAATCTCAAATAATATATAAAAACAAGCACAAACAAGATAAATCAATAAGGACACACAAGAACTATCAGAAATTTTGTTGTTGCAGTAAATTTATAAAAGCTTATAATATTTAAATATAATTAAATGTGATATTACCGCCCCCGCCCCCCCCAAGAGAGAGGCTCAATCCGCCCCTGTATTGAACTGATATACAATAATATATTATTATTAAAGAAAAATAGGAAATAAAATCACTGTGATGGGTAAGCTTGGTGACCTGCACACATTTTTTAAAGCAAGAGATAAGGCTTGACACTGCCACTCTCATTTCTTGCTTCAATTTGATCTTTGAGCGATATTTGCTCTTTGTTACAGTTACGGCTGAAAATAGGGTTTCGCATAAATAGGATGTTGCAAAAGGGATGAGAATCCTTATAGCTTTCAAACTTAGGGTTAGATATTAATTTTTGAGGGTTATCCAAAACTCCACCAAATCGGAAGAAGCGATTTTTGTTTTAAGGTTGTTGTCGCAAGACAGTTCAATGAGACTCTCTTCTATTTTGAAATGACTTCTGGTGGAGCTTGAGCATGGGAAGGATCTTAGTCCAACGAAAATTTCTCGACATTTTCTTCTCAAGGTATTTTACCAACAATTTAGAGAGCGTCGAAAGATATTCTGTGAAAAGAGACAGCAAGTCTTGAGAGACAACGGGCTCATTAGAGGACGCGTATTGATGTGAATGTGGGAAACAATCTTGAACGCCATTCTCATTAATTCTTCTTATCCGCAGTTTTCTCCTAAATGCCGCAATCTACTCCAATAGTTTCTAGATGTACATGTTATTGCCTGGGTCAGCTCTTAAAATATGCTGAGGTTAATAATATAACTGTTAAGGCCCTGTCAAGTAGGAGCTGTCTATAGGGAGGCGTTCTATTACCTTTGCTGTGGAGTTTTATGGTGGATCGCCTGCTGAGTGAACTGAATAATGCCGATTTGTATACACAAACCTACGCCGATGACCTGGTCGAGATATCTAAGACCTGGAGGGGCCAATGATGCGAGCCCTCCGGATCGCCAAACGATGGTGCCACAAGGAAGGCTTCGGAATAAACCTGGACAAGGCCGAGGTGGCAATCTTTGCAAAAAAGAGGTAAGTAGGGAGACTTTCCAAAATTATATTGGTAGGAAGGACTCTTCAATACAAGGGGATAGTTAAATACCTGGGAATAATTCTAGACTCACGACTGAGCTGGAATGTTCATATTGAGGCTCGAACCAAGAAAGACATATGTGTCTTCTGAACTTGTAAACGAGTCTTTGGGTGCACATGGGGGCTGACACTGTGTGCTCCATGAAAACATACGGCGCTATTGTATGGTGGCGTAGTACAATAAAGCGCAAACACAGTCTTCAACTTGACAAAGTTTTGGGAATATTGAGTGCAATGAGGACTACTCCCATCAGGGCTCTGGAAGTCCTGGTCATCCTGCCTCCTCTTCACTTATACGTAGAGAATTAGGCTCTGAAGACTATCGTCTCAGTTGCCCAGGGAATCGTGGAATTGGAACGGGTGGCTACTCAAGTGTCTAGGAAAGCGCGGTTGTGAGGTGTTCATGCAGGCAGAATACATGACGCCGCTTTTAAAACCCAACCTCTCTCTAGAGATGTTTTTGCCAGATAGAGAGGATTGGGAGGGAAAGCAAAATCTTTCGAAAAATGGATTCTGGTGCTATACTGATGAATCTCGACAAGACAAAAGAACTGGAGCCGGAGTGTTCGGCAGGAGCACAGAACAACGTGCGACAATCTTCACAGCGGAAATGTATGCTGTTCTGCAGTGTGCCCATCTCTGTAAGAGGGATATATAAAAGAATAGGGTAATAAACGTATACTCAGATAATAAGGCTGCCATATTGGCACTGAAGTCCAGTGTCGTGACTTGGTGATTGGTGTCTGAGTGCAAGGACGTACTGAATGGTATGATAAGAAACGGTTGCACAGTCAGACTCATGTGGACCCGGGTCACTGGGGCATACGCGAGAATGAGGAAGCAGACCGTCTGGCAAAGTTGGGTTTGGCAACTGAACCATATGGACCCCAATTAATTATAACTGCCCTAATTGTTATTGGCAAAAGGGAATTAAATAACGTTGATGGAAAGGAAATTTATTTAATCATGGAGAGGCGCTGCTGGAATGAGGTGTGCTAAGGAACATATAACTGAACCTAGCGAACGGCGTACTAAGAAGCTTCTCTCCTTAGGAAGGAAAGAGCTGCGAATTATGGTTGGATTGTTGACAGGACATTGTCACCTGAGGGGCCATCTTTATAAAATCGGTGTCGAAGACGACCCGACATGCTGATGGTGTTTGGAGGAGGATGAAACTGTTAACAATGTTCTTAGAGAGTACCCAGCACCCAACGGACTGAGACAGAGATATTTCGGAGATATAGTTTTGTTACCGGAAGCAGTTAGGCAAGTTCAACCAACGAAACTGCTTAGATTCGCAAATACTATCGGCCTCGAATGACCTGCAGCTATGTTGAGATATCTAATAGGGGCCTAAGCATCGATGATCTAGTATCACCACCCTTTTTTCGTTCATTGCCTGGCAGAGGCAAATTCAAGACATTGTGTTTATCAAATATATCACACAAATATGCCAGTTTTAGTAAAAAATCTGGTTCGGCAAAGTATCTGGAGTTTATATGATCTTCCTCTTACAGAAAAGTGTAAATTTCTTGATGTAACTCAAATGCGCGGAATAAGACATTGTCACGTGAAAGCCACCATGAACTGCAGTAATATAGCAAGGCTGTGTGTTCAGGTCACATGTCCATGCAAAGTTTTTTTGAATAGTTTGGCTTTCCGCGGCCTAGTTTTGATGCAGTTTACTACGTCTATCAAATTCCTTGCCTTTCATTTTCTCTATTAATTGGTCATTGAGCTCCTCAGCTATATATTGGATTCTTCGACTAATAGTGAGATAAAGGTACCTTTGTAATTAGTTTCTTCGCCGATTTTCCTACCATAATATTAACTATGTCGAGGGCACCAGGTAAAATAAGTTTTTCTACCATGGTTTTAGGTTTTTTGCATTTCGCCACACTGTACGCCATCCTGAAATATGCTAGCAGTGATTTGCTAGGGAGCTTGATGAGTGGACATGTTTTTTATCTTTGTAAATTTTATTACTTCCTATTACAAAATTCTTGCGATTTTTCAACTAAGGTAGGGTGAATGGTCTCAAGATGTCGCTTTAGCTTACTTGGGAGCTTATTCTCAGGCGTTAGAATTTTCAAACTTCTAAGTATTTGCGTTATTTTCGCTTTTTTGCTCCTCCGCCACTTGTCGAGGCTTCATCATTCTGACTTGAATTATAGGCTTGCTTATTTAATATAAATCTTTCCATTTGGTGATTAACTTTCGAAGAAAACACAAAGCGGCACAGTTAAAACAAAATAACCAACTTGCTCGTGCACATAGGTTTAAATAGATATTGTAATCCTTACAATGTAACGGTGTCTGTCCTAAGTTCATAAATCAAAACACTCTGTGTTACTACTTTTAGTACTAAGAACACTTTATTATTATTTCTGTCTATCTTAACAATTTACCTGATTACAATTACAATAAATAAACTAACTTGACAATTCAGTCTACTGGTCTACGGCAGCTTATGTGCTACCAATGAGCGCTGGCGAAAGTTCCCGTCGATAGTAAAATACAGTCAATCAGCGTTTTCGCTCAACCCTAGTTAATATCCCTAAGAACAATCTCTGTCCTGAGATTGACTTGGTATGTGTAAAAATTTCTTTCGATTTTTCATCTATGTTTATCTTTATTGTTTATGTACCACCGCCTACCACATTAACTCTGTTAGAAAATTTATTTGAATCTTTCATTTCTTTTGAAAACTTGTTTGGCTCCAATATCTGTATTTTGGGTGACTTTAACATACCTAGTTATGCGGAGTTTCTGGATGGGGACATGGAGGATACCTCGGTTAATTTATTAAATAACTTTTTGAATTGTGTTAATTTATGTCAAAGTAATAGGATTAGAAACCATAACAACCGAATTTTGGATTTAGTTATACATAATAATGAGCAGTGTAGCATCGATAGAGCTTTGAATATACTTATTAATGAAGACAGCCACCATCCGGCCCTACTGATAACCTTAAAATATTGTTCGTCTGCAAATTTTAAACGAAGCTCTCTACCTAACCTTATGAATAATTATAATTTTAAAAAAGCTAATTTCCCTGATTTATATAATGCTTTATTAAATATATATTGGAATTTTTTAGAACAAGAAAACTCTATTGGGAAACTATGTGATATTTTTTACAAAAAATTATATGATACGTTGGATGTTTACGTAGCTAAATATAAAAAGATTCCGAAACGAAATTATCCACCTTGGTTTTCTCGTCATATTATACATTGCATTAAACAAAAGAATGAATCTCATAAAAAATATAAAACTTCTGGAAGTTTGCTTCATTTGGAAAATGAAGAAAAAGACATATCTGTCTCATACAAAACATATATTCGGGGGATGGAGGATAATATTAGAAGGGATCCTAAACAGTTTTGGAATTTTATTAAATCGAAAAAGGAGCTACAGGGTATTCCAAATAGTATGTCTTTTAATAATAAAGAAATTAATACTTTATCAGATATTTTAAAGGCTTTTGCGGAATTCTTTAAGCAATCCTTTTCTTCGGCAAGTCCGGTATCCGTGGATGATTCATATTCCGTAGATTCCATCTTTGGATTCATGTATCTGATTTCACTGAATGTGAAATAGTTAATGCTATAAAGAAGCTTAAATCTAAATTTACTACTGGTTCGTATTTAATCCCAGCTTTTCTAATACGAGACTGCAGATTCGTCCTAGCCAAAGCACTTAAAATACTGTATAATAGGTGTTTAAAATTAAACAGTTTTCCTTCCATATGGAAATCTTCCAAGGTTTGTCCTGTTTTTAAGAAAGGGGATAGATCTGAAGTTTGTAATTATAGACCGGTGTCTATTATATGCAATTTTTCTAAAATATTTGAATTTTTACTTCACGATTCTATTTTTTCATTAACTAAAAATTTAATTAATCCATCTCAACATGGTTTCTGTAAGGGTAGGTCGACGACAACTAATCTCATGATTATGACTCAGGATATAGCTGGAGCTATTGATCATGGTTGTCAGATGGATGTTGTTTATTTGGACCTCACAAAGGCATTTGATCGTTTGGACCACTCCATTTTACTTAAGAAATTGTCACCATTTGGATTTTCAGATTCACTAATAAAAGTTATTTAAATCATATCTCCATAATCGTATTCAGTATGTTGGAATTCGCGGTTCTCGCTCAGTGAAATATATTTCAAGTTCTGGTGTGCCGCAAGGATCTTTATTTTTTAATATTTTTATTAATGACATTGTTTCTGTTGTTGACACGGATATTTTATTATATGCCGATGATATTAAGCTATATAAGAGGATAAATTGCTTACAGGATTGTATAGAGCTTCAATCGAACCTGGAACATGTTAGCAATTGGTGTTCCGAAAATTATCTGCAGCTCAACGTGGAGAAGTGTAATGTTATGACTTTCACTTCGAAATTTTCTTCATTTCGATATGAAGATTCGTTGAATACCGTGCTACTCTCGCGGGCAGATGTTTTTAAAGATCTCGGGGTCACTTACGATTTCAAGCTTTCATTTTCTTTTCATATGAATAAAATCGTTTCTGAGGCCTCAAGGGTTTTTGGGTTTATCTTCCGCTGTACTCGCGATTTTAATAACACTGACTTCATCAAATTACTGTATTTCTCATATGTGCGGTTTAAACTAGAATACACATCAGTTATGTGATCCCCAGGCTACAATACCCACGTCAATACTTTGGAGAGGGTCCAAAGAAGGTTTTTGAAATACCTCAATCTTAAGAGCTTTGGGGTTTATCCTAAGCTAGGTTTTTCACATGAATTATTGCTTCAGAAATTCAACTTTTCATCTTTAAAGGTACGGTGGGAATTTTTCTTAATAACAATTCGTTATCAGGTACTGAACAATTTTATTGACTGTCCTAATATTTTAGCTAGGATAAACTTAAGTATCCCTTGTATAAATTGCCGAAATTTTAACGTATTTTATCTCAGAACTCCTAGAACTAACGTGCTCAAATTTTCGCCTCTAGATTCCATATGCGACATTTATCACAAGAGTAATAGCTTTGACATATTCAGTTCATCTCTAGGAACTGTCTGCCGGATTTTGGCACATTGACCTTGGCATTTCTTTCTTTTTTCTCCTTCTTATCCTTAATTGATTTGTATGTTCACCTTTGTATATGACAGTAGATAGCATAGCATTGTATTACACATTTAATGTTAGAATTAATTATTTTAGTTAAATTTTTATTTGTATTTAAATTGATATATATTTTTGTCGTTTACGTATTATTTGTGTAATCACTGCCTTGTAGTTGGGTCTCAAGACCTGTAGGGCAGTTATTGTAAATAAATAAATAAATAAATAAAATACGGGCTTCTGGAACATACTTTGCTCTCTTTCGCGTCCGACTAGCAGCGAATTCGGCATTGCCAAATCTAACCCTTCTTCGGTAACAATATTGAGTGAATGATGGTCGAAGTTACCTACGCAACGAACGATTTATGCACTGCACGCGATTTGAATCGTTTATTTTGTATCGACGAATATAAGCAAATTTAGATTCCATAAAAGAGAAAACGGGAGCACCTTGCGGTGCCCTTTTTTACTTTTCACCGTGCTCCAGGGTGCCGCAGCGCACATTTTGTGAACAAGTTTAGTAGGGTATATACGATTCAAATATTTTCAATAAATGCTGATTTTTTTGGAATCAATGTAGACCACCTTTTTTTAGATAATTGCCTAATGTATCTAAAAAATTGAATTTTAGCTCTAAAAACACCTGTCAAAATTTTAGGTCTATGAGCTCGGTGCCGAGTCCATTCCTGACTTCTTTGGTTATGTCAAAGGTTGTTTATGGCCTGAATTCGTGAGTCTTTATCGGTTAAACAACATTACAAAATTTCGTTACACTACATCCCAAAGAGTAAATCACAGAGGCGCCATTTGGGACCTTGCACCTCCATAAGAAGATACCTTAAAAAAATTATATAAAACACTGCCGAAGATTTGACATATTGTTACCGAACACCGTGTACTTACCAAATCTTTATGTCCTGTATTAGAGAAATGCATTGCAAATTTAATTCAGTTTATTACTTGGAGTTAATATTATATACCAGTGCTTACCCTCCAAAGCCTATCGGAGTTGGGAATATCCTCAATCCAAATTTCAGTTACACCGATTAAACAAGATCTTATCACTCCAAAAACGACCATAAAATAAATAAAATAGAGCCCCAAAATCCTAAAATATTGTTAACAATAATAAAAACATATTTATATTAACAGTTTTAATGTGTTTATTTTTACTTAAACACCATCTCATTACTAGTAAATTAAAAAAAAATGTGATTAATAGCCCTGATAGACAAAGCTTAATTTTTTGTCAGTAAATTAATTAGAATAGCTGTTTGTTGTGGAATACTTTGCTCTGATTTCTTTAAATAGCATTATGTGTAATGGGTAAGGCTTCTTTTGTTATGCGAGGTTAAAATTGATTCGCCCACAGACGCCGCACAGTGAGCTTTGAAAATGGTGAATGAGATTTCACCGAAACGTCAGCTGCCTCATAGTCCCGAGAGAGACAGCACATACACGGGATGCCCTATGTCGGATATTCTCACGGGTGTGATATGTAATCGAAGGTTTTCGGGCATCCCGTGTATGTGCTGAATCCCTCTCAGGAATGTAAGGTAGCTGACGTTTCGGGGAAATCTCATTCACCATTTGTGAAGCTCACTGTATGGCGTCTACGGACGAAATAATGTCGGGGAGGAAACCTATCACGACTCAAAAACATTCGAAAAGCTATGGACGAAAAAATAGAGACTGCTATGCTACCTCGCCTTCTTACGCAACTGCCGAGATCAACACCTCATACCGACTTGCTGTAAGATTAAGTATCACATAAAAAGCTACCTCGCCTTCTTACGCAACTGCCGAGATCAACACCTCATACCGACTTGCTGTAAGATTAAGTATCACATAAAAAAACTCTATAATACACAGAAAGACACCAGTCTAGCCCTGCTTCGAGAAAGAATACAACAGACAAGAACAAGTCTAAATTCCATCGACTGTCAGTTATATAAATTACGGCTCCGTTTAAACAACACTATACAGGTATCACTATGGTCTACTATAAACACTCTAGCAGAATTCAGAGCCGAAACAGATTTCTCAATAAGAACAGACATACAGAAGAGAGAAATTATCCGATTAAAAGAGCCATCAAAAGCACCATTAAAGAAACAACTAACAGAAGAGCCAGAAGTCGTACGCAACTTATCTGACAAAGTTTTGGCACCAGCCGCCAAAAGTGTTTTTCGCGATAACACCATCACGTTACCCAACCGATAACATAATATGTGGAGTTAAAATAGCTCTAACTAACTTAAACAACGACACAATAGAAACTATCCGCCAAGAAATTTCAGCCGTTTTGCGCAAAGCAAAACTTCCAAAAAATAATCTATCTGCAGAAGAACATCGAGCCTTACAAGACCTGCGCAAAGATACCACGATCGAAATCTTCCAGCTGACTAAGGAAATTCGAGAGTAGTCCTAAACAAAATAGACTATCATGAAAAGATGATCGCCCTGCTAAACGATCTTGCCTAAAAGCCAGTAAACAGAGACCATACCACTTATCTAGGAAAGACCACCTAAACATTGATCAGAGCATCTCCACTTAACGAAGAAATAAAGAAGAAGATCACACCAAGAGAAAAATCATCCATATGTCCTAAACTTTATAGCTTACCCAAAATACACAAGCCCGGAGCCCTCTTAAGACCAATAGTAAGCTCTGTAGGCTCTTCAACTGAGGCCCTAGTAAAACATCTAGCCACCTTTCTCCAACCCTTCGTCGAAAAAACGGCCTCCTACGTTATAAACATAAGTTTACAAGAAAAGGAATTTCTAGTTAGTTTCGACATAACATCACTTTTCAAGCAAATACCAGTTAAAGAAGCTCTTTCTGTAATAGAAAACAAATACAATCTGCCAAAATATATCATTAAATTAGCTAGACACTGCCTTGATAACACCTATTTTACTTATGAAGGCCGACGATATAAACAAGTCGAGGGAGCCCCGATAGGATCGCCGCTATCTCCTGCATTCGCTAACTTATTTATGTAAGATTTTGAATCAAAGTCTTTAGAGATCTCTTCACACAAACCACGACTGTGGCTGCGTTACGTAGATGACACTTTCGTTATCTGGCAACATGGAGAAGAAAATCTCAAAAGTTTCCTGGACCACATACACAGTAGACATCCAAAAATCAAATTCACCATGGAGACAGAACAGGAAAGAAAACTACCGTTTCTAGATATCTTACTGAAAAGAAAAGAGGATGGCTTGCTTTCGCACACTGTCTACAGAAAGCCCATTCACACCAACAGATACCTCAACGTCGATTCACATCACCACCCCGCCCAATTATTTGCAGTAGTGAAATCGCTTGCGTTTCGATCGCAGTCTCTTACAGGTCAAGAAAATTATCACAAAGAGATGAACATACTGCAAGACGAAAGAACAGATGTAAATGCTAAAGTTGTTCAGTCATTATTATTAAATTAGCAAAAAATCACTGCTAGCCGTTTAGTCTTCCTCCCAGAGAGTTTTGTACTTACCCGCTTCCTGTCACGTAATGTATCGTTCCAGAAAACACCTTTTCATTAAAAGTATATATCACAAGATTTTCACAACTATTGTGGACCAAATCTTTGAGATAGTATATGTAGTTATCATCGTCTGTATCACATTCTTCTCGAATTTGCCACCTTATTTAAAAAAAAAAGTATATTATCATAAAAATATGAAGTGCTAAAAAAAAATTGCCCATAGCTGTAGAAAAAATCTTTTTTCTTCTGAAAATTAAATATAGGTTCTTCTTGAAGAAAAAACGTCTTCTAAAATGACTAACCGAGACAGGCGCGGATCCAAGGGGGGGGGGGGCGATCGCCCCCCCCCCCAAGAGCTTTGAGTTTAGGAAAATAGACCCGATGTTTCCTCTTATACTACAGTTTATTTAAGAACTAGAGAGAGTAATAAATCATTTTTTATCCTTTTTCTCTTCGCAAACTACCTGTGTTCTTTAGTCCGGTGTCTTTAGCAAAATCAGTTAGACACATATATTTTTCATAGAAATGGGTTAGGAATTTTATAATCAAAAATACCGATCTATAATAATGGACTAAAACGTAGCATTATTCTCTCAAAAAATTCGAAGTTATAATTTAAATACTTACAAAATATCTATTGTCAAAAATACAAAAAGGTAAATATATATAAAAAAATAAATTCGTCCATATAATATTAAAATATTTTTGGGGCTATCGGTCATTTTATTGTTAATTAAAAACATTTTTAGGGTATTTGACGTTTCAGATTATTTATTTCTTAAACCATCTGCAGTATTACAATTAAACACTAAAAAGGGATTCAAATGTAATTACTTTTTTATGTTGTAATTAAAATTAGACCTACTTATTTTTATTTCTATTGTACTGATATCTTAATTTAATTTACTTTATTATATGGAAATACGATAGCCCCAAAAAAATAAGATAAACATGTTAAATCTACACGCTTAAGAAAAAACCACAAATACAATAATAGAATAATAATAAACTTACGGCTAATTGGAATTAAATATATATAAAATTAAAGAGTTGGACATACTAAAATAAAAATATATATAAAAAAACATATAAACAACATTAAACAATAAAATACAACAAAAACAAAAATTTAAATAACAAATTGAGTTTACACTAATTAACACTACGTATATAATTCCTAATCAAAGTCAGTGAAACTATCTTCGCTCAAATTAATTATAATTGGTTCCTCTATCTCACCGATCATGAGATCGAGTTCTCACATTTCGTTTTATTTTTTTATTATATGGATTTTTTCCAATTTTCCGCAGTAACTTTATTCAAAAAAATCTTTCCAAAGTTTAGTTAAATTACTAATTTTGTTAATTGTATTATTTCTAGCAACTCTACCTTTTAATTGAAAAAGATATTTACTTCTCCAACGGACAGTTTCCGAACTATCTATAGGAACAGATTTTCTATCTGGTTTTTCCCAGCAAATTTTAAATTCTCTGAGCAATTTCCAGAGATCAGTTCTTTTAATTTCAGGTAAATCGCGATTTTCATTGATTTTAGTTAGAATTTTGTAGACGGTTGGGATCTGCTTCTCATAATAAAATGTATATACAACTCCTTTAATTGCAGTTTTCATTTCTTCTTCCAACGAGGTTTTTCATCTGCTTGTGATCGAATGTGGCTTGGGAGTACTAACAATTCCAGTCGTTTTTTCTCCTTCAGTATTCGATACATAGTAGATTTTCCAACTCCTGTCATGTTGGAACACATCTCAAAAGAGCTTTTAACATTATTATCTAGATATATAATATATAAAAACAAACGCAAACAAGATAAATCACTAAGAACAAACTGTAAGATGTACTTTGCTCACTGACAGAAATTAAATTAAACTATCAGAATTTTTATATTGCAGTAATATAATGAAATATAATTAGATTTACTGCAGTTCTCAGTTACCAGCGGCACAGGAGCAGGTACGTCGGAGGTTTCGGTAACAGTTTTATTACTCTCTCTAGTTCTTTAATAGAGTATAGGAATGTGTGAACTTGCGATCGCCCCTCCCCCCCCCCCCTTCCCAAGAGCTTTGAGTTCAGGAAAATAGAACCCGTTCTGCCTTTTATATTAGGAATGAGTATGCTGCTTGCATCCTCCCCCCCCCCCCCGTTGTCAACTTGCCTTTCTTGACATACTGAACTTTTGTGATATCACCGCCCCCCCCCCCCCAAAGAGAGGAGCTGGATCCGCCCCTGCACCGAGATCTATTAGAACAGTATGTTTTTCTTTAAATTGATATTATACAATATTTTGTTTTGCTATAGTAACCGTGTAAGATAACACTAACCATGAAAAATAACTTTTATCTTGTGTTTGTTGTAGGTTTTCAGGTAATAGATATAGGTAGAACTTTCATTATCTTTATTTTTTGTTGAATATCACGACATTTCAGCTAGTAATCTTTGGCCGTTTTCAAGTGAAACTGAACAAATTCTTGGGCAATATGTCGTCTTATCAATGGTACGTTGTTTAATGATATCGATTTTGAAGAGAATTCCCGAATCACATTTCCGTAATTTATTTTATGCTGTTTAGAAATTTAATGTATTTTCCACTGTGACTTCGGGTGAAGTGTCGAAGGAAACTGAAATGTGTTTTTTTCGATAATTATCGAAAAAGTAAAAATTACAAGTTAAACTCTATAATTATTAATATTAGTAGCAATCCATTTATTTTTGCCATTTAATTAACTTTAATTATCTTTGTTTAAATTTTGATTGCTTAAGGCAAAATATCTGCATAAAGAACCTTATACTGGTTTTTCTATAAGTCTGTAATCTGATTTGAACAAAATTAATGCGTTTTTCTCTTTACACTGATTCAGCTATTGAAAATGCTGACAAAATGGTGACGGGAAAATAAATAGATATCTTAAGGCTGTTAAACTTAATTTTAAAGTTAATAATTATCGTTCTTATGAACTAATTTGGTTCTAATTGTTTTATGTTAATAATTAGAAATTTTGAAAATACTGAATTACTTTTGTTTAAAATTTAAATTTGGAAAAATTATTTTAATTAATGAAATGAAAAACAAAAGAAAAATATTTTCGAAGTATTTTTGAAAAATCAAGAAAATTTCGCAATTAAAAAAAAAATTAAATATATTTTAATTAAAACACTCTTATTAAATAATTTTATGGATCAAAATTTAAACTAGTAAATTAAACTTAAGGAATTTTACGTTAAATCCTTTAAAAGAAACAATATCCACAACCAAGGGCGCTGGATCCGCCCTTTGGGGGGGGGGGGGGCGATTATATCACAAAATTGCAGTATGGCAAGCGAAAGCGAGTTGTGAATGGGGGGAGGGGAGACACTAGCAACATTCCCATTTTTATTGGAAAAGGCAGGGTCGAGTCTATTTTTCTGAATTTGAAGCTCTTGGAGAGGGGGGACCCTCACAGGAAAAAACAAGTTGCCGACAGGGGGGGGGATGTGAGCAGCACACACATTCCTAGTATAAGAGGCAAAATCGTAAGAAAAACAAGTTGGTAACGGGGGGGGGGGGGGGGGAGTGCCAGCAGCATACACATTTCTAATATAAAATGCAGAATCGGTTCTATTTTCCTGAACTCAAAGCTCCTGGGAAGGGTAGGCGATCGCAAGCATACACATTCCTATACTCTATTCAAGAACTAGAAAGAGTAATAAAACTGTTACCCAAACCTCAAAAGTACCTGCTCCAGTGTCGCAGGTAACTGAAGACTGTCGTAAATCTAATATTTAAATATTATAGGCTTTTGTAAATTTACTGCAACAATAAAATTTCTGATAGTTCAATTTAATTTCTGTCAGTGAGCAAAGTACACCTTACAGGGTGTCCTTAGTGATTTATTTTGTTTGTGCTTGTTTTTATATTTTATTTGAAATTAGTGAGATACCCAAGATATGGCTTCCACTTCTATATTTATTTCAAAATCGTTAAACCAGGGCATTTTTTCCTCAACGAAAAACCTATTACGATGAATGTTTATCATGCCTTAAGATATCAATATCCAGATAATAATGTTAAAAGCTCTGTTGAGATGTGTTCCAACATGACAGGAGTTGGAAAATCTACTACCGAATACTGAAGGAGAAAAAAACGACTGGATTTGTTAGTACTCCCAAGCCACATTCGATCACATTCAGACGAAAGACCTGGTTGGAGGAAGAGATGTAAACTGCAATAAAAGGAGTAGTACATACATTTTATTATGAGAAGCAGATCCCAACCGTCGACAAAATTCTAACTAAAATTGATGAAGATCGGGATTTACTTGAAATTAAAAGAACTGAGCTTTGAAAATTGCTCATAGAACTAAATTTTTGCCAGGTAAACTAAAAAATATCTCTCTCAAGTAAAAGGTAGAGCTACTAGAAATAACACAACTTTCAAAATTAGTGATTTAACTAAACTTGGGAAAAGATTTTTTTAAATAAAGTTACTGCAAAAAATTAGAAAAAATCCATATAATAAAGAATAAAAGAAAATGTGGAAACTCGATCTCATGGTCGGTGAGATAGAGGAACCAATTATAATTAATTTAAGCAAAGATAGCTTCACTGACTTTGATTACAAATTAGATACGTAATGTTTACCAGCGTAAACACAATTTATTATTTAAATTTTCTGTAACATATAAAAATTAATTACATTTTAATCCCTTTTTAGTGTTTAATTGTAATTCTGCAGATGGTTTAAGAAATAAATGAACTGAAACGTCAAATATCCTAAAAATGTTTTTACTTAATAATAAAATGACCGATAGCCCCAAAAAAAATTTTAATTTTATGTGGACAATTTTTTTTTTATATATATGTTTAACTTCTTGTATTTTTGACAATGGGTATTTTGTAAGTATTTAAATTATAACTTAGAATTTTTTGAGAGAAAAAGGCCACGTTTTAGTCTGAATATGCCTAAAACGGTTTCTATGCCAAAATTTAAATAAATAAACATACAGTTGTGATTTGTGTTAAATATGTCAAAATTGTCTATATTTTCTAATGTATGTGAATAATGAAGAAATCAGAAGAAATAAAATAATATTATAAAAACTTTATTTTACGTTTATTACCGAAATGATATTCTTTGCTATAAATACTTCGTGAAAAAATAAACCTCGTTCCGACGCCTATGACAAGGATTAAAATCCTTTTTAACATTTCACACATCCAAATATCTAATGTTATCCAATCTAAATAGTTCATTATTATAGACCGGTATTTTTGATTATAAAATTTTTACCCATTATTATGAAAAATATATGTTTTTTGCCAAATACACCGGACTAAAGAACACAGGTATTATGCGAAGAAAAAAAAAGGGTAAAAAATGATTTATTACTCCCTCTAGTTCTTGAATAAACTATAGTATAAGAGGCAAAATCGGGTCTATTTTCCTGAACTCAAAGTCTTAAGGGGGGGGGGTCCGCGCCTGTCCACAACTATGAGATGAGTGCAATCATGCGTGCTATGTTGCATTTAGTTTTAGTTTACAATTACTAAGAAGTGGTTTTCACACTTCTTTTATATCTAAAGATGGATTACTAAAGCAATTTGCGTTCTGATGTGAAAAAGAAGAGATACATTAAGTTTTTACGATAGTACGCGATCAGGAAATATTATCCGATGGTTTCCGCATAAAATTTATAGTTCCAGGACATTGAGCAAATAATACATTGAAAAATGCTAGTAAGGCGTTCACAACTTAATTATCGTCGTTTCAAAAAGGCATCACTAATTTCATTCGTCAACGTTCGAAGAAATTAAACAATATACATTAGAAGAAGACTGCGCCCCCATTTTAAGCAAACTGATGCTACTTGTAATAAAGTGATAACAAAACAGGAGACATGCACGAAAAAAAAATTTCAAATACTAGAGCAGACAAAATGACCAGAGCCACCTCAAAATCAGGGAACAATAGTTAACATTTCTGCAAAAAGAATGAACCATAGCCGAGAACTCATTAATTGTCAAAGGTGTCAACTTCACAGTTACTCCTATTCTCGACATAATTAGCTTCGCATCAAGCATTGAAAATTATTTTGCAGATGAGTTCAGGAAGAAAGTAAGAGAGAGACTCTATAAGAATCTGAAAAAATAAAACCAAACATCAACGAAGACGAAACAAGTACCCTAACGAACTTACAGTATTAAAATACTACCAGCCATAGGAAATGTCACACTCTTAATGAATTCTGCGACACACGACCAATAAATCAATACACTTTTAAGGAAAGGAAACTATACATCTATTGCTAAAGATTTTACATCCACAACTGAAGGAAGAATCTATAACATTCTTAAGAAACATGAATGGTATATTCCTGAGACGAACCGGACTAAGTTAACGCTACACCACAGCAAGACTCCACGTTTTTTTGGACTCCGGAAGATACATAGATAAGCCATATCTATCACGTGTTGCCGGAACTTTCCGATTTCTGAGCTTGCCAAGCTCCTTTTTCTAATCCGGCAACCATTACAAGGAAATACATCGTCTTGGGTCAAGAAGTACAACCAGAAGATTTTATTTGCTTTAACATAGAAAGACTAGACATCAATGTTTCAGTTGAGCTATTAAAAATCATAAGCAAGAAACTATAGAAAGACCAGACCTAAGCAGAAAGAACATCTTTACCATCACATGCCATCGTAGACTTGCTGGAATGTGATTTGGCTTATTCTCAGTCCCAAAAAAAGGCGAAAATTCTGCATCCAAGATGATGAACTGCTAATGGGATCTTCGCTCTCACCGGTGGTCATTAACATTTTCATAGAATGGCTCGAGACCCTCGTCATTAAATCCGCAAACAAGAAACCCAAATTAAGGCTTAGATGTGTAAACGACATTGAAACTTCTTTTCTCATTTCGATAATATAAAGTATTAAACTGACGATGGAGAAAGAAGTACAAATTTAATTACCATTTTTGGGTATTTTGTTTGAAAGAAATGCTAGGCAAACTCGGACCGACAGAAAATCGACACATTTAGGAAAATATCGATACTATTTATCAAACCACTTCAACTACACCAAACACGGAATTGTAAGAAGCTTCAGAGTGATCTGGCAGTTAACGAATACCCAGTAAATCTAGTGCATAAAATTTTGAAACAACAAAATAATAGGACAAGATCGACGACGGACGAGGAATGGAAATCAGTTTTAAACATTCTCTATGTTGGTGGCATTTACGAAAAAGTAGGAAAAGTAAAGACGCGATATAACGTGACCGTTATTTTTAATTCAAGTAATTCTCCAATAAGCCAGCTTACAAGAGTATGACCAACAACTCAAAGAAACATGAAAAACTGTGTTTATTAGACTCCATATGAATGTGGCAACTCCTACGTTATCGAAACAGTGAGACCCCTTGAAGTAATCAAAGAATACATCGCTTGGAGAAACGAAAAAATCTGGTGCCGTCAACCACGTCTGGACCCATGGACATCATATAAAATGGTCTGAAGCTAGACTCCTACATCAAGAACAACATAGGAGAAAACGGATATTCGAAAAAGCAGCGGTTATATATCAGAACTCGAATTGCTTTAGTAAACCGTCCTAATATATAAGAGAGAAACTACTTCTTCTTCTTCTTCTTCTAAAGGTGTCTATCTCCTTATGATGTTGACAACCACGTTGGTCCATCTTATTCTATTCACTGCAGCTCGGAATAGATCAGTTGATGTTAGGGTAGTCCATTTTCTAAGATTGGTCAGCTAGGCGCTCAGGGCCTCGCTTGCCCTCAATCTAGCCCTGTAATATCAGTTGCAGAAGTCGGTATCTATCATTACGCATAATGTGGCCAAAGCAAGCCAGTTTTCTTTTCCTTTCTGAACCTCTCAAAAATCGTAATGTTAGTTGTATGGTGTGTGTATGAGACCCGTAACATGCGTCGGTAGCACCACATTTCGAATGCCTCTAAGCATTTGGCGGCAGCCTCGGTAAGACTCCAGTTTTCAACTACGTAGAGGAGAACAGTGAAGACGTAGTATCTGCGAATTTTTATGCGTATATTGATATTCAGAGAGAGGTTACAAAGTACTTTCTTAAGGCGGGTAAAAGCGTTTTTGGCTCTTTCAATACGAGTTCTTATTTCGTAACCATAATCCCATGTATCACTGATATTGCAACCCAGATAGCGTATTTTCTCCACTCTTTCCAATGTTGCACCGTTTACTGTAAATTGGGCGTTTATGTTGATGTTCTTGCTATTAACCATTATTTTAGCCTTTCTATAATTTATTTTTAGTCCGTATTCGTTGCATGCTTCTACAACATCATCCATCAGTCTCTGGAGACCCTCCGCACTGTCTACTAGCAGTACCGTATCATTTGGATATCTAATATTATTGATAAGTTGATATTTTACTAAAATACTCTCTTTTGATCCATCCAAGGCTCTTCTAAAGATATTTTCAGAATATATATTAAACAATGCCAGTGACAATATGCATCTCTGTCGTCAAAACTATCTGACATTTTGTTATCAAGATGTGCTATTGCTTTTTGCCAAAGATATAAGTTTGAGATCAATCTTATACCCTTACTATCAATTCCCGATATTTTTAGAATATCAATTAGTTTTCCGTACGGCACCATGTCAAACGCCTTCTCAAAATCAATGAAACATGCAAATACGTCGCAGTTGACATCTCTCGCTCTTTGTATTAGCACGTACAAGCTGAAAAGTACTTCCCTTTCAAGGACTTCTCCGAATCCAAATTGCACCTCACTAAGGTGTTCTTCTAATTTGGTGTGAATGCGAGAGTGAATGATATTAAGGAGTACCCTAAATGCGTTGCTCATTAAACTAACTAATCTGTGGTCCTCGCACTGTAAATGTACAGTTTCATATATGTTGTTGAACAGCTTGGTGAGAGTTGTGATTTGGCAGGCCTCTAATAACTTCAAAACTTCCCCATGCACATCATCAGGTCCCGGCGATATCCCATCTTTAAGTCGTTAAATGGCGATTTTAACTTCTTCATTTGTTATTTCTGGGCCGTAGGGATCATTTATTTCGGGTAGTGTTCTTGTTGTCTTCGAAGAGTTCTTGCACATACGAAAGAAACCATTTCTTAATAATTGTAAATTAAAACTAAATGCAATATCAATGGTGTGACAGAATTTGATCATAGACAAATGATATATTGTGGTAGCGTTAACAATTTCTTCTATAACCATTTTTTCTGCCTCATATTAATTAGTAGCTATTTTGATAACCTATAATTAAATTTTACAGTAATAAAGACACTCTGGAAATCTGGACGTTCATCTTTTCTTTTGCAGCTTTAGTTCCAAACAACGACGGTTATTTAAGCTTACTAAAACCATAACTCAGAACTTCAGGACTCAGGCAAGGCTGCTAATTAGCTGGACAGATGACATTTATTGTTTACAGCTCACACAACAGTACGTCCGCGGGTTTAGTAGTTTGAAGATTTTTGATTAAGATTGAATAAAAGAAGTTTCTCAAAACACTTAGTCTATTAACAAAAATAAATAGAAAAAAATGAAATATTTACAATGAGAAACTTAAAACTAATAACAATTACGAAAAAAAAATTAACATAATTGGCCGTTCTTTTAACCAAAAATATAAAACCCAATTTTGAAAAAAACACTTATAAATAGCTTAATAAATATTAAACAGAAAAAAGTATAAAACGCAAAAAACAGCTATTTATATTTCTTAACCAACTAGTATTAAAAATCGCGAAATGCACGACTAAGATAACATACGATATTCCCTTAATTTCCCAAATTAAATGTAAAACAAATCAAAGAAAACCTTCTTTCCCGATGATTATATCCGTTACGTAATTTTTCCACGGCACTGGACGGCGGTACCGATTCTAACGACTTCCAGGTTGTAACTGATTTTTAATTAATTTCTAAAAATCAAATTCAACTTTCATCCCTTGGAATCTCCCTTGTTTTAGACCCGTTGGTTTCGACATCCTTTTTCACCAATAGAACGTAATTTCGTGGTGCATCCCCATGCGCGATGGGTAGTTTTCGTTTACGAGCGCCTGTAAGTTTTCAGTCCCTTGATTCATAGATGGCATAAGTCATCCATACGTCGAATTTAATTTAATTTAGTATTATAACCGACCAGAGCTTAAAATTAATGATTATTTTACACAAATGTAATCGGTAACTATTCTACACTTATACTAAAAGATCGTGTAAGAACCCATGGAAAAAAACCCCTAGGTTTTACCTTTTTCACATTTTATTATTCTTATTTTCGCCAATTGGGGAAAAAATGGGTAACAGACGCGAACTTTGTACATAATAACAAATACTAATATTGCATTTTAATGATTTTATTTAAATATTCTTTTGTTTTCTTATGATGGGAAAATTTTCTCAGTTTAAGTAAAAGAAAGCTCTCTCGCGGTCGGCCACATGTAGTTATCACTTTAGCATTTAACCTTAGACCCCAAACGAAGTGGATTTTAATACTATTAAGTTACTTTTACAGATTTATATTAAAATCTTCGAGAGGGTAGAACAGTTTAAATTTTTTCTCACATAAATTTGACTGAGTTTATGTTATTTTTTAGAAAAAATTAACTACCCCAAAAGTAATAAAACTGAGTTTAAGTTAAAGTATATTAACGGAATTATATTCCCTGATAAGTGACTATTTTTGGCTAGACATGAGATATACATTTCAACAGTCCAAATCCTTGTACAGAGGGACTCAAGTAAATTCTTCCATTTTATTTAGAATTAATAAATGTTAAAATAATTAAAAATCACAATGAACTTTTGTTCCCTTACAATGGGTCCATTTCGTAGCATTCATCTCAATTTTATTTCACTGCACTTACTTTCAGTATAAATAGTTGTGACTAGAGGTAACTACTAGCTGAAACATCGGGATATTCAACAAAAAATCAATACAATGAATGTCCGGAACGTCCTTGTTGTTTTTCAAAATAAGACAAAACTTTTTTGAATTTCTTATTTCAGTAAGGCGCAGTTTTTTGCTTGTAGACGTTTTATGCAAATCTAGGAACAAAAAAAAAATAATAATAAAAACTTGTACCAACCACATGTTGTCTCCTTGTTTTCGAAGAGTTAATAGAAGATTTCTAAGTCGTTTCGGATTTCTTTCTGCGTTGTCGTCATCATCCATAAAATCATCGGTAACGGTGATGTGTTCACTCATATTAAATTTCGTCTTATCTGAAAAATTAGTTTTATGAGTTATAAAAGTAATTTTTTGTAGCGTATGTAACGTATTACGCTACATAGAAACATTTTTAGCTAACCATGTACTTCGATTATGACAGTGAATCAGGCGCGGATCCAAGGGGGGGGCGGTGGGGGCGATCGCCCCCCAAGAGATTTGAGTTCAGGGAAACAGACCCCATTTAGCCTCTTATACTATAGTTTATTCAAGAACTAGAGAGAGTAATAAATCATTTTTTACCTTTTTTTTTCTTCGCAAACTACCTGTGTTCTTTAGTCCGATGTCTTTGGCAAAATCTGTTAGACACATATATTTTTCATTAGAATGGGTTAGAAATTTTATAATCAAAAATACCGGTCTATAATAATGGACTATTTGGGTTGGATAACAATAGATATTTGGATGTGCGAAGTGTTAAAAAGGATTTTAATCCTTGTCATAGGCGTCGGAAGGAAGTTTTTTTTATCACTAAGTATTTATGGCAAATAATATTATTTCGGTAAAAAACTTAAAATAAGAAGTTTTTATAATAATATTTTATTTCTTATGATTTCTAAATAATTCACATACATTAGAAAATATAGATAAAAAATATAGGTAAAAAACTTAAAATAAGAAGTTTTTATAATAATATTTTATTTCTTATGATTTCTAAATAATTCACATACATTAGAAAATATAGATAATTTTGACATATTTAACACAAATCACAACTGTATTTTTATTATTTTTAATTTTGGCGTAGAAATTGTTTTAGGCGCATTCAGACTAAAACGTAGCGTTTTTGACTCGAAAAATTCTAAGTTATAATTTAAATACTTACAAAATACCCATTGTCAAAAATATAAGAAGTTAAATATATATAAAAAAATAAATTTGTCCATATAATATTAAAAAATTTTTGGGGCTATCGGTCATTTTATTATTAATTAAAAACATTTTTAGGGTATTTGACGTTTCAGTTTATTTACCATTAAACCATCTGCATAATTAAAATTGAACACTAAAAATGGTTTCAAATGTAATTAATTTTTATATGTTACAGAAAATTTAAATAATAAAGTGTTTTTACGCTGTTAAACAGTACATATCTAATTCATAATCGTGGTAAGTCGGTGAAACTATCTTCGCTCAAATTAACTATAATTGATTTCTCTATCTCACCGATCATCAGATCGAATTTCCACATTTTCTTTTATTCTTTTATTATATTGATTTTGCTCAATTTTCTGCAGTAACTTTATTCAAAAAAATCTTTCAAAAGTTCAGTTAAATTACTAATTTTTTAAGTTGTGTTATTTCTAGCAACTCTACCTTTTATTTGAAAGAGATATTTCTTTCTCCAACGGACATTTTCCGGACGATCTATAAAAACAGATTTCCTATATGATTTTTTCCAGCAAAAATTAGGTACTCTGAGAAATTTCCAGAGCTCAGTTCTTTTAATTTCAGGTAAATAAAGATCCTCATTGATTCTGGTTATAATTTTGTTGACGATTGGGATCTGCTTCTCATAATAAAAAGTTTGAACAATTTCTTTTATTGCAGTTTACATCTCTTCTTCCAACGAGGTTTGTCGTCTGCCTGTGGTCTAATATAGCTCGGAAGTACTAACAATTCCAGACGTTTTTTTCTCCTTCAGTTTCCGGACATAGTATACTATCCAACTAATGTCATGTTGGAACACATCTCAACAGAGCTTTTAACATTATTATCTAGATATTGATATCTTATGGCAGCATAAACATTCATCGTAATAAGTTTTTCGTTGAGGTAAAAATGCCCTGGTTTAACGATGTGGAACAAATATAGATGTGGAAGCCATATCTTTTGGGTATCTTACCTATCTCAAATAATATATAAAAACAAGCACAAATAATATAAATCACTAAGGATACACTGTAAGGTGTACTTTGCTCACTGACAGAAATTAAATTGATCTATCAGAAATTTTATTGTTGCAATAAATTTATAAAAGCTTATAATATTTAAATATAATTAAATATAATTAGATTTACGGCAGTCCTCAGTTACCTGCGGCACTGGAGCAGGTACGTTGAAGGTATCGGTAACAGTTTTATTACTCTCTCTAGTTCTTGAAAAGGGTATAGGAATGTGTATGCTTGCAATCGCCCCTCTCTTTCTCAAGAGCTTTGAGTTCAGAAAAATAGAACCGATTGTGGATTTTATATTAGGAATCTGTATGCTGCTGGCACTCCCCCCTCCCGTTGACAACTTGTTTTTCTTTCGATAGCCCTCCCCAAGAGCTTTGAATTGAGGAAAATATACCCGATTCTGCCTCTTATAATAGGAATGGGTATGCTGCTCACATCTTCTTCCCCTGTTGGCAACTTGTTTTCCATGTTATCGCCTCCCCCCCTCTCCAAGAGCTTCAAATTCAAAAAAAAAACCGATCCTGCATTTTACACTAGAAATGGGAATGTTGCTGGTGTCTCCCCCCCCCCTGACGGCAACTTGCTTTCGCGTACTTTTGTGATATCACCGCCCCCCCCCCCCAAAGAGTGATGCTGGATCCGCCCCTGCAGTGAATATGAGATTAGTCTAAAACTATAACGCATCCAAAAAACGCAAACGAAAATCTTGAAGAACTAGGTGAAACCCGATTTCAAAAAAGTATTGAAGAAAGCAAATATGAAATTTTAACACATTTTACTATTAATGGAAAAACGCCTAAGACTCTTTTTTTGCTCATACCTACTCCAGGGTCTACTATTATATGAGCAACTCAAATAATAGCCAAGGAATATTAGATTTAGAAAAAAATTAGATGCAAATATAATTTTCTTTATGGAAATCATTTTTTCATGCCAATCGGGACATTATTTTATTCCTAAAGATTTATAACAATACTAATAATAATATCCTTAATATATACAGGTCTGGAAAATCCAAACCAGAAACTCGACGTTTCTTAAATATGATAAAGAAAATACTATATTATTCATCAAATCAGAATGAGACAGAAGATAAGCATCGTAAGCATCGAGCTACGTGTATATTACTAGTTTGGCCCTTGGATGAGGGGGAATACAATGCTGGCGCGGTGAGAGCGGGCGCCAGCATACGCCACGCCCTAGTACACAAGAGGATTCCAAGTTATTTGCTTTCCTTCAGGCCGTCGAAGCATAAGAACCGAGTATTGGTATTTCCGTGTTTCGCGTCAAATTTTTTTATATTTGAAATGTTAGTTTATTCCACGGAACAAAAAGAGGAGATTATTAAGTGGTACTTTCTGGTAAAGATATTGATGAGATAATCGGCAGATTTGCATTTACGTGCGAAAATCATCCTGTTCCTTGAAAATTTAGAATATCGAAAATTATTAAAAAATTTGAAATAACCAGTTTCTAAAAATTTGTAAAAAATGCACTGATAATAATGAGAAACAAGGAGAAGACCGAGCAAATCGGGAGACTAACATTTGTAGTTAAGCAGAAATTAATTTTCCTTGCAATAGTTCCGTAATTGTCGAAGAACTTGATATGAACGCTCGAACAGTTCGTAGTATTTTAAAGGGGAACAAATATCTCTGTTACAAATTGCGAATAACTCAGGAAATTTTTCCGAAAGACCAGGAAACACGTATGGTGTTTTGTGGGAACATGATACAAAGGGCTCATAGGGATATAACCTCGGAAGTTTTGGCAAATACGCGAACCGTATTTTACAATAGACTGGGTTATTGTCTCGCTCAAAGTGGACGCCTGTTTGAACACCTCTTGTAGACTTTAAGGTGTTTATTTATTTACAATTACTGAACGTGTTACTTTTATTTTTTACCAGAATAAAAGTTTATTTTTGAGAGTGATTTTTAATTTTAAAGTGGTCTGTTAGCTTATTTACTTAGATATTACCGTTGCGTTTCATTAGTATTTTTATTAGAATAAATGTTTATTTTGTAACAGAAATATCAATTTTCTTTACGCTCAACGGCCAACAAAAACTATTTTTTTTTGTATTTCGACTATTTGATATATTTTAAACAATCAATGTATCAAATGGTCATTAAATATTCCAAATTCCGTCGATTACGTTATAAGTTTAGACGAAAAGTAACTACACCCTCTCATTCGTTTCAAGGTACTGCTCGACTTCGTGTTGCACGGAAGTTAACGGGGGTAATATTGTGCGTAGGCGTTCCCTACGATCTTCTGTCCCGAACTAACCTGACGGGCTTAGTGAGTTAGAATTTAAGAAAACGGCCAAAATAATTTAGAAATTATTTTGGCCGTTAAGAAATTTAAAATAGAAGATTGGCTATAGTAACGTTTCTATTAAACTTCTGTTATATGAACGGCCCGTCTTTTCTTTCTAAAATTTCGTCCCAGGTCAAAGGCAACAGTGTTGTAGTTGCGTCGCGCCCAGTTACATTTGTGCGCAGCTCTATTATTTGACATTGGATTGTCGCGAAACAAATATCAACGATTACAAAATTGGGCTAGACAGAAAAGCAGTAACATATTTTCGCCGTTACTCTGTGTGTAAAATACAAAAAAGCATGTTATCCACACGACGAGTATCTAACTTTTACTAAATCAACAGCCGAGGTTAAATTCCAAGGCTTACTGGATCATACAGTGGATAGAATTATATTGCTTCAATTAAACGCCCTTGAACAAATCGATAAATTAGATTTGTAGATATGAGTTTCATTTGCAAATGGGGCTTCGATGGAACGTCAGGTCAGCCAGTACAAAATGAAATTCACTGATCCGAATATTTCTGATACAAACTTATTTCTAACCTCTCTTATTTCACTTCAATTAGCAGGTATTAACACGCAAACTCAACAAAAACAGATTATGTTGTACAATTCCAAACCCTCCTCTACTATGAATTGCGGGCCTCTGAAATTTGAATTTATTAAGAAAATCGAACAAAAGTCTTTAAAGAAAATAGAAAATTATGAACTCGGACCAGACAACTTGCACCATATAAAAGAGTTCTCTTTTCCAGCCGAGTTTGAGTACAGTACAACTTATTTATGACGATGATAGACGGCTAGGTGAATGCTTTGGCTGGAGCGAAATCGGTCCAACGTTATTACCTCTGCCAAACAACATCTCAGTTCAACAACATTGATGCTGTGTCCCAGTAAATACAGAGTATTTCAAGCTACAACTGTTAACTCTACACGCATGTATTCGATTCTGCGAATGCTGCTTGTATTTATAGTATCAACGTGACACTCAGAAGTGGTAAACCCGTAAGCAGAAAGACAAAGAGGTGAAAGCACAGACAAAAGCTACTATCCAACATGGCTTTAAGGAGACAGATTCGGACTTCTTGTTGATATGCCAAAGAAAGGGTTAGGTAGCACTAACGATGGCAACAGCTCGGCGTTTCTTCGAGAACAGTGATGAGCCAGCTATTATAGCAAGAGTAAAGCGAAAACTGATCCTCTGGTTTCCCGTCATTTTGCAAACTATTGGAAGCGGACATTAAACTGCAATAGAGAAGATTTGGGAATACAAACTTCAAACAGCAAGATTATTCTTCAAAGGATATTCTTGGTACAACGTTCCAACAGGAATCCACAAATTACTTACTCCATTGACCAGACATCATAGCATTTGCAATATTACCGATAGGTAAACTAGCGAAAGATGCACAAAAATCAACGGACAAGTTGATAAGAAACTATCGCCTAGACTTTGCCCGAAAATCTTCTCGAGAAAAAATATGGGGGATGTGTTCCAAAACTTTTCGCGTGGATGGATCCTTACACTGTTTTTGACATAATAAGGATTCGGAAAACAATTCATACGTATTGGAGAATGAGAAAAGAGCTGTTAACAAAGAAGGCAGTGATTAAAAAGTTCTTTTTATTATTTTTATTACACTCGTATTATTTATTCATTTATGTGAATCAATAAATATTATATGACTTAAAAATTATTTGCATTGGTATTTATTAAGAAGTCTTAAGCATAGAGGAAAAAGTACTTTAGCCTTTTTAACGATTATCGATATCCATGTATTTATTATTATAGTATTGTATTTAAAATTTACCTTGAAGTCAAGCGCAATATTTTTTTCATGAAAATACAATTATTCTTTTTATTTTATTTTTAAAGCGTTGAACCACATTACACGTTTTTCGAATTTATTTTCATTATTTTGGTTGGTATTGTTGGATCCGATCTTTATTTTTAATATCAAATCCGGGCTTTCGACCCACTGTGTTTTGACGACCCGAAATCAGCGAAAGGTCCTCGCCCGATACCATTTCTGCTGGAAACCAGGAAGCAAGCTACGATACAACAGTATGCTTTATTTCACTTCTTTAACATGGCTAAACGGGTTGTCCGTTTCTTTGTGTTACATTCCCTTTTTTTAGAGTTTCTGTTTTGCATTTTCCACACCTGTATATATATACATACATATATATATATATATATATATATATATATATATATATATATATATATATATATATATATATATATATATTGTCGTAGTACTACGGTTAAAATTAAAATCACGACGTCTGGGCATTAAAACAGTACCACTTATAATTAATATTCTACCGACACGCTCCGCCTGAAAATAAATACAAATACAACATCTAAATATAAATAAGTACGTCAACACAGGGTGTCTGGGTAAAGGCGTCGACGGACCCACTGATGAGTCCAACCGTCGACGTCATGGACGAAACACCGCTGTAACTTTTGGGTCAAATATTTAATTAGATTGTATATCGCCGGGTGCAGGGGCATTTTCTTCGTGCGAATACAACAATATATATATATATATATATATATATATATATATATATATATATATATATATAGAGGGTTTTATACAACAAACAAGGTTTTCTTAGTTAGAAATATATATTCACACGTAACGTTTCAGCTGTACCTTTCCTAGCCTTTTTCAAACATTGTACATTCAAATTAGTGCAAGAAAATATTACATTTGAACACCCTACTTTTATAGAATTAATTAAAAATGAATCCTACCTGAATTTGAACTCGCACAACATCAAAATAAAACAAAACGGAGACAGAACAAGACACTTTAAAATTATAAATTATACGGAACTTGTATGCCGGAAGGTAAACTTTTTTCACTAGTGTTTTTACTTCTCTGTATTAATAGATAAGGATAATATACTTAAAGATGAAAAAAGGGTGGCTGTCTCCTAAAACATGTGGATAGTTTCTATTTAAATAAATTATTATATATTTTGCTTAATTGTCTCGTGTCAGTTTTTGAGTTTACAGCGTTTATATTTTTTTGGGTTTCTATCATCTCATAGAATTCACGTTTTCTATTATGATTTTCGGTTCTTAAAATTTTGTTTTTTTCAAAGTTAAATTTATGATTAGTTTCCGTCATGTTGTTAGTTAGGGCTGTTTTATTTATTTTTGTCAAATTTATGTCCATTGACTCTCTTTTTTATATATTGGCTTGTTTGCCCTATATACACCGAATCACAGTTGTTGCATGGAATTTCATATACGACATTACTCTTTTTCTCATTTGGAATTTTTGTTTTTAATTTGGAAAAATTATTTTTCAATAAGTTACGAGCGTTGTGACATATAGTAATATTTTCCTTTTTTGTTTTTTATGTTATGCGAAAGCGTTAGATATTTTTGGGTATTATTTTTGTTTCTTTTTATGAAATGACAACCTTTATTAAAAAAAATCTGTTTATTCTCCTTTTAAATATTGACTCAATTAGGTTTTTTGGGTAATTGTTTTTTAGTAGTGCTTCCTTTGCTTTTTTAATGGCATTTGATCGAAACTCAGGATCGGTTAATTCAATTGCACGACCGGCAAGGTTAAGTATCTTAGCTTTTTTTGGGATAAGGGATGCATCGAGTCGTAATGTAGATATCTTGAAGACCAAGTTTCCTTTGTGTACCATTCTGTTCTAATTTTTTTTAGTATTGTGCAAAGTGAGGTCTAAAAAGTTAATTTTATTATGTTGTTCTGTTTCGATGGTGAATTGTAGTCTGTTATTGTAGCTGTTAAATCGATTAAGAATGTTTTTGTATTCGGTTTTAGGCACTGCAGTTATGCATTCCTCGACATTATTTTGTTTTTATGTCTATTAAAATACTATTCAAAATAAAATAAGTAAGACAAAAGTCTTTTAAAACAGCACCCCGAATTAATAATTTTAAAACCTGATAAATCCAACAAAACTGTTGTAATGTACTCCACGGCATATGATAAGAAAATGAAAAACTTACTTGCAGATAATACCACTTACAAAGAAATGAAAAACGATCCCACTAACATATATCAAAGAAAAAATAATGAAATAATCAATCGTTGGGAAAATAAAACTTTCATCTCTCCAAAAACTGCTAAAGAACTTAAAATTCATAACTTTTGAGCACACAGAATCTATGGCTTACCCAAACTTCACAAAAATAGCATATCACTACGTCTCATTGTATCATGCATACAGTCACCTTTTGAAAACCTGTGAAAATTTTTAAAAAACATCTTACAAAATATAATCAATAAAAACCAATACTATATAAAAGATTCGTGGAATTTTAAAAAGAAAATAAAGAATATAAATTTATCTAACGACTATATACTAATTTCACTTGATGTAGTGTCTCTTTATACAAATATTCCTGTAGAGTTAGCAAAACAAATTATTTCAAAAAAGTGGGATGAAATTAATAAATTCACCGATATATCGTTGGATTAGTTTTTGGAAGCCATTACTTTAACCTTAGGCGCAACATATTTTATATATGACAAAACTTTTTATAGACAAATTGAGGGATGAGCAATGGCTGCTGCCATTTCAAGTGTTATCACACAAATAGTGATGGAAGCCCTCGAAGAAACAGTTATAAATCAATTAAAATTTTCTATTCCATTCTTTTATAGGTATGTCCGCGACTGCATAACTGCAGTGAAAAAAACATTCTTAATCTATTTAACAGCTACAATAACAGACTACAATTCACCATCGAAATAGAACAACATAATAAAATTAACTTTTTAGACCTCACTTTGCACAATACTAAAAACAAAATTAGAACCGAATAGTACACAAAGGAAACTTGGTCTTCAAGATGTCTACATTACGACTCGATGCATCCATTATCCCAAAAAAGCTGTGATACTTAGTCCTGCCGATCGTGCAACTGAATTAACCGATCCTGAGTTTCGATCAAATGCCATTTAAAAAGCAAAGGAAGCACTACTAAAAAACAATTACCCAAACAACCTAATTGAGTCAATATTTAAAAAGAGAATAAACAGATTTCATAATAAAGGTAGTCATATAATAAAAAGAAACAAAAATAATACCCAAAAATATCTAACGCTTCCATACATCAAAAAGCTTTCGCATAACACAAAACAAAAAAGGAAAATATTACTATATGTCACAAGGCTCATAACTTATTGAAAAATAATTTTTCCAAATTAATAACGAAAATTCCAAATGATAAAAGAGTAATGTTGTATATGAAATTCCATGCAACAATTGTGATTCGGTGTAGATAGGGCGCTTTTTCGATTTCTAGGGCCTCTCTTATGGCGCGTACCTTATAGTTCTGTACTGGTGCTATTTCTTTTGTTTTTTCGAAGTCGATAGTATGTCCGGTTGTTTGGTGATGTTGAAATAGGACTGAATTTGTCTATTTGTTTTTCTCTATTTTTATGTTCTTGGATTCTTGCTGATATGCGCCTGTTTGTTTGTCCTATATAAGTTTGATGGCAATCTGCCCATGGAATGCTGTAAACGCCATGATTTTCAAGGTTGGTCTTGTCTTTGGAATTTCCTAGGATGTTGGCTATTGTTTTTTGTGGTTTAAATATGGGCTGTATGTTGTGTTTTCTTAAGATTCTTCCGATTCGGTCTGTTATTCCTTTTATGTATGGTATTATGGCTTTGTTCCTTGTTTTATCTTGGTCTTTGGTCTTTGTTGCAGTCTTCCCTTGTGTTTTTATGGCTTTCTTTATATCTGATTGTGAGAAACCATTCCGTTCTAGACCTGTTGAAATGTGTCTTATTTCGTCTTGTTTTGTGTCAAGTTCTGTTAGGCGGAGAGCTCTTGATACTAATGTGTTGACTACTGCCTGCCTTTGATAGGGATGATGATGTGACGCTGCATTGAGATATCGGTCAGTATGCGTGGGTTTCCGATATACGCTAAAGCCCAGGGTGTTGTTGAGTTTCCTAGTTAAAAGCAGGTCCAAAAAAGGAAGAATCTTTAAGAAAACACAACATACAGCCCATATTTAAAACACAAAAAACAATAGCCAACATCCTGGGAAATCCCAAAGACAAGACCAACCTTGAAAATCATGGCGTTTACAGCATTCCATGTGCAGATTGCCATCAAACTTACATAGGACAAACAAACAGGCGCATATCAGCAAGAATCCAGGAAAATAAAAATAGCCTCAAAAACAAACAGACAACCTCAGCCCTATTTCAACATCACCAAACAACCGGACATACTATCGACTTCGAAAAAACAAAAGAAATAGCACCAGTACAGAACTACCAGGTACGCGTCATAAGAGAGGCCGTAGAAATCGAAAAAGCGGGACAGCTAAATAAACGAGAAGATGCTATAAATGTCTCAACTACATGGAAAACATTAATAAAGAATCAAGAAAGAAAACAACAAAAATCAACTAGCACACGAGAGACCAGCATACATGAACAAAATATATCGCACTCGGCAGAGGGGAGGAGCCTGCGAAGCCGCTAATCCAATCAGGAAGCGAGCCAACTAAACAAAACTCGAAATTCATCAGAGGCCACCATCAGTTCTCAGCGAGTATCGAGACGAACCGCACTTGAAAATGCCAAATGAGATTTTGGCGAAACGTCGTGAAAACGATTTTTTGAACGAACGGATTGAAACCCAAAATAACCAAACTAATCATATATATATATATATATATATATATATATATATATATATATATATATATATATATATATATATATATGAGTGGGTAAATGTAGCCATTGTCACAGGTTTTTTAAATTTAATTCTGAATGATATTATTAAAAAACAAACGTGCTTACTCAGACATATGAGGATTTTAAAGAACATCCGATGGAATAACACTATAATATTTTTAATTAAAATATTTCTATTAAGCCTTTGTCTAAACACAACGCCTACATAAAAATCAAATGCGTGTTTGTCTTTCGGGTGGCTTTCAAGCAAAATAAATCCTACCTACGTCTGGAATAAATCAGATTATATATAGCCAACTCAAAAAATATTCTTGTTTTTACTAAATTCCATGAAAAGTATTTTTATATAAAACTCTTTACTTTTAATTGATATAAAGATTAATAATTCAATAAATCACCGATTTTTAGTAATAATGTAACGTAATGATTTGGATTAAAGTGGCTCGTGTAACGGAGATTATTTAGCGATTGGATCTACAGTTTAAAGTGGGTTCCAAACCAATGTCTTCCAAAGCAGTTACCTATCTAAGTACTAACCAAACCCAGCGGCCGTTAACTTCAGTGATCCGACTTGGAATGACTTGGTCACCGAAGTGAACTGTCGCCTCGATTTTTAGTGGTTGCTCGTAACCTTAGAATATGTTGGTTCTGTATAAGGAAGTTGAAAGGATATGTATATATGGGAAGATGGTGATGTGTGCATTGCGTCCTGAAAGATATATTGTGCTTTTTTCTACCGCTAAGTCGTTATCGATGCCTCATCGTCTAAGACAGGTCCTCTAATCCAATTTGTCATAGAAATCTCAAAATGTGCGGCGGTTTCAGATTGTTTAGATTTCTTTTTTCTTTTCGACATGTTTGCAAGGCCTGTATTCCTGTTTTCCTGTATTGGTCCTGTCATCTTACTACTTAGCTCGAATGTTTAGAATTACCTAGAACACATAGTAAATTTGCTAAATTAACCGGATGATATTCCACTGGCTCTAGACAAAATATGTGGCTTCTGCACCCTAAACTTCACATTAAATGTTAGAAATCATTTAAATGAGAATTTTTAAAATCGATTATTTGGCAGAAGAAATGATGCTCCTGCAAATTGGTCATTCAGCTCACCAGATTTAACGCCTATGAATTAATTTTTATGAAGAACTCTTAAACATATGGTATACTGTAAACCTGGAAATGGCGAGGAATTAAATGATTTGCATAAGAATAATAAAGTCAACAAGCTGATAGAAACTGCTGGATTATGTAGAGGATGGAAACCAAGTTTAATAGTAGACCAGAACAACAAGATAGTCCTCGAAAGCAAAGAAAAAATTGACATCTGGGAGGAATACATCGGAGAACTTTTTCAAGACTACAGACCACTAAGAGAGACTGATTTAAGTAATAGTTTGACTGGCCCTTTCATCCCATTACCAAAGAAACCCAATGCAAAAAGATGCGAAGATCACAGACTTATCAGTCTAATGTATCATAGATTAAAGCTTTTCTTAAAAATAATACACCAAAGAATATACAAGAAATGTGAAAGAGACGTTCCAGTTTGGATTTAGACAGGGATTAGGTACAAGGGAGGCGATAGTCGCAACACAGGTACTGATACAAAATTGCTATGACCAAAGAAAAGATGTGTGCCTATGTTTCATAGATTATGAGAAGGCTTTCGACCGTGTTCAACATCAAAAGTTAATACAACTCCTCGAGAGGCTCGACATCGATCAAAAGGACATCCGATGCATCCAAAAGTTGTATTGGAACCAGAATGAACGGTAAAAATTGAAAATGGTTTGTCCAATACTGTACAAATTGAGAGGGGAGTGAGACAGGGGTGCGTACTTACAGTTGATGATTGAGGGCAAAATTGAGGGCAGAAGGGGAATGGGGAGGAAAAAAATGTCTTGGTCTCGGAACACAAGACAATGGACAGGGTTACGTGATGTACAAACACTGATCCATACTGCCCTAGATAGAGAAGCAATGGAGCATGTGATCGCAAACATCCATGGATATGCATCCGAAGAAGAAGAAGAATAAAGTCACCTTCATGTGGGTACCGGGGCATACCGGAGTAGAGAGGAAAGAAATAGTAGATACGCTCGAGAGAAAAGGGGCTGAGACACCATTTCTGGGGCCTTTCTATTGAAACAGTAGCAGCGTAGTTCGGGAAGAACTAAAGATAGAAGAAGACAGCAGGTGCAAGAATTGACACAAGCGAAGATACTTCTTGGGAACGAAGACCAGAAGAGATTCAAAGAATGCATAAGCTTAGGTAAAAACTAACTCAGAATTCTGACAGGGGTTTTGACGGGACATTACCTCTTGTAGGGATACATCAAGAAGCTCGGACTGGTAGAAGGAGAATAGTGCAGACTCTGTGAGGAGGACGAAACTTCTATTCATATCCTTTCAGAATGCAGCGCTCTATAAAACCCTAGGATACCGTTCTTGGGTACACACCCAATCGAAGAGGAGCTGCCCAACTTGAAGTCGTCCAACATCCTAAGTTTCGTGAGGAAAACAGAACTGGAAGACCTGCTCTAGCTGATAAGGTAACTTTTACGATTTGACAGCAGTAGAGGGGCACAATTGAACTACTAGGTCACAGTATACACACCCCAATTCTACTCACATACGTATACTGTAGACCTGTAGATACCGAAGAAAAATTGTGGGAACGAATACAAAATTCAGTAAAAACTTTATGCTTAGAAAGGGTCACCTTTCTCCATAGAATTCATTTTTTGTACATGGAAAGAGAGGCTATTTTCAACCTTTGCTTAGAGTATTTCATTAATTAAGTGAATAAAATTACTTTGTTTTTAAGGAATTTTGTAATTCCGTCACTCTACAGGCTTATAGCTACTTCATCCGTTCTCTCCTAGTCAGCTGATACGATCATAGTTACAAATCTTTTGATTTATGTTGACTTTTTGTTATGTGGTTTTGAGGATGATTGCAAGATCGATGCTATATATACTGATTTTTCTAAGGCGTTTGACAGGACGAATCATACTTGTCTCTTAACTAGATTGAAATCTATTGGTATTCAAGATTCACTCCTCTCATAGATGCGAGGTTATCTTACATGGAGAATACAAATTGTACGATATAAGAAATACTTGTCACGTTAATTCAGGGTGCAATCTGGGATTCCTCAGGGAGCGCATTTGGTCCCTCTTCTATTCAACTTGGCTCTGCTCTTTGCTGACGATATAACATTTTTAAGTGCATAAGATCTCAACAGGATTGCATCGATATGCAGTCTGATTTGGATGCATTTAGTTTATGGTGAACTACTAACAGATTGTACCTTAATATCGGAAAGTGCAAGGCAGTGCGGATCTGCAGAAAAAAAACGTTAATCGAGTTTGATTATAAGATGGACGGTATGTCTATGGAAAACAGTCCTAGAAAAAACCCAGGAATATAACATTCCTATACACCTGGCATTTGTAGATTTTCACGAGGCCTTTGACTCTATAGAAACATGGGCGATCTTGAAATCACTTAATGATGCTAGAATTGACTCCAGGTATACCACTATCATACAGAACATATATAAAAACGCAACTATACAGGTTAAAAATTATGAGAGGTATGGGTCAGGGAGACGTCATCTCTCCGAAACTATTCACGCTAGCTTTGGAGGATGTCTTTAAAAAACTAAATTGGGATGAGAAAGGTTTGAGAGTCGACGGTTCTTATCTTAGTCATCTTCGTTTCGCCGGCGATGTTGTTGTCATGTCTAGCAACCCAAAAAAGCTAAAACAAATTTCAATGAAGAGGCAAGAAAAGATGAACTTAGGAAAAACTAAGTTAATGAGCCCTGACGCAAATGTACAAATAGAGATTCAAAATGAAATCATAGAGAATGTCCAAGAGTACATCTATTTAGGCCACGTCATGAAACTGAGCAAAGAAAATCAAACGGCGGAAATAACAAGGAGAATAGGGCTGGCATGGGCTACCTTTGGAAAGTTGCAGTACGTATTAAGAGATAGAAACACACCAATCAACCTTAAACGAAAAGTGTATAACACGTGTGTCTTGCCTGTTGCTACTTACAGCATGGAAACGATAACACTAACCAAACAAAACGCAAGTAGGCTCCGAGCCACTGAACGCTCTATGGAGAGACAAATGTTAGGAATCTCGTTACGGGATAAAATACGAAATCAAGTAATAAGATCAAAAACCAAAGTAGTGAACGTCATCACGACTAAAGAGGCAATGGGCGGAGCACATAGCTAGACAACAGCCCGATAGGTGGACGAGTAAATTACTGCAATGGCGACCGCGAGAAACGAACCGAAATCGTGGCAGCCCACAACGCAGATGAGTAGATGATATAAGACAGTTTGCTGGAAAAGACTGGCTCCAGCAGGCGAGAGACTGATCCCAGTGGAGGACCATCGGAGAGGCTTATGTCCAGGAGTGGACGTCAATGGGCTGAGAAAGAAGAAGAAGAAGAATGTCTATGGAATTGATTCTCTATCTGATGGCGTAATATTGAATAGTCAGTTAACTTTTAAAGAGCATATACATAATATTGCAAATAAGGGAATGAAATTAGTGGGGTTCGTTACACAGAATCTATCTGATTTCAACGACATCATTTGTCTTACAAATTGCAGTGTTGTGCGTTCCATATTGGAATATGCCTCACCAATATGATCACCTTTTTACATTGTATATAAAGTGGAGCTAGAAAGAGTGCAGAAACACTTTTTAAGATTTCTAGCCTATAAATTAGGTATTCCTAAAGAAGATATCAACTACCCTCATTTACTACTCCAATTAAATTTAAAGCCTCTTCAACATCTCAGAGAATACTTTGACCTACTTTATCTATTTAAAATCATTAATAGCATAATAGATTCTCCAGAATTACTAATGCATATTGGCTCCAACGTATCTCAGAGGAATATTTAAAATCGTTAATAGCATAATAGATTCTCCAGAATTACTAATGCATATTGGCTCCAACGTATCTCAGAGGAATAGTTGATGGGTTGAAGTGTTCTCTGTGGATACTCATAAGATCAACTACTCCACTTATGAACTACTAAATAGAATATGCATTTTGGCTAACAAGTTATCCCGTGATCATATTGATCTAGAGATCTTTAATATGTCCTTAAATGGTTTCAAAAATTTTTAAAGCTGTATCTATAGTGTAAATTTTAACTTCTCATGTTCTTCGTGTGGGCTTAAATTATGAGCATACTGTAGTTAAATGGACACTTTGGATTTGTTTGTTTAGTGTTTGCAGGTTTTGATCTGTCTAGAGGCGTATTTGTGCTGTCTTGCATAGTGCTGTAATTTTAAATTGGTCTAACCGTTAATAAATCATTTATTTATTTATTTATTTATTATAAACGTACCATTGGTCGCGGTCTTTGGCTAATGCTTGACCAACTTTCTTCTCATGTATCACTATTGTAACTGTCTTCTATTGTTTTAATGATTGTAAACTTTAATTTCTAAAAGTCTAATTAATTTTAAGCAGATCATAGAAGGTCAACTTATTTATCCTTTGATATATTACGGGGTTAGGAAAAAAGAATTCTTTATTTTTTAATACCATTAAGAAATTTTAACTTTTAATTTTGACGGCTTGTATTGTGTTGTAGTTTTCAAGTTCAAGTATTTATCGTTTAGTATGTCATTTTAATTTTTGTATATAATCACTTATAACATTAATTTTTAATAAATTGTTTATTGTCCTTTCTAAGTTTTATTTTGCACACACTCTGTTTCTTTTCAAGCCTACATTTTCCAAATTTAGATTGGAAACCCCCTAAGCTTTACTATCAATAATTTCTAGGGGATGAAAATTTAAAAATAATGTCCTTCGCACGATTTTAAACTTTATTGTGTAGGAATAAAGTTAGAATTAATAACTACAAGTTCGTTACTAAAATTATAAAAGTTACAGATAACGTTACGTTGTTTTGGTTTGTTAATTATTTTGTGAGTTATTCTTATTGCCAGTAAATTCTCACATTATTATCATTGTTAGCTCGTTGCTATGTAAATTTTTATTATTGCTAGCCTGTTGGCCCTTAAACACGCTGCAAATTTCTTGGACTAGTCCCAAGCTTGCATAAAGTATAAAAGGGGGCTATGATGAGTCACCTACTAGGTATAACTTTTCTGAATAAAAGACGTCAAGAAATAAGAATTTGTAGCATTTAAATTTACCAGTTTGCATCAATGCTACATGTTTTTAGTAATATGACATAATTTGTATATTTTTACCTGATTAAATTTAATTATTTATCCTGCAATTTAAAATAGTAAACATGGGATTTGTTTTTCTGGTTCACAACTCTTTTGGTCTTGTAACTTATCACTCTTTCTTCTTAACAGAGTTTGTAAATTGTTGTAGTTTATATATCACATTATTTGGTTTGAATTTAAAAGTCGTAAAATATTTTATTTTTAATAAACTCTCATTTATTTACATTCCATTTCAGTATTAAAAGTATAAGATTATAGTCGGTAATATAGTTCAATTAGCATTTGTTGTGGATGTATACCCATTCGTTGACACTAGCACGGCATGTCGAGACCGAAGTGAGTGGTACCATAGCATAGACCAGGAGAAAACTTTTAGTTAAAGAATTGGAGTTATACATCAATTTTTTTACATACAAACAAAACAATATAAATATATTTTAATGTTATATAATAATATGTAAGAACTTTTTGATAACTCTCTTTATAAAACTTACGTTATTGGCAATTAAAGGTTCTAGAACGTTTGCGGCCAAATTTTATATAACCTTTTAAAAACGAGATAATAACAATAGTTATCAAGAAAGAGTATAAAAAAATTGTAGGTACCATTCTAATTTATATACAAAATAATTTTTTTTTGAATAAAATGGAATTGTTATTTTGTTTTAATTAAGTCGTTTCATTGTGGAGCGCTATACACCAGCAGTCAATAAATTAAAATCATTCCTCATACCTATGTGTTTTCCTGTTTAATCACTAGGTAAGTAACACAGATAATGTAAAACAGGTGGCGCCTACTGGGTAATCAAAGCAGAGCACAACTATCTCTAAAAGAGATACGAACCTAGCCTCCGACATATTGAGCTGCCGTACGCATCAGTTGCCGTACCCTATAGAAATTTAATATACCGAGGCACAAAAAAGTTTAAAGCTTTAGACGTAAGCAAATTGCTGCTGGTGGAGCTCTCTGCAATGTAGATCGAAACTGTAATCAGATCTTAATTTCTCATCCGAAAATACTATAAATAATCAAATTTATTACAAATCAAACTATTATTGATATAAATATTTACAAAAAGTTTTAAAAAATTATAATTTTGTAATAGAATTTGATCATAGAATCTTGCAAATGATATATTGCGGTAGGGTTAGATATTCCATTGATAATCATTTTGCTGCTTCATATTAATTAGTAGCTATTTTGATAGTCTATAATTAAATTTTACAGTAAAAAAGACACTCTGGGTTGGAACTGAAGTTTAGTATTTTTTTAAAAGAGTATTTTCAAATCTTACAACCTGTACCCCTTTCGGCACCCAGCAACGCCGTTTGTACCCATATTATCTCGTGGATCCCTGTAAACGTCTATTTGAGTCTCGAAATGTAGAGGGCGTTAGCCCTTCTATACCGGATACTTAATTCCCGATTAGGCCTCTGAGCGTCTTAATCATAATTTTTATATAAAATAATAGTAGACAAACCAATCTACGTCTTCCTATAACGAAAATAATATATGATAAAGACTGTGAAAAAAAACTATTCACTTTTCTTTGCTGTTTTGGGAAAAAAAAAACATCTTAACTCGTTATTTCTTGTGAAGAGAAAAAACAGTTATTATACAAATTCTTTTTACAAATTGCCAAACGATATTATAGTGAGTTTATTTGATCATTCTTTGTTTCATAATAATGGGAAAATCGTTCAATATTTTAATACATTTTAACGGTATTCACATATACCATATGTTAAAAACCACCCTCTTCGATTTTATTTACATAACCAGGGTAGGATTACTTCGACAGATTTATAGGCAAATCTTAGGGAGGGTCTTTTACTTTGTCTTCATAAATTGACTAATATATTTTTAAGAAAACGTTTAAACGACAAAGATAATAAAAGTTAAGCTCGATAACTGATTTATTTTTCGTTTAGACTTTCTTGAATAGTAATAATATATATATATATATATATATATATATATATATATATATATATATATATATATATATATATATACGACCCTATTCCCACGGGAAACTATTCACAGAGTGATTATTTAATTATTAATTTTAACAGAATATAGTTCACATTGAGCAGTGTAAAATAATTAATATTTGTTCCATTACAACTTTGATACCTGTATTTCGAAAACTTTTGGACCAAGGTAAATTGGGTTAAATCCTCACATTTTAGCTTTAAAGGTTTGTACAGACCTTTTAGAGACACCCTGTATAATGGACGAAATGGAAAATGCGGGTGTCGAGGATAGTTGTTTCAAGTCAATTAACTTAGTTTTGAACACGAATCACGAATAAGGAGTTTCCTTCGTATGCATGGCTCACTGTAGACGCGACGCCACCTGATTATAAGCTCCATTGCAAAATTAGTCTTCTCGCTAACGCTTAATTTTGCAACACATCACTACTCGATTTTTTTGAAAATATAAATTTTATAATTACCCGTAATCGGTTCCTCCATAATAGGCAAAACTTTAGGTTTCGCTTCTTTGGTAATCATCAGGAATTTCGGGAATATCAATGGTAACCAGACGATTTCTCCTGTGTCGTTCTGAAGCATATCTAATAAATTTTTCCTCGCCGGATTTGGTAACGGGGGAATGTTGGAATTTTCTCCGTATACTTTTTCGGATTTCTCTCCACCGCCTCCGACGTGTGTGTAGCGAATTAATAGTCGAAAATTAAAAGACATATCTAAAAGATACGTGTGCATTAAAAAAAAATAAATTGAGGATCTTTACGGCTTTTGAGGGCGTCTAAAACAATTTTATTCCTTTCCGAAAGACCCTCATAAACAATCTAATAAAAAAAAAGTAAAAAGATTTAAGTTTCTTACTAGATTTCAGATCTTCTACTAACTCATTTAAACTACCAGGAGATATCAACCAACTGGAGAGACTATGGGACGACCATTTAACTACGACCACGTCTTCTGGGTCAAAAGCTCCAAAAAGTCCTTCGGAAGCGCGAATGTTGTTGAAAGTTTTGGTTAAATTGTGGTACTCTTCATCTGTAAATCTGATATATAAAATTATGTGTTAATTTCTTCATAGGATTAATGTTAATCGCGTCATCAAAATATAAATGGTTATCCAATAGTTTGGCAAAATCTAAGATGCTATGCGTAGAAGTGATACCATCATGATTTACTTCGTTTCACAGCTTTAGTCAAGTTAAAAATAATGGTTTTTAGGTTTAGACCGTGTCAAATTAGAATTATTATCCGACGTTTCGTTTACAATTGCACAAGGCAACTTCATGGAGATTTACTCCACGAGATTAGAACACTGAATGAATATCGAGGAGCAACAGCCCGGTATTTATACCCAACTGGTGATCAGCGAACCGTGATCCAGCATTACAATCGATTTCCACTTGTGATGTAGACTGTAACCTACATCTCTATTAATATAATTTGGATATTTACAAATTTCGATTGATTCTCTAATTTTACTTTTAAAGAAACTAGGCAGTTGATGCTAGCACCTTAGTTCCTCTTATATTAAAATTGAAACCGGAGCAATGCTGGTGTTCAGCTACTGCAGATTGTACAGGGTGAGTCAACGATTGGATGAAGTAGGTTTGTGCCTTTTCGGTGAAATTAACAAAGAAACTATATTTATTGTTTGATACAGTTTATTTTTACGCAGATTTTAAAAATATCTAGGACTCTACAGGGTGAGCCAAAAAACTAGGACAGCATAAAGTTGTATTTTTTTAAATAGAACACCCTATATATGAATCGTATTTTCGATTTAGCTTATAATTTTAAATCTTTTTCATTAAAGGTTTACTATAACAAAACTTTATAGTTTCTTAGATAATTAAGTTTAAAGAAAAAAGTCACATTTTCAAACATCAATTCAATCCTAAATAACGTTTTCAATTTGGTGACAAATATATTCAAATTTGGAATTTAGCAAGGCCAAGGACAAGTTAACATAATTTTTACCTAATATTTGCAATAAAAGCTACAGGGTATTGAACACATCGGCTCAAATTTGAACAAGTTTAAATGAATAAATATCTTTTTTTTAATGGTACACCCTGTATATTTTCATGTTATTTAATAGAGTAATAAAAACCCTAAAAGTTTTGTTCAATATATCCTATACCTATTTGTAATAGTTTTTGAGATATTTCAGTTTTTCTTATTTTCCATACTTTTTTATAGAAATAGTCTTCATTATCATAGTAGCCATGTAAAATAATAAAAAGAAACTACAGAAACAAACAGAATGTGGTTAAATATGATGAAATATATTATTCGTTATATTACAACGGCAATAGTTTAATTAAACATATTGTGAAAAAATTAACACAACAATAACGACAAGGCAAATACATATTTACTTTTATACTAAATTGAAACAAAAAAATTACCTATTAAATACTGAGATTAATTATTTATTTTTAATAAGTGTTCGAATAAACGACCCTCTTGTGCAATGCACAAATTTAGTCTTTTTTGTAGATTTTCTCGGACCCTGGACGAAATTAGTGGCGTTATTGTTCTACAGGTATCCCTAATCCTGTTTCGCATATCTTCCACTGTTGTTGCTGGATTAACATACACCTTATTTTTAATATAACCCCATAAGAAGAAATCTAATGGGGTGATGTCGCAAGACCTTGGTGGCCACTCAATGAAAACCCCACGTCCAATCCATTTTTGCGGATATCGTTGGTCCAAAAACGCACGAACTTCACGATGGTAATGCGGAGGCGCACCATCGTGCTGGAACCACATACTGTCGAGCTCATCCCTATCGAGACCTTGAAGCAGTTGGGGTAGTTCTTCTTGTAGAAAGTTCAGGTAACTATGGCCATTTAGTGGTTCATTAAAAAAGTGGGGTCCAATAATTCGATTATGATGAATACCACACCAAACATTTAATGACCATTGGTTTTGATGTTGCACCTCTCTAATCCAAAATGGGTTTTCTGTGGCATAATAATGCATGTTGCGTCTATTTACGGCACCGTTACTTCTAAAAGTAGCTTCATCACTAAACATTACCTTGCATAATAAATTTGGATTTAATTGAATTTCCGCATTTATTGTACGACAAAAGTTTACACGACTTTCAAAATCCTGTCCATGCAATTCTTGGTGTAATTCCATGTGATATGGATGATACCTATATTTCTTGGTAGTACGATTAGCGGTGGATTGTGATGTTTCACATAATGCTGCTAACTGACGGCTACCAATATCAGGATTTTCCTGAACATTTAACAATACTTGTAGTTCTTTTTCTTCATTAGTTACTGGCTTGTTGACCACTTTACGTTTTGGATAATCAACAGTATCAAATCTTTGCATTAAGTTTTGAAAAGTATGGGTATTAGGCTGGCGTCGATCAGGATACTTCATTTTGTAAATTCTTTGAGCAAGAAGGCAATTTTTTTGAGCCTCTCCTATTGTATAAATCATATCTATTAACTCATTCTTTGGAAAATTCATTTTACAATATAAGATGAATGCAAAAAAAAAACAAACTACACTGCATAAAAACCAAAAAAAGCGATTGTGGTTATAAATTTGACACACAGAAAAATGTTCTTTTACATTGTTTTTGCCATGGCTACTATGATAATGAAGACTATTTCTGTAATAAAGTATGGAAAATAAGAAAAACTGAAATATCTCAAAAACTATTATAAATAGGTATAGGATATATTGAACAAAACTTTTAGGGTTTTTATTACTCTATTAAATAACATGAAAATATACCATTTAAAAAAAAAGATATTTATTCATTTAAACTTGTTCAAATTTGAGCCGATGTGTTCAACACCCTGTAGCTTTTATTGCAAATATTAGGTAAAAATTATGTTAACTTGTCCTTGGCCTTGCTAAATTCCAAATTTGAATATATTTGTCACAAAATTGAAAACCTTATTTAGGATTGAATTGATGCTTGAAAATGTGACTTTTTTTCTTTAAACCTAATTATCTCAGAAACTATAAAGTTTTGTTATAGTACACCCTTAATAAAAAAGATTTAAAATTATAAGCTAAATCGAAAATACGATTCGTATATAGGGTGTTCTATTCAAAAAAATACAACTTTATGCTGTCCTAGTTTTTTGGCTCTTCCTGCAGAGTCCTAAATATTTTTAAAATCTGCGTAAAAATAAACTGTATCAAACAATAAATATAGTTTCTTTGTTAATTTCACCGAAAAGGCAAACCTACTTCATCTAATTGTTGACTCACCCTGTATAATTTGTTTCTTTTTTATACATCCTTAATGTTTTTTAAGCCTAGTTGATATAGACCGTCCTGTTTTACCTACATACACTTTACCACAAGAGCAAGATATTTTGTAAACGCCTTCTGTTTGAAATGGAATTGCGTTTTTTGGAGACCTCAAACATTGTCCAACTTTCTTACATGTATTGACAATTTGTACGAATCTGACAATTCCGTCAGTGGTTCCGTGTACGTAGGGTAAGACAACACTGTCCACAGAACATAGGAACATTTATGACATTTTGTTGAGGAGTTCAGTTTTTGCGGTGCGGTGAGAATCCCTCCTAAACCACCCGACCAGATAGGAAATCTGGCCGCCTCACCTTTCTTCTCGCTCACCGGGGCAAAAGGGGAGAGGATGATTAAGGGCTTTTGTTATTTCTTCTGTTTACTTCGAAAATTGAAGTAAAGTTTGCTTCCAAAAATAAGCATTTGTCGGCTATGGATAAAGTATGATGAAGGTTGAGCTTGGAATGCTCCAAGGATAAGGTTATAAAAGAAGATTAAAGTATGGGTAAGCTAAGCATTACGGTGAATAATACTTAACCAAGGGGAACTTGCAAGTGTTTGAATTTATAGGCCTTTTTGTGGTTGTTATTTTCCGCAAAGAAAATGATTTGAAAATTTATAATAAAAATTTCCGCAAAAGAAATCGTTGTACAACTTGTCGCATGAAAATAATTTGCAAATTTGAATATAAAATCCGCTACAGGGATGCAACGCAATGCGCAAAATGAAAATTAGGAATAGAACTTATTACGCAATGAAATATTTTAGCGTTATTTTTACCCATTTATTAATTAGCTCGTAATATGTATGATTATAACTATCTGTACATACTTTCCTTGTAATCTATTCCGTAACGTCGTAAAAACAGTCCATTGAACTGACGCAAGGGATACATCTTATCACTTAACCATGTCATAAGTTGCTTTCAATTCCCACAGTTAAATTCGCTGAGGAGGATGAAAAAATATCCAGAATAATATTTCAAAACCGACTTCTTTTCCCGGGTATTCCCCGCTAAGAATTCCGAACACAAGGCGTTTTCATGTTCCGAAATATATTGGACAAATGAGAGATGCATTTCGCATAAAGTAACTAAAACACGCAGGAGTAACAGGGAACAGATTAAAAGAAGTTTTGTTCGCAAAACAAGTATGGGTAACTGATTGGGGTCTAAGATCGAAAAAATGTATGGGTAAGTGAACGCTGTGAAAAAAGTATTTTTAACTTGCTAAAAACAGTACTAGTAACTGTTTCTAAGTGAAGGTTTGATATAATATTATGAAATAATATTAAATGAATAATAAAATGATTGAAAGTTGATTTTGAATTGGAAAAATTTGAATGAAATTTCTAGGAAAGAAATATGATATAGGAATTTATATCATATTTTGTTGAATTGAGGTTATGTTTGTTTCGAGTATTGGAAAACTCATTGTTATTTCGAATATAATCGCGATCTTTATGTCGGTGATCCATTACTGCAACGCCAGTTCACGTATGCAGTCCCGAATAGCACCCGACTTTCGAGCTATAGTGTCTGAGGGCCCTGTAGTTGCGAAAACTTACCTGAGGCGTTCATAAGCAGATACTACCTGAAAGTTCAACACTATATATATATATATATATATATATATATATATATATATAAAGTTTAAAGTGTCGAAGACTGGACGTTCTCCGAAGACTACGATGCCTTCAAAAAGATAGTCGTGGTTGTTGTTGGGAGGTACTGGAACTGGTATGCGCCACGGCCGTTGCATGTTGCTTCCTAAGAGTGTAAATTCAAGAAGAAGTGATGCGCATGGGGTCATCTTTGAACGCTTGAGTCGGGACTGACCCATAGACTCCTTTGCTTTGAGAATAGACTTTGAACATGTTTGAAATGGATAAGATTCTAATTTGGCTTTTAAGCAAGGTATAAACAAAAATGAATGGCCGCAACTATTGGCCTAATAACCAATCTCGGACGTATTTGTAGTGCTGTCTAGGTGTTCTGGTTAGGCTGTGTGAGTGTCGTATGAGTTGGTTTGTGGAGGTGTCTGCTCTATCCAGGTATCGTGTGATGGTGTCATGTATGAATGCGTCGAAAGTGATGCAATTCAGGTCCTTGTAAATGATGTTATTTCTGACAAAGTGTGGGACTCCGCTTAAGATGCGAATGACCTTGTTCTGGTAACTCTCTAGTCTTCGGAATCTTGTTCTGCCCGTGGTTATCCAAGTAGGAGCACCAAAGGACAGAACAGATATAATAAAGAGCTTGAAGATTAGCAACTTGTTATTAAGGTTTCGTTTGCTATTCCTATTTATAAGAGGATAGAGAGAAACCAGAGCCAATTTGGCCTTAGCGATGATTGAATCAGTGTTTAAAAACAAATTCAGCCTTCTGTCGAAGACTAGTCCCAAGTATTTCGCATTCGTACGCCATGGAATGCGAGTATTGGAGATGGATAACCGATCTTCAGGAGTCGGTGTTCTAGATTTGGAGAACATTACTGCCTGAGTTTTCTTAGGGTTCAACTTGATTTTCCAATCGGCCATCCATCTCTCTAGCTTGTCAATGTGGCGTTGTAAACGTAGTATTATCAGTCGAAAAGAACCCAATGAGGTAGCAAATGCAGTGTCATCAGCAAACAGATACAGTTTACTACGGTCGTCGACCGGTATATCAGCGGTGTATAAATTAAATAGAGTAGGAGAGAGTGGTGAACCTTGAGGCACACCAGCTGTCACCTGCTTTACTTGTGATGTTGCGCCGTCTAATGATACTACAAATGACCTGCTTTCTAAGAAACTATGCGCGACTAATCTTATCAGGTAGTTCGGTATTCCCAGCCTGATGAGCTTAACAATAAGACCATCGTGCCATACCTCATCAAAAGCCTTACTGATATCAAAGAAAATGGCAACAGTATGGAATCTTCTGTTGAAACCATGTGTGATCATCGCAGCCAGCCTGGTGGTCTGCTGAACGCTGCAGAGACTGCTCTTGAAGCCGAACTGCTCCGAAGGTAAGATGTTCCTCTCGGTTATGAAATCAGTAAATTTTTGTAACACTAATCGTTCTACGATTTTCCCTAGGTTGGAAAGCAGGCTAATAGGCCTTTAACTATTTATATTCGTGACCCTTTCGCCTTTCTTTTTAATTAGAATTATCTTAGCCACTTTCCAATCTGAAGGAAAATGACCTGATTGAATAACCGCATTAGCAATGTTTGCTAACGCTGAGAGGGTCTTATCCGGAGCACGCTTCAAGGCCGCGTTCGAGAGACCATCCAGGCCCGGCGCCTTTTTCACATCTAGACTTAAAGCAATGTCTTTAACTTCAGCAAGACTAATGACAGGTATGCCTAAGTCAACAAAACGTATGGTCTTGAAAATCTGAACAGTACGATTGATCATTTGATCTCTCGCACAATCAATGCTGGGATTTGGGCTAAACTGATTGTAAAATTTTTCTGCAAATTCATTGGCTTTGTCCTGAGGGTCTGTTAATGTTACATTGCCGTTAACAATGTGTGGCAAAGGCATTTTAGTGCCTTTAGTTAGTTCTCTAGTCACTCGAAAGAGACTGTCATCATGAATTTGCAGAGATTCCAATTTGGATCCCCAGCACTGGTTGTACAAGACGCGAAGCTTCCTCTTTATCTGCTCGCCTGCTCGGTTTGCTAATATTTTGATTGCAGGACCACCAGTTCTATAGGCAAGGTTTTTGAGTCTGTTCTTTTCGCGAATGCGCTCGCGTAATTCTAAAGGAAAATCGCCGTATTTAGAATACCTAAATATCTTCGTGACCGATGACCTAGCTATGGCGTCCATTATTGTAAAATTCAGATGTCTGACAGAGTCCTCAAGAGGCTCAATACCCGGAGCAATCTCCGGATAATCAGCCTCATCGAGGATCTCTCTATATCTGATCCAATTGTTAAAGGTTTTTGATCTGCAACCATCAGATTTGGTTCTAGGATCATCATATTCTATTTTTTTTTGGGCATGAAAATCGATGACTCTTTAGCCAGGTTTCCTGGATCAAGAGTGCATCGATTTCTCCAAAAAGTTAATGATTTCTAACCTCTTGTCTTTAAGATCATTGACATTTAGGGTAACAATCTTCAAGTAGGAGGGACTATGTTGAATAGTGTTCATTACTGACCACTATGCGAGGCATGTGTCATAAACATCCTCATGCATTGCTGCATTTGTGACGACATGACATTGAATGCTTCCATGGAAGCTTGCATAGACTGCATCAAACTTTGCATTTGAGCAGGTAAAGAGTTGCTGGGAAGTCTCGAGGGCCCTGTTATTCTGGGAGCCCCATACAAAAAATGGCCTTGGTGTGCCAATCTGTTGGTTCTGGAGGGGTCTGTTTCCCACTCCAATTTGGCGTGGATGTTTGCAACACCCTATATAATTGGCAGGATGTTTCCCACCACAATTTGCACACCGGGGTTTTTGACCCGGTGCGAGCTTGCATGTATAGGTTAAGTGTGTTTTTGCACACTTTAAACACCTTGGTTCGGCGGTACATTTGGACTGAGCGTGTCCAAATAGTTGACACCTATGGCACTGCGTGTTATGAAACTTGAATTTGTGGGATTCCACTTTTACTGAAATACCATCCAAGGCTCGAAGTTCGTAGATGTATTTTTGTTCCTTAGGAACTGAGACTAACACCAATGGCATAGGTGTTTTGTCCTTGTGGTACCACCTGGACACGCTCTTGGGAGTAAAACCTAACTCTTTTAGGTCAGATTTAATTTTGTTGGTTTCTCAATCCTCCAGTACTCCCCTGATAACTACCTGGTGTAGTGTATCAGCTTGGAAGCTGAAGGTATGGAAGGGAATGTTGTTTGACTCGAAGAATTTTGAAATTCTTTTATAATCATTTGACGTAGAAGGGTGAAGTTTTATCCCTTCTGTCACATTCTGTGCACGACCGTAATCCATTTTGTTATCGCGCATGGTGCGACTTACATCATTATATGCTTTCTTGACTCTTAAGACAATTGGCTGAATTCTAATTTTATATGTTTGGTTTACGGTCGTACTTTCTTGTGACCTGGTGTATTTTGGAACGTCATCGGCAACAGGGACCTGTTTGTTGCCGGTGAGGTGTGTATTAATGTTACTTGTAATTTTACTTGTTTTTGATGGCAGTGCAGGGAAATTGACTGTGTCTGACTGTTCGAAGGATTGTTGCTTTTCCTTCGCTTTTTCTTTGAGACGGTGAAATATTCACCGTTGTGTTGTCAGAGCTACCTTCACTGACCATGGATTGATCTGAGAGTTGATTATTAGACGTAATAACAACGGTTTTTAAAGCTGAAGCAGAATTATTAGAATGAATCTTATCTGTTTCATACCTGTTAATCTGCGCCATCAACTTGTCGTTCAAAGATGTCAATGACTGCAGCTGCTTACTGAGGCTTGAAACTTGATTCAGGAGTTCGTCTAGTTGGGTTTTCTGCTCTCTGAGGCTGTTATTTAGTGCTTGATTTTCATCAAAAGCTCTTGAAAGTTTTGCTTCCAAAGATTTAATTTGGTCCTGTGCTTGCAGGTAATCACGGTAAGTTGGAATTTCTGGAGACGGGAGGTCATCCAATTGACTGGTGTCGACCGGTTCCATGCCGGAACGACGCAGGAAACACTTAAAATTGGCTTCGGAAAACTAGGAAAACTTTTTCACAGATACTTAAAAAAAATTTTGTCACTGACAGTGACAGCGACCTTTCTGCCTTGACGGTTCAAAGCAGACTAAGAAGTGATGCATATGGAATCTTCTTTGAACACTTTGAGTCGGGACTGGCCTATAGACTCGTTTGCTATAATTATGGACTTTGACGGGTTTGAAAAGGATAAGATTGTGTTCGGCTTTTAAGCCATGAATTTTGAAAAATTAAATGACCACACTATCGGTCCAGTAACCAGTCTCGGAGAAACTTGTATGGTTGGCGTGGTGTTGAAGTGAGGTTATGAGAGTTCTGGATGAGTATGTTCGTGGAGGTGGTGGCTCTTTCCAAGTAGCGTGTTATACTGTCTTTAATAAATGTATCCAATGTGTCGCATTGCAGGTCCTTGTGGATGATTGTGTTGCGTACGTAGTATGGGGCTCCGAAAAAAATACGGAGTACTTTGTTCTGAAATCTCTCTAAACGTCTAAATCTCGGTCTGCCTGTGGTGATCCAAGTTGGAGCACCAAAGGACAGAACTGATCTCCAAAAGAGCTTGTTGATAAGTAATTTGTTTTTGAGGTTTAACTTGCTGTTTTTATTTAGAAGCGGATAGAGAGAAACCAGTGACATTTTGGCATTTGATAAAATATAATCCGTATTTAAAGACCAATTGAGCCTTCTATCGAAGACTAGTCCCAAGTATTTCGCACTCACTCGCCAGGGAATGCGGACATTTGAGATGGATAGCCGATCGTCCGGAGTTGGTGTCCTTGATTTTGAAAACATGATCGCTTGTGTCTTTTCCGGGTTAAGCTTGATTTTCCATTCGGCCATCCATCTTTCTAATTTGTTAATATGTCGTTGTAAGCGTAAAATGATGAGACGAAAAGATCCTGACGAGGTTGCGAATGCAGTGTCATCAGCAAATAGATACAACTTACTGCGGTCGTCAGTAGGCAAATCAGCTGTATAGAGGCTGAATAAGTAGGAGAAAGCGGAGAACCCTGAGGCACCCCGGCTCTTAACTGCTTGATTTCAGAAGTTGCATCGTCTGATGACACTACAAAAGATCTGTTCTCTAAAAAACTTAAGACTAGCCTTATCAAATAGCTCGGTATTCCCAGTTTTATGAGCTTCACAACAAGACTATTATGCCACACCTTGTCAAAAGCCTTGCTGATATCAAAGAAGATAGCACCAGTGTGAAATCTTCTGTTGAAACCTTGCGTTATCATTGAAGCCAGCCTGGTGGTCTGCTGAACGCTGCTGTGGTTGCTCCTGAAGCCGAACTGCTCTGGAGGCAAGATATTCCTCTGTCAATTTACATAACACAATTCGTTCGATGATTTTTCCCAGATTGGAAAGCAGACTAATAGGCCTGTAACTGTTAATATTTGTGGCCCTTTCGCCTTTCTTTCTTATCAGAATAATCTTAGCCACCTTCCAATCTGAGGGAAAATAGCCTGATTGAATAACTGCATTTGCAAGGATTGCAAATGTAGAGAGGGTCTTGTCCGGAGCCCGCTTCAAGGCCGCGTTCGGGAGACCATCCAGACCCGGCGCTTTCTTCACATCTAAGCTTGCGGCAATGCTCTTAACTTCAGCAAGACTAATGACCGGTATGCCAAGATCCACAAACTGAATGGTCTTGAAAATTTGAGCGGTACGATTAATTCTTTGTTCTTTTGCATAATCATTGCTGGGATTTGGGCTAAATTGGTCGTAGAATTTTTCTGCAAATTCATTGACTTTGTCTTGAGGATCAATGATGGTTCTGTTGCCGCTTCTAATGTGAGGCAGCGGCATTTTTGTGCCTTTAGTTAGACTACGGGTCATTCTAAACAAACTGCCATCATGAATTTGCAGAGATTCAAATTTGGAATCCCAGCATTGATTATACAAATCGCGGAGCTCTCTCTTTATTTGCTCGCCTGCTTGATTGGCAAGCCGTTTAATAGCAGGATCACCAGTTCTATAGGCGCGGTTTTTAAGTCTATTTTTCTCGCGGATACGCTCTCTCAAATCTGCAGGAAGTTCACCATATTTGGAGTACCTAAACATCTTGGTAACTGACGATCTGGCTATGGCGTCGGTTATTATGAATGTTAAATTCTTGACAGCTTCCTCGATGTGATCGATACCCGGAGCAACCTCCGGATATTCGGCCTCATCGAGAATTTCTTTGTACTTGAGCCAATTGTTGAAACTTTTTAATCTGCAACCATCTTTCCTGGTATTTTGATCGCCATATTCAATGAATACCGGCAGGTGATCCGAGGTTAGTTCATGAAGAACCACCGTTCTGGACAACCTGCCAGTATTCTTAGTTAAAAAGATGTCTAGGATTTCCGGTAACCCTATAGGTGAGATGTGGGTTGGCTCATCAGGAGCTATGACTTCGAACAGATTGTCTTGAGATGCGTTTTCAAAGACCATACCTTTAGCATTGGTGATCCTGCATCCCCAAAGCCGGTGTTTTGCATTAAAGTCACCTCCTACAAGGATTGGGTCAGTGGTATTAAATATTCTATCCAAATTTTGACGTTCGACGACCGCATTGGCGCTAGAATAGATTGAACCCAGAATAAGTGATCTATCATTCATTTGAATCCTGATGAATGTACCTTCCAGCACATCATCAGGATTCGGAATGGAATGGGCTATTATATGCTTTTTCAGCAAAATCATAGTGCCTCCGCGCTGTCTGACTGGTCTGTCATTCCGAAAGATGTTGTAATTTGGGCACGAGAATCGATCACCCTTCAACCAGGTTTCCTGGATCAAGAGTGCATCGATCCCGTGTTTTTCCAAAAAGTTTATGATTTCTAATTTTTTATCTTTAATACCGTTGACATTTAAAATGACAATCTTCAAGTAGGAAGGACTTTGCATGACGTAGGCCATTAAAAGGCACTTCCGGGAGCGTGTGTCATAACAATGCGCATGCACTGCTGCATTTGCGATGACATCGCATTGAAAGCTTCCACTGAAGCTTGCATAGTTTTCATCAAATTCTGCATTTGAGCAGATAAAGAGGATTGGCTGGGAGATTCCAAGGCTCTGTTGTTTTGAGAGCCCCATACAAATTGTGGCCTTGAAGGACCACTGGGTGGAGAATTAAGGGGTCTAGTACCCGCTCTGATTTGTTCTGGATGCTTGGAACACCCTGTATAATTGGCAGGGTGTTCCCCGCCACAGTTAGCACATTTGGGTTTTTGACCCGGTGCTAGCTTGCATGTGTAAGTTAAATGTGCTTTTGCACATTTCAGGCACCTTGGCTCTGCCGTACATTTTGATTGTGCGTGACCAAATAGTTGACACCTGTGACATTGAGTGTAATGGCTTTTAGATTTATGTGATTCCACCTTGATGGAAATTCCATCTAAGGCTCTGAGATCGTAAATGGATTTCTGTTCTTTTGGAACAGTGACCAACACCAATGGCATCGGAGTCTTATCCTTATGGAACCATCTGGTCACGCTTTGAGGAGAGAAACCTAACACTTCCAAGTCTGACTTAATTTTATTATTATCCCACGCCTCCAGTACGCCCCTGATCACTACTTGTAGCAGTTTATCAGCCGCGAAACTGAAGGTGTGAAATGGAATGTGATTTGTTTCAAAAAACTTTGAAATCTTTTTATAGTCGTCAGACGTTGGAGGGTGAAGCTTGACTCCTTCTGCGACATTTTGTGCCCGACCGAAGTCCATTTTGTTATCTTTCATTATTCTTGTTACATCATCACAAACTTTTTTGTCCCTTAGAACTATAGGCGGGATTCTCGTTTTTGTAGTATTAACATGGACTTCGGTCTTATCTTGTTGAGACCTTGTATATTTAGGTACATCGTCAACAGCAGGGACCTGGTTGCTGTTGACGGTGTTGTTAGTATTGTAGGTGTTATTGTACCAGGTAGCGGTGGAAATTCTGATTGACTTGTAGATGGCTTGTTTCGCTTTCTACATTTTTCTTGGAAACGGTCAAAAATTCTTTTTTATCATTATCAGAGTTTCCATCGCTGGCCATTGAATGGTCAGAGACTTGATCTACTGAAGCGATAGCTAATTTATTAGAAGCAGAAGCAGAATTTGAATTTAGAATCTTATCATTTTCATACCTGTTTATCTGATCCATAAGTCTCTCGTTCAAGGAAGTAAGGGACTGTAGCTGGACATTGAGGTTCGACACTTGCTTTAAAAGTTCATCCAATTGTTGTTTCTGTTCTTTTAGGCTGTTATGGAGGGCTTGGTTTTCCTGGGAAGCGTTGGAAAGCTGTGCTTGTAATTTGGTTATTTTATCCTTGGCATCCAAGTAGTCACGATAAGTTGGGATTTGTGGCGATGGGGGATCATCACAAAGGTTGGTATCGTCCGGTTCCATGCCGGAACGACGGGAATTGGCTCTTAAAAACAACTCTCTTGAGTTGGAAAAATTTGACAACTTTTTGACAACTTTAGAAAATTTTTGTCACTGACAGTGACAGCGATGTTTCCACTTTGGCGGTTCAAGGCAGACAAGAAGTGATGCATGTGATCGACGTATTTTGTAGTAACTTTTAGGCCACGCCTTTAAAGTTAAAATCCACGAATCGGAATCCTGGATTTTGTTCCCTAAGCACTAATGCTTTTAAAATTGTGAAATTGGAAAGGAAATCATGTTTGAAATGTTGTGAAATGATGTTTTTCACGTGTAGTAGGATCCATGCTAATCGAATGAATATTTTGTTGTCGAGTATTGCAAATAGATATTTACAATTTTAACTACAAAAATAAAGAAAAATATTCAACATCCCAATTATATGGGGTTTAATGGGTATCTCCGTTATTTTAAGCTCTAGAGGGTTGAGACTTTGTAGATGGGGATTACCCCCGGCCGCGTCGATGTGGTGTTGCTAGATTGTGCACAATTTCCCTAAACTTAGATATTTGGCAACTTCATACCCCAATATCCTATTACAACTTATATATCGAATAGGTGCATCCTTGTATCTGTTTTACAATCAATCAAAACGTGTCGTTGATGTTCTCTAGATTTTGCTACTTGATATGACAATTTACAGGACAGCGTGAAGGCGTGAAGGTTACGTGGGTAGAAATTATCGGAATAAACATTAGTTTGGCGGGGAGGATGTTCATGCAGAACAGTGTAACAAAAACGAAATGTTTTTTTTATTCAAGTATTTTTATCGATATGAACTTCCAAAATTACTTTTACAGTTAAACCATTTTAGTGAACAAGGGGGTATACATCTAGAATTAATATTAGTATTAGGATATATTTACTGTTTTAAGCTCTTTTGACTTGCATACGACTGGAATATGGGTTCCGCAGTACCCATATAGAGCTCCAAATGCAATTTAGCCGGACGAGTTCTCACCCCGACGCTGCTACCCAGTGAAAAAATTAGGAATGGAAAAATTATAGTCAAAAATAATATAAAAAATAAAAATCCACCCATGATGTATTTGGTCGTCCTTTTTCGACGTCTTCCGCCGATGTTGCTCACTACGTCTTCCAAATCTTGTTGACACTGAAATATAAAGAAATAATTTGTTGGGATCACCTTTAATCAGGTTCAGTTAAACTTAATATAAATGTATTAAATAAAAGATATTATGTGAGTTCCAGTATATGTACCATGGTCAATCTTGGACACCTCTGTACACCAGACGAATTTTCCTGTCTGAATCACTGTTCAGTCAGACCGCGCTTTCCAGTCAAGCTCAATAGTATAGAGCCTGTCAAAGTTGTAGATTCTTGGCATTGTATCACTGGTCATTTCTAGCAATAAATCGTTACCACGTAATTGATATTGGTGTGTCCGAGGGCAGGTCTAGTCCACCAAACGTCGTTTCTTTTCAGCCTCAGCCCTGATTAGTATATCAAGGGGAGGGAGGTTTAATAGGGTTTCCATGGCTGCTGTTTGGCTGCTTATCATGGTGCCCGTGATGCATAGGCAGGCCAGTGTCTGGAATTTGGAGAGTTCCAGACTTGCCCGTCCTTGCATGGTCTTTGTCCACTACTCAATCGAACCATAGGTTATCATGGGTCTTACCACCGCAGTATACAGCCAGTGCACAATATGGGGCTTTAATTCCCACATCTTGCCCAATGCCCATTTTAATGCCAGGATGGAAATTTTACCTTTGGAGATAATTTTTTGTAGGTGTGAGTTCCTGGTAAGCTTTGCGTCCAGGGTTATATCTAGATATTCAACCTCCTGGCTCATTTGCAATTGTGTATTGAAGAAAGTTGGTAATTTTAATTCGCCCAACTTTTTTCTTTTAGTAAAAGGTATGAGTGTAGTTTTTCCAGAGTTTACCCTAAGTTGCTTTATAGTACAGTATTCCTCCACTATAGTCAGAACCCCTTGCATGAGTTTTGAAAGTATGTTGTCATGCTTCACCACAATGAGTATGACTATATCGTTAGTATATCTTTAGGTATCGTGGCCTCGATCGTTGAGATTTACTTGTTGACCAACAAATTCTACAGAATTGTAGAGTGTACCCCTCCCTGCGGACAACCCTTTGCTATCGACATCTCCACGGTTTTCTTCAACAGTTTAGATTGTGCTCGCTTGTCCTGAAGCATGTTTTATATCCACCTGCAAAGAGTGTTTTCAATGCCATATCTTCTGGCAGACGCTGTCACGGAGGCAAAGGAAGTGTGATCAAATGCTCCTTTAATATCAAGGAAAGCTGTCAGTGCTATTTCCTTGTTATCTGTGGGAAACTCTATTCTCCTTACCAGATGATGTAGAGCTTACTCACATGATCTCTTGAAGAGAGGTTTCCCGTATACACCTTTCAACCAGTTTCTCTGTTAGCTTTCGTAGAAAGGATGGCAGATTAATTGATCTGAAAGATTTCGCCTAAGAGTTGTGTCGCCCAGGTTTTGGTATGAAGATAATTCTGGAACTTTTCTAAACCAAGAGCAGATAACCTGTGGCCGTACTTGTCCTTAGAATTTTGCAGATCACCGAGATGATGATTTCTTTGCCCTTCTTTAGAAGCATTGGGATGACCTCATCGGGTTCAGGTACCTTGTAACTTTTAAACAATTCTATAGCCCACAATATCTTACTTTGGGATATTAATTGGTTTGCTGTTTCCCAGTCTCTTTTTGATGTTCTGTTGATTAGGATTGAGAGATTGGTTTGATCACTTACTGCAGCGTCAAAAATAAAGCCAGAGTCTGGCAGATGCGTTAGAAGAAGTATTTCTAGGATTTTCCTGCCCGTCTCTATAAAGGACCCATCCGATTTCCGCAGTGTCCCTTTAGAATTTAGAGGACTTTTAGCCAGAATATTGTGGAGCCATGATGTTTCCACATATCATACAGAGTATTTTGTTCTGGAAGCGACCTGCATATGGTGACCCACGTAGGAGCATCAAAAGACAGTATAGATCTTATAAAATGTTTATAAATTGTCTATTTATTTCACAGATTCAGTTTGCTGTTACGGTGTAGCAAAGAATAATCTGAACTAACCTAAACTAACCAAGACATTTTTGCTTTAGATAATAAATAATTAGTATTTAGTGACTAATTTAATCTCCTGTCGAAAACTAGTCTCAAACATTTCGCATTATACCTCCAGGAAATGCAAGTGTCAGAAATGGATAGCTGATCTTCCGGAATCGGAAATCATGATTTCGTAAATATTAAAGCTTGTGTTTTATCTGGATTCAATTTTATTTTCCAGTCAACCAACATCTAACATATTGACATGTCTCTGAAGTCTCCTAATAATGGGGCGAAAGGATCACGAGAACGTTGCCAACGCAGTGTCATCAGCGAATAAATAAAGTTTGCCATAATTATTTTGGGGGACATCTGGCGTATAAAAATTGAAAAAAATTTGAGATAAAGGTAAATCTTGTGGAACTCTAGCTCTTATAGGCTTAATATTTGATACAGCATCATCTGATGACACCAAGAAAGACCTGACCTCAAGAAAACTTAAGACTAGTCTTATTAGATTACCTGAATACTTTTCAAATAAATTACGATCTATACAGTATTTTCCAAATGACGGCCGGAGTGTTTTATCAGTCGAAACGTGGTGGAATTCAAAATGAAGTATATTACCCTTACTTTTTGATCGAAAATATGCTGAGTGATTTCTTCCATTCTGAACCATTCGCCTACACTAAGAGATGTATCCATACACGTCCAGTCTAGCAGTGATCGCAATTCGTAAAGGTAAGGAATCATTCGATATATTTTGAAACAAAGGCTAAAAGGAAAAACATCATTAAATTTTTGGATATTTCTGGAGTTTAATTAAATATTTTTTCTTTTGTTTGTGTGGGGTAACAAATAAAATCCTACAAAATTTATAATTTAAAGCCATAAAGGAAAAGATTTTTTTTTGTGACAGTTGCAACACAATATGGCATTCGTACGAGATAACAGTGCCAGACGCGAAGGCAACAAATAAAGGATGAAGCGCCGCCAGCGAGACAAGTGGCGTTGCCAGTCTGTACTAATCATGGAAATAAAAAGAACGGACACCGTTTGCTTACAAAAGGAAAACGCCAACAGTGTGTTATAGTGTCACATCTGTTAATAAGGGAAAAGTTTACATCATTTTTATATCTTGTTTTACCTAATTTTAAGAGATACAATTATTAATATAGTGATTTTTCATATCATATCCAGAAAAAACTTATTGCTATAATGTTAAACTAATATCTTTAAAATATAATGTCATTAAACTTGTAGAGAAAAGGGAGCAAATATGGAGTGCCATTTTGTTTTTTTGACAAAAAAAAAGCATCTACTATCTAATCTACTAGTCAGGCAACTAAAAAGTGAACATTGGAAGCAGTTCTCTAAAAGAATGGAAGGAGACTTCTATAGTGTACAAAAACAAATGTGGCGACTGATAAGACAACAGCGCAAAGAAATATCTGAACTCTCCGAAACAAACAAAATATCAGAGGAAAAATGGATAGACTACCTAACAAAATTATTTGAGGGAGATGCTAACATTGGAAAAAACAACATACCAGCAATAAGGAATAATGTGGAAGTCACCATTCAAGAAGTAGAAAAAGCTCTAAAATCCTTAATAGAAAGTCTCCCGGACAAGACGGAATTCATAACGAATTGTTGAAATACGGAAGACAGCGACTTACACAGAAATTCACAAGCTTCATTCGAAAAATCCTGACACAATGCAAAGTACCAGATAGGTGGCGAACCAGCACAATGATGCTTATGTTTAAGAAAGGTGACAAACAAGAACCAGAGAACTACAGGGGTATTAATCTACTGGACACAACTCTGAAACTCGTTACGAAAGTAATCAAAAATAAAATTAATTCGGTTACAACATTGGAAGACGAACAGCAGGGATTTAGATCAGGAAGGTCTTGCGTGGATGCAGTATTTATTCTACGACAGATAGTCGAAAAATTTATAGAATACAATAAACCAACATTTTTATGCTTTATAGATCTAACAAAAGCATTCGATCGCACAAAGCTAGATGACGTAATCCACCTGTTATATAAGAGAAATATTCTTATCAATATAATTCAGACCATCGAAAACATATACGCAAACAATAAAGTTCAGATTCGCACTAACGGTAAATTATCAACACCCATACCAGTCAACAGCGGTATTAGACAGGGAGACTCGCTTAGTCCGTTATTGTTTAACATGATAATGGACGAAATAATAAAGAAGGTGCGACTTGGTAGAGGATATAAAATGGGTGATACAGAAATAAAAATTCTCTGTTACGCTGATGACGCTGTTATATGTGCCGAAAATGAAGACGACCTCCAGAGATTGTTAAATACCTTTAATCTTACGGGAAGAAAATATAATATGATTATCTCAGCCGAAAAAACTAAATATATGACAACCTCAAAAGAACCCCTCCGATGCAAATTAGAACTAGACGGTCAAATAATACAACAAGAAATGAGTTTCAAATATCTAGGAATCGACATAACTAGTTATGGCAACATCGAAGATGAAGTAAGAGGGCAGGTGGCTAAAGCAAATAAAGTGGCGGGTTGTCTCAACGACGTGATCTGGCGAAACAAACACTTACAACAAGAAACAAAGGTTCGGATCTACAAAACCACAATTAGACCTATTATGACATACACCTCAGAAACACGGCCAGAGATGACAAAAACGAAACAACTATTGGAGACTACAGAAATGAGAATACTTTGACGAATAACAGGAAAAACGCTACTAGACAGAGAAAGAAGCGATAACATCAGGCAATCATGCAACACAGACTGCATTAATGAGTTGGTCCTACAGCGTAAGACACAATGGAACAAACACATAAGCCGAATGACAGAGGATAGACTGGTAAGGATAGCACGAGATAAATCGCCTAGTGGTACACGCAGTAGAGGTCGACCACGGAAAAGGTGGAGCGACAATTTAAGTCCAGAATGAGGAAAATCGAAGAAGGAACAGGTCAGTGACCTATTATAGAAGGTAGAAGAAGAAGAAGAAGATATCTAGAAAAAACTTATTGCTATAATGTTAAACTAATATCTTTAAAATATAATGTCATTAAATTTGTAGAGAAAAGTGAGCAAATATGGAGTGCCATTTTGTTTTTTTGACAAAAAAAAGCATTTCAAAAACACGAGCGGTACATATGAAACGAAGCGCACTCGAGTTGTAAGCATCAGTTCTCCCACAGATGCCGTACAGTGAGTTTGGATATGGTGAATGAAATTTCACCGAAACGTCAACTACTTACAGTTCTGAGAAGGACTCAGTACACACGAGGGATATCCGAAAACCATCGATTACACTTCACATCCATGAGCATAATATATATATATATATATATATATATATATATATATATATATATATATATATATTAAACAGTTATCCCCCTAAAATTATAAACAATATCTTCAAAAAAAGAATACACAAATTTTACAATAACAACAACCAAAACCCTCAACACCAAAAAATAAAACAACAAAACCAATATGTTTCCATACCATATATACCTCAACTCTCAGAAAAACTTCAAAATATCCTCAAAAATCATAATATTATTACAAACTTTATAGCGTTGTACATTTCCTAGTATTAGTTTGTGTTCGTAGTTTGTAGGGTTTTAGATATATTTTCTAATGTAACGAACTTTGCTGCATTTTATATTTCATAGTATTAGTTTGAGTATGCAGTTCGTAGGGTTTTAGGTATATTTTCTACAAGTTTATAATTTATTTAAGTAATTTTACCTTTGTTAATTTCCTCAGGAGACGACTATGAAAGAAGGTCTGGAACTTTTTAGAGAATTCGATTTCCTTATTTTTAACATGGAACGCCTATGATGGAACGTCTAGAAATCGCCGGATTATTCCTTTTTCTTATTTTGATTACCCCATGTAGTATGGAAATCCTTTTAGAGAATTAGGGAATCTTCCGGTATCGACCAAAAGGGTATATAAAGGGTCCAGACCGACTTTCTCGGTCAGTTTAGTTTGAGAGTTCGTTGATGCAACTTGAAATTGTTTGACAAGTGTCAAAAGTAAGGTTGACGATAAAAATATTTTGAAATAATAGTGTGTTCAATTATACAGTGTGTGTTCGAAGATAGGCCGTCCGGAACAAATTGGTGTCAGAAGTGGATCAAATCCAGAAGAGGTTAGTGCAGGTTATAAAATTTAAAAAAAGTAAATTGAAATTGTATGCCAGTGGAAACTAGAAAACAGAAGGCAAAAATGGAAGAACAACTTCAAGGTAGTTTAAACCAGATACTGATGATGATACAAGACATGAAAACAAGCCAAGAAGATATGAAGAAAAGCCAAGAAGATATGAAGAAAAGCCAAGAAAAGATGAAACAAGAATTGAAAGAAGATATGACGAAAAATCAAGACGATATGAAACAATAATTAAAGACAAGCCAAGTTGACCTGAAACAAGAATTAAAGACAAGCCAGGAGGATATGAAACAAGAGCTAAAGACAAGCCAAGATGATATGAAACAAGAACTGAAAGAAGACATTAAGAAAAATCATGAAAGTATAAAACAAGAACTAAAAACAAGTTTGGAGGATATGAGACAGGAATTTAAGACAAGTCAAGAAGATATGAAACAAGAACTGAAAGAAGACATTAAAAAAAATCAAGAAGATATGAAGCGCATAGAACAAGAAGTACAATATGAAGTGACGGAAATCCAGAAGCAGATGCAACAATTACATCTGCAAATAAGAGAAGACGTATATGGTGAGGTACAACAAGAGGTGACGGAAATCCAGAAACAGATGAAACAATTACATGTGCAAATGGAGAAGGTAGCCAGTACAGGTATAATAAAGGTAGATGGTATTCCTTCAACCAGTGTAATGAAGACACATACCTTCGACGGCAAAGTACCTTGGCTTACATATGTTCCTCAATTCGAAGCCGCCGCAACCGGCAATAACTGGAGTTCACCGGAGAAGGCACGTGCTCTTGTTCTAGCACTACGAGGTGAAGCTAGGAGGTCCTACTTAACATTCCTGAAGAAAAACAGACTGATTACGAGTTCATTGTTACTTTTCTGGAGATGCGCTATGGGGAAGCCCACCTCTAAGAAGTTTATAAAGCCCAACTCCAAGGAAGAAGACAGAAATGCAACGAAAATCTTCAAGAATATGAGGCGGATATAATGAGGTTAATAAATTTGACCTACCCAACATACCCAGAAGAAATAAAGCAATAGTTAGCAGTGAATAGTTTTACTGAAGGTTTACGCGATCCAGAAACAAGTCAGACACTTCGAATGGCTCGACTGAAGAAAATTCCGGAGGCTCTTGCTTACGCTCTTCAGTTTGAGATAGCCAAACAGACATCAAGGAATCAAGAACGAATCATAAGAAAAGTCAATGTTTCCCGGGATTATCGCAAGATCAACGAGAAAACTTTCGTGAGGCTTATGGGGGAGTTGCTAGAATTTTTGAATGAAGCGAAAACACAAGATAACAAAAATACAATCTACCGTAGCAAAAATAGAATTCGCTGTGTGTGGTCAAGAGGGGCATCTACAGAGCCAGTGTACTCGCAATACTGTTCCTGACAGAGGCCCTGATGGCTATCGGGTTCATATTGCTAATATAGGTAATGATGTTCAAAGAAGCGACTTGGAGAAAGTCTTTGATCCTTATGGTGAACTTAAGGAAGTCTGGTTAAGTAATAGTATTCCCTGTTTTGGATTTGCTGTTTATAAAGATAAAAGAAATGCTGCAGTTGCTGTCAAGGCTTGCGATGGAGTTGAAGGATGCGGTTGTCGCATTAGAGTAACTTATGCCAGACCGAGAAGATGGGGTCAGGGTCGCCGGTACCATTCAAATACCATGCGTTGTTACCAGTGCGAAGACAAGGATTCATGGTTGGTGAAAGAGTTTGGTTGTACAATCCGAAAAGAACCAAAGGGCGTTCACCACAGCTTCAAAAGTCATGGGAGGGTCCGTACAATGTAGTGACTCGACTAAACGATTTGGTGTACCGAATTCAGAAAAGCCCTCATGCGAAGATGAAAGTAGTGCATCTGGACAGATTGGCCCATTACCAAGATCAAGAAGGTTGATCGGGACGATCAAGGCTTGGAAGGGGGGCAATGTTACAAACTTTATAGCGTTGTACATTTCCTAGTATTAGTGTAATGGATGGAAGTTGAGTTGGATCTTGAGAAATTAATTAAGGGCAGTTACGATTTTGAATTCGTCTAAGTCAGTTTGGCGTGCATTTTAGTGTTTTACCAGTGTAAGAAGTTTTTTCTCTGCTGTCTTTTCTGCTATTTTTGTCTTATATTTTTTTTTATTCTTCCGGACAGCATTTCAAATAGTAAGGGGAAATTTACTTTATTTTCTACCGGGGAAGCGAGTCCACCATCCCTTAAACTTTTAATTAAACAAATAAATTTGGGTTTATTTCATTAAGGGGAATATCAGAACGGCCTAAAGAGCTTGTAGGTTTAAGCTTTTAAATTATAATCCAGATTTACTCTTAAGTTTCTCATTGTACATAGTTCGTTTATTCTATTTATTTTTGTTCAATAGACTAAGTTGTTTTGAGAAACTTGTTTTATTCAATTTAATTAAAACCTTCACGCGAATTAACTTGCGAGCGCGCTGCTGCGAGATCTACAAGACCAGAGATGTCTACTGACCAACTAATGAGCAGCCTTTCCTGAGTCCTGAAGATCTGAGTCATGGTTGTGGTAAGCTTTAATAACCGTAGTGTTTGGTACTAAAACAGCAAGAGAAGAAGTTGAACGACCAGACTTCCAGAGTGTGTTTATTACTATGCAATTTTAATTGTAGGTTATTAAAATAGTTACTAATTAATATGGGACAAAAATGATTATAGATAAGATAATTAACGCTACCTCAATATGTCATCGGCAAGAGTCTATAATCAAATTCTGTCACATAAAATTTGGTGGCCAGCTTAAGGGATGTTAATAAAAATTAATTTTTGCTTTAAAATTTTTGATAAATAAAATTGGCGTAGTTGCAAGATTAATATTTTAACAAAAAGAACCAACGCGTAGTAGCTATTTTTTTTTATCAATCAGTAATTTTGATTTGAAAATTTACATATTTTTTTTTAAATTTTTGTTTGTTTTGGAACGTTCATGACTAGTGTATTTATAGCTTTGAAAATTTCATTAATTGGATTCTCTTTTCTTGATTTCAGTTTAATTAAATAGGTTAATGTTTCAAGTAAGAATATTTAAAATCTTGGTTAGAAAGTTGCTAGGAAATTTAGGGTTTTCAGGTTAGATAAAGACACAAAACCACAACAGATTCAGGACATCAGTTGCACGCATACTAATTACTTTTGTCACTTGTTGGGAAATTATTATTATTATTTGATCGAAGTATAAATGTTGAGTATTTTGTATAAAAATATTCGGGCTAAAGTTAGATTATTAAAAATAAAATATCAATTTAAAGTTAAAAGGGTTAAAAAGTAGTTTTGATCCGGTTTTATTAATTTTGAGAATTAATAACTACCACAAGTGTCAAGTTTTAAGTAGTTTTGGAGACTAACGACATTTCAGATTGTATCTCCGTGATTAGTGTAGAAATCACGTTAATTTACTATTGTAGTTACAACAATTTATTTCTTCCAAATTTGTTTTTACTGTAATGTTAAGATTTACAATCGGTACTGTGAAGTGCAAGTGAATTTAGAAATCGTTGTTTATATATTGTTTATTTTAGCGAGGAGTCTTAGATAAACTCCTGTATTTCAAGAAATGTTTGTCTTGAAGGGTAATTGTTAATTATCCTAACGGGTTAAAATTTAGAAAGAGATGGAAGAAAATTGTTCTGACTAGTAGTTTAGATATATAGGATTGTTACGAAGTTGGATTTTTGTTTTATTTTATAAACATATGATGAAAGGTTTAAACTTATACCTGTTTAAGTATGAATTTATGCAAATTGAATTATAATAGCGATTTATAAATAATACTTTATTTTCAGCGTTTGATATGTGAAATATTATGTTAAAATTTTTTCTTTTCAGGCATTTTTAAAGATCATTCTATTATCATAAAAGGTGGCAGCATTTGTATTTAGCAAAGTTTTGTTATAATTTGATTGTTAATTTTTTTTTATTATTTTAGCAGTTTTTAAGAACAATTTTAGGAGGACAATGAGATTTATTGACGCAGATTTTCAGCTTGTTTCCTGATTCAGAGACTGGCGATCAGTTTTTTTAAGTTTTTATATTTTTTCTTTCAGGAACGACAAGAGAGTTACAGGTCGGAGTGTTTATTTTTCTTCTTTACAGGTGCAATGTTGGTGTAGCTGAATAAGAGAAAATCGTGCGAAAATGTATAATCTATACAGTTGTTTTGAGTATCTTTCAGGTGTTCTTTGAGAATTTAACAGGGCGTCATGAATCTATATGTTATTAGTCGCATATAATTGGGTACCTGTTATAGGTAATTTTTATCTGTTTATAGCAGAATTTTTTTTTTGCGGTAGTTTTACAGTCTATTTCAAATTATGTTTCTTTTTGTTGTTTTTGGGCAACAAAGGTAGGTTGCATGCGAACATTTATTTGCATTTGTATTTGATAAAATTTAGTAGATTCGTAACAATATCCTATATATTTTCTACACAAAAACTTTTACTTTTTACCTGTAGTGTAAGCTAGACAGAAGGGACACGTTATTTTTGGGTTTTATTGCCGTAATGAGTTACTGTTATATTTTATAGCATTTATATTGAGTGTTGCGGTAAATTTTTAAAGGATAGAGTTAATAAGGGGATCCGGAGTGATTATTATTTGTGTAATAAATTCTATTTGTTGAGAGTATTTCGAATTTTAAGTTTACCTACATAATTCTGTCTAGCATTTCACTTACAGAGTTAACATCGTTTTTAACATGAGGAATTTTTCAGTTTTTTTTGTTTTAAGAGAAATTAGTGCTGTGTGAAATTTTAGAATCGCTGTCAGAAGTCCGAAGTTAGGCTCACGGTAATCGGATACTGTGACCGAGATTTGTGAAACTAGAGTTTTGAGAATTTGACCTGCAGAACAAAAAGATGGTTTTAAAAGGGATAAGAGTATAGATAATATTTTGCTAGCTGTGATCGAGATAATAGCTAAACATTTTTTTTAATTGTCTGGGGCGTGTATAACATTAAAACCCGGTTAGAGTATTTGTCGATCTATAACGCGTTAATTATTTTTTTTCGGAGGTTGTTTATAATACGAGATTTGGGTTAGAGCGGCGGTTAATATCGCGGTAATTTATTTTTTTTTTGTGTAGAGATAGTAAAATAAATAAATAAGGGGTGAAATAACGTGTATTAAGGGAATTTTGAAGGCGGCTCTGTGTCGATTTGTCTTCTTTTGAGTTTAGAGTGAAGAAGACGGGAGTATTTTGTGTGCTATAGCTAGATATCGAAAATATCTGGTGGTGATATTGCGGTGTAAGTACGTAACGGAGTTTAAATATGGCTATATCTAGGTATATAGCGGAGTAAAGAACGTAACAGCGGTTAGACGAAGCTATATCCGGGGAAACAATTCGTGAATATATAACAACATAGAAAAGGCAACTTATTGAATATGTCGGAACACGACAAATTCAATAAGGCTGTAACTGGCGGCCATGAGGGTCAGTCAGAGTATAGAAGTGTAGAAGCACTGCGAAGACAGATTGTAGAATTACAGGCAAAAGTTGATAAAGAGTTAGTAACAATGAAGCAATCTAGGGAAGAACAACCAGTGGTCGGTGACTCTGAGTCGGAGACTAGGTTACGAGAGCCTAGATCTTTCTACTTAGACGATCTGAAGACGATAAAACAGTTACTAAGCGAAATAAATGATTTGGATAATATTGATCCTTACACTGGAGGAAAGGATTATGAGGCTTTTATAGAAGCCGTGATTTCGACTTCTGGTCAACAAAGTTGGACGGAAGCCGAAACTCTAAAATTTTTCATTAAGAAATTGAAAGACATGGCAAAAGACGAGTTCTATGCTCTTAGACGGATGGATAGGCCCAAAACAGTTGATGAAATGATTATTTGGATAAGACGAGTGTTTGGTACCCACGTATCTCAATTAGAAGGGAGGAAAGAACTAGTACGTTGCGTCAAAAAACCAGACGAAGCTTTGGGTGCTTACGCCCAACGATTACGAAAGCTTTCGTTAATGGCGTTTCCTGAAGAAAATGCTAATATAGCTCAGGTGACGTACAGGAACAAAGTTTTAGTAGAACAGTTTATACAAGGTATTGACATTCGTCTGGCCAATAAAATAATTGAGAATGGCGACTTCTATACTTTAGATGAAGTCCTAGAAGTAGCAGAGAAATACGAGACAACTATTTCCAGGCAGCTACTTAGTAATTTATATCAGGAACGGTACTCATCATCTGTGCGATATGTAGATGGAACTTTAGGTGTTATACCTAAGCAGTTTTTGCCAAATAATCAACAATCCATCGAAGATAACGGTAGATTGAAAAGAAATGGAGAGACAACAAAGAAAGGTCAGAAAAATGCATCTTCTCATAAACACCGTAGAGAAGCAATGCTCAGAAATAACTATCAAAATCATAAAAAATTAGCAAACATCTCAGAAAGAAGATGTTTTAACTGTCAACAAGTAGGTCATATGGCGAATAACTGTCCATCGCCACTTACTTGTTTTAACTGCAAAAAGAAAGGGCATTTCTTTAAACAATGTTCTTTAAAAGGCAAGACAATATCAAAGAAACCTCCTAAATAGACTCATTCCCAATCATTTGTAGAAAACCTAAGTTAGTACTCGCCATCAAGGGAGAGTAGTTGGGTTATCTTGTTTAAGATTAAACTTGGCGAATCGGCAAGTTTTCTAGCAAATTGCATCACAACTGAGTCATTAATTTATTTGGTAAAGAAAACGCTTAACCGTATTTTTTTTTTAGTTTTAACACTACGAACGATTGCCGAAAGAATAATTAATTTTGGCAAAACTGAAGTTTGATTTACATCGGGTAAGTTTCCGGCTGGAAAGAATATAGAACACTTATTCATTGCCCATAGTAACAACTTAAATTTTCCAAATTTAGAATAGAGTTTTGGAAAAATGCAAGCCTGTAATTATTTTCAGTCTAAAGAAATCGTAGTTGCGGAGATATAGCTTGATCTTGCTGAATGGCTATCTAGTACGACCCTACCATACTGTCGTTCAAGGCAGTAATACTGGTGAACTAGACGCCTCTGAGTTTTGCAACTTGTTGCAGTTTTAGCACGACGGGCAGAAATGCTGGTGCTAGCGAGATGGTCTAAGAGAGACAAGGCCTGATCGTGGAGTTTTTTTTTAATACTAGTTAAAAGTGGTACCACGCATGAGTGGGGCATACAAGTCTAGTTCTCAGGTCTACCATCCGTGACATATTTCTAGGGAAACGTTCAGAGTATAGAAAAAACTCTGAAGTTATCTAGAGATTAACCTGATATTCAATAGTTTGGAAAAGTTTGAGGACAACCCTTGGTTTAACAATAGTAAAATAATTCAGCAGTCTAATACTTCTGACTGGCCATCAGAGTAGAAAGAGCGGTAGTAACTCGAGGCAACCGACTCTTGCAGGACTGTTTGAATACTTGGAAATTTCACTCATTTCAGGGCTGTGATTATGGCGTTCGCGGACGCGTGGACACTATAATTATAAGCCATTCAATCATATAATTGTCGACATTTTCACGACTATCAATAATTTAATATCATTTATTCACAATCAAACAATTCAAAGTATAGTGTTCTCCTCATTCTTATTGGTTACCAATACCCAGTCCATTAATAATTCCATTTGCATTTAAAATTTGGTAGACGTAGTTAGTCTAGGTAGGGTGGAGTTTACAGCGGTCTCTCACTAAGGCTGTTTTTGTTTTTGAGTGAGTCTATGTCTTGCCAGCATAGAGTACATTATGAGAATGTATGTTACCGTTTGCAAGATGCCGCAATAGTGGAATGTTACAGTTCTTGGAGAATTACGGGACATCTTCACGAAGAAGATGCCGAGAGGTGTAAAATGTTACGTTTTTTTTTGTAGAATTACGGGACATCTTCACGAAGAAGATGCCGAGAGGTGTAAAATGTTACGTTTTTTTTGTAGAATTACGGGACATCTTCACGAAGAAGATGCCGAGAGGTGTAAAATGTTACGTTTTTTTTTGTAGAATTACGGGACATCTTCACGAAGAAGATGCCGAGAGGTGTAAAATGTTACGTTTTTAGAGAGTTAGGGGATATCTTCAAAGAGGAAGATAAGCGAAAGTAGTATGATGTTATAGTTTCAGAGAGTTATGGCTACATCTTCGAGATGGAAGATAAGCCATTAGAAACTATGGACGAAGGAGCGCCTTATCGAAATTCGTGTGAGTTTCGCGAAAAAATTAAGAATTAAATAGACGAAATAGTTTAATAAACCCTCTGTATCTCTTTGAAGTGTAGCAGTGGTCCTAATAAGGAAGACGACAGGACCGGACCAAGGAATTTAGATGTTGTATCCATTTTACCAACTTAGTAAAATTATACTTTACTTTTGTTCTCCAATCTTAGTATACTTGACAGAATAAGACGATAGGAGAAGCTTAAGTATTTTCTACACCGGACACGACTAAAGGCTATTGGCGGGTTAAACTTGATCCAAGGAATAAAGAATAAATAGTATATTCAGTCCCTGGGGTCACTAGAAATGTAACCAGATGTCTTCTAGGCTAGCTAGTTCTCCATTTACTTAGCAGTGATTAATGATGTGTGTAATTTACTATATATTAGACTTACATTGTGATGTTTATTTGGATGGCATAATAGTATTTATATAAAACCACATTAAACCGCCATTGCAACATCACACAAAGTTTTAAAAAAACAACATATTCATCTATAACTCAATTCGGAAAGATCTACTTTTATGTAAATAAAAGTCCATGATTGGAATTATCTTTATACTAAAAGAAGGAGTCCGTCCCTGTTCGAAACAGGTAGAAATTTTAAACACTACTCCAGACCAGCCACCGTTATAGAAATATGATCTTCGGTCATTGCTATAATTAGTGATATGGAGTTAAAAAGGACTTAAAGGAATTATTATTTTTTTTTTCGCAATTTGCAATAACACTAGCGAATTTGGCCGAGGAAAATGTCAAATTTAGATGGATTAAAGACTGTGAAGGATAATTTGCACATCCTAAGAACAGCTTTATCCGGGAAATGCTTTTAAAATACCTAGATTCAAATAGACAGGTTTTAGTTGGCTGTGATAGAGACCCATTTGACAATTACCGTTTTTTTTTAACATCAGGTCTACGATTGTCAAGAGTTCTTATCAAAGACTCCAGTAGACAACTCACACTATATATATGCATAGTAAAAGTATTATACTTCGAAACGCAAATGTGTGGATTTCATTTAGGTAATTATACAGTTTAAGGGTTACTTTTGGGTCAATAAATTACAGTCAACAAAACTACACTGTAAGAGTTCAAGTTAGGACACTAAGTATCACGAAATCTAGGAGCATAGGAGGATACAAAAGCAGCCGAGAAAAGCATAAGCCATAGCGAATTGTCGAATTAAGTGGTGTAGTGACAGATGTTAGAGAGATACATGGTACGGATGTAAAAGAAGTCCGCGTACGGGGGTTTTAAAGAAAGTAAATACGTGTATAAATGGGTTTGGTTATTTTAGGGATCGAGTGATCAGTTAGCAAATATTATAGCAAATATTATAGCAAATATTATTATAAATGTTATTATAAATAGCAGTTTGTCGCAGCAAGAAATGTTTCCAAAGTACAGAGATGAGTGACACAGTAGAGCCAGATAGCTAAAAGAAGATACGTCACACTGTGTAATACATCAGGAGTATTTCTTTTTGTTTTATTTGTTTGTTTTAAGGGTGATGGTATTATTATCTTTTTGTTTTCTCCTGGAGTTTTAGGTGTGTATATTTGTCGAGAATATTAGTAATGTCTTGGAGTTTTAGAGCAAGCAGTACTTTCTACCGTAGATAGCTAATGGTATCGCTGAAATTGGGTCATCCAACTGCGTAGGTGATGTTTGACGAACAAGTTCTCCCTCGTATGAAGCCATGACAGAGTCCGAGAACTTCAGTGAAAGCGACACAGCAAACCGATCCAGTGGGGCTGGAATTACAACAACCTATGACGCAAAGGACATTGGAAGAGGCAGAAGTAGATAACGAACCTTCCACGACGAAACATTCGATTTCACTGGTTAACTCCAACGATGTGTTTGCTTGGAATGGACATGGAGAAGTGGAGTCAACATTGAATTCATTACCAAGGAAGCAGTACCAATTGACAGCAAAGAAATTTATGGGGATCAACCACACTGATCCTCATACAAGGAAACTATTTTTCTAAGGCCGAGTTCACGAAGCTCGCACAATCTGCTGCAGAGGAAGTATGGGGCTTCTTATCAAAAATGGGAAATCTATTTTCCATTTGTGGTTTCCTGTACACACTCGCATGTGCTGTGAGTTACCTGGCCGGAGTAATCACCAACTACTTCGTTTTAAAGAAGGCCTCTCGAGACCACCCGAACAGGCGAAGATACCTTTTAGCCAGCCTTTGGAACAACCTGGCTCATTCATATTTGTACCAGCTTAATCGCCGTAACAACGAGAGAAACCCAGGACCGGAAGAAGACCAGCAGGAACTGAACCAAGTTCTTGTAAACCCGTGTGCCCCGACTTCATCAGTTTATCCGCCACTACCTTTGAACGTTTCCGTGTGCAGTGACCCGAACTGTAAAGTTCTAAAAGACTCGAAGTGCGAATCGGGAGTATCGGACAAATAATGGACCGAGGATAATAGTGCAAAGTGCGTGTTCGCGGAAAAAGGTGAAACTCGTCCGAGAAAGACTGCATTTTGCAGAAGTGTCTAAAAGACTTCCCTGGATTGAAAAAAGAAGAGGACAAGGATTAGGTTAAGGAATATTGTAGAAATCCACAAATGGTTTTATTGCAGTCTAGTTGAGTTATATATTCTTTTACTTTTCTTTTCGTGGGAAAATGCTCATTCTAAGGGGGAGGGTAAAATGTAAGGGAACAAAAGTTTATTGTGATTTTTACTAATTTTAACATTTATTAACTCTAAATGGAAGAATTTACTTGAGTCCCCCTCTGTATAAAGATTTGGACCGTTAAAATTGTTTATCTTATGTCTGGCCAAAAATAGTCACACATCCGGGAAATATAAATCCATCAACAAACTTAAGCCTAGTTTTATTACTTTTGGGGTAGTTTATTTTTCTGAAAAAACAACATAAACTTGATGAATCTATGTGACACAAAAACTTAACTATGCCACCCTCTCGAAGTTTTTGATATAAACTGTCAAAGTAACTAATAATCGTAAAAACCATATCGTTAAGGGTCTCTGGTCAAGTTGTAAAGTGATAGCCACATGTGGCGACCGTGAGAGAGCATTCTTTTACTTAAACTGAGCAAATTTTCCCATCATAAGAAAACAAAAGAATATTTAAATAAAATCGCCAAAATGCAATATTAGTATTTGTTATTATGTACAAAGTTCGCGACTGTTACCCATTTTTCCCCAATTGACGAAAATAAGAATAAGAAAGAGAGAAAATGGTTAAAACTTTGGGGTTTTTTTTATGGGATCTGTCACGCAACCTTTAGAGTAGCTGTAGAATAGATATTAATAACATTTATATAAAGTAATTATAAGTTTGAGCTCTGGTCAGTCCTAATATTAAATTAAATTAAATTCGACGCATGGATGACTCATGCCATCTATGAACCAGGGTACCGAAAACACACCGACACTCGGGAACGGAAACTACCTTTTCGCACGCGGGGATGCATCGCGTAAGAGCGTTCTATTGGTGGGAAAGCACGCATGCCGGAACCAACGCATCTAAGAGGGAGAAGGGCGGTTCTAAGGGATGGAAGCTGAGTTGGATCTTGAGAAATTAATTAAGGGCAGTTACGATTTTGAATTCGTCTAAGTCAGTTTGGCGTGCATTTTAGTGTTTTACCAGTGTAAGAAGGTTTTTCTCTGCTGTCTTTTCTGCTATTTTTGTCTTATATTTTTTTTTATTCTTCCGGACAGCATTTCAAATAGTAAGGGGAAATTTACTTTATTTTCTACCGGGGAAGGGAGTCCACCATCCCTTAAACTTATAATTAAACAAATAAATTTGGGTTTATTTCATTAAGGGGAATATCAGAACGGCCTAAAGAGCTTGTAGGTTTAAGCTTTTAAATTATAATCCAGATTTACTCTTAAGTTTCTCATTGTACATAGTTCGTTTATTCTATTTATTTTTGTTCAATTCAATAGTTGTTTTGAGAAATTTGTTTTATTCAATTTATATAAAACCTTCACGTGAATTAACTTGCGAGCGCGCTGCTGCGAGATCTACAAGACCAGAGATGTCTACTGACCAACTAATGAGCAGCCTTTCCTGAGTCCTGAAGATCTGAGTCATGGTTGTGGTAAGCTTTAATAACCGTAGTGTTTGGTACTAAAACAGCAAGAGAAGAAGTTGAACGACCAGACTTCCAGAGTGTCTTTATTACTATGAAATTTTAATTGTAGGTTATTAAAATAGTTACTAATTAATATGGGACAAAAATGATTATAGATAAGATAATTAACGCTACCTCAATATGTCATCGGCAAGAGTCTATAATCAAATTCTGTCACATTAGTTAGTGTTCGTAGTTTGTAGGGTTTTAGGTATATTTTCTAATGTAACGAACTTTATAGCATTTTATATTTCATAGTATTAGTTTGAGTTTGCAGTTCGTAGGGTTTTAGGTATATTTTCTACAAGTTTATAATTTATTTAAGTAATTTTATCTTTGTTAATTTCTTCAGGAGACGACTATGAAAGAAGGTCTGGAACTTTTTAGAGAATTCGATTTCCTAATTTTTACATGGAACGCCTATGATGGAAGGTCTAGAAATCGCCGGATTATTCCTTTTTCTTATTTTTATTACCCCATGTACTATGGAAATCCTTCTAGAGAATTAGGGAATCTTCCGGTATCGACCAAAAGGGTATATAAAGGGTCCAGACCGACTTTCTCGGTCAGTTTAGTTTGAGAGTTCGTTGATGCAACTTAAAATTGTTTGACAAGTGTCAAAAGTAAGGTTGACGATAAAAATATTTTGAAATAATAGTGTGTTCAATTATACAGTATGTGTTCGAAGATAGGCCGTCCGGAACAATATTATTGTGCCATAAAGGACACAATCTATTAAAAAACAATTTCAGTAACTTAAAATTCAAAATACCTAATGACAAAAAACACACGTAGTATATGAGATCCCGTGTAAAAATTGTGACAAGTTTGCATTCGCCAAACCAGTCAACATCTAAAAAACAGGATTAATGAACACAAATATGACAAACATAATACGGCCGCACTGACAAACGACATTACAGAAAAACAACACACTTTTGATTTTGAAAATGTAAAAATTCTCAAAACAATACAAAAAAACGCGAATTTTAAGAAATGATCACAATTTAAAAAAATAAGAAATCTTTAAATACGAAAGTTGCTACAAAATACCTAAGCAAAATATGTTATAATATCTTAAAATAACTCCCCAAACAAATTAAATATACACAAAATGAACCAAAAATAAGAAAAAAATAATAATCAGGCAAGGACCCTTAAGACAGAAAAAAATCCAAACACTTGACCACCGGAACCCATAAAATAAAAATCAGTTTAAATAAAGATGCGACACAAAAAGCGAGGTTTTTGTTGTATTGTGTCAAAAAGTGAACCATGTGTTAACAATATGTATTTTATGTTGTGTTCCTCGGTAAAAACCTATATAAGGTATGTTTTAAACTTAACTTATTAATTTTATGTAATAATATAGCAAAAAAAATTTCTGTTATAGCTATAAAAAAATCATTCTGAAGAAGGTCAAGGCTGACCGAAACCTCAATAGATATTCATAAGAAATAAAACATATGCAGTTTCATTAATAAGACCGATTTTGCACCCACGAAAGCCAAAAACTTAAAAAATATACAAATAGAAAAATACAAGAATATATATATGTTGATGCGGTTTTCACGGATCCCTCCGTGTGAGATGCAATAGCAGTGGATATATCCACATTATGCCGTTGTAGTACTGAAATCACATTCAGCAAACGTACAACTAAATACGCCATCCGGCGGGAGGTCGACGAAACCGCGTTCAGTATTTACATGTTTCCTTCCGATCTGTCCTTTGCACAGTCAGATGCATATCGGTACCCTGATGAGTCTAGACGAAACATGTACCTCTGCCGTATCACTGTGGCGGGGAGGGTAAGTTTTGACTTTCTTCTCGGTATGGTGGTACAGGTAGGCCATCATCTCGATGGTGGTGGAATGGGATAAATTGCGGCGAATAATTTTGATTTCTTTAAGAGGGGACCTACGTATATCGTGCTTAGGACTCCATGACCTCTCTAACTTACTTTGTACTTACCTATTTACCGGGCTGGTTCCGTGTGTGAAAAAGTGACCGGTTATAAGCTGTGGATACCCATTTCTTATTTGATATGCCGAAAATAAGAAATACATGCATTTAAACACATAAAAGATTTGGACCACGGTAGTTTCTACAAATACCCTAAAACCAAAAAGTGATATTAATACACAGTATGTTTTAAAAATCCTAAGCAATCTCCTATAAATTTGCAAATTTTGAGATAACGCTTATAATTCTGTCATATCACAACCCTCCAAAAATTTAAGCTATATCCCCGTATGTGAGAAACTAGTTGAAAATTTTGTTTGGCTTACTCCACAAGAGCGATTTTCTATTGTCTATTTAGGCAATTTAAATAGCTGTTTTCACGCTTGAGTCTTTTCTTGGTAAATCTTTCAAAAAGCTATTTAAACGTATTATTTTCAAAATTTGGTTTTACATTTTAATGAATAGAACGGTCAATTATTAATTATAACTTTCTCATTGAAAATAATTTCTTTTTATATTTATTTTTGTTAATAGATTTGAGTGTTTTGAGAGACTTATTTTGTTTAATTTTATAAAAACCCTTACGCCATTAAACTTGCGGGTATGCTGAGGAAGAGGTTCAAAATAAGAGGCCAGATCTGACCAGCTAGTTAGCAGCTTTACCCAAGTTCTGAGTTCTGCCAGTAGTAAGCCTGAAATAATCTATAAATGTTTAGTACTAAAACTGCAAAAGCCAAGAGCAACGACCTGATTTCCAGAGTGCTTTTGTCACTGTGATATTTATTTATAGATTTTTAGAATAGCTACAAACTCATATGTGACATCAAGAAATTGTAGACCTCATAGCCATCGTTATCGAGAAATCATATTTACAACTTGCATCAAATTAATTTTTTAATATATGCAAATGACTCTATCACTAGTGTATATAATTACTGTTGCTGATTCTACTTTACCTTCCTGTCAACATCGGGTACAGCACGAAAAACCAAAGGTGGAAGCAAATGACTTGAAAAAAATGATAAACCAACTTGGCAAACCGGTTTTTTCTTAAATAAATCCATCGGTCTATCACCATCAAAAAAGAATATGCGACAATGATGCCAATATACGTTACGGGTACTCTATTGTTTTCAATGTAATCTATGAAGCCCATTTGCTCACTGTCAATGCTCTAAAAAATTTCACAAAATAAATATTATTCATTTCTGAATTTTAGAAATGGAAACATATGATTAGACCCACCGCGTCGCAATATTATTGCTATTTGTTGAAATGTAGGTAACACTGTTACAATTGTTTAAAGAATCAATTGTTTAAAGAATCAAGCGGAAATTGGATTTTGCAAAAAAAAATTTAGTAAGCCATGAATAAAAAACAAAATAATGTGTTATGATACTTATATTTAAATTTCACTTACTATTTATTTAATAACATCACCAGCCAGTGACAAAATAGTATCTAAAAAAACTAGAACATCGGCAAAACATAATTTATTCTAAATAACAAGCTAATTCCCTTTAATTATTGTCAATATACTTATATTTCAGAGGAGAGCGATATAGAATTCTTCAATTAATCATGATGGGTAAAGTAGAGGGACGTCGAGGGGTAGGAAGAAGACAGGCTTCCTACTTGAGGAATATTCGTGAATGGACAGGTATACGTAGCGCAGGGGAACTGTTCCAGCTAGTGCAGGACCATGAAAGACTTGCCAATGTAATTGCCAATGTCAGGGGGACCTGATATGGCACTTGAAGAAGAAGATGCTTTTGGCAGCGCTTTCTTACAAATCTTATTGCGTTAAAAATATGAACACTTCTTACTTTTCCAAACGCGTTGTGAATTAGTTTAAGAAGTTGTTCCTGAGTATTAATGATTTGTTCATATATTTCATTTTCCAGAAATTCCCATAAAAAATCCGGTGGTGTTGGGTCCGAAAGCATGGCGACCACCTCATTGATCCATAAATACCCAACCATGTATCAGGGAAATAACTATTTAAATACTTCCTTAATCTTAAGACATTATGACTAAAATCATCACCTTGTTGAGCATTGTAACGAAGTTACTAAATTTTTAAGCATGAGTATGTTCGTCGAGATTTAATTTATTTATACTACATCCGAAAAACCTGATTCTTGCCGGAAAAGAGTGCTTAAAACTTCAATATTTCCGGTATATAATTAGGTTTGCCGCGCCATGTCTGGAAATGCGATTTCCTGAGCGTCCGTTCATAGTAATCCCGTGCCATATACAGCAGTATTGTATGCGCGATCACCCCACGCCATCACTCGTCGGCGTAGTGGGGACTCGGGGCGGTTATATAAGCTCGAACTTGTTATAGTATTATGACGACGCGATAGTGGAAATTTCCGATACAAATTCCTTCAAAATTAGTATCTTACTGACGCGTCCCGCTGTAAAGTAACTATTAATACAAGTTCCAAATATATAATAAGTAAGTCGAACAGGTTGTCTGGGAAAGGTACCGACGGTCCCATTGAAGAATCCAACCGTAGGTACTATGGACGAAACACGCCTGTAAAATTTAGGTTTAATTAAGCTTGTAATTTTCGGGAAATTACGGATGCAGTGTACATAGTAGTTTTACGGGGTTTTTGAAATCACCTGAAAATACAACAAACTGACCATTAATTTGTTAAGAACTGCACGTTCTCCACCGGGGTCAACAGTCCCAACGGACTGCCTGGGTCGCCCGCTGGACCGCATGTTCCTGGTCTAACAATCTAGGTAAGGCTAGGCTTATATGTATAGAATGATCCACTGTCCACTACCTTGCTTACGTCCTACCCCGCTAATGGCCAGCATTGTCGAGGATTTTTATAAGTACAGGCAATGTTGTGACCTTCTACCGTCACTGCTGAAGATCCTTATAAGTACGGGCAGTGTCGGTATTCCCATTTCCTAATTTCCTACCGCTATTGGTCGACATTGTCGAGGATCCTCGTAAGTACGGGTAATGTCGTTCCATACTACTGACGCCGTCGATGACCCTTACAAGTATGGGCAGCGTCGGTTCCTTTCATTCCTTCCTATCGTTACCTATACACACACACACACACACTGCATGCCGTCGTTTTGTTGTGTTTCCGTATTGACCAGGAATGTATTTACCGCTGGGTGCCATCCGATGTCCGTTGATAAGAGCGCTTAACAACTACCGCCCCGATGCCACCGCCGCCGGGTGTAGCGACGCCGCCTACTACCTATGGATACCGGGTTACTGTTAGGCATATCGCGTATACCGTCGGCGGTCGAATTTTTAGTACGAAGCTCCGTAAACAGCGTCCGCGTATTTTAGACACGAAGCGCCGAGAATTTAAGTACGAGCCATCGTGAATAGCGTCACAAACGCATAGTACGAAGTAACATGAATAGCGTCGTGAATGGTACCGCCGGGTTACCAACTACCGCTTCCGACAAGTACGAGCTACCGTGAAGAGCGCTCATAACATACTCTTGCCTCCTGACCGCTTAATTGTTTATTTCGTTGCACATCTTAGGTTGTGAGTTAGTTTTAAGCTTTATCTTTATAAAAATATGGAATACACGATACAGGATATTTTAAAACCGTTTGTTTCATTCCCTAGTTCCCATTTTTAACATTTCAGGTAACAATTGGCAGCCGATAGCCAACACTAATACGCACAATTGACCCTTGACTTGTCGTTTCTTCACTGTAACAAGCTGCCCGGTGCATAAGTGGGCCCTCAACCACATTAATCCCAAGGGTGGCGCCCGAGAACCAACCACCGGGTGGATGTTTTGCTACAATCGGGCAGTCAAACCGTTGAACAATTCAGAGAGAAGGGATATCCCGATTATAAGTAGATTCCGCCAAACCGATACCCCTGCGCTGAGCATTTGATCCATGACTGTGTGCACGATAGATATCTACTGACCGATGTTCAACTATCGTAAACAAAGTAGATCCGTAGAGCACACTTGCTTCCTTATAAAACACGCGTCACAACATAAATGTTAAGTCATTCTACCAATCACTCGTCATCCAATAACTTCATGAGATTGATTTCTAATATATTAATTTAAAGTCTGTATTGAAATTTTCTTGGCAAATGTGATAAACAAGCTTTCGATCTTTAAAAAACAACTTATGTTACGAGAAAATCCGCCCTGTTGATGAGCCTCTCGCATTATATAAGAATAATTATTGTTCCAATAACTTTCATTAGTTCGTTACTTGTAATTCTTGCTTCATCGGGCTAAACAACATATTATAAATAGTAGGTATTTCGTTATATTTATTTAAAAACCAGCAGCAAAACTACAGTCTTCTTTCACGATATCCAGGGTATAAATGTTGCATCATATTTACTTTGTAAAGAAAATAGTGGTTCTTTCGCAGTATTTTTTCAGATTTTGTTTTTGAAACACTTACTTTTTTTTCTATTTTAGCTGTAGACGTTGGCTTTCCCTGCTAAAAATAAGTTTTCAATTCGTATACTACAAATATCTAATTTTTATCACTTTTTGCCTGTGTAGATAATAATTTTCGATTGTCTTACCTGAACTTGAACTTCCGCGTATCCAAGAACATTTTCGGGAAATGTTTAAAAAGGAACTACTATGTTTTATACCACTAAATTTATTAAGAAAACAGTCACTGCAGTTTCAACTCACAGAGTCATTTTCAAACTGAATTACAAAGGTAGACTAAATATTCAATACAGAAACATGAGAAAATTTAACAATAAATAAAAACTACCTGAGATATTACATTATTACAAAGGGGAGGTACTAAATTTTGGGAACTAATTATTATTTGGTGACAACAAATAACGGGGAAAACCCAAGTTCTGTCTGGTCATTAAGTAAATTTACATTTTTATTTTTACTATGTTTATATATTTCTAAAGATTCAAGAATATTTAACTTTTGGCCCTTTGTTGAATAATGTAATATGTCAGTGTTGCTTAAATCAGGAAAACCGTGGCTGTATTCTAAGCAATGGTTGGCAAAGCTCGAGTCTGTTTTTTGAAGTCTATATGATCAGTGGTGTTCTGAAAAGCGAGTTTTAGAGCTTCTACCACGTTGTCCAATATACAAGCTATCACACTCTAAACATTTTTACTTATAAACTCCTGATTTATCAAATTTATTAATTTTATCTATAGCATTGTAAAGGATAGTGGACAGATTGTGTTGAGATTTAAAGGCTACTTTAATGTTATGTTTGGAAAGAGTATTAGCTATGTTTTCTGATAGGGTACCAGAGTATGACAAAGATATATAAGATGAACTATCTTTATCATTTTTTATTTTGGGATATATTGATTAAAAGCTAGTTGTTTTTGTTTTTTAGTTATTAATTTCTTTATGGTTTGTTGGGAGAAACTGTTTGATATTGCAATCCTTTCAATGATATTTAGTTCCTCTTGAAGATCTTCTTCAGAGAGAGGCAAAGAGCATGCTCTATGTATCATCGAATTGTATGCAGCCATTTTATGTTGTAAGGGGTGAAAAGAGTCATTAGATATAGTATTACCTGTAAACGTTGGTTTTCTGAAAATTTTAAAATTACACTGATTATTGAGGTGAGATTTGGTGAGATCAAGAAAATTTATTTTATGGTTATTTTCAGTTTCCAGAGTAAACTGAATTTTTGGATGGCAATTATTAATGTATTGTAAGAATTTTTGAAGCTGTCCAGTAGTGCCTTTAAAACATGCTAGAACATCATCCACATATCTGTACCAAAACTGAACATTGTTTTTGCTTAAAGGGGAGTTAAGAATTTTGTTTTCTATGTTTGACATGAAAATGTCGGCTAGGAGTGGGCTAAGAGGAGAACCCATTGTAAGGCCTGAATTTTGTAAATAAAATTTGTTATTAAACTGGAAATAGGTTTGTGATAGGCAAAGTTCAAAAGAGGACAAGATTTCAGTAGTAACTATTGGATATATATTTCGTTCCTGTAAAATTTCTTGGATAAGTATAAAACATTTATCTGTTGGAATATTAGAAAACATGCTTTTTATGTCAAAAGAAACTAGTATGGAGTTATCTGGGGTTTTTATGTTTTTTAGTTTTTGGACGAGATCTACTGAATTATTTAAACTATGACTTGGCTTAAAATTGCTTATTTGTTTGAAGAATGAATTTAGTTTCATACTGAGTTCTCTCGTGTGGCTATTTTTGTATGAAACGACTGGGCGAATGGGATTTCCTGGTTTGTGATTTTTTATAAGGCCATAGAGTTTTGGTGCTTGTGGATTCATATTGATTATTCTTTTTTTATCGAATTCTGAAATAATGGCTGTTATGTTCTACAGGGTTTGTTTCAAATTTGTTTGAAAAACTTTTGTAGGATCGCTTTTAATTTCTGTAATATTTTCGGATTGAATAAATGCTTCTATTTTATTGACATTCAACTTTTGGTAAAATAACTGTTGCAATTGATTTATCTGATTTTGTTAGTATTAGATCATTATCTTTTTCTTTCTCTCTTATACTTTTTACTGTGTCTAAAGCTGTATTATTGGATTTTACAGGTAATAATATATCTAATGACTCTTTTTACCCCTTACAATACAAAATGGCTGCATACAATTCAATGATACATAGAGCATTCTCTTTGCCTCTCACTGAAAAAGATCTTCAAGAGGAACTAAATATCATTGAAAGGATTGCAATATCAAACAATTTCTCCCAACAAACCATAAAGAAATTAATAACTAAAAAACAAAAACAACTAGCTTTTAGTTCAATATATCCCAAAATAAAAAATGATGAAGATAGTTCATCTTATCTTTGTCATATGGTGGTACCCTATCAGAAAATATAGCTAATACTCTTTCCAAACATAATATAAAAGTAGCCTTTAAATCTCAACACAATCTGTCCACTATCCTTTACAATGCTATAGATAAAATTAATAAATTTGATAAATCAGGAGTTTATAAGTTAAAATGTTAAGAGTGTGATAGCTTGTATATTGGACAAAGTGGTAGAAGCTTTAAAACTCGCTTTTCAGAACACCAACGATCATATAGACTACAAAAAACAGACTCGAGCTTTGCCAACCATTGCTTAGAACACAGCCATAGTTTTCCTGATTTAAGCAACACAGACATATTACATTATTCAACAAAGGGCCAAAAGTTAAATATTCTTGAATCTTTAGAAATATATAAACATAGTAAAAATAAAAATGTAAATTTACTTAATGACCAGACAGAACTGGGGTTTTATCCGTTATTTGTTGTCGCCAAATAATAACTAGTTACCAAAATTTTGTATATCCCCTTTGTAATAATGTAATTTCTCAGGTAGTTTTTATTTATTGTTAAATTTTCTCATGTTTCTGTATTGAATACTTAGTCTGCCTTTGTAATTCAGTTTGAAAATGACTCTGTGAGCTGAAACTGCAGTCACTGTTTTCTTAATAAATTTAGTGGTATAAAACATAGTAGTTCCCTTTTAAACATTTCCCGAAGATGATTAACTACCACATAGTAACGGCTACCAGCATCAACTTTTTCCAAGAACATTTATTTCATTCTTTTTTTTTATGTTCTTTAAAATATTCGTGCGGTTTCGGTTTATTAAAACTTACAAAATTTTTCAAATTTTTCTCAATTCTTTAAAAATATCTTTAGAAGGTTGACGAATATCTGGACAACGTTTAAAATATGGATTAGGGGTATTCTCTTGATTTTTCTCACTTTTTATACATGCACGCATCATATCATCACTTCTAGTAATTTCCATAACTTACAAATTATAATGGAAGCAGTCCTTCATGAAAATAAAAACCGAAAATCATTTTACAGCTCATAAAATCAAAACACCATGGCAACGCTGTAAAACAACGAAGTAATAGAACTAAAATATCCAGTACTTCAGCATCAGTGCCTACTAAGCGTAAACAAATGCATAAAGTGGCAGCACAGAACTTTAAGACCTTCTTCTAGACCAGGGGTCGACAATTGGCGAACCGCTGTCCGAATTCGGACCGCGAAGGGTATAAATCTGGACCGTTGCTTTAATCCGGACCGAAAATGTTCCTGTATAAGCTCGGAATTACAAACAGATTTTGCCACTAAAAATTACAGGCGTGTTTTGTTCACAGTGCCAGCAGTTGGACTCATCAGTGGGTCCCCTGACGTCTTTTTCAGACACCCTGTGTTGCCATACTATATCATAATTTGGAACTAATACTTGAAGTGATTCTGGAGCGGAACGTGTCGGTAAAATATTACTCTTGATTGTCATTACTCATTTTCATTCCGTAATTTATTCAGTTCGTTGTCAATTACGAGACCGTCTACGTCTATCTATTTAGTTCCTTTGTACGATATGCATGATGTAATACATCCTACGTTTCTATTTTGGTATACAAATTTGCTTTTAATTATTTTTTTCTGGACTGGAAATCCAGACCCCACTTGAAATTAATTGCTGACCCCTGTTCTAGACTCTTCATAAAATAAAACAACACAACTTTCATCAACACGACATATAGATTCAGAAGTCCAATCGTATGCTACAAAGGGACAATCCCGATGTATAGGCGACGATTCTCTTACATACGTACGCATATTCAAATTCGGGAAGCACTTTGGTCAGATTTTAGGCACACAGGTACATTTCAGAACCAATCATCAAAATCCAAGGGCATGAAGGACGGTCCCTAGACGGATACTTCAAACAATTATTATTCTTTTGTTTTTCGGGACAAACTCAAATTATTTGAAAATATATTGTCAAGTTTAAATATAAGTATCATGGAGAGATTATAATTCGTCTATTTAACTGTTAGAGGTAGTTATGGTAAAGATAACACTGAAATTAAATAAACAAATTCTGGAAAGTGTAATTTAAAACTTTTTAACCACACCTAGTATTAAAGTTACGATTAAATTGTTAGATTGCGCTTAAAATATTATAAAAATAAGTCGTTTAAAATGTTGTAATATCTTTTCAAATAAGAACGTTACAGGGCATTATAAAAATTGTCAACTTTTGAATTTTATCCTGTATCTTACACTTAAGGTTATTATTATATTCGTGGATGTTTATAAAATGGCACAGGATGTTGACATTTCTTTTATTAAAAGTAGGATAATTATGTAATAAAGGAAACAAAGTTACCTGAAAATAACCGAAAAAAAATACGATTAGGAATAAATTCACAACATCGCAGAAAAACATTGGAGTGTAAACATCGACAGGGATTTGGGTTGACGATGGAGCTACGAGCTGCTGTATAAACGACCTAAATCCTTCCGCGTATTTGCCAGCCCTAAAAAACAAATTTAAAAGTTATAATATCGAGGGAAGAGAGTTGTGATAGTTAAGGCGAAACTAAAAAGAGTCAGGTATTGGAGGTGGTTACGGAAAATATCTGAAGAAAAGTAGCAAATGAAGTGCTATTTCAGGGATAAAATACGTTGTAGGGGAGATTAAATAAAGATTCCCAGCACTTGTGCCACTCTAGATTCATTGAGGTTTCCGAGCTACAATGGTCCAAATTGGCCAAAATACAGCTTTTTTTTATTCTGGAAGTCAAAGTATCCATTTCAGAGAAAAAAGTTTTGAATAAAAGTTGTAGAATAGTTCAGTAAGAAATAAATAGATCTACACCATGATGTGACCCATTCCCAGCTGACAGATTATCCATGATTTCTTGGACACCCTGTGTAGTAGAAAAAATTAAATAATATCAGAATTTTTGTATTTTTTTTTTTGGAAAGCCAAAAACTTTTCATACCATTCACGTATAATTATTTATGTTACAACTTTCTCGAAAATGAAGACTGAGAAAATAGTAAGTAAGTACCCACCCGTGTCTTATAGAACGTGGAAAATAATCTCCCATTGCTATTCCAGAAGTATTTATTTCCAAGCTGTTTTTGTTGGAATTGTCATTTCTAAAAACAATATTTAAATATTAAAAAAAGACCAGCAAACTCTTAAAGTTGATAATACAGCTGCGGCCTGACAAAGATCAAAGAAGATGCATTTTTTCTTAAATTTCTTACTTGGGTGTCGGAATAAAGTTTCCATCTTTTAAATTGTAGGTTCCATCTTTAATTAGCTCAACTGGACGATAGATAAAAGGTTCCCATAAACCTAGAGATTGCAAGACCACCCTAAAAAGTCGATTTTGCAAATTAGATACATTCATAATATATATATATATATATATATATATATATATATATATATATATATATATATATATATATATATATATATATTCTAATAAAACTTTTTATTAATTAAAGTTTTTTTTAAGACACTCTGTATATTTACAATAATTTTGAAATGCGGTCCAACAGACCTATCTCGATCTCTATTAAAAATATTTTGATGTTCTCTGTACATGAACCGACGGCAATATGGTGCGCCATCCTATATATACATATATATATATATATATATATATATATATATATATATATATATATATATATATATATATATATATATATATATAATATCTTTGTTTAGTTAAACCATCTATATTTATTTTTCTGAATTTTCTTGGGTATGTGGTTTTTGGTTTTTATTTTTAAAACAATCTAATTAAAATTTTAACGTTTCGCCCATTTTTTTGGGCTTTATCAAGAATATATTATCAGGTCATGGATAAAATCTACAAAGAAAAACAGAAACAATCAGCAATCACTTAAACAATTAAATGCACTTAAAAATAGACATATTTTATAGAAACGAACACCCTGTACAACATTAAAAATGTAAATTTAAAATTCTTTGCTAGATACGCACCCGTTGTAGCTGTGCCGTATAAAATTCAACTATGAGTATACATTGCCAGTACGAAGGAATTTGGTGTTATCAGTAAAAGTTTTTTTTTATATATGTTTTCTTAATTATTTGTGAAGCAATTCTATATTATTAAAGACTCAAATATTTTTTTTTTTTAATATTTTAGTATTGCATTTGTTATAATTTTTAATGGAGTGTTTAATTAATTCGGTTATTATAAACGGTGTTTTTTATAGAGGTATAGAACTTTTAAATGGAATAAAACAAAGATGAATTTTTTAAATTGACATGAAATTTACTTTATTCGAAAGATAACCTTCTTGCATTATAATTTAAATATGACTTCTGGTATATGACCGCCACGGCTGGCTCGGACGTAGTCTAATCTGGAGGACCAATTTCGATGACTTTTTCCAATATTTGTGGCCGTATATCGGCTATAACGCGGCGAATGTTGTCCTCCAAGTGATCAATCGTTTCGGGCTTATCGGCGTAGATTAGCGACTTTACATATTCCCACAGAAAATAGTCTAGCGGCGTTAAGTCGCACGATCTTGGAGGCCAATTCACGGGTCCGAAACGTGAAACTATGCGGTTACCAAACGTTTCCTTCAATAAATCAATTGTGGCACGAGCTGTATGACATGTTGCGCCGTCTTGTTGAAAGCACAGCTCCTGCACATCATGGTTGTTCAATTGATGAACGAAAAAGTCAGTAATCATGGCTCTATAGCGGTCACCATTGACTGTAACGTTCTGACCAGCATCGTTTTTAAATAAGTAATTCTACCAGCCCATAAAGCAAACCAAACAGTCAGTTTTTCTGGATGTAACGGTGTCTCAACATACACTTGAGGATTATCATCACTCCAAATACGGCAGTTTTTTTATTGACGTATCCATTCAAACAAAAGTGAGCTTCATCGCTAAACAAAATTCGCTTATGAAAATCAGGATCAACGGCAATCTTGTTTTGGGCCCATTCACCGAATCTACGCCTTGCTAGGTGATCGTGTGGCTTCAATTCTTGCACGAGTTGGATTTTGTAAGCACGCAAACTAAGATCTTTCCGCAAATTCTTCCATAAAGTGAATGGACACATATCCAATTCCTGTGCACGATGGCGGATAGACTGGTTCGGGTCTTCCTCTACGCTACGCTCTACAGCAGCAATGACTTCTTCTGTACGCACTGTACGACGTCTCTGTGGGTGCGTATTATCTTTTAGAGTAAACATGGTGCGAAAACGTTCCATAGATAATCGAATTAATTGCTCTGATGGACGATTATGTTGACCGTAAAATGGACGTAGTGCGCGAACCGTATTTCGAACACAACCATGATTTTCAAAATAAATTTGCACAATTTGGAAGCGTTGTTCAGGCGTCATTCTATTCATGTTGAAATGCCAAACCAAACTAAACATAAATCACTTGACAGCTGACAAAATGGCCGCCAGTTAAAAAAATGTTGCCAACTTAAAGTTTTATACCTCTATAAAAAATACCCTTTATATTGGGCTAAGATTTTTTATATCTTGTTTGTCCTTTATAAGCAGTTTGTGGTAGTTTTGGTCTTGGGCTAATATTCGTGTATTTGCGAAATCCAATTCATGTTTTTGAGAGGATTCGTGCTTATGTAATGCAGTTAAAGCATTTTTGATGTATTTGTGACCATTCAATCTATTATCCAAATATTGCGTTGTCATGCCTATGTATTTTTTGGGCAGTTAAGGCAAGGTACAGCGTATATTAAATTTGACTTCTTTTTGGTTGCTACTTTACTTTTTAACGGAGTGAAAAGCGAAGACAAAAGATTTTGAGATTTGTGGCATACAACAATGTCGTGTTTTTTAAAGGTGTATTTTATTTTTTCTGAAAGTCCCTGAGTGTATGGCATAGCTATGTATTTTTTGTTATCATCTGGGTTCACTGATTTGTCTATATTACTAGTATTATGAAATTTATAAATTCGTTGTTTAATAATTTTATTAATTTGATATTCTAAAAAGTTATTTTCAATCAGAATCTTTTTGACTTTCTTAAGTGTTTCGGTTCGATATTCAGGAGACGTTAATGTTAATGCTCTGTCTGTTAGACAGATGACAACGCTGTTTTTTTGAGATATTTTGGATAACAAATAACTTACCTGTGAAAAAATAGAGCACATAACAGAATTAAATTATCGAATGCGTTAATATATCTCTCAATTCCAATGATTGCCGGAGGAAAAAATAAATTATCAGGAAAAACGTGTTCGTTCCAATCGGTGATTTCCATCCCGAAAAAGTTTTTTATTATTGACATAATCTAAAAATTAAGAAAATATGCGCTTTAATAGAAATTAAATATATATATATATATATATATATATATATATATATATATATATATATATATATATATATATATATTGTTGCCGGAACCTCTCTCTTTCGTTTGTTTTACGTATTATTTTTGTCCCTGAAGATGTTTTTTCCGGAACCGAAACGTCGCGTCTTGTTGGCGTTGCGGCTCTGTTAATCGGCGTAGATCCGATTAAGTTTGGAAAAAGTGAACTTTCTAGATTGGTAGAATTATCGTACGACACAGAAATATGTCTCTGCGTCCTTGCTCCATGCGCAACAATATTTGTTTGTAGCGGGAACCGGTTATTATTATTAGGGGCGCTCTGGTTTAATCTTAATCGACCTAATTTATAAGTATCCCTGTTTCGGTCAATTTGAAAACCCTCTTCAGAGTTAGACACCGATTCAAAATATTTAATTAAATCTTTCACGGAAGTGTATTGTTGTTCTGTCTCGTCTATAGTGTGTAGGGAGTTTGGGGATTGAGAGTTTGCAGTGTGACGACGTAGGGCGGCAGGTTTCCCCACCGCCGAGGTCCCACCAATTCCACCCGGGAAGTCCATATGACCACCCGCCTCACTAAACAAGGACTGATGGGATGTTTCGTGACTGGACATGTTTTTAAAGAAGAATAATATTAATTTAAACTTGGGGCAAAAATTTATAAAAGATTTAGTCACGATTAGTTACTTGTCACGGTGGGCTTTTAATTAGATAGTTTTTTGCGTTTATTATTATAACAGGAAATTAATAATGTAGAATGTCTGTTGTTATGTTTCTGTCTGTCCGTGTGCATCTATAGGTCTGTTCTTTATACCTATCGTTGTTGATAATATAAATTAACAATAAAATAAATTTTAACAATTCAAATAAACTTAAAATTCTCAAACAAAAATAACAAAAAGTATTTTCTAGAATAAAAGTAATAAAATCAACTTGTTCCGAGATTTCTATTAAAAGAGAATATCGTTACAAAAAACAAACAAAACGTAATAACTAAGTATAACAGTTTTAATGAAAAATAACACAATGAATATTAATAAAATATTAGTGTTTGCAAACGATTAAGATTAAATCAAGTTCAAATTTAATCAGAAATTGTCAGGGTATTCAGATGTCTCGGTAAAAAGTTTTTGGTACGGCTATGAGTTGCTAGAGCTTCTATCTGCTGACGCAACCTTGCGACGTCGGCCGTCGACAAGCGGCTTGTTACCGACAAAAACAAAGGGACAAAGGCGTCTGGGCGACAGGCGTCTGGGTTTTTCCCAACTTATAATTTTCACTTAAAATTTGGATTTTTAAACAATGAAATTTAGTTTAATTAGTCCACGATTTTTTACAACGTTAAAGCGCGATTATAACGTTAGCATTTTTAATTGAGTATGCTTGTTTATGCAGTTATTCATTTAAATTGTCACAAACAATAGGTTTAACACAAAAGTCTCAAGTTCTAGTTTTTTCAGTTTCACGCGGGGAAAGTCTTTATGCGGTTGAGAATAATAATAATAAAACAAACTCAAAGCAAAGTTTTTTCGCGAAAATCTATCGCTGGTTTTTCCCGTAGAGCCGAACACTTATCGGACCCTACGGTTAGCCTCGCACGAAGTTTTCTAAAAGAACAAACAAGTAGGACTTAGGCGCACCTTTGGAAAGTGACTTTCAACTTTACAAACTTACCAAAGTAAAACGTTTGGTTGTTCTGCTTGCCTACTTGTTTGTTAAAAAATAGAATTACTACCCTATTCGCGAATGGGGCGCAATCAGTAATATTTCTTCTGGTAGAGAATCTAGGCATTAATTTCTTGGCAGGAATTAAATACTCTAGAGGCTCTCCTATTGAAGATCCCCGGGAGTTTTCGCTAGCTATGTGCAAATGCTAGGTACTAACTCCTCGGCAGCGATCTCGCGACGCGTGGACAACCCAGCGAAATGCGTGTAGATTGTCTTTCGAAACTGAAGCCCGAATCTTAGCCTGCGGTGTATACTTCGTCTATCCCACGATGTCAGGCAAGAATAAGAGAGTGAATGTAATTTTGGAATGATATTTATACTTTTCTGAGGGTTTATTTGGCAACCCGCCCTGAAAGTTTCGCGGAGCCAATCAGGGTGGTGCCGTATAAGGGTGCGAATCTGCACTTTTTAATATTTAAAATTTACAATTAATTAACGCTAAAATTACAAAAGCTGCGTATGTATGTCAGAAGCTTTAATTACCCGCGTGATTTAGTATATGTTTTGTCTACGAAAGTTTATCCTTTACTGTCGTTTTTGCCGTTTTAAGTTTTCGTATTTATATGAGGTAAACTTCCAACCGCTGCGCCGAGTCTGGACACGTGACTGGGGTGGAGTTTGCTAAGGGAGTTGTGTGTTAGTCAAAAGGAAAAAATTTCAACGCGTTTTGCTTATTTTATTTTGGACCATCGACATGTAAAACACGTTTTACAACAATATATATATATATATATATATATATATATATATATATATATATATATATATATATATATATATATATAGTCTGGTTGATTTGGTTGTTGAATTTACATATAATAAATTTTTATAGTAACGGGTTGAAAGAAAAAATAACCCAAAACGCAGTCAACAGGGAAAAAGACATTAACCAATAGTGGAATATCCTGAAAAAGAACATCTTAAATGCAGCAGAGGAAGCCATGGGAAAACGACACGTAGATGGTGATAAATAAAATACCGGAAAATGAAGACCTGTCAAAACAAAAGAGGAATGAGTACATAAAATACCTTAAAAAAAAAAGAAAACCAAAAAAACTGTACCCTATATAGGCGCGGATCTAAGGAGGGGGCGGTGGAGGCGATTGTCCCTTTGAATTCAGGAATATAGACCCGATTTTGCCTCTTATACTATAGTTTATTCAAGAACTAGAGAGAGTAAAAAATCATTTTTTTACCCCTTTTTTCTTCGTAAATTACCTGTGTAAATCTGTTAGACACAAATATTTTTAATAGGAATGGGTTAGAAATTTTATAATCAAAAATACCGGTTTATAATAATGGACTATTTGGGTTGGATAACAATAGATATTTGGAAATATGACGGGCTCAAAAGGATTTTAATCCTTGTCATAGGCGTCGGCGGAGTATTTATGGCATAGAATATATTTCGGAAATAAACTTAAAATAAAATGTTTTTTTTATATCATTTTATTTCTTATGATTCCTTAATAATTCACATACATTACAAAATATAGATAATTTTGACATATTTAACACAACTCACAACTGTATTTTTAATTTTGGCATAGAAACCGTTTTAGGCACATTCAGACTAAAACGTAGCCTTATTCTCTCAAAAAATTGTAAGTTAAAATTTTTTAAATATTTACAAAATACCCATTGTCAAAAATACAAGAAGTTAAACATATATAAAAAAAATAAATTCGTCCATATAATATTAAAATTTTGTTGGGGCTATCGGTCATTTTATTATCAACTAAAAACATTTTTAGAACGTTTAACGTTTCAGTTTATTTATTTTTTAAACTATGTGCAGAATTACATTTAAACACTAAAACGGGATTCAAATGTAATTAATTTTTACATGTTACAGTTAAAATTAGACCTATTTATTTTTATTTCTATTGCATTGACATCTTAATTTAACTTACTTTATTATATAGAAATCCAATAGCTTGGTGCTAAAATAAAACTTGTTAATTCTATACGCTTAAGAAAAAGATACAAATACAATAATAAAATATTAAAAAAATTACGGCTAATTAGAATAAAATATATATAAAATTAAAGAAGGGGATAGACTAAGACAAAAATATATAAAAAAATAAAAAATGTATATAAACAACATTAAACAATAAAATACAATAAAAATTAAAATTTAAATAATAAATTGTGTTTACACTGGTAAACATTACGTATCTAATTCGTAATCAAAGTCAGTGTAGCTATCTTCGCTCAAATTAATTATAGTTGGTTCCTCTATCTCACCGATCATGAGATCGAGTTGCCACATCTTGTTTTATTCTTTTAATATATGGTCCACACATTTTTTCCAATTTTCCACAAGAACTATTCAAAAAAATATTTCAATAGTTCAGTTAAATTATTAATTTTGTAAGTTGTGTTATTTATAGCAACTCTACCTTTTACTTGAGAGAGATATTTCTTCTCCAATGAACAGTTTCCGGACGACCTATAAGAACAGATTTCCTATCTCGTTTTTTCCGGCAAAAATTAAGTTCTCTTAGCAATTTCCAGAGCCCAGTTCTTTTCATTTCAGGTAAATTCCGATCTTTATTGATTTTAGTTAGAATTTTGCCGACGGTTGGGATCTGCTTCTCGTAATAAAATGTATGTATAACTCCTTTTATTGCAGTTTTCATTTCTTCTTCTAACGAAGTTTTTCGTCTGCCTGTGATCGAATGTAGCTTGAGAGTACTAACAATTCCAGTAGTTTTTTTTTCTCCTTCAGTATTCGGTACACAGTAGATTTTCCAACTGCTGTCATGTTGGAACACATCTCAACAGAGCTTTTAACATTATTATCTGGATATTGGATATCTTAAGGCATCATAAACATTCATCGTAATAAGTTTTTCGTTGAGGAAAAAACCCCCTGGTTTAACGATTTTGGAATAAATATAGAGGTGGAAGCCATATCTTTTGGGTGTCTCACTAATCTCAAATAATATGTAAAAACAAGCGCAAACAAGATAAATCACTAAGAACATACTGTAAGGTGTACTTTGCTCACTTATAGAAATTAAATTGAACTATCAGAAATTTTATGATATCAGTAAGTTTTATAATATTTAAATATAATTAGATTTACGGCAGTCCTCAATTACCTGCGGCAATGGAGCAGGTACGTTAGAGGTTTCGGCAACAGTTTTGTTACTCTCTCTAGTTCTTGAATAGATCATAGGAATATATATGCTTGCGATCGCCCCCCCTCCCAAGAGCTTTGAGTTCAGGAAAATAGACCCGATTTTGCCTCTTATACTAGTAATGTGTATACTGCTGGCACCCCCCCCCCCCGGCGGCAACTTGTTTTTTCTTGTGATCACCTCCTTCCCTCTCCAAGAGCTTCAAATGCAGAAAAATATACCCGACCCTGCCTTTTACACCAGAAATGGGAATGTTGCTTGTGTCTTCCCCCCCCCCCCCGTCGTCAACTTGCTTTCGCTTGCCATACTGTACTTTGGTGATATCACCGCTCCCCCCTTCCAAAGAGAGAGGCTGGATTCGCCCTTGACCCTATATACAACAGAGCGCAACAGAATAAATGCAATAATAAGGCAAATAAAGAAGGACAATACACGCCAACAAAGGTCAAGTAACAGAAACTGTAGCGAAATTTGGCGCCGTGAATTCTAATCTAGCTTCAGAATTGCTTTTCAACATGTCAACTTTTTGAGATATCCTAACCTAGAAGTGCAAAAAAGACTGTTTTTCAACATATTTGCTAATTTTATAGAATCACAAGGTATTTTTTTCCCCAAAACTAGTAGAAACACCTGAAGGTGAGATCTTTTCTCTTTAAAATCAGTTTTAAAATGTTTAGATATCTTTTTTTTTCACTGAGATATGCTAATTTGAAAGATGTGTTTCATCAATCCACCAGAGTACAAACTCTTAGAGTGTACTTTTCTAAATTCTACCATTTTAATGAAAATTACTATATAGATATTTTAATATTTTAGGGGTCGCTGATTATAAATCCACAGTCAGATTTTGAAAATTCAAAATGGTGAATCCAATATAGCAAACAAAATTTCAAAAAATTTTAAACTTTACGAAAATTTGTGTATAGGTTTCTGGAGGTATTTTGGAGGTTGCTGATCCAAGGTCAGATTTTAAAAAAAGGCAGTCAATGGTTACGTTAATTTTAACCTGGCAAAGACCTTTATAATAAATTCAAGGTCATTGTTTTATTTTTAATAAAAATCCTTTTTTTTTGACGTAGGCAATCGATAGAGCAGAAAATTTTAAGAGACTGAAATAACAGATCCAATATGCTTAATAAATTTCTCAGCTGTTTAGATTTCTGACCGTATTTATAATCTTACCGTCGATTCGCAATCAGCAATCTCGAGAATACCTACATACACAAATTTTCACTAAAATTATAAATTTTCTGAAATTTTCGATTCGCCGTTTTGAAAAATATATTTACATATTTAAAGAATTATTCAGATGCTTTTATTGGTTTTGTGAGAAGAAAATGCTTTGTGATTTTACATATCCTTAAATATATCGAAAAACAGTGTTTTTTGCACATTTAGTTTAGTATATCTCAAGAACCTGACGTGATGTAGCAATTCTAAAGCCACATTTAGATTTAGCGCACTAAAATTCTTCGAAAAAGTGTACTAGAGTTTTTGTCGCTAAAAATCAGTCAAATTTTGTTGGCCTGTATTGTTTGCAAAGATTTACGGAGTCAAAGAAAAATATGAGGTATGCTGAGCAGGGGCGGATCCAGCCTCTCTCTTTGGGGGGGGTTGCTGACAGAGGGGAGGATGCAAGCAGCATACACATTACAAGTATAAGAGGCAGAATCGAGTCTATTTCCCTGAATTCAAAACTATTAGGGAAGAGCTATCGAGCAAGAAAAACAACTTGTCAACGGGGGGGGGGGGGTACCAGCAGCATACCCATTCCTAATATAAAAAGCATAATCGGTAATAAAACTGTTACCGAAACCTCCAACGTACCTGATCCAGTGCCGCAGGTAACTGAGGACTGCCGTAAATCTAATTATATTTAAATATTATAAGCTTTTATAAATTTACTGCTACAACAAAATTTCTGATAGTTCAATGTAATTTCTGTCAGTGAGCCAAGTACACTTTACAGTGTGTCCGTAGTGATTTATCTTGTTTGTGCTTGTTTTTATATATTATTTGAGATTATTGAGATACCCAAAAGATATGGCTTTCACATCTATATTTATTTCAAAATCATTAAACCAGGACATTTTTCCTCAACAAAAAACTTATTACGATGAATGTTTATGATGCCTTAAGATATCAATATCTAGATAATAATGGTAAAAGCTCTGTTGAGATGTGCTTCAACATGACAAGGAGTTAGAAAATATACTATGTACCGAATACTGAAGGAGAAAAAAACGACTGAAATTGTTAATACTCCCAAGCTACATTCGATCACAGTCAGACGAAAAACCTCGTTGGAAGAAGAGATGTAAACTGCAATTAAAGGAGATCCCAACCGTCGACAAAATTCTATCTAAAATCAAAGAAGATCGGTGTTTACCTGAAATTAAAAGAACTGAGCTATGGAAATTGCTCAGAGAACTTAATTTTTGCTGGAAAAAACCAGATAGGAAATCTGTTCTTATAGATCATCCGGAAAATCTCCGTTGGAGAAGGAAATATCTCTCTCAAGTAAAAGGAAGAGTTGCTAGAAATAACACAATTTACAAAATTAGTAATTTAGCTGAACTTTTGAAAGATTTTTTTGAATAAAGTTTGTGCAGAAAATTGGAAGAAATCCATACAATAAAAGAATAAAAGAAAATGTGGAAACTCGATCTCATGATTCGTGAGATAGAGGAACCAATTATAACTAATTTGAGCGAAGATAACTTCACTGACTTTGATTACGAATTAGATACGTAATGTTTACTAGCGTAAACACAATTTATTATTTAAATTTTCTGTAAAATATAAAAATTAATTACATTTGAAAACCTTTTAGTGTTTAATATTAATTTTGCAGATGGTTTAAGAAATAAATAAACTCAAACGTCAAATATCCTAAAAATATTTTTAACTAATAATAAAATGACCGATAGCCTAAAAAAATTTGAATATAATATGGACGAATTTATTTTTTTATATCTTTTTAACTTCTTGTATTTTTGACAATGGGTATTTTGTAAGTATATAAATTATATATATATATATATATATATATATATATATATATATATATATATATATATATATATATATATATATATATTATGGAATTTTTTGAGAGAAAAAGGCTAGGTTTTAGTCTGAATGTGCCTAAAACGGTTTTTGGGCCAGAATTAGAAATAATGAAAAATACATTTGTGATTTGTGTTAAATATGTTAAAATTATCTATATTTTCTGATGTATGTGAATTATTAAGAAATTCTAAGAAATAAGATAATATTATAAAAACTTTTTATTTTAAGTTTATTACCGAAATAATAAATAAATACTTAGTGATAAAATAAATCTCCTTCCGACGCCTATGATAAGGATTAAAATCCTTTTTAACACTTCACACTTCCAAATATCCTTTGTTATCCACCACAAATAGTCTATTATTATAGACGGGTATTTTTGACTACAAAATTTCTAATCCATTGCTTTAAAAAATATAGGTGTCTAACAGATTTTACGAAATACATCGGACTAAAGAACACAGGTAGTTTGCGAAGAAAAAAAAAGGGTAGAAAATGATTTATTACCCTCTCTAGTTCTTGAATAAACTATAGTATAAGAGGCAAAATCGGGTCTATTTTCCTGAACTCAAGGCTCTTGGGGGGGGGGGGCGATCGCCCTCACCGCCCCGCCCCCCTTGGATCCGCGCCTGATGCTGAGGACAAGTAAAACAGATCACACATGCTAACAAGTTTCAATCGAACAGTGGAAAATATACTTTTGAACCCTATATGGTATAAAGAAATAAATAGACAAACAACCTTCCGAGATCAAAGATTAACAGAATTTTAATATATAAACTGAAACGATAAAAAATTTACTGAATATTATCCATCCTCAGCAGATAAAGTTCTTTTGAACCATTATTTGTATTTTTCGGTATTTTTTTTTCAAAACGGTTACTCTGATGAAAAGAAAAAAGGTAACATTTTTCACAACTTATTTATTTAAAAAAATTTCGTATTATCTTTATTGGTTTTTGTTTGGAAATTTATTCCATATGGTGAGGAACTGGAATCATAAATTCGAGGTCTTTCCCTGCTAAATGTGGAAGACCAAGGTACGTTTGTATATTCTCTTAAGATTTTTTGCAAAATTTAGCAGATATTTTTTTCTGTGATACATATTACTTTTTGTTTTTGCTTCAGCATGTTTCAATGCATCTGCAGAACATAAATTTATTTGACAAGTAGCGATAATATTCGTTTTATAGCAAATTTTCTTAATTCAGGGTTTGCCATTTAGATATAAATCCATGAAGCTATCTTAAAAGACTTGTTATTGATGTAAATGTCTTAGTTTCATTATCTAAATTACGTGTTGCAAAGCGTTTTGGCAACCTAATATTGTGACAAGAGTATTATTGCATAGTTTAATGTTTTTTAGCATTATCACCAGGAAAAATGTATCTAAAGCGTATTGACAACTGTGTCATCTAAGGCTCCTGAGTTGGTAGGAGAGAACGTGGCAAACAAACATTCCACGAGGCACATTGAGACCAACACATGAGGAGGAAGATACTCTATTTTCAACCTACTTCGTCAGGAGGACTAAATGTGAGCATTAATTTCTTAATCTTTGGTTGATTTAAAGCCTATCCGTAAAATTCTCAATATGCTAGTCTATTCCAAGTTCAAGGAGTTCGATTATGTCTTCTTATCTCATGGTGTCTGTGCAGAAAACAAATTCTCTTTATATTTTATCGTGTCTTTACATAGAATTTTCTGCTATTTTTTATATCTTGTCAATATGGTGAACGTTAATTTTTAACTATATTATAAATTTTAAAAAATTATAGAAAGTGAACTTATTTAATTTTTTTGATATACTACAAGGTTGGTACAAAAATAATTCTTTTTTTTCCATTAGAATTTTTAACTTTTAATTTTGACGGCACACAAATCCAAACACTAAAACTGGGCAATCGTGGGCTAGGTTAACAAATATTACAACAAATGCCATCAAAAATACATTGGGATATGGATCGGAACACAAGAAGCAAACGTGGATGACAGATGAGATTTTATATAACACCAAATATAAAAGTATTCAACGATTAGTAAGATCAAAGATAAGAATAGCAAAAAACGAAGGGCTTAAACATGAATGCACTGAAATAGAACAACTTCAGAAGCAACACGATGGTGGTAACCTACACAAAAAGTTGAAAGAAACCGCTAGGATATATAGCAGGAGAAGACCAGGCGTATTGGTCAACCAAGACAACCAGATAGTTCTTGATAGCACAGAAAAAATAATGTGTGGGAAAAGTATGTAGAAGCATTCTTCTATGACGACAGACCTCTGGAAGAGGGTAATAGGAACGACTGTTTAACAGGCCCATCAATCACCAAAGAACAGATAGAAAAAGCTATACAAAATTAAAAAAACAACAAGTCGATTGGCCCAGACGGGATATCGTTTGAGATATTGAAACTTCTGGATGAAAGAGGCATCGCGACACCCCAAACAATGGCTATGCTCTACCTTCATTCCCTTGCCTAAGAAGACCAACGCAAGAAAATGTGAAGATCATAGACTCATCAGTTTAATGCATCATACACTAAAAATATTTCTAAAAATAATACATCTAAGAATATATAATAATTGCGAAAGAGACATAAGCGACTCACAGTTTGGGTTTAGGCAGGGCCTAGGTACGAGAGAAGCGATAGTAGCTACACAGGTGCTTGTTCAGAACTGTTACGATCAGAGAAAATATGTATGCCTATGCTTCATAGATTACGAAAAAGCATTAGGTCGTGTAAAATATCATAAACTAATGCTGCTTCATAGAAAACTTCACATATATCAGAAAGACATCCGATGCATTGAAAGCTTATACTGGAGTCAAATCGCGCAGACAAAATCAGACAATAATGTATCCAGCCCGATACAAATCCGAAGAGGAGTGCGATAAGGGTATGTGCTGTCCCCTCTATTGTTTAATCTTTATTCGGAAACAATTTTCCAGGAGGCTTTGGAAGATATTGAAATGAGAATTAAAGTTAACGGAATATGGATTAATAACATCCGTTATTCGGATGACACAGTCTTAATCGCCGGCAAGATAAACGACCTCCAAAAACTCATCAACATAATAGGAGAGCGTAGCAAATCAATGGGCTTGAATATCAATACAACGAAAACAAAATTCATGATTATTATCTCAAAGATTCCCAATTTATTCCAAAACGCCAACATAAGATTCAACGCAGTACTCATAGAAAGAGTCACCAAATTTAAATATCTGGACACCTGGATATTCGAAGAATGGACTTCTGACAATGAAGTAAAATGTCACATTGAACAGGCGCGACAGGCTTTTGTAAAACTCAGGCGAGTGCTTACGTGTTCGGATTTTGACTTGAAATTAAGACTGAGGTTCATAAAAGGTTACGTATGGTCAATGCTTCTTTATGGTGTGGAGGGTTGGACATTAAAGACAAGCGCTATCAATAAATTAGAGGCTTTCGAGATGTGGATATACAGAAGAATCCTTAAGATATCATGGACAGCGAGAATGACCAATGAAGAAGTTCTCTCACGTATTGGGAAAGAACGTGAACTATTCAGAATAATCAAGAAAAGAAAGACGGCGTATCTTGGGCACATGGGCATACCCATTCATACAGTTGACGATTGAAGGCAAGATCGAGGGCAAGGGAGGAATTGGAAGAAAGAAGATGTCCTAGCTCTGTAATATCAGACAGTGGACGGGGTTGCACGATATTCAGACACTGATACACACCGCGAGAAGTTGGGAAGAAATGGAAAATGTAATTGCAAACATCCGTTAGTGGATATGCATTTGAAGAAAAAGATATTGTGCCATAGTTTAAGTCAGGTATTAACAGCATATCATTTAAAAAATTTTTTAGGATACAATCATTTTTGAATTTTTAGTGTGTTATAATTTTTCACACCTATTGTTAATAAATCGTTTATTGTTCTCTCTGACTTTTATTTTGCACACACATTGTTTCTTCCTAACCCTACATTTTCTAAATTTGGAATGCAGCTCCCATGAGCTTTAATATTAATAATTTGTAGGGAAAGCAAATTAAAAAATAATGTTACGATTCTAAACTTTATTGTGTAGGAATAAAGTTAGAATTAATAACGACAAGCCATGCTCTAAATTTTAAAGTGAAAAAGGTACACTTTATTGTAAAAGAAATAATGAAAAAATCTATATAACTTAGCACGTCGGCTTATACTTGCTTTGTGCGTATAGCGTAAGCCTTTGACCCAATGCGACTCATAAATATTATCAAAACAATGAGAAAAAATAAGTGAATGAACAGCTGTTTCAATTGAACGCAGGGGTGATCTGCACTGGACCGTATGGTCGCCTGATTCAGCCTCCTGCGACTATTTTTTATGGGACTAGCTAAAATCACATGTTTACAACGATCGGAAAATAACGTTCGTCAGGATATCGCCAACATACCCATCGATATATTAGAAAAAGTTGAGCGAAACTTTCAAATTGGATTAACGCAGTATATTGAGAATAATGGTCGCTATCTGCCTGATATAATCTTTAAAACATGAAATTTAAATGTTGTACATGATGCTGTTCAAATATTCGCATAATTTTTTTTTTAATTGAATTTTAAATAAGCAAGTTGCTCTGCTCCGCTCTGTCTATATTTTGAGAATTTCTCTTTTACATCGTTCTTGAGGTTGTCAGTCTTGCACCTGGCATGAGTTGAACGTGACCTTACCATGTTCGACTTTAAAGAAGCTATGATATACAGGAGTGATTTGAAAAAATTACCGATCATATCATACTTACTAAATTTAGCGCTCTATAAAAGTGTTCGGAAAAATGTGAAGAATTTCCCAGATATGAAAAAAACAAGGGAAAGAAATACTACAAGTTTATATAAACTTTTTTCGTATAGGCCTCCTCTTCAGAGATATCGGCTTCCAAAGAGCTGCAATGAAATCAAGTTTTTTACACATAATTTTTGAAACACCAGGTATATTTTATTTTTTTTTTTAATTGCTATCAAGTTTATATGAACTTGTAGTATTTCTTTCACGTGTTTTTTCATATCCGAGAAATTTTCCACATTTTTCCAGACACCCTGCATAAATAGACCACGTGACAAAAAATGACGCAATTTAATAAACTAATTAACGTAGTTGAGCATTTTTCTCAAAATACCCAGTAGTATAAATAACTGTAATCTAAATTTTAGATTTTTTCTTACCAGAGCATGCGCAATAGTAACCACCCAAAACATCTTGGTCGGTTTGGGGACAGTTAAGGATCCCCAGCAAAATACCATTAGTGGTAACGGCAAGGAAATGAAGTGAGCTCCGATGATTTGATTCCGTATTATCACCAAATAACAAAGCCACTCGGAATGGCTTAATCCCAAGTACCAAATAGATCTCAATAGTTTTCCAAAAATTGTGTAGTGTATCGTCGATTTCTCGAAGTTTTGAGCTTGTCTGTAAACACGTTATAGAAAATTATGGAAAATCGGAAGTAGCTAGTTTAAAAAATTATGTTGAGTTAAATAACATTTTTATAAAAAAAATCGAATCGCTTCCCAGAAAAGAGCTAAAAAGTAAAAAATAACGGTATAAATTTTTATATCGAATTGAAATTTCTGAAGTCGGCGCCAAATTAATAAAAAACAAAATGTGATTGTTTTCTTACTGTAGCTTGTTTATATCTCGTGTTAATGGGTATTTGTTCCATTTAATAATAATGTGGTGCCGACTGCAAAAATTTTAATTCTACAAGGGTGATTTCATAAATAACGATTATTTTTATTTATTTATTAACATGTTTATTTTTTGATAGATTTTTCCAATCCTTCAATTACTACGTTCCAACGTGTAGAAAACTTTGCGATTTCATCTAGTATGTCAAGGGTTATTAAAGCATGCGCCGCGGCGCTCAGGGGCGCGTGAAAAGTAAACAGGGGCACCGCAAGGCGTTCCTTTTTTCTCTTTTATGGAATATAAATTTACTTATATTAGCCTGTACAAAATAAACAATTCAAATCGAGTGCACTGTATAAACCGTTCGTTGCTTAGGTAACGTCGACCTTCATTAGCTTTGTTCGCGGAAAGGATTTAGAACCGATTCTGAACTAATACGCATGCGCAGTTGAAATAGCAGCGTTCGCGGATAACATAGTTCAGAATTTTTAGTTACAGTCCCATGTTCGCGGAGAAAATAATTCGGTTCGAAATCGACTCTGAACCAGTCCTACCGGTTCTAAGGATTGAAGAAGAACTGTAAGTTCGGAATTTTATGCAGCGCCAGCTTTCATGCTGCGGCCGCAATGTGCAACTACTTGACAATTGTTTTTATTTTATTTTAGGTTTTTCTCTTGTTTATGTCATTCGTTGCATTTGATGTTCCAGTATATATTTTATTATATTATATTGGTTTTACTTGAATTAGTGTTAATCGACCTAGAATCTTAAATAATAAGTTAAAAAAGTGTTAGTTTGAACCTAAAAAAAAATATATTTTTCCTGAATACTCCCATTATGTCAAATCATTTATCATCCAGCGATGAGGACTTAAAAGAAATTTTAGAGTTACTCAAAATTCCTAAAAGTGATAATTATTTTGAGGAAATTTTGCCCCCCATTTTCAGTTAAGCTGAAAAATGGACAAGAACTGGCGTGTATTATGGTTTGCAAAAAATGAAGTTGCATTGTATAGGGACGTATAAGATCGGTTTTTAGTTTTATTAAAAATGTTTTTTGAATCAAAAAGAAATGGACCTAAAACTATTGCGTTTTTTTTGTTTAGAAAATCCCCCATCTTTTTATTAGGCGTCTGTTTAGAATTAGATTTTCTTTGAGGCTCCCGAAATATGAACTTAACACAAAATAAAGAGTAAACAATAGATATCTGTTAAAATATATATTTATTTATCAAAAATTCCATTCAGCAAAAAACAAGACGTTTTATTCCAAAAGGAACTGACAGTTAGACTTTATATTATATAAGAATAACAATTATAATTCAATATTTCTTTAAAATAATACAAATAATAAAACCTAATAAAAGACAGTTTTAAGTTATTTAAAACAAAAAAAAACAACTAGTTTAATCAGCATTTAACATCGTATGCATACCAGAGTGGACGATTCAAAGTTCCAAAATCGTTCGCGGTAAAAACAAATCCTGAACCGGTTAATAACTGAGCATGCGCTGTACAGCAATCCTGAACTAATTCCGTACTAGTTCTGAATCGGTTCGGAAAGTGACCCGCGAACAAAGCTATACACTCAATATTGTTACTGGAGACTAGTTTCGTGTAACACGGAGTTTGGGTTAGGCTTAGCAAAGCCGAATTTGTTGCTGGCCGGGCGCGAGAGAGGGCGGCATATGTTTCAAAAGCTAGCATTCGACCGTCGACGGAAATTTTCGCTAGTGTTAGTTGGTAGTATATAAGTTGACGCATGTCAGTAGGCCGCATTCAGTTGTGTGCCAGCAACTGGAGAAGAAAGATGGGCATCTGCGAATAGGGCCGAAGAAGCCCAAAGTAGATTGTGTGTCTCTGCGAGAAGAAAGAAAACAGAAGCGAGGCAAATTCGAACGGGACAGTCACCCATTGGCGTTGTTTACCAGGCCGCATATACACTTGGGCGCGGTTTAACCTCAAAATTAGGAAACATAACCTAGAGAAGATAGAAAAATAGCGAAAAACAGCGCCCAGTCTGTTAAAAAAAGGGCATTTTGTGCCAAATTCGACGTAATTCTGCAATTCCAATAGAGAAGACTGTTGAGATACTAAAACACTTTAACGAGGAAAGAAGCAAGAAATTAGCGTGACCATGATACAGATCCGATGGAGAATCGATTCAACAGATTATATCATTGGTGACTAAGATTTTGGTCCTAGGCTGGAACTGGATGCGCAAGCACGTAGTTTCAAATCTTCATTTTTCGTATGAGAGGAAACATGAAGGCAAGAAAACAAACTTACATTGATTGCGAAATGTAAATAAGTGCGAAGCAATAGGTGCATCGGTACCTGGAGCGGAAACACTAATGCACTGATGACCGGTGGTTTTAAAAGGTGACTGTAAACAGAAGTATAAACCTCCAGTCCTTCAAAAAATAAAAAATAGACCGCTCTACATTCATCAGTTGCATGCCAGCCGCACCGAAGAGGACGGAACGGGATCGTGAGACTCTTAGGAAATACACAAGCAGAATGACACCTGGTTTGGGAATCATTACAGGAGAAGGAAGAAAGAAAACAGTGAGTGACGCAGTGTCGATGGGGCAAATCCCCGCTGGGCGCCGTTGATTACTAGGGCGCATATGCACTTAGAGCGAGACAACCTTAAAAGGTAACATAATCCAGAGAAAGCAAAAAGATCGCTAAGATCATATAAAAGGGCATTTTTTGCTCAACGACTCTGCAATTCCATTTGAGAAGACTGATGAGGCGCTAAATCCTTCAATGAAGTCATTAGGAAAATAGAAATGCGAGAAAGAAGTTAGCGAGATCGTGATAAAGCATCAGACAAAGCAATTCTCCAACGAGTTGAATCATTGGTGACTAGGAAGCAAGTTCCTAGATCTGGAACTTGGGGTATAAGCACCTAGGACTAGAACTTGAATTCAAAAGGTAAAAGAGATGAGATAGGAAAGTATGATAGAGACCAATCTTATATTGTATGTGAAATGTAAGGCAGTGCGAAGCAATAGGTGCACCAGCACCTGGAGCAGAAACATTAATGCTGTGATGACTGGAGAGTTGGTAAAAGCTACGGCCCAGAAATCGAAGACACTCACTGCGAATTTCCGTTGATTGTAGCTTTACTACAGTCAACGTAAATAGAATCGTGAGAACTTTAAGTCCAGGAGGGGGGGCAAGTTTAGTCGGTAGTGTCTATGACAGATACCGATACATTGTAATGGTTACAATATTAATTTAAACTTATATACGCTAACGGGTTGGTTGCTTTGTTTTAATTGTGCTGCTTTGTGTTTTCGTAAAAGTTAGTTTCCAAATGAAAAATGTATGCTAAATAGGCAAGTCGATAGTTCAAATCAGATTGATGAAGGCTGGACAAATGGCGGGGTGAGCAAAAAGGCGAAAATACCCTAAATACGATGAGAGCTATCTGGACTTTGGCTTTACTTCAGCAAAAGTAAATAATGAAGAACTACCGCAGCTAGTGCTTGAGGCTATGCTCCCAAGCAGGTTAGGTTTTAAAATTCTTAGAGGTTTTCCTGGAGCGCCTCTTTCGCCATCAAGAAGATCACTAAGTTGTTTACGCTAGTGCAACGAAGGAGGCCGCTCTACTTACGACGGCTTAAGAAGAACTACAGGTTTTTGGTTGCCTTAATTAGGCAATCAAGAATTCAAATAAAGGAAGTTCGACTCAAGGAAGAAGATTGCGGTATTAGAAAGGCCAAGAAACCTCATCAGAGGAGAACTCTAGTAGGTGACAATACTTCAGTGCTAGGGGAAGAACCTCAAAGTAAAGTCTACAATCAAATAAAAGCCGTAAAATACTAATTTTAGTAAAATTCGAGTGCCGTAAGAAAAAATACGCTTTTCTAAACACCATTTCAAGCTGATTTATTTTTTTTTTAAATTCTTTCGTAAACTGTTTGAAATAAATAATATACGGAGTATTCATCCACCTACTTCTACGAATTAAATAATTTGCGGAAATTAAATTACGCAAAAGAAACCTGATAGCGACATACCCGATTTAGACATTCCCGATTGCGATATAAATAATTTTCAATCAAGAGAAAATTAGTTACAACTCGATAGTGACATCGTTAACGAATCTAAGAACACTAAACGTGCCTTAGTTTACGCTTAACACAAAAAATTTTCGGAATAATTGAATTTCGGAAATTCCTTAAGAGTCCCAACACTAAATTTTAATTTCGACACAAAGTTTAAGAGTCCCAATATAAAAACTTTAACTGTGAAAAAACCCATAAGAGCTCTGGTCTAATTAAAAAAAAAATTAAAATAAATACTGGCCAAATTCTCCGCGACTTATCCAACCCAAATTTCACATACTTAATTTTTCTCATATATTAAATATATTAAAGCCAATATTCCAATTTAAGAGGAAAAAAGTAATTTATTCAAACATGTCTAATTCCTTCCCTCACAGTTCATTCCGGTCTGATGAGGCGGGTGGCATTTTACGCCTCTTGGGGTCGCGCCAAACCTAGTAGGATTCTACACTAATAATGAATATGAAATGAACCAAATAAATCAAAATACTCAGGTCAATCCCTACACTCCAATTTTTCCAATGCAACAATTCTTAAATGTCATCCGAGTTTCACTTCATGGTGGGGACCACGTAAAGCAGGGACAAACATATGCCATAAATAACGAAATTCCTAATATGCAAGTCATTCGTAGTCGTATATGTAGTTCCCATAAATAATTTTCCTGAAACTACGGACCTGGATATACGACAGAAACAGAAAATCTCGAAAGTTTCCTGGAACACATAAACAGTATACATCCCAAAATTAAATTCACCATGGAGACAGAACAGGAAAGAGAACTACAGTTTCTGGATATCTTACTGAAAAGAAAAGAGGATGGCTTGTTTTCGCACACTGTCTACAGAAAGCCCACTCACACCAACAGGTACCTCAACGCCGATTCACATCACCACCCCGCCCAATTATTTGCAGTAGTGAAATCACTTGCGTTTCGATCGCAGTCCCTTACAGATCCAGAAAATTATCACAAAAAGATTAACATACTGCAAGACGCCCTAACAAAGAACGGTTATAAAAAAGAACATATAGACAAGGCTCTAAAAAACAAGCACTAGGCATAAAAAAATCGTGAAAACCAAGAGAATAGCTCCAAAGCTTTGTTCCTTATGTAAGAGACACCACAGACAAGATCGCAAGAATTCTCAGGAGACACAACATTGAAACCATTTTCACCACAGACCGTAAAGTAAAAGATCTCTTGCCAACACCTAAAGAAAGAATCCCTCTAGAAAATCAGGGAGTGTACGAAATTCCATGCGGAGAATACAGCTCATCTTACGTAGGCCAAACCAACCGTAAAATAAGCGCCAGAAGAGACGAACATATGAACGCTGTCAAGCAAAAACAACTTCTTCTGCTCTGGCCCAACATTGGTTAAACACAGCACATAAAATAAATTTCTCGGAAACAAAAATATCGAGATGTGAAAACCTGTCCACAAGAGTTATAAGGGAAGCCATTGAAATTGCAAAGAGGCCCAACAACTTAAATAGCAGAGATGATAGCCAACGTGTGCCTAATACTTGGAAAAATCTGCTTACAAAACATCAACCAGTAGCACTTAGTAATGAAACAGATTACAATTTGGCAACGCAACCACAAACACTGGCAACAGGGCCGATGATGCGCAGCAAGTCTCGCAATATATATATATATATATATATATATATATATATATATATATATATATATACATATATATATATATATATATATATATATATATATATATACATATATATATATATATATATATATATATATATATATATACATATATATATATATATATATATATATATATATATATATATATATATATATATATATATGTATATATATATATATATATATATATATATATATACATATATATATATATATATATATATATATATATATATATATATGTATATATATATATATATATATATATATATATATATATATATATATATATATATATATATATTAACAGTTGAAACTGATATGAAACTGGCCAAAACTTTTCCAAGAAACTCAAATAAATGAATGAATTAAAACTTTATATCTAAAACTGATTGAAAGTATCAGTTATAATTTTGGAATAGACCGCGTTCAAACTCAAATTTAATTATAATAAACTATTTATGACGAAGTATCGCTACAAATAATTGACTCCCTTTAAAGTAATTTAAATATTAAAGTAGTTAAACGTGGTTAAGGTAAATGTTATTTAGCGCTAATCTTAATAATAAAATTAAAAAGAAAAATGTTATTTACCCGGCAGTCAATAAATCACTATAGGATCTCGCTGGATGCCAGATTTGATTAGATCCAAGTCGGGTCCCTTGGGAATAATTGGTTTTTTCCTAAAATTACGAAATATAGAATTATTTGAAATACAAGAAATACTAAATTTGTGCTGTTTTTTTTTGCATACCCCCTATTTCTTGTTTGAAGATTGTAGACAATGTTGAAGATTGACTAAAATATGGTTGTTGGATTTGCATTGTCTTTGTTTATGTTTATTTTTGCGTGGTTATGTTTCGATTAGGTTGTATCTCGAGTATATGCTTGATAACGATTAGAGATATAACCTAATCGAAACGTCGTAAAAATAAATAAAAATGAAGACAATGCAAGTCCGACAACTACATTTTAGTCAACCCTATTTTTTCTCGTACATGACGAATTCAAAGTTTTTTGGACGGTTCTAATAGTCTTGTCAAGAGAAAAATGTTTTCACTTTCACTTATAAAAGTCGTATTTTTCGATTTCCGCCTTCAAATTTCACCACTTGTAAAATACACAAAAATGACACAGTACTTGAATATTCTTTTGACGAAATAAACACAAAAAAATAGCCGAAAATGTGAATTTTCAATAAAAACTGTTAACTTATCGACTACTTTTATTTTTAACCAAATTCTAAAAAAGGAGGTTCTCAATTCGTCGACTATGTATTTTTTTATGTATGTACACCGATTACTCCGGAACGGCGTCATCGATTCCATCAAAATTTTTTACATTATGTTCAGGAAGTTGCTGCGGTAGTCCCATATTTTTTTGGATGAAATTGGTGCAGTAAAATCCAAGATGGCGCTGACAATATGACTGCCAAAAAAAATTTTGTCTGATTTTCTTCAAAATTGGTATGGGCGAATTTTCGAGGTAGTACATAACGAATCTGAAATTATTTTTAAATAATTAAATATGGCGGATCCAATATGGCGGACGAAAAAATCAATTTTGTTCGATTTTCTCTAAAATTGGTATGGGGGAGTTTCGGGCATATAATGAATCTGAAATTATTTCTAAAAATTCAATATGGTGTATCCAATATGGCGGAGAAAAAATTAATTTTGTCCGATGTTTTTCAAAAGTGAAATGGGGGAGTTTTTGGGATAGAACATTACGAATCTGACATTATTTTAAAAAATTAAATATGTCAGATCCAAGATGGAGAAATATTGCGGGATTTTTGTTAGTGTTAATTACGAATTTAAAACATTTTTTGAGAAACTCAATTTTATATTTTACTATTTTCTCCATAACTGACATAGGTGGTTCTTGAGGGTGTAAATTATGAATTTAAAAGTATTTTTTCAGGATCCAATATGGCGACTCCAATATAGCGGACTAAAAATTTTACATTTTTCAATTTTGTTCAAAGGTGGGACTGAATCGTTTTTGAGGATGTAAATAGTGAAAATAAAATCATTTTAAGAAAATTTAATATGTCATATGCAATATGACGGTCTAGAAATTTTAAATTTCTGGATTTCATCCAAAATTGGTACTAGGAGGCTTTGAAGGATTTAGATTAGATTAAGATGTTAAAATTATTTTTTTGAAATTTAATATGGCGGATCAAATATGGTGGATTGAAAATTTTACCTTATCCGCATTTTTTCAGATTTGGAATTAGGAGGTTTTCGGGATAGTGTATTACGATTATGAAGTTAATTTTTTACAACTATTGGGTTGATAGTATACAATATGAAGGACTGTAAATTTTACATTTTCCGATTTTGTCTAAAATTGATATTGCGGGGTTCTTGGGGCGTATAAAACTCAATATGCCGTATAAAATATATCGGGCTAAGAAATTTACGTCTCAAGTTCTTTAAATATCGATATTTGAAGGTTTTTGGGGTCTATATTACCAATCTAAAATTAATTTGAAACTTAAAATAGTGGATTTACTATGACAGACTATATATTTGTTTGACACAATTTCACTGGTATTTGGAGAACTCAAAGAATAAAAAAAATTGAACCGACTTCTAGAAGTGCGCTAAAAAGTGAAAAATGACTATGAAATTTTTATATGAAATTGAAATTTTTGAAGTCGGCGCCAAATTATTTCTAAATGAAACAAATAACTACTAATATATACAAATTATGGTAAGAAAGCAATTACAAATAAAGTATTTTTTATCTGTTTATGCGAATCTCATTTTGTCAGATATTTGTTTGGCACCGACATCAAGAATTTCAATTTCATATAAAAATTTTTAGTTATTTTTCACTTTTTAGCGCACTTTTAGCAGTCGGTTCAATTTTTTTTATAAAAATTTTATTACATTTGCCGTTGTTGCAAATATGCCGGCGATCTTACGATATAAGTACAAGCTGACTTCCGACCACTAAAAATTTTTAAGACGTGTTTCACCGATGCCTTTTTCAGACACCCTTGAATACATGCGTATCTATTTTTCGGATGTTATATTTAAAATCATTCCTTGACGGGATCTATAGGTCAGATGTTTTATGTATCTTCGGGAGTGAATAAGGATATGAATTGTTGCTGTGGTGTGGCGTTAACTTAGTTGGGGTCTTTTCAGTAATATACCGCTTAGGTTTCCTAAGAATGCGTTAGCTTCTTCCTTAAATTGTAGATGTAGGATCTAATGTTTCCTTTTCTTTGTCAATTTTTAATTGCATGTCTCAAGGTTCACTAGGACTGTGGCATTTCTTTTATCCCCTGTTAGAATCTTAATACTTGAATATTTCTGATGATTCGCTAGGGCAAGTGTAGTGTCTCTCTTACCTTCCACCTGAAGTCATCTAGCAAAGGATCTTCGATGCTGGTTGAATTCGATGATGAGAGGATAGATTTGTTTTATGTATTTACAAGTTATACGGTACACATCTCCGTGTGTGAGAAAATTGACTTACGCCGAGTAAATTTTAGAACACTTTCACTAATTTCCACCTGATGTACCACTTTGTGACGTCACTGAGATTTTATTTATGTTAATAATTTTCCAAAAATTAGTCTGTCCTTTATTTTGTGCTCAATTTGAAGAGAAAAAAGTAGAGTGAATTATCAAATTTGCCATTAGAAAAATTGAAATTACGATCGTTGAACATGTAGTATCAATGCGCGAATTTACTATCCATGGTTAAAGTTCAGGTTAGTTATTCCTTGCTTGATTTTTAGTATTTATCTTTGTAGGATTTTTTTTTGGAATAGGCTGTATTTTGAAAAAGGGCAAAAATACGTTGTGAAAGTGATTTTTTTTGTGAAAACCATTTACTAAAAGAAGGGGTATGCAAAAGTTTAGTGAAAAATTCGATGTTAAATTTTTATAGCTTACTTTTAAAATTTTTCTTTCTTTTTCCATTTGGTCCAAAATAGATCGAAAATCCTTAGTTTTGCGGTTAAAGACTCCTGTCATGCTTACGATAATGCTTTCGAACAATCCCCATGAAAAAAGCAATGTGTTCAGTATTTTTTTAATCGTTGTCGTCTCTAAAAAATTATAGTAAATGAGGTTTAACTGTTATAAAGGGAATGAGCAAGATTACTACACAATCTGTCATTTTCTATAAACTTAAAGACATGTCGTGTCCAACACTGAATATCAATTTTTACCCTTATACGAGTTCTTGCTCGATTGGTCTATATGGGCTCTCAGGGGTCGACTGCGACCTAAAAGGGGTCCACGTCAACAGAAAAACAAATTTAGGGGTGCAGATGTAAGTGGGGTCCACGCAAGTGGATCTTATTTACAAAAATCATCGAAAAAATTTTGGCATTGAGTAAATATCACAATGTATTTAAAAAAAATTGTACCTACACATTTACTTACATAACACTTAAACAAAATACGAGTGGATAAAGAAATTACCTAATTATACAGGGTGTCCGGGAAAATGTTTGAAATCTCCCGCATATGAAACAAGCACGTGAAAGAAATACTATAAGTTCATATAAATTTTTTCGTTCGCTGCAATGGAATGAAGTTTTTTCCGCATAATTATTATTATATACTGATGAGACCATAAGGTGGTCGAAACTAGTATGGAGAGAGAAGTAGAGTGGAATTCACAAAGAATAAAATGTCTGTCCCACTTAACGGTCGTGAAGAGAATAAAATAAATTTTTCATATATCTTCTTCTTCTTCTTTCTCAGCCCATTGTCGTCCACTCCTGGAGCCAGTCTTTTCCAGCAAACTGTCTTATATCATCTACCCATCTGCGTTGTGGCCTGCCACGATTTCCGTTCGTTTCTTGCGGTCGCCATTATAGTAATTTACTCGTCCACCTATCGGGCTGTTGTCTAGCTATGTACCCCGCCCATTGCCACTTTAGTTGTGATATGCGTTCAATGACGTCATCTACTTTGGTTCTTGATCTTATTACTTGATTTCGTATTTTATCCCGTAACGAGATTCCTAACATTTGTCTCTCTATGGAGCGTTGAGTGACTCGGAGCCTATTTGCGTTTTGTTTGGTTAGTGTTATCGTTTCCATGCTGTAAGTAGCAACAGGCACGATACACGTGTTATACACTTTCCGTTTAAGGTTGATTGGTGTGTTTCTATCTCTTAATACGTACTGCAACTTTCCAAAGGAAGCCCATGCCAGCCCTATTCTCCTTGTTATTTCCGCCATTTGATTTTCTTTGCCCAGTTTCATGACGTGGTCTAAATAGATGTACTCTTGGACATTCTCTATGATTTCATTTTGAATCTCTATTTGTACATTTGCGTCAGGGCTCATTAACTTAGTTTTCCCCTAGTTCATCTTAAGTCCCACTTTTCGCGCCTCTTCATTGAAATTTTGAAGCATTTGTTTTAGTTCTTCTGGGTTGATAGACATGACAACAACATCGTCGGCGAAACGAAGATGACAAAGATAAGAACCGTCGACTCTCAAACCTTTCTCATCCCAATTTAGTTTTTTAAAGAGATCATCCAAAGCTAGCGCAAATAGTTTCGGAGAGATGACGTCTCCCTGACGCACACCACTCATAACGTTTATTTTTTCGGTTTTTGTGTCTTCGTCGATTTTAACCTATAGAGTTGCATTTTTATATATGTTCTGTATGATAGTGGTAGACCTGGAGTTAATTCTAGCATTATTAAGTGATTTTAAGATCGCCCATGTTTCTATAGAGTCAAAGGCCTTGTGAAAATCTACAAATGCCAGGTGTATAGGAATATTATATTCCTCGTTTTTTTCTAGGACTGTGCGTAGGGTTTCGATATGATCTATCGTACTAAATCCACGTCGAAAGCCGGCTTACTCCACAGGCTGGTAATAGTCAAGCTTTTCAGTCAGGCGATTTGTCAATATGCTGGTGAATAGTTTATATAGGTGGTTTAATAAACTGATATGACGGTAGTTTTCTATATTTGTTGTGTCCCCTTTTTTGAAGAGAAGTACGACTTGTGCGTTATACCATTGTTCTGGTAATCTCGTATAAGCATTTATTCATCAGTGTTTGTATCGCTTTTTCAAGACTGTCTCCGCCCATCTTCAACATCTCAGTTGTAATTTGATCCTCGCCCGGGCATTTTCCATCCTTCATCTGTTTTAGTGCTCTTTTTATTTCATCTAACGATATATCTGGCAAATCTTCTGATCCTACATTTCTTATTTGTTTTACTGTTTTCGTTGGACCTGGATTCGTATTGATCGAGGAGTAATAAGTCCGCATAGAATGCTTCCACAGCCTTTATGATGTCATCTACATGTGTTACTATCATCGCTTCTCTGTTCTTTAATTTTGTTATTTTGGTTGGTCCTCCTGAGAGACCTGGCCTCAAAACTTTCATATTTGGGTTTCTTTCTATTGTTTCATGTATTAATTTTGTTTTGAACGTTCTAATGTCTTTCCTTACTTCTTTCTTGATATTTTTATTCAGTTGTTTAAAATCCTCTATGTCTTTCTTAGTTAACCTTCGTCTTTCCATCATCTGTAATGTATTTGCACAAAGTTTCTTGTCTGCAGTTTTCCTTAATCTTCCACATACTTTTTTTCATTGATGTTTTTATAGTAGTTTGGATTTTATCTATCGTTTCATTGATGTTATGTTGTTCCAGAGTATTAGTCGATTTCAAACTTTTCGCTATTTCGTATTGGTATTCGTTTTGTCGTGTGTATAGTTCTTTAGTTGCGGGAGTTGAGTGTAAACGGATTAGCTTATATATTTCCTGTTTGAAGTTTATGAGGAGTCTTGCCCTAATCAGTCAATGATCACTGCCGGTATTAAATGTGTTTAAGACTGAGAGGTCTACAAATATTTCTTTCTTGTTGCAGATCACGAAATCTATTTCATTTTTAGTTTTATTGTCCGGACTTTTCCACGTCCATTTTCGCTGTGGAAGTTTCTTGTAAAAAGTATTGAGGTAGTAGAGATTTTCACTTTTCAGGTAATTGAGTAGCATGTCACCTCTTGCGTTTCTCTCGCCGAGGCCATAATTTCCTATATATTTTGAGTCGTCTTTTTTCTTCTTTCCTATCTTAGCATTGAAGTCGCCAAGTAGTAAGACATAGTGAGCTTTTTCTCTTCGTTGGGCATCTGATATATCTTCGTACATTTTTTCCACTATTTCGTCTTCTGTGGTGCTAGTTGGTGCGTACACAGTAGGGTGTAGCGTGTATTAAGTTTAATTGTTATGTATATAACTCTCTCTGATATTGTACAAAAGTTTGTTATCATGTGTTTCAGACGTTTGTCTATTAGGATAGCTAGTTCATCGATATTTTGTTCTGTTTCAAAAGAACTCTGATATTATACATGTCTTGTTTTTAACGTTGTACTTTTCCTGTTTTAAGCGTGTTTCTTGTAGGCTCAGAATATCCTATTTGATATGTTTTATTTCTTGTTCTAGTTCAAGGAGGTGATTTTCGGAGCTCATGGTTCGAATGTTATATATAGCAATGCATAGATAATTTTTCCCTTTATGATTTTGCTTTTGATTTGACATAATTAGTGTCGGTGAGGGTGAATTTGTGCCTCCCCCAGAATCCTTGAGGCAGACCTTATCTAAGGTGTGGGATTTGACATTGTTTGTTCTACCCATCTGGGGGTTCATTTCCAGACGTTTTTAAAATCACCATATTGGAGGGTTTTAGCCATAATCTTCCACGCTGGCTAAGTGGGGGTTGGAAGATATATGGGTTGAATGATGGGGGGGGGGGAGTTATTTAAAGAAATAATAAATATTGGCTCAAGAACTACAATACTTCAATAATAAATTCAAGCAGGCACCAGGAGGGTATTGAAAAAAGGTAGTGTCTTCTTTGACAGTTGTTTATTTACATATTTACATTTTGCATGTTACACTTTTTAAGGCTTAAAGGGTAAGAAACATTAAGGATACGACTTTAAACCATATAAATATACATTACAGAAACCCACAATACGATCACATTTCTTTGGTATCCAGGAAAAGGTTCAGTGCTATAAAATTCTCTGAGAGCTGTTTCTATGAAACAACAGTAATTTAAGGTATACCACGCTTTTAAAATCTTACTATTTTAATAAAATAACATAAGTATCAGTAACTAGGCTGAATCGTAGGGTAAAGACCAAATATTTAAATTATAAAGCTATTGTTAGCGTTAACTTAGGTTGCACGTTTAAAACGAAATCTAAATATAATAATACTACTGAACAAATTATTGCTCATCTGCGTCCTATTTTTAATTTGTAAAAAAAGTCGTATAGAAGTCCTAAACTCCCCCTAATACGATTTATAATATCTCGAGCGAAGCAAATTTTACTTTTTAGTAATTCTAGCTATTATTCCCACTAGTCTAAGATAAGAAAATAACAGACTGGTTGGTAGTCTCTAAAATACTCTCGATACTTACCCGTGTCAGGTGTGGTATCTGGATCTTTGCTGGTACCCGGACTAGCAGTTCTGGGGACCAAGGCTTTTTTTATATCTTCAGGCTAAAATGAAAATGTTACACGAAAGACAAGTTTATTGCCAATTGGAGAAAAAAGAAGGTTTGCATTTTTGATATTTTGTTATAAGTTGTCTTGGAAAACTTAATATACTTGCATTTCTTGATTTTTGTAGTAGAAGTACAAAATTGTGAACTTAGATTAGAGATAGAGAGCTCAAAATTAACTGTTGGGTTTAATTTACATCTCGAAACTTATTTTTCAAGGAAACACAAAAGGAACTCCAAGATTATTATTATTTTCTATAATATTTAAGATTGGTGCATTTTTGATGCTTCTATACCAAATTTCTGGAAAAACAAGATAATTACAACACAAAATACGAGATAATCAGTGAATAAAAAACATTTCGTTGAGTAGTAATCTAAAAATCCTCCATTTTCGATTCATTTGTTGTAACATCTCTAGGAAAAAATGGAAATACGAATTAATCATTGAATTTATATGTTTCTCTGTAATTTAAACTCATCTTCCTAGCATTTCTTGGATTTTATATGACAAGTACAAGATTCTAAACTTAGATTGGTGATTGAAAGCCGAAAATGTGCTATATGTGATTCTTAATATACGGAAACTTATTTCTCATTGAAATACGGAAAGATTTCTAAGATTACTTGTCTAATTTTGTGAAATAATTAAGAATCCAACATTATCGATAATTATTTATTTACTTTTCTGGGAAAACAAGGGAATTACAGCACAAGATTGGAAATATTCTTTGAATTCAGAAATTTTATTCTAATCTGGACTAAGTTTATTTGCATTACTTGAATTTTGTAAGCGAAATACGAGATTCTGGATTTAGATTAGAGACAGAAAGACGAAATTAGGCTAAACACCCTGCATTCAACATCAGAACTTCTGCCCTAATTGCCACCCCAGACGCGGAGACCCCGACCTGTAATTAATTTCATATACTAGCTTTTTTATATCACCTTGTATAACAACAACTTGTTACACACCTAACACACGCTTACAGTGCCGCAATAAATATAACTGACAATTAAGACCCTAATTGGATACACACATTGAATAATAATTATCATTATTTGCAAAGTAATATATCGCCTGAGGGTATTTTGGAAGTCAAATTCTTACACTACTTTCAGAGAAAGTCAAAAATGTGCCGAGATTTACAAAATTTACCAAAAAAAAAATACATTCCTTGAAATATATTAATACAAACGGTCCATTTTTGACTGTCTGTCTATAATCTAGTTCAGAAACTTGTAATTCTAATATTAAAACCAAGAAGGGCCACATAATTTAAAAGAAATAAGAACCAACCAACCAACCAAAGGAAGAACAGGAGAATTTCTGCTTTTGATGAACAAAATTTGTGTTTATTATAAAGTATATTTTCCATATATCATTCCTTCTCATATGAGCCAAATTAAAAATAATTCAAGTGAATGTAGAATTTCGGGTTAGTGTTGATTATAGCTTATTGTTAGTTAAAAATTTTAAATATTAGTTTTCTACTCTCTCCTTAAGAAGTCCTGTAAACGTTAAAATTGAAGATTTGAGCTTTATATATTTAAAACTGATATTAATAACAGATTTAAGCAATTACCTTTTTTCCTTCTCTCACTGCTTGTTTTTGGCGTTTTCTTAATTCCCTTTCTTCAAGCACACTTAAAATATTCGAACTGAAAAGTAGACTCATATACTAAAACATAGAAAAACAAATTGACTTGATTTAAGATTTTACTCGAACATATAAATAATTACACTACGAGATGGTCAAAATGCTTATGAAAAGAAAACCTGAGTGGCATTAACCCTACAGATGAAAATCCTGCCTATATATGTATATATATATATATATATATATATATATATATATATATATATATATATATATATATATATATATATATATATATATATATATATATAAATATGTAGATAAGTTTTTGTCCATGTAATTTAAAATAAAATAGAATAAAATATTGGCGAAGCGGACGTGAAAATTTGTCAATCTACATGATTCTCGTATTAAAAAGTGCGGAGCACTCCAAAGTATGGAATAACTCCGGGTCCGACAGATGGCGACAGTGCTGTTTCGTCCTAATATGGGACTCGTCAGGCCACCGCAGTCGGTACAAACCATCATCTCGCCTTTGTATCGTATAAGCCATACTTATAATCAAAATACGGCAAATAAGACGACAAAGGCGACATCTCGATGGTCCACTTGATAATACAAGAACCATACAGATTAACAAAGTTTGTAAGAGAACCGTCATATGGTGGCGCGACGGTGAATTAAAACAGAAATATGTAAAATCAAGTACACGAAACGCGCTGCCCAAAAGATAGGGGTCGCATTTTTCGGTACTGGCAAGCAAGCATACCGCTATTTAAGCAGCCAAAGCCACGTGCCGCACCAAACGATCCCACCATGAGAGCATCGTTTAGCGTGTTTCAAAGCCAAACAAGTAAATAAATATGTAGATAAGTTTTTGTCCGTGTAATTTAAAATAAAATAGAATAAAATATTAGCGAAGCGGAAGTGAAAATTTGTCAATCTACATGATTCTCGTATTTCTGTTTTAATTCACCGTCGCGCCGTATTTTGATTATAAGTATGGCTTATACGATGCAAAGGCGAGATGATGGTTTGTACCGACTGCGGTGGCCTGACGAGTCCCATATTAGGACGAAACAGCGCTGTCGCCATCTGTCGGACCCGGAGTTATTCCATACTTTGGAGTGCTCCGCACTTTTTAATACGAGAATCATGTAGATTGACAAATTTTCACGTCTGCTTCGCCAATATTTTATTCTATTTTATTTTAAATTACACGGACAAAAACTTATCTACATATTTATTTACTTGTTTGGCTTTAAAACACGCTAAACGATGCTCTCATGGTGGGATCGTTTGGTGCGGCACGTGGCTTTGGCTGCTTAAATAGCGGTATGCTTGCTTGCCAGTACCGAAAAATGCGACCCCTATCTTCTGGGCAGCGCGTTTCGTGTACTCGATTTTACATATTTCTGTTTTAATTCACCGTCGCGCCACCATATGACGGTTCTCTTACAAACTTTGTTAATCTGTATGGTTCTTGTATTATCAAGTGGACCATCGAGATGTCGCCTTTGTCGTCTTATTTGCCGTATTTTGATTATAAGTATGGCTTATACGATGCAAAGGCGAGATGATGGTTTGTACCGACTGCGGTGGCCTGACGAGTCCCATATTAGGACGAAACAGCGCTGTCGCCATCTGTCGGACCCGGAGTTATTCCATACTTTGGAGTGCTCCGCACTTTTTAATACGAGAATCATGTAGATTGACAAATTTTCACGTCCGCTTCGCCAATATTTTATTCTATTTTATTTTAAATTACACGGACAAAAACTTATCTACATATTTATTTACTTGTTTGGCTTTGAAACACGCTAAACGATGCTCTCATGGTGGGATCGTTTGGTGCGGCACGTGGCTTTGGCTGCTTAAATAGCGGTATGCTTGCTTGCCAATACCGAAAAATGCGACCCCTATCTTTTGGGCAGCGCGTTTCGTGTACTCGATTTTACATATTTCTGTTTTAATTCACCGTCGCGCCACCATATGACGGTTCTCTTACAAACTTTGTTAATCTGTATGGTTCTTGTATTATCAAGTGGACCATCGAGATGTCGCCTTTGTCGTCTTATTTGCCGTATTTTGATTATAAGTATGGCTTATACGATGCAAAGGCGAGATGATGGTTTGTACCGACTGCGGTGGCCTGACGAGTCCCATATTAGGACGAAACAGCGCTGTCGCCATCTGTCGGACCCGGAGTTATTCCATACTTTGGAGTGCTCCGCATTTTCTAATACGAGAATCATGTAGATTGACAAATTTTCACGTCCGCTTCGCCAATATTTTATTCTATTTTATTTTAAATTACACGGACAAAAACTTATCTACATATTTATTTACTTGTTTGGCTTTGAAACACGCTAAACGATGTTCTCATGGTGGGATCGTTTGGTGCGGCACGTGGCTTTGGCTGCTTAAATAGCGGTATGCTTGCTTGCCAGTACCGAAAAATGCGATCCCTATCTTTTGGGCAGCGCGTTTCGTGTACTCGATTTTACATATTTCTGTTTTAATTCACCGTCGCGCCACCATATGACGGTTCTCTTACAAACTTTGTTAATCTGTATGGTTCTTGTATTATCAAGTGGACCATCGAGATGTCGCCTTTGTCGTCTTATTTGCCGTATTTTGATTATAAGTATGGCTTATACGATGCAAAGGCGAGATGATGGTTTGTACCGACTGCGGTGGCCTGACGAGTCCCATATTAGGACGAAACAGCGCTGTCGCCATCTGTCGGACCCGGAGTTATTCCATACGTTGGAGTGCTCCGCACTTTTTAATACGAGAATCATGTAGATTGACAAATTTTCACGTCCGCTTCGCCAATATTTTATTCTATTTTATTATATATATATATATATATATATATATATATATATATATATATATATATATATATATATATATATATACAAGCACCCGCACAAGTATCCGTACCTGCACAAACACCAGCTCATGCACAAGCATCAGCACTAGAATCAACGTCAGCATCAGCATCAGCACTAGCGCAACCATAAACACCAACATCGGCATCAGCACAAGCACCAGCACAAGCACCAGCACAAGCACCAACACCAGCACAAGCACCAGCACAAGCCCCACAAAAAACTGAAGCAGTCATTCTTGTCGCTGGGGGGAAAACAAAGACGATAAGGATATCGGTGGAAGGTATAATGGTGCAGAGCCAGGAACATATCAAGTACCTCGGAATATACCTGAATAGAAATATGACCATGGGTACACATATACGTAAAACAGCAGAGAAGGCAAATAAGGCAATGAATGGCATCAGTAGACTTATACCTAGGGTAGGTTGACCACGAGAGGCAAACAGGAGAATCCTTTGTTCGGTTATGGAATGCATTATGCTGTACGGAGCGTCTGTATGGGAGAGGGCAATGGATAAAAAGATACATAAAAACGTGCTACTCAGAGAAAAATGGCCATCAGAATAACAGGGGCATATAGAACGGCATCAACGAAGGCAATACTTGTAATCGCAAAGATCCCGCCAATTCACTTCCAGCCAAAAAGGGAGCCCAAATAGAGAAGGGAGGAACGACAGTGAGAAATGCGGCACACGAAACAATGATAACATCATGGCAGGAAGAATGGAACAATGAAGACGGAACGGCTGAGTGGACGAAGAGACATATACCAACAATTAAAATATGGACAAAAAGGAAACATGGTGAAGTTGATTTCTTTTTAACCCAAATACTCACAGGACACGGATACTTCCAAGCATATCTTAAACGATTTAAAATTATTGAAAATCACGAGTGTCTTTATTGCGATGGAGAGGATACCGCAGAGCACACATTCTTCGAGTGCATAAGATGGGATGAATTAAGACGAAGCTTGGAGCGGAAAATGGGTAAATTAAATCCCAATAATCTCCTACATAAGATGCTAGAGTACGAAGACAACCGGAAAAAGGTATGCAGGGTGGCTAAACTGATTTTAATCAAGCACCAGTACAAGCATCAGCATATAATCGAAGATTTTCGTGTATCCCGTGTATGTGCTGATTCCTTCTCAGGACTGTAAAGCCGCTGACGTTTCGGTGAAATCTCTTCACTATTTCAAAGCTCATTGTACGAACTGAGGCTTGCGACTCGGTTGCTGTCGATCCCGTATGTACGTGAGGTTAGTTCATTGGCTGGATGGTTCTAACCAATCAGATTGCGTGCCCTGCTGCGTATCATAGGCCCTGTTGCTGATGTCTGGAGTCATGTTGCCGAGTGTACGCACGTGATTTTATCATATTTAAGTGCCAGAGAAACGTAATCAATCATCAAGTTTGTTACTAAACTGTTCCCTATTATGGTGAAAACTCAAAACTGCGATGCGACGTCGCATTGGAGAAATCTACGAGTTCACACGACGCATCGCAAGAATTTGAGAATTGATTCGCATGGCGCGTTCGTGCGATGTTACGTCACACTTGTTGATGGCATTCATACGAGTTCATAATGGGAATAAATGGATGAACCCAAAATCTTCTTTCTTTCTTTTTCCTATATCTTCTTCTTAATAACCTAGTTCACAAAATACGTCCAGTATGGTTGACGATCACTCGAACCGTGGAGGGGAGACGCGTTGCCGCACGAAATCGTATCGCAGCAATTCTCGTCGCAGTTTTCTGCGTTGTGAATTCACATCGCGTCGATTCGCAGTTTTGTGTTTCGACCCTTACCTCGGTTTTTTCCTTATAGTCTTATTTAGTATATATATATATATATATATATATATATATATATATATATATATATATATATATATATATATGTATATAGAGATTTTTGAAACATATTTTAATGTACCTCCGTTAAATTCATCGGGCCATATGGATCATATTCGGTATCTACATATTCCTGTTTTGGTGGTAAAAGAGGTATGTCTATATTACGGTCGACATCGTCAAAAAAATAGTAATCACCAGATCGAAGCACTAAAATAATTTTAAGAAGCTGTTAGTGGAAATTATCTTAGCAGTATCACTGAATAATCCCAAATTCAATTTTATTCCGGAGATATTAGAAACAGTAAAATATATTTAAATTAAATTTAATATTTTAGTCTCCAGAAATGTACGCAAGAAAAAAACAAAAAATAAGTTGTATAATATAACTTCTTGTTGACCTTTCTCATTATTAGGCTTCTCCTGAGTTTACATTTAGTTTCACGGTAAAATGAAAATCTATCAATGCTAATCCTTTCACCGTAACTACATTTGCTAAAAACTCAAAATTAAGGCAAACCTACTCACTATGTTTATGTTTCTTTTTGCGTTTAAAGTAAACGTCACCTTGAATCTTTTGCCTGTTTGCTTGGAAACGTTCGAGTTTTCGTTTGATATTTGTCTTTAGAAAAGTGTCTTCATTATCTACTGCCTCTCTTGATTTCTGTCTTTGTTCTTCTATAAGTTTGGCTCCTAAAATTCATAGATTTTACGTCACTTATTGACTTAATTTATATATATATATATATATATATATATATATATATATATATATATATATATATATATATATGTAGTTGGTTATTTTCTTGAGAATATGGTTCATTTTTACATTTAAACTACATATATATAGTAGTCATACTTATTGTATATATATTTTATATTCCAGGACGTTTCGGTTCTTTCGAATTTTTTCAACTGAGAATTTCGGCGGATTCTACAAAAACGTACATTTTTAATATTATTATATATGGAATAACACGTTAAAAACTTACCATTAAAAACAGGGATTTTGGTTTTAAATAAAAAATATTTACAATACAAACCAATTATAATCACACACTCTGTTATATATTAACTTTTCAAAAGTATCTTTAAAAGTCCAGCTAGAAGAATGGACACTACATTTTTAACCCTATAAGTGCCTTGACTTGACTAAATGTGGAACCCAGATGGTGTATGTTTTAGGTACTTTAAGTGGCGTAAAAAGTTTGGGTCTTTTAATTGAAGTGATATCTTTCTGAAGAAATATCGTGATTCAATTTAGAATAATTGAAAGCGGAGAATTATTCTTATTTATTGTTTTATTTATTTTAGAAATTTCTTATATTGGTTTATTTTAATATGTTGAAATAAATTTGATTTAGATTATTAATGTCTGTTTTATCGTTTACGGCATTCGGATTATTTTATTACGATCATTTCGTAAAATTCTCGTTTTCCTTTGTTGGTTTCAGTTTTCAAGATTTTTGTATTTTCATAATCAAAAATTTGTTTGTGTTTCATTTCGTGTTTTTTGAGGGCTGTAATATTTTTTTTTGTCATATTTAAGTCCATTTAGACGATTTTGCAGATACTGACTAGTCTGGCCGATGTAATTCGATGGACAATTCTTGCAGGGTATTTGGTAGACAATATTTGATTTTTTGTTTTTTGGAATATCACTTTTTAATTTGCTGAAATTGCTTTTAAGTAAATTATGGCCCTTATGACTAGTGGTTATATTGTGTTTTTTAAAAAAAGTTTGAAAGTTTTGGGAAAGTTTTGGTATGTATGGCAAGGAAAGATATTGTTTTTTGGTTTCATTGTCTACTAAATTTTCAGTTTTAGTATGTCCATATTTGTATTTTTCCAGCCTTTCTTTAAAAATTTTATTAATAAGTTTATTTGGGTAAGAGTTTCACATAAGGACCTTTTTTTGCTTTTTTGATGCAGTTGTTTCTAAATTCGGGACTACTGAGGATGATGGCTCTATCGGCTATTCCAATTATTACTGATTTTTTTTGGGCCATGTGGTGTTGGGAATTGTAGTTGAGGTAGGGGCCAGACCATGTAGATTTTGTGTACCACTCAGTTAGTATTGTATTATTTTTGTGATGCAACGTCATATCTAGGAAGTTTATGTGATTATTATTTTCAAATTCTATGGTAAATTGTAATTTTTCATGATCAATTTGCTTGAAGAATAAATTTTTGTATTTGAAGTATGAAGAAGTTAGGCAGATTTCTACAGCTTCAAAAAATGGATATATATAAATCTCTGTTTTTAATAGTAAGTTTTTAACGTGTTATTACATATATAATAATATTAAAAATGTACGTTTTTGTAGAATCCGCCGAAACCCTCAGTTGAAAAAGATTCGAAAGAATAGAAACGTCCTGAAATATAATATATGTATATATATATACATATATATATATATATATATATATATATATATATATATATATATATATATATATATATAATAAGTACGACTACTTTATATATGTAGTGTCAATATAAAAATGAACCATATTCCCAAGAAAATAACCAACTAAAAACATATTTAATGGTTCAAGAAAAATTAATTCCTATATATATATATATATATATATATATATATATATATATATATATATCCGTAGCTTCAGGAAAATTATTCATAGGAACGACATATACGAGCTACGAATCACTTGAGTATCAGGAATTTGGGCACATACCTCTATTAGCCAAGATGGTTTGAGCTTTCGCATCATTCACAATATGATGAAAATGGTAGGATTTAAATATTCTTTGCTGAATAATAAGGAAAAAGAAACAAAGACAGTCCCATTCTAATCCTAAAGCATTATATTGCACATCACATGTAAGATTTCGTCTCATGTTGGGTATATTATCGGTCAATCCAAAGTAATCAACGCAACCTACTGTGAACATTCTAAAATATAGAAAGTATATTTTTAAAATTAGAAACCGACAATAATCCTAAAAATAGGGATAAGTGAAGCTTTTGTTTTTATACTAATATTAGCAACGTCTTTTATTAAGGGTAATATAATAGTTTAAATTCAATTTCTTACGAATATATCTTGCAGTCGATATTTTGCCACTCGTAAATCAGTATGCAGCCGAAAACTTGACTAATGGTACGAAACACCATGATTAACACGTTGTAAAATATCAATAAATTCCACCTGAAATAATCAGGTATTTTTATCATTGCATCTCAACTGAAACCTGGTGAAGTATATTATTGTTCAAAATCTAATACAATTACAATTCTCGTCAAATATCTTAACTATAGTAGAAGCTCCTTTTTAGGGATATTTTCTCATCATAAGTTTTCTAATGCTCGATTATTATAATGAGACATTATTTTATAGCTATAAAACTTTTACAATACTCACCTAAATAATATTGTTTTTGGGGGTCTTAAATACATATCGACACCTTCCCACATAAAAATAAAGGCAGCTAAAATATATATGAAAGAGTACATGGTAGGTTTCATGGTTCCTGCTAGAAACGTAGCCAGAAGTGAGAGGTAAAACCAGCTATTAAAAATTATTTTTTTGTAGACGTCTAAGTCGTTTCTGGAAATTAAAACGGAAATACAACAGGTCAGTGTGGCGTTTGAGTTTTTTCATTTCTGAAACGTGCAACTTTGACTTCACAGTATTTTTGTTACCAATCTGAAATTGGCGTCATCATAATCATCTACATAAACTTTATATTGTAATTTCTGTATAAAAGAATAAAATCTGCTGATAAAAGTGGTTTAAATCACACATATTACTGTAATTTTATTCTTACCAACACTACCCACATGCCAAGCGGGATTTTTCTTCACCGTAAGTCAATCATACTATTAATAATTACCTGGTGTATGTAACAAAATCAGGTACTGGATTGTCGACTTGTTCCGCATCTATCAAGTGAGCTACAGAGTCATTGCTGCCTGCTCCAAATTCTTGTCCTCTAAACTTTCTTGCTACTCTAAAAACTCTCCAGTTCCGGGACAAACACATAAGAACGACGAAATCGTAGACCATTCGGTGTTTTGCTGGTGGATGTGCCATATTTAACAAATAGCAGAACTGCTGAAATCTAACTCTTATGTCGTTTTCATTCCAAAAGCGGGTATTAGATTCTAAAATTATATATATATATATATATATATATATATATATATATATATATATATATATACATTTTCATTCCAAAGCGAGTATTATTATATGTTAGAGATTGACAGATGTACACTTTTCCTTTTTTTCCTTTGTAAACACTCTTTTGTTATACTATTATTGATATCACATTGTTATGTTTCACCCTAGCTCTGTAATTATTATTGTAAAATGGACAGTGTTGTCCGTCAATAAATAAATAAATAAAATATATACAGGTGTGGAAAATCCAGAACAGAACCTCTGAAAAAAAAGAAAGCGATGGACAACCCGTTCAGCCATGTTGAAGAAGTGAAATAAAGCATACTGTTGTATCGTAGCTTGCTTCCTAGTTTTCAGCAAAAATGGTGTCGCGCAAGGACTTTTCGCAGGTTTCGGGTCGTCAAAACACAGTGGGTCGAAACCTCAGATTTGATATTAAAAATAAAAATCATAAAAATAAATTTGAAAAACGTCTAATGTGGTTCAATGCTTTAAAAATAAAATAAAAAGAATAATTGTATTTCCATGAATAAAATATTGCGCTTGACTTCAAGGTACATTTTAAATATAATACTATAATAATAAATACATGGATATCGATAATCGTTAAAAAGGCGAAAGTACTTTTTCCTCTATGCTTCAGACTTCTTAATAAATAGCAATGCAAATGATTTGTAAGTAATATAATATTTATTGATTCACATAAATGAATAAATAATACGACTGTAATAAAAATAATAAAAAGAACTTTTTAATCACTGCCTTCTTTGTTAACAGTTCTTTTCTCATTATCCAATACGTATGAATTGTTATCCGAATCCTTACTATGTCAAAAACAGTGTAAGGATCCATCGACGCCAAAAGTTTTGGAACACATCCTCCATATTTTTTCTCGAGAAGATTTTCGGGCAAAGTCTAGGCGATAGTTTCTTATCAACTTGTCCGTTGATTTTTGCATCTTTCGATAGTTTACCTATCGGTAATATTGCAAATGCTATCATGTCTGATCAATGGAGTAAGACATTTGTGGATTCCTGTTGGAATATTGTATCAAGATATCCTTTGAAGAATAATCTTGCTATTTGAAGTTTGTATTTCCAAATCTTCTCTATTGCAGTTTAATGTCGGCTTCCAATGGTTTGCAAAATGACGGGAAACCGGAGGATCGGTTTTCGCTTTACTCTTGTTATAATGGCTGACTCATCACTGTTCTCGAAGAAACGTCGAACTATGTTGCCATCGTTAGTGCTTCCTAATCTTTTCTTTGGCATGTCAACAAGAAGTCCTAATCTCTCTCCTTAAAGGCCTGTTAGATGGTAGCCTTTGTCTGTGCTTTCACCTCTTTGTCTTTCTGCTTACGAGCTTGCCACTGCTGTATGTCAGGTTGATACGACAAATACAAGCAGCATTCGAAGAATCTAATACATGCGTGTAGAGCTAACAGTTGTAGCATTCACCTAGCTGTCTATCATCGTCATAGATAAGTTGTACTGTACTGAAGCTCGGGTAGCAAAGCGAACTCTTTTATATGGTGCAAGTTGTCTGGTTCGAGTTCATAATTTTCTATTTTCGTTAAAGACTTTTGTTCGGTTTTCTTAATAAATTCAAATTTCAAAGGCCCGCAATTCATAGTAGACGAGGGTTTGAAATTATACAACACAATCTGTTCTTGTTGAGTTTGCGTGTTAATACCTGCTAATTGAAGTGGAATAAGAGAGGTTAGGAATAAGTTTGTATCAGAAATATTCGGATCAGTGAATTTCATTTTGTACTGGCTCTGACCTGACAGTCCATCGAAGCCCCATTTGCAAGTGAAACTCATATCTACAAATCTAATTTATCGATTTGTTCAAGGGAGTCTAATTGGACCAATATAATTCGACCCACTGTATGATCCAGTAAGCCTTGGAATTTAACCTCGGCTTTTGATTTAGTAAAAGTTAGATACTCGTCATGTGGATAACATGCTTATTTTGTATTTTACACACCAGAGTAAGGCGAAAATATATTACTGCCTTTCTGTTTAGCCCAATTTTGTAATCGTTGAATTATAACTGGACGCGACGCAACTATAACACTGTTGCCTTTGACTTGAGACGAAACTTTAGAAAGAATAGACTGGCCGTTCATATTACCGAGGTTTAATAGAAACGTTACTATAGCCAACTTTTTAACTACAAATTATTTTGGCCGTTTCCTCAAATTCTAACCCACTAAGTCCCTCTAACTTAGTTCGGGACAGTAGATCGTAGGGAACGCCTACCGCAATATTACCCCCGCTATCTTCCGTGCAACACGAATACGAGCAGTACCTTGAAACGAATGAGAGGGTGTATTTACTTTTCGTCTAAATTGGTAACGTAATCAACGGAATTTGGAATATTTAATGACTATTTGATACATTGATTGTTTTAAATACATCAAATAGTCGAAATATACAAAAAAAATAGTTTTTGTTGGGCATTCAGCGTAAGGAAAATTGATATTTCTGTTACAAAATAAACATTTATTCTAATAAAAATACTAGTGAAACGCAACGGTAAGTTCTAAGTAAATAAGCTAATGGACCTCTTTAAAATTAAAAATCACTCTCAAAAATAAACTTTTATTCTGGTAAAAAATAAAAGTAACACGTGTTTCCTGGCCTTTCGGAAAAATTTCTTGAGTTATTCGGAATTTGTAACAGCGATATTTGTTCCGCTTTAAAATATTCCGAACTGTTCCAGCGTTCATATCAAGTTCTTAGGCAATTACGGTACTATTGCAAGGAAGATTAATTTCTGGCAAACTACAAATGTCAGTCTCTCGATTTGCTCGTTCTTCAGTAATTTGAGGAACCGGTTGTTCCTCATTATTATCAGTGCATTTTTTACAAATTTTTAGACAACCGATTGTCCCAAATTTTTTAATAATTTCCGAAATTCTAAATTTTCAAGGAACAGAATGATTTTCGCACGTAAATACAAATCTGCTGATTGTTTACCAGAATAGTGTACCACTTAATAATCTGCTCTTTTTGTTCCGTGGAATAAACTTCCATTGTAACAAAAAAATTTGGCGCGAAACACGGTACTTACGTTTCGACGGCCTGATTGAAAGCAAATAACTTGGAATGCTCTTATGGTGCTAGGGCGTGGCGTATGCTGCCGCCCGCTCTCACCGCGCCAGCATTGTATTACCCCTCACCCGAGGGCCAAACTGGTAATTTACACGTATGTCGATGCTTACGATGCTTATCTTCTGTCTCATTCTGATTTGATGAATAATATAGTATTTTCTTTATCATACTTAAGAAACGTCGAGTTTCTGGTTGGGATTTTCCAGACCTGTTATATATACAGTTTTTTGAGTTTTCCAAGAGATTTAAATTACTTTTTTAAAGTGCATTTTTAACCAATATATGGCCCCTCTTACGAAAAAAAATTACTTTTTTTCAACGTTTTGTATATTCTTAACTGAACTAGATACAAAAAACTTCAAGGAGAAAAATGCCTGTTTTTACAAGCAGAATGACCTACATTAGTTCCGGTTTTACGCGAATTTCATTTTTTTAATTTCGTTTTATTTTTCAATTTTTTTGAAAATAAAAACAACAATATGCTGTTTACGACTCTTCACTCAGTATGATACTAACGCGTAATTTTCAAACAATTTTTCAAATGTTTTTACAGTGGTTTCTTTACGTGATTTCCGATTTTTAAATATTTTTCATAGAATTAACTGTTTACAACTAAACTACACATAAAAAAGGAATCAATTGAGTATTTTTTTTTTCATGTAAGAACATTTGAAAAATTGTCCGAAAATTTCGCGTTGGTATCATATTGAGTGAGCAGTCGTAGACAGCATATTATCCTTTTTATTTTCAAAAAAATTGAAAAATCAAAAAAATTAAAAAAAAAATAAAATTCGCGAAAAATATTTCGGAACTAATGAAGATCATTCTGCGTGTAAAAATAGGCATTTTTTCTCTTCGAAATTTTTCTCTATCTAGTTCAGTTAAGAAAATAAAAAATATTAAAAAACAAGTCATTTTTTCGTGGTCAAAAATGCACTTAGATCAAACTGTAACCTCTTAGAAGTCTCTAAAAAAGTATCAGATCAGAATTTTCTCGCAAATTTTTATTTAAAAATGGCACTGAATTTATTAAATAATAATTATTTTTATTTTTAAATTTTTGTATTTAAACCTTAAAAAAATTAAAAATCGACTTGCACTTTATGTCATCTGCAAGTACTCGCAAAGAGCTTTTAAATGCTTTTTTTCAGAATTCTCATATATATATATATATATATATATATATATATATATATATATATATATATATATATATACATGACACAGAAATTGCGACTCAAAACTTCACTAAAATAGTACTTCGTATTATAAAGGAATCCGAAGATAGGAGGATTGTTAGATATAAGGAAGCTAAAAAAATAAAACCGTGGATAACATCTGCTATTATACACTTAATAAAACAACGAGATAAAATGAAAAAATGTCTTAGAAAAAAATTCGACTTAAATGAAAAAAAAAGTATAAAGAATACAGAAATCCTTTAAATAATATCATACATAAATGCAAATATGATTACTATAGACAAAAAATAGTAAATAGTGAACATGACTTTAAAAAAATGTTTGATATTGTTAATGAAGCCTCAAATTATAATAATAAAAAAAGCAAGGAAAAGCTGCAATGTGAAGGTACTAATAGAAAATTTTCAGATGTGAAAGAAATGGCAAATTTTTGCAACAATTGTTTTGTGAATGTGGAAGTTAATATGTTAAATAAGATAAAGGATCCTGATAAAAAATTTCAGATACGACATGCCTCTATTTCCTTTATGTTCCTGAAGCCTGTCAATGAAATCGAAGTATTAAAACGAATACACTCTTTAAAGAATAATTGCGCTCCCGGTGTAGATGGAATAAATTCTCAGTTCGTTAAACAATTCCACCTATTCTTGCTGAAACCCTTGACTTATCTAATAAATTTAATTTTTAAATCGGGTGAATTACCCAGCCATTTCAAACTGACACTTGTTACATCCATACATAAAGCAGGAGACAAAGCGACTATTAGCAATTATCGTCCAATTAGTGTAATAAATAATTTTGCGAAAATATTTGAGAAATGTTTAAGGGATAGATTGATAAATTTTTTGGAAATTAATAACATCCTCTCTAAAAATTAGTTTGGATTTACCAGTGGATTGAGTACATCAGATGCGATATATGAATTTACAGCCAGTAACCGTGAATCTGGATAATGATAAAAAATATCTTGCCGTCTTTCTGGATCTTGCTAAAGCGTTTGACACTGTACCCCAAGACTCACTTTTGGAGGTTTTAAACGTCTATGGTGTTAGGGGTTCTGTTTTGAGTGTTTTTGAAAGTTACTTAAGTAATAGAAAACAAATTTTAAAAATTGATAATATCTATAATGAAACTTTAGACATCAGAATCGGGTTCCTCAAGGGACAGTATTGAGACCGATTTTGTTTATAGTTTATATAAACTCACTAACAAGCATGTGCTTGGAGCATGGTTCCCCCCCCCCCCCCCCCAAGAGCTTCGAGTTTAGGAAAATGGACCCGATTTTTCCTCTTATGCTACAGTTTATTTAAGAACTAGAAAGAGTAATAAATCGTTTTTTACCCTTTTTCTCTTCGCAAACTACCTATGTTCTTTAGTCCGGTGTCTTTAGCGAAAAAAATAAATATATTTTTCATAGAAATGTGTTTGAAATTTTATAATCAAAAATACCGGTCTATAACAATGGACTAAAACATAACCTTATTCTCTCAAAAAATTCGAAGTTATAATTTAAATACCTACAAAATATCCATTGTCAAAAATACAAAAAGTTAAACATATATAAAAAAATAAATTCGTCCATATATTATTAAAATATTTTTGGGGCCATCGGTCATTTTATTATTAATTAAAAACATTTTTAGGGTATTTAACGTTTCAGTTTATTTATTTCTTAAACTATCTGAAGAATTACAATTAAACGCTAAAAAGGGATTCACATGTAATTACTTTTTATTTGTTGTAATTAAAATTAGATTTACTTATTTTTATTTCTATTGTACTGATATCTTAATTTAATTTACTTTATTATGTGGAAATATGATAGCCCCAAAAAAATAAGATAAACATGATAATTCTACACGCTTAAGAAAAAGACACAAATACAATAATAAAATAATAAAAAACTTAAGGCTAATTAGAATTAAATATATATAAAATTAAAGTGTGGGACACACTAAAATAAAAATATGTAAAAAAAATAAAAAACATATAAACAACATTAAACAATAAAATACAACAAAAACAAAAATTTAATTAATAAATTGTGTTTACACTAGTAAACATTACGTATTTAATTCCTAATCAAAGTCAGTGAAACTGACTGATAATTGGTTCCTCTATCTCACCGATCATGAGATCGAGTTCTCACATTTTGTTTTATTCATTTATTATATGGATTTTTTTTCCAATTTTCCGCAGTAACTTTATTCAAAAAAATCTTTCAAAAGTTTAGTTAAATTACTAGTTGTGTTAATTGTGTAATTTCTAGCAACTCTACCTTTTACTTGAGAGAGATATTTACTTCTCCAACGGACAGTTTCCGGACGATCTATAAGAACAGATTTTCTATCTGGTTTTTCTCAACAAAAATTAAGTTCTCTGAGCAATTTCCAGAGATCAGTTCTTTTAATTTCAGGTAACTCGCGATCTTCATTGATTTTGGGATCTGCTTCTTATAATAAAATATATATACAACCCTTTTAATTGCAGTTTTCATCTCTTCTTCCAATGAGGTTTTTCGTCTGCCTGTGATCGAATGTGGTGTGAGAGTACTAACAATTCCAATCATTTTTTCTGCTTCAGTATTCTGTACATAGTAGATTTTCCAACTCCTGTCATGTTGGAACACATCTCAACAGAGCTTTTAACATTATTATCTAGATATTGATATCTTAAGGCATCATAAACATTCATCGTAATAAGTTTTTCATTGAGGAAAAAAAACAAAATAAATCACTAAGAACAAACTGTAAGGTGTACTTTGCTCACTGACAGAAATTAAATTAAACTATCAGAAATTTTATGTTGCAGTGAATTTATAAAATATATTTAAATATAATGAAATATAATTAGATTTACGGCAGTTTTCAGTTACCTGCGGCACTGGAGCAGGTACGTTGGAGGTTTCGGTAACATTTTTATTACTCTCTCTAATTCTTGAATAGAGTATAGGAATGTGTATGCTTGCGATCGCCCCCCCCCTCCCAAGAGCTTTGAGTTCAGGAAAATAGAACCCATTCTGCCTTTTACATTAGGAATGAACATGCTGTCACATGGAAATCCATCATCAAACGATCAGAAAACACCACATCAACATCGGTAAAACAAGTACAACCGGCAACGTCGGCAAGCACATGCGGCACGAAGGAGGAGTCACCACCGAACAATCTTCGGTACAACCTACGATCACGAAAAGTATAAAAAACCTGCGCAATCTAAGGAACCTCAGTTCACTTTCCAAACTTCGATCAGTAAGCATTGAAAATGCCAAGTGCGACCTTGGCGAAACGTCTGCAAGATCCTTCAATAGGAAACAATGACGAACGGATGAACTCCCGGATAAACAATAAAGCATATATATATATATATATATATATATATATATATATATATATATATATATATATATATATATATATTGTCGTTTAAAATAAGAAAAGGAAACTAGTTTGGAGCGTTGAAATGATTGTAAATCCATCTTTGATTTGCGTTCTTTCTATTGGCTTATAATACGTCCCGTTATTTATAGTACTTCACAAAATAAGAAAATTTATCCACGGGAGCGGATACATAGACAACAGAATTAAGCAAAATTAAAAGAGGTCTGTTAGTCAAATTAAACTTATGTTTACCTAATTGATATCCGGAACCCCAATTTAAAGTCTCGAAGACCATAGAAAAAATTAATAATTTGATATCTTCACTTACTATCCCAATGCGTCGGCCAGAATCCAAGAGCTGACATATACTGAAGAGGTACCCCAATAGCAACTATAAGCATAAACGGCATCAAGAGTCTTTCCATCCATTTTCGGTTCAATGAAAACGTTAAAATCAGACTTAGTGATATTATGATTGCCACTGCGTCCATTCTTATCAACACCACTAAGGAACATATCACTGCCGTTAGCTAAAAAGCAAGAATGGTATCTATCTATATATATATATATATATATATATATATATATATATATATAAAAGATTTAAAATTATAAGCTAAATCGAAAATACGATTCGTATATATGACTCACCCGGTACACACAAAACTACTTTCAAGATTTAAAATAAATAAATCAGCTCTTTTGAAGAAGCTCACTATGTAGAGCGAAACGTCATAAAAATTGCTGTCTTTTATTTCTCTAATGGGAAAACCTATACCCAAGAAAACATTATATATATATATATATATATATATATATATATATATATATATATATGCCAAGAAGAACGTCGCTAGTGAAATAACTAATATAGACATATATATATATATATATATATATATATATATATATATATATATATACTTTATTCACCTTTAAATCAATTTACATTTACATTCAGGCACACCACATATTCAAATATATTTACACTTAGGTACATCACATATCAAAAAAATATACAGTAACATAACACTAGCACGAGGAGGTCAAAGAATTAAATACTAGTTTCAAGATTAAATAATAAAAATGAGGACATACAACGTCAGCAACACACCTTAAATTTTGAGAACTTTAAAAAATTTATTCTTAAAGTTATTGTCACTATTAGCAAACAAAGTCAAAACATTTATTCACCTTTAACATCAATTAAGGTTGATGTAAAGGACGTCATAGGGTCATGCAACATTAGCTATACGTCTTAAAAATTAAAAGCTAGTTTCCCATAATAAAACAAAGAACAAAAACGGAACACATAATTTAAGTCAACCATCGTATCACTTTAAGAATCCTCAAAATATTCCGTGAGTGAGTAGAAGCCCTTCCCAATTAAATATTTTCTTAATTTATTCTTAAAGCTATTGTAGTTATTGGCTGATTTGATAATTTGAGGAAGTTTGTTGTATATACGAATAGGGTGATAATTGACAGATCTTTCAAAGCGAGTCGTATTGTGCGAGATGTAAAGTGGAACATTTGCATTCCGGGTGTTATACTGGTGGTAAGTCGAACTCGTTTCAAAACGTTTAATGTTGCTTTTAACGTAAAGACAACACACAAAAACATATACACATACAAAAGTTAGTATTTTATGATTCTTAAAAATATCCCTACATGATTCTCTCCTTTTTAAATTAAATATAAGTCTAATAATTCTCTTCTGTATTAAAAATACTCTATCTGTATTTGATGCAGCTCCCCAGAGAATTACATGGTAAGACATCGCCGAATATACCAAAGCATAGTATACCTGCAGCAATATAGTACGTGATAAGTCACGTCGTAAAGTTAAAAGAGCAAAATATGCTCTATTGAGTTTATTAGCAACCTCCCCGATGTGCAATTCCCACGTAGTACCGCTATCTACTGTCAGACCCAAAAACTTGCTATAGGAGGCACACGAAATTCCTGGAATCGCCAAGTTATTCCTGTTAAAATATACACATTTAGTTTTATCTACATTTAATATGAGTCTGTTTTTTTCACACCACCTAGACATGTCATTAACGACCTGTTTAATGGATGCTTCAAGTTCTTCAGGAGTTGCTTCTGATAGAGCTATTAAGGTATCATCCGCATAGTTCACCACCAGACCCCGAGTTATATAAGAAGGCAAATCATTTATAAATAGAGTAAAAATTAGTGGCCCCAGCACAGAACCCTGAGCGACACCCATATCAATATTGTACTCACTGGACTTAAAGTCATTTAAAAGAACAAACAGTTTTCGATCAGAAAAAAGCTAACAATCCAATCAAGTACACTCATCCTTATACCTAAGTTGGAAAGCTTATATCTAATAAAATTGATATTGATGCTATCAAAAGCCTTTTAGAGATCAAAGAAAACAGCAGCGACATGACGCCTACCATCTATCTCCTTTTCCAGATAGCCCACAAACTCCGTGGCCGCCGTTTCCGTTGATCTATCGGACTGAAATTCATGTTGACTCCTAGTAATCAGTTTATACTTGAAAAGATAACTCCTTAGCCTATCATGCATTACACACTCGAACACTTTAGAAAATACTCTCAAGATACTTATTGGCCTATAATTATCAGCTAAGTGTCTATCACCATTCTTAAAAATAGCCAGTGTTTTGCTCAGCTTTAGACTATCCGGAAAAATGCCATCCAGAATCGACTGGTTTATTGAAGCACATAGAGGTTCATTTATGAATTTTGCAATCTTTTTGACAACTCTTACTGGCACATCATCCGATCCACAGAAGTATGTGTTGTTTAGATTATTAATAATTTTAACGATTTCTTCTGGTGTTGTCGGCTCGTAAAACATAGAATTAGTCATGGAAAACTTAACCACCGTACATTCTGTAGAGATATTATTTATAAAGTGATTATTCAATTTTTCGTTTACCATTGTAGTGAAATATTTGCCAAAATAATCCGCCAAGTCTTGGCTGCTCGTGAGAGTACCCTTATCAGTCTCAATAAAATTTATATGTGAGGTATTATTTCCTTTTAGTTTTTTGCTCACCTATTTCCATACTTCTTTTATTGTGTTTTTCGATTCGCGGATATTTTGTTCAATATAATCACGTTTGGCGTTTGAAATATGTTTTCTGTACTCCTTCAGTTTTTCCTTATAGCATTTCTTGGAACTAAGATTATTATCACCATGGTACCTCTTATAAGCCATATCAATCTCTTTACGTTCTCTCCGTAATGCCTCATTCTACCATGGAGGTGTATTTTTCTTTCTGTCGATAAATTGTGTAATTGGACAACATTCATTAAATGATTCCAAGAACTTATTCATAAAATTGTTAAAATTATCATTTACATTAAGACTATTGCTAATCTTCCATTCAATGTTTTCCATTTTAGAGTTCCATACGGTACTCATTAATCCGACGAAATACTCTGGGTAGATTTTTGTCATCAATCTCATCAATATATATATATATATATATATATATATATATATATATATATATATATATATATATATATATATATATATATATATATACAGGGTGATTCAAAAATCGATCACGAAACTTAAGGGGGTGATTCTACTTGACAAAATAAGGGTAGAGCTTCATATAATTTTTTTTCAAAATGTCATTCGTTTTCGAGTTACAAGCCGTACAAGTTCAAGTTTTTATTTTTTGTTTTTTGAATTACTCGCTTACAGGAAAACCGATTTGACTAATATTTGAAAGATAGGCTAAGTCTTCTGCGCTTCATCATTTTAGTAACAATTCACATTGATTGTTTGCCGCTAGGGGGCACTTTACCTACATTAAAATTGTTTTTTTGTCATAATTCAGCTACAGTAGTTTTTGGCATAATTTCTGAAAGACTGATGCCAGGCCTTTAAAAAAGGTGCTCTTTATTTACATCGCTAAACCCAACGGTTTAGACGTAAATCACCCTTAAAAATTAAGTGGTAAATTTACTTTTCTCATTTCATTACCACCAGCTACCAGGTAAATAGCTATCAAAGTATACTAGAGCTGTCAGTTTAACATCAAATAAATTCGCTTTTTAAACTATTTAATTTATAATCTTAAAATAACTAATAATGGCTAATCAGTAAATATTCATATTATGGATTATTGCGATATACATTTAATTGATAAAAATTAATGAAACAGTACTAAACAAACTAAAAAAGATTCTCAAAATGTCCCCCATTTTCTTCCATACATTTCCTAACACTCTTCAAAAAATGTCGCCTAACTCGATGAAAAATTTCTGGTGTTTCTTTAATAATTTGGCACTTTTCGATTATCCTGAAGCGAAGATCCTCGACGTTGATTACTGGAATTGTTTCAAATGACCCCAAAAGAAAAAATCCATAGGATTAAGGTCTGGTGACCTCGCTGCCCATGCCAATGGTCCACTTCGTCCTATCCATCGCTCAGGATACGTTGCATTCAAATACTGTCGGACACGTATACTAAAGTGGGGCGGAGCTCCGTCTTGGAGGATCCACATGTTGGCCCTTACTTCCAATGGCACATCTTCCAGATACAATGGGAGACGATTTTGGATAAAATCTAAGTATACGTCACCAGTTAATGGGCCATCAAAGAAATGAGGACCAATAAAGTAATCTCCTATTATCCCTGCCCACACATTTAGTGAAAATCTACGCTGATGTTTCGTTTCTACCACATTGTTTGGGTTCTCGTAAGCATATGTGTGGATGTTGTGTAGATTTGTTATGCCATCACGAGTGAAACCAGCTTCGTCAGTGAATAATATGACGCCAATTAATCGATTATCGTGTTCATACTTAGCTAGGATCTGATTGCACATTTCCAACCGTCTCGGCCGATCATCGTCATAAAGAGCCTGCACCTTTTTTGAATGAAACGGGTAGAGTTGTTCTTCTCTTAGTATCCTCCATGAACTAGCCTGACAGAGCCGCACTTCATTCCCAATTTTTCTAGTACTAATACCTGGATTATCTTCAATAATTCCAAGCACTCTTTCTTCTTGTTGCACGTTTCTAGCAGTTCTAGGTCTTCCCCTATTTCCATTATAACTTTTAAAGGAACCACATTCCGCAAGCCTCCTGTGCACACTGGAAAATGTTTGAGCATGAGGGATATTTCTTTCCGGATAACTCTCCATATAATATCTTCTTGCCAACTCTGCATTACCATTTGCTTTTCCATAACAAAAATGGATATCACAATATTCGATATTTGAATATTGGTGATTAGCCATTATTAGTTATTTTAAGATTATAAATTAAATAGTTTAAAAAGCGAATTTATTTGATGTTAAACTGACAGCTCTAGTATACTTTGATAGCTATTTACCTGGTAGCTGGTGGTAATGAAATGAGAAAAGTAAATTTACCACTTAATTTTTAAGGGTGATTTACGTCTAAACCGTTGGGTTTAGCGATGTAAATAAAGAGCACTTTTTTTAAAGGACTGGCATCAGTCTTTCAGAAATTATGCCAAAAACTACTGTAGCTGTCAACACTAAAAAATTATGACAAAAAAAACAATTTTCAATGTAGGTAAAGTGCCCTCTAGCGGCAAACAATCAATGTGAATTGTTACTAAAATGATGAAGCGCAGAAGACTTAGCCTATCTTTCAAATATTAGTTAAATCGGTTTTCCTGTAAGCGAGTAATTCAAAAAACAAAAAATAAAAACTTGAACTTGGACGGCTTGTAACTCGAAAACGAATGACATTTTGAAAAAAAATTATATGAAGCTCTACCCTTATTTTGTCAAGTAGAATCACCCCCTTAAGTTTCGTGATCGATTTTTGAATCACCCTGTATATAAATATATATATATATATATATATATATATATATATATATATATATATATATATATATATATATACATACATATATATATATATATATATATATATATATATATACATACATATATATATATATATATATATATATATATATATATATATATATATATATATATATATATATATATATATGACCAAGTTGGTTTGGTGTACCATTCAGTTAAAATTTTGTTTTTTCTGCATATATATCATTATAACAGTACCATAACAAAAACCAAAGATATGAATTACAAAAATTACAGATAAAGGAATTGATTGAAATTAAAAAAGATGAAAACACTGTTAACGACAGAACAGATATGGGAAATTTGAGCCACATTTACACAAGCCTAATTTAAGCAAAAATATTAAGTATTCGGTCCTGTCAAATAAGAATCAAAAATTGAATATCCTCTTAGACATAAAAGTGAACGTGTACCTTATTTTTTTTTTTTTTGGACATTGTAAAATATAAAAAATATATAAAATATAAAACACACTTGCATTCCATGTATCCTCAATAGACCATGTAAAAATTGAATTTTATTATTAATAGAGTAACAAAATGTCAAGGTGTGTACCGGTATATCTAAATATTTTTTAAAAATTTAAATACTGTTTTAAAGTGTTTTGTTTGTTTTTTAAAATTGTAGATATGTTTCTTAGGTGGAAAATAAAACAAAAATTTTGAAAATGGCTTAAATAAAGGGCGTAACGTCAATTGTTTTGCATTTTTTGTTAAATAAAGAACCTAAACTCAAGAAAAGACAAAATAAAGATATATATATATATATATATATATATATATATATATATATATATATATATATATATAAGTTTTCTGTTTTGATTTTGATAGGTAAGTAGATAAATATGGATAAGTAGCTAAGTAATTGGACTGCAGTAAGCTTGTGTAAACTACAGTCAGCTGCTGCTAATTTTAGTGAGCTTACGTGGGCGACAGTAAGCTGACATAAACTGCAGAAAATTTGCGTGAGCTAAAGTAAACTAGCGTGAGCTACAGTAATCTGGCGAAAGCCGCGGTAAGCTGATGTAAGTTGGAGTGAGCTTATACTAAGTAAGTTTGTTTATACTGCAATAAATTGGTGTGAGCTGCTGAAAGCTGGTGAGAATTGTAGTAACCTACATTGATCGAGGGTTAGTTCACGCCAGAGATACGTCGTAGTTGAGCTCATGCAAAGTGGGCAGGTTTTTTTGGGAGGGTGGAGCGATAGATTCCCCTGGTAAGAATGTTGGGGGTGTCTTTTATTAACTGAAAACTCTTTTTTTTACAGGTCTGGTCATTTTCCGCTATTTGTTTAAGAACTTCTCTTATAACTGTCTCTATGGTTCTCTATTTTTTTCAATGTCCAGCATGTGTCCGATTATATTGTTGCATGTCAGTTCCTCTTCTATTTTTTCTATTCCAGTGTCTCATCTAGTATATTGCAGAATTGTGTATTCAGATACTTTTTTTTATAATATTCAATAAACTTTTTAGACCTCACGATAAAAAAAAAACTAAATAATAAGCATTCTTTCTCCATCTATCATAAATTGTCCCATACAGATACTACAATTCACAATAGTTCTACGCATCCCATATCTTATAAAATGGCAGCATATCACAGTATGGTCCATTCGCTCTTGCGACCCAACTTTGTGCTGAAGTGTTTCACAAAGTTGAATTTCTTTTTCATTTCATCTTGGGGAATGTCCCAGATTTGTTGATTTCTGGATGAGAGATTGGACCCCGTCTTTAGCATACGGCCCAGTCTGATTTTTTGTAACTGTATATGCTTGTCTAGATCTTGCAATGCTGTAACTAACTCGAGATGATGCCTCGAGACATTTGACTAACTTCGTTTAAATCTGTTGGAAAAAAAGAAGAAACCCGATATTTTATTACGTGCCATTCTTTTAAATACCCAACAGGCTTATCCTTGTAATCCGGATATCGTATTTCAAGGTATCTATGAAGGTATCTAGGGTGGTTTTAAACTAGTGGCCAGAATTTAACTATAGATTACACAAAACGATTTAGGTTCTGACTCCTTCCCGGTAATATAACTACTCATTTGTAAATAGTTACTGTCATATTTTCGTTTCTTTCATTTTTTCTCGCTCTATTCGTCTATTTTTTCTTTGCTTTCAGTCTGAAGATATGGTAGCTCACTACAACTGTCACCTTGTCTTTGTTCCAAATCAGAGACTGAAGTAAAAGAAGCAACTGATTGCTCGTCCAGCCTTTTCTCAGACAAAACTACCCGGTTTTATCCAACGATCATACATTTACGGGGCAATAATTATTTACTTCCACGTTCGACGTGCGCACGCGCGATTTATGAAACTTAGGTATTTGTTGTAGTTTATTTACACAAGAAGAAATCACTAAACTAGTTTACACTACTAATATTTATGTACAGGGTGAGTCAACGATTGGATGAAGTAGGTTTCTGCCTTTTCGGTGAAATTAACAAAGAAACTATATTTATTGTTTGATACAGTTTATTTTTACGCAGATTTTAAAAATATTTAAGACTCTACAGGGTGAGCCAAAAAACTAGGACAGCATAAAGTTGTATTTTTTTAAATAAAACACCCTATATACGAATCGTATTTTCGATTTAGCTTATGATTTTAAATCTTTTTTATTAAGGGTTTACTATAACAAAACTTTATAGTTTCTGAGATAATTAAGTTTAAAGAAAAAAAGTCACATTTTCAAGCATCAATTCCATCCTAAATAACGTTTTCAATTTTGTGACAAATATATTTAAATTTGGAATTTAGCAAGGCCAAGGACAAGTTAACATAATTTTTACCTAATATTTGCAATAAAAGCTACAGGGTGTTGAACATATCGGCTCAAATTTGAACAAATTTAAATAAATAAATATCTTTTTTTTTTAAATGGTACACCCTGTATATTTTCATGTTATTTAATAGAGCAATAAAAACCCTAAAAGTTTTGTTCAATATATCCTATACCTATTTATAATAGTTTTTGAGATATTTCAGTTTTTCTTATTTTCCATACTTTTTTACAGAAATAGTCTTCATTATCATAGTAGCCATGGCAAAAACAATGTAAAAGAACATTTTTCTGTGTGTCAAATTTATAACCGCAATCGCTTCTTTTGGTTTTTATGTAGTCTAGTTTGGTTTTTTTTTGCATTCATCTTATATTGTAAAATGAATTTTCCAAAGAATGAGTTAATAGATATGATTTATACAATAGGAGAGGTTCAAAAAAATTGCCTTCTTGCTCAAAGAATTTACAAAATGAAGTATCCTGATCGACGCCAGCCTAATACCCATACTTTTCAAAACTTAATGCAAAGATTTGATTCTTCTGGTACTGTTGATTATCCAAAACGTAAAGTGGTCAACAAACCAATAACTAATGAAGAAAAAGAACTACAAGTATTGTTAAATGTTCAGGAAAATTCTTATATTGGTAGCAGTCAGTTAGCAGCATTATGTGAAACATCACAATCCACCGCTAATCGTACTACCAAGAAATATAGGTATCATCCATATCACATGGAATTACATCAAGAATTGCATGGACAGGATTTTGAAAGTCGTGTAAACTTTTGTCGTACAATAAATGCGGAGATTCAATTAAATCCAAATTTATTATGCAAGGTAATGTTTAGTGATGAAGCTACTTTTAGAAGTAACGGTGCCGTAAATAGACGCAACATGCATTATTATGCCACAGAAAACCCATTTTGGATTAGAGAGGTGCAACATCAAAACCACTGGTCATTAAATGTTTGGTGTGGTATTCATCATAATCGAATTATTGGACCCCACTTTTTTAATGAACTACTAAATGGCCATAGTTACCTGAACTTTCTACAAGAAGAACTACCCCAACTGCTTCAAGGTCTCGATAGGGATGAGCTCGACAGTATGTGGTTCCAGCACGATGGTGCGCCTCCGCATTACCATCGTGAAGTTCGTGCGTTTTTGGACCAACGATATCCGCAAAAATGGATTGGACCTGGGGGTTTCATTGAGTGGTTACCAAGGTCTTGCGACATCATCCCATTAGATTGCTTCCTATGGGGTTATATTAAAAATAAGGTGTATGTTAATCCACCAACAACAGTGGAAGATATGCGAAACTGAATTAGGGATACCTGTAGAACAATAACGCCACTAATTTTGTCCAGGGTCCGAGAAAATCTGCAAAAAAGACTAAATTTGTGCATCGCACAAGAGGGTCGTTTATTCGAACACTTATTAAAAAGAAATAATTAATCTCAGTATTTAATAGGTATTTTTTTTGTTTCAATTTAGTATAAAAGTAAATATGTATTTGCCTTGTCGTTATTGTTGTGTTAATTTTTTCACATTATGTTTAATTAAACTATTGCCGTTGTAATATAACGAATAATGTATTTCATCATATTTAACCACATTTTGTTTGTTTCTGTAGTTTCTTTTTATTATTTTACATGGCTACTATGATAATGAAGACTATTTCTGTAAAAAAGTATGGAAAATAAGAAAAACTGAAATATCTCAAAAACTATTATAAATAGGTATAGGATATATTGAACAAAACTTTTAGGGTTTTTATTGCTCTATTAAATAACATGAAAATATACAGGGTGTACCGTTTAAAAAAGAAGATATTTATTCATTTAAACTTGTTCATATTTAAGCCGATTTGTTCAACACCCTGTATCTTTTATTGCAAATATTAGGTAAAAATTATGGTAAGTTGTCCTTGAATATATTTGTCACAAAATTGAAAACGTTATTTAGGATTGAATTGATGCTTGAAAATGTGACTTTTTTTCTTTAAACTTAATTATCTCAGAAACTATAAAGTTTTGTTATAGTAAACCCTTAATAAAAAAGATTTAAAATTATAATCTAAATCGAAAATACGATTCGTATATGGGTATTCTATTTAAAAAAAATACAACTTTATGCTGTCCTAGTTTTTTGGCTCATCCTGTAGAGTCCTAAATATTTTTAAAATCTGCGTAAAAATAAACTGTATCAAACAATAAATATAGTTTCTTTGTTAATTTCACCGAAAAGGCACAAACCTACTTCATCCAATCGTTGACTCACCCTGTACACACTATGCATTAACTACTAAGTCATTTGTTTTTTTGAAATCACTCGAAGTTCTTAAGTTCATCGTACGATTCAGTTCGACTCTATTCTTCCTTATATGTGACTGCGGAATTTTAATATCGGCAGACATTATTTTCATTCTCTCATTCGCATTCGGGAAAAGTATTGGTTCACCGACGTAGAAATTGCCAGATCGTTCAAGAATGTACTCACATCGCCAGCAGTGTAGCTATGCGAGTCGTTACAGATTGTTCCTCTTGCGATGTATAATTTAAAATTCCACCATTACAATATGGGAAATGCTGCCTTAGACCATATTCAATCCTTTCAGTTATGCTAAAGATGAGCAGCTGAGAGCAGGTGTGAGTTGCAGTGAGCTCACATGAGGTTTGGAAAGCTGGTGTAAGCAGTGAGTTGGCGTACGATCACGCAATATAGGTAGGGCGGAGAGGATATGTAGGTTAGTAGTATATTGGTATGTAAGTGAGCCACAGTGACCTCATTCTAGATGTGGGTGGGTAGTTTATAAATGTAAGCGGTAAGTAGGTAGGTAAATAATTACATGAGCTTATATCAGATAACTTGAGTTGCATAAGTCGCAAAAATGGAAAAAAAATTACAAATCTTATAATTTGATTAATGACATAGCTTTAATAAAAATTAGTTCATTTGAAATACGCTGTTGATATAGGTGATGCATACCTCTATTCCAAGTTTATAAAATCCATAATTAACCAAGAACTTAAGCATATTTGTGGTGCTATCGTGGCAGTTCCGGTAATTAATGTCGGGATAGATTACTTTCTGGACCTTTGTTGGCAAATTTCTCGATTTTTTGAAATTTACTTGACGGATTTGAACAACTGCATCCAGGGTTACCACGAAAACGAAAAGAAAGCACCATTTTACTTGCGACCAATCCGCATAATCTCGGCCATATTGAGACTCGTTGAACCCCAGCCAAGTAGCTGTGTTTAGTGTCGTATTAAAAGCTATTCCATTTCTTTTCTGAAACATTTTTTTTTAATATCTGCAATTTCACAATTTCAACTTTTAGTTTATATTTTATAATAGTATACAACATACTATGATTACACTAACAAGAAAACCACCGACTACACCAATTTTGATCATTCTTGGATATGATGTAGTACTTAAAAAAAGAATAGACCCATATTTTTTTTTATCGACTGACATCTACTTTTAAGGGGTGAAATTCATCCCCGAAGTCAACCGTTAAAATTCTTCTTTTCAATATATCTCAGCATCTAGTGAATATTCTCAAGTGGAAAATATTCATCATAAAAAGTCACAAACATGAGATATACTTATGACCAAAGGGGTTGCCACCCCCATTTTATATTTAAAAAAAAACTACATTTTTATGAATATATTTTTTTTAAATATCGGGGAATAAAGTTAACAAAATTATAAAAGGCATTTTCGTTAACAATATCGATATTAGTCTTGGTATGTTTCGAGATTTTTCAAATTACCACCCCTAAAGACTGTAAATTATCCCTTACAGTGATAAACCATATAAAAGTAATTATTTTTTTCCTAAAAGTCATCCAATATGTAAACCGAATGTAATTTATAACAAATGAAAATATATTAATTTTTTTTTCAATATTAGTACCAAAAGGATGAATAAAGTCATCCCCAAAAATAAATACCTAATACATAACGAGTTCGAATTAAAATTTTTTAATAAAAAAAAAGAAAATAAGTATAACTGAAAATGGAAATAACATTGTTCTTCCCAATATACCAACATTTTTTAAGAGGTGAAAACCACCCCTAAAATTTACCTTTAAAATTTATTTTGATACATTGAATAAACTGAGAATATTAAAAATTTGATGAAACTTAGAAATAATGCCTTAAGTAAATTTAAAAGAACAAAGAATGGTGAGCACTGGGAATATTATAAATTTCTTCGCAACCTCACAACCCTAACTGTTCGTAACGAAAAAAAAAAGCTTATTTGGATGCGAGGTTACAACTATCAAAAGATATATGGCGGGAATTAAAAAAATACAGTATAGCAGTTAGTAAAAATAAAGTTGATATCCCCGAAAATCTGAAGGATCCTAATTTATTAAACAGATTTTTAGATCTTCTATACCAGATTCAGTAAAAGAGTTAAAGGTGGCGAAGATCATCTCTAAAATAAAGCCTAAAGCCAAGGGTCACGACGGATTGAGCATTGATTTAGTGGAACTCTGCTGTCCTTTCATCTTGCCCTACTTAACACATGTATTGAATGTATGTCTATTAAATTATGTTTATCCAGAATGCTGGAAGAGGGCTTTGGTAGTGCCATTGCCAAAAATTAGTGGTCTTTGTGAACTTCAGGATCTTCGTCCAATTAGTATTTTGCCCTGTATGTCAAAAATATTAGAAAAAATAATTAATGAACAACTTACAGAGCACGTGGAGGTTAACCAAATACTGCCTGAGACTCAATCTGGGTTTAGAAGGAATCACGGTTGTTTTACTGCTCTGGGAAATGTCGCTGATGATATATTTCGGGCGACTGATTCAGAAGAAGTAACAGACCTAACACTGCTCGACTTTTCGAAAGCATTTGACACTCTGGACCACGGATTGCTATTAGCAATACTTCACTATATCGCTCTTAGTGATCATGCCATTTAATTTTTTAGATGTTTTCTGGAAGGTCGAAGGCAGTGCGTTAAACTGGCGAGATGTCAGAGGAGCTGCCCATAAATTTTGGTGTACCGCAGGATTCTATTATGAGTCCTTTGTTGGATGCAATTTACACGTCGTGTTTACCAATTACCTTGAAAAGGTGCAAGTCGCATTGCTACATGGATGATACCCAGATATATTTGTCTTTTAGAAGGGAGGATGTTCTTGAGGCTTGCAACGCTATTAACCAAGACCTTAAAGCAATTCATTCGGTCTCTTTGCAGCATTCCTTGTATCTTAATCCGAAAAAATGCTGTATAATATATTTGGAAAAAAGACTGATAAAGCGAGATTGTTAAAAATCTTATAAATGTAAAGATTGACGATTCAGTTCTGCCTAGTGAGGATAGTGTCAACAATCTGGGTGTTGTCTTTGACAGTACACTGCGATTTGATTAGCATGTTTCCCATTGTGTTCAAAGGGCTTATGTTAGACTAAAACTTCTTTACAGTTACCGGCATGATTTTTTACCTACAATGTCGCTAAACTATATAATTCTCTTCCGAACTTCTTCAAAACTTTCACGCCTATAAAATTTAGATATGTTGCCTTCCAACGCGTATTTGATAAACAAATAAGAAAATTGTAGTTTCCTCTTTTTCTTTTGAATTTTAATGAAGAAAAATCCAGAATTTGTATCAATGTATGTAACTGGGGTGTATAAGTATTGTTTCTTTTCTTTTCGGTGTTTAATTATTATTTAGGTCCTATTTACTTTCAGTCTGGGTTGAGTTGATCAGGGTAGATGTCACTTAGGTGTTATCCACATCTGGACTTCGCCCCCCTTTCTGTCTCTACATTATCCTGTATATTAATTAATTATAATAAGTTGTTAATTCTATGGAGCCAGAAATAAAGACATAATTATTATCATATTTACAAGCTAAACGGCTTCGCATTCCCTCCAGGGATTATTCACTCATACCAGGTATACAAAGACACCAAAAGTATGAAGCTCTGTGGAGACCCTTTCCATGTTATGGGGTCCTAGGTGGCGTGGTCTGCTATATTTCCCATGAACTTTCGGACGGTTCGCGCGGTTGCTAGGAGAGTTGCTTTCTGAATCGGTTTATACAGATGTTCACTAAGGCCCAGTCCCTTGATGTTCTGCAGGAGGTTCTTTGGAATCACTCCAGTTGTTGACAGTATTATAGGAATCGTGTGGACGCTGTTCATTGCCCACTGTCTGCGGATTTGCACCTCTAGATCTCTGTATTTGGCGATCTTCTCGTTGTATTTTGACCTTAGGTTGTTGTTGTTCGGTACAGCGATGTCGATTAGTGTAGTTCGCCTGGAAATTTTATCTGTTAGTATAATGTCTGGCCTGTTATGAGCAACTGTTTGATCTGTTAGGCCCGTTCGATCCCAGTATAACTTGAACTCGTTGTTGTCAAGAATAGGCTCTTGATTATATTTGTAGTAAGGCACCTTTCCTGCCTGCAATAGTTTTAACTTATCCGCTAACTCTTGGTGGAATATCTTAGCAGCTAAATCGTGTCTTTCCTTATACTCGGTTGCGGCAAATGCTTGGCATCCTCCAGTTATGTGCTGGATCGTCTCTGATGTTCGACAACCATATCTACATTAGTCATTTTCTATTGAGGGATCTCTGATAATGAATTTTCGATAGTTCTTCGTCGGAATAATCTGGTCTTGGATAGCTAACAAGAAGCCCTCCGTTTCCGAAAACATCTGTCCTGAAATCAACCAGTAGTTCGACGCTAAGTTGTCGACATTGTCCTGGTTGACCTCATTTGGATGCTGTCCATGAAGTGGCTTCTGTAGCCAGGCTTGTAACTTCTCTTGATCTGTTCGGTGGTGAGAAGCAATATCCCGTTCCCTTAGCTGTAGCGGCGTTGAATCGTCTGCCTCGCATATTGCTCGATGTAGTGTGGAAGAGTCCGCTAACCTTTGGAAATAAGAACATAAGTTTATTATTTGTTGATCGAGCTGCTTATCAATATCGACCAATCCTCTTCCTCCTTGGTGTCTTGGAAGCATTGTACGTTCAATAGCACTCCGAGGGTGGTATTATTATTATTATTGTTATTACTACACCTTATCATTTAATGGGTATTTTTGAATAAAACCAAGCATAAAAATATTTGTTGTAAGAAGTCTGAAATATAAGATGTATTTACGACCTAAAGGGTTGCAACCTATATTTTATATTTAAAAAAAAAACGACATTTTTAATGAATATGGTATTCATAAATATTGAGAAATGAACTTAAAATAATTATAAAAACATTTTCGTTAACAATATCGATAATTAGTGTTGGTGTATTTTGGAATTTTTTAAATCACCACCCTTAAATAAGGTTAACTACCCATTACAGTGATAGACCACAGGTTAGTGGTAATTTTTTTTTCTTAAGAGTCATTCCATGTTTAAACCGATTTATAACGAGTGCAAATATATTACGAAATTATTGCAATAATAGTATCAAAAGGGGTGAAAAAATGCTTAAATGCTGATGCATATGAAAAAGTAAATGGTGAAGTTCAAATTTAGGGGTAGTTTTTACTCCTTGGAAGTGAATATTACTATTTTAAAAAAAGTTTTCTCCTTAATAAATTAAACAGGACTCATTTTATATTTTACTTTATTAAATTTTAATTAGACCTCATGTTTAATTAGGTATTTACTTTTAGGGGTGAGTTTTTTTACCAGTTTGGTACTATTATTGAAAAAAAATGTAATATATTTGCGTTTGTTATAAATTACATTTGCTTTACACTTGATAATTGATATTGTTAACAAAAATGCATTTTATAATTCTTTTGAGTTCATTTCCCGATATTTATAAAGAATAATATTCATAAAAAAATGTAGTTTTTTTCAATATCAAAAAGGGGTTACAACCTCTTTGGACATAAATACAACTCACATTTGTAACTTTTTATAACGAACATTTTCCACTTCATTTTATTCAAAAATATTCATTAGCTGCTGAGATATATTAAAAAAAAATTTTAAGGGTTGATTCTGGGGTGAATTTCACCCCTTGAAAGTGGATGTCAGCCGAAAAAAAAATACGTGTCTTTTATTTTTTCAAGTACTACAACATATCTAAAAATGATTGAAATCGGCGAGGTCGGGTTGTACTTGCACATGGAAGAACGGACATTACGAAATTAGAAAAATGAGTATATAGTGGTTAAAAAATCCTCAAATGGAATTTTAAGGTCCTCAAATAACTTTATTATGTTAAAATTTACTTATTTCTTATTAAACTTACATAATGTCCAACATAGTTCCACGTACGATGATACGGGTACTGATTCATGTAAACAAGTCTTGCCATTATCAGAATCTGCGCAAAACACGACATCAGTGTTACGGTAATTCTTGTAAATAATCTTCCAAAGACACAGGAGGCTGTCAGTAGGAGGACAAAGGGTACGAACATAGCGCACCAATCAAAGCAGCATACAAACCATCCAAGAAGGAGAAAGATTTTGAGAAGGTGTACTTCCAATATGCGAAAAATAAAGTTTTTCAGTTTGGTTGCGGTGACTATTACTTTTTTTAAACGGGGATCTAAAATATAGGAAAATGTATTGTTTTATTTAGCTTTTTACAGTACGCTTTTAAAGTCTTGCACAAATTGGCTTGAATCTAAAATATACAGGATATTTTTAAAAGGTCTATATGAAACGCTAGCGCAAATTTCTGTGGTTGAAATATGAGAATTTAGCCAATATACAGGGTGTCAAAGATTTAATTTTTTAAAGCTTTTTGTAAATATTTATCTTAACAATAGCTTGATTTATACCAAATTTGGTACCTAAAAGTTTCAAAAATAAGAAATTAAGATCTGATTACAGTTTTGATGTACGCTGCAGAGAACGCCACCAGCAGAACTTAGCCTATATTTAAAGCTTTGTAGTTTTTTTTTGTTTCGGAATATTACATTTTCTGTTTTGGTTTTTGATTTCGTTAGGTAGGTAGGTGACCGTAGAAGGTCAATTACAAGCAGCTGTGATTACTACAAGAAGGAGGACGATGTTCAGCATACACTCTTCAAGTGCTGTAGGTGGAAAGCAAGCCGTGAGGATTATCGTACTCACAGGAAGAATTTTTAATCCCCTCAACATAATGAAATCTCTGTTAGGAAACGAAGAAACGTGGAGCTACGCCTATAATACTATCGGATATATCATTGAAACCAAAGAAAATGAACAGAGACTGAACAGACATGTCCCTTAACTTCGTATATAAGGAAATTGTGATATTTTAACCTGTGATAATGCTACAAACTGTGATATATTATTATAATATGAATGTATGTGTTCTGTTTTTACTAAGTCGTATCCGTCTAGACTTTCCTTATGAAATGAGAATGTCTACAGGGACGATATACACAAAATTCTTACAAGGTTGCCCTTGAGTGACGTTAACAAACTAAAACCCTACATGTTGCCTTTATTTGAGAGAATATGGGACGGCTTCCACTTTTGAAGTAAAGCGAGAGCGGTTTCCGGAGACAGGAGGGAGAACAAGGGGGGTTTTAGTGGGTATATTCATTTTGAGGAGTCCCACACTATCAGCCCTCCGCACTGTGCGGCTGGTGGGCATAAAGCCTTTCTCCTCCTACAGAAAAAAAAGTAGGCAGGTAGGTAGGTAGGTAGGTAGGTAGGTAAGTAGGTAGGACGTGAATAAATAGCTAAGTAATTGGACTGCAGTGAGCTTGTGTAAACTACAGTCAGCTATTGAATTGCGGTGAGCTGACGTAGGCTACAGTATTCTTGACACCTTGTATTCAAAAAAGTATATGTCGCTTCCAGTAGCCGTTTCGAATTCGAATTAATCGAATTTAAATTTTCTAGTGCGTATCGAGGCCCTTCTCCATATTTTAACCAGACTGCGGAGAGGTCGAAGAAATTTGGAGTGTGTTCAAAGATCAACAGGCCAATAAAAATTTACATTGCAACGAACTACTATTACTCTATTCTGAAAATGATTGACGCTCATCTGAAACTTGAGTGACTTCATTTTAAAGTAACCTACAACTTTTTATCGGCAACAACTCTCCGGAATGGAGAGGATGTGAACAGAAGCAAGCGCGTCAATTCAGGGATGTATTAAAAAGGTATGGACAAATGTTTACTTTCCACTTGAATCTATTTGGTCCAACATGTCAAAAAACGAGGTTATGAAAATTTATCAACAATCAGCTGATTTTTACATAATTGTTTGATAAATATTAGAATAATTAAATGGTCTTACTGGTCTACTATTGTCATGCCTTCGGGATGCCCAGAGCGATAAACCCAGTTTGGGCACGCCGCTAAAGGCCATCTGTCATGCACTAGTATTTTTCCGGTTTTTAATCCGTTCGTCTATAGAAAAAATATAAGCAAGTTATAAGAGATTCAACTAGACACCTCGAAAGAACGCCAAAAATCTTATTCAAAACCGCCAAATTAGGAGATGAAATCGAAAAGGACATCGATCCTAGGGAAAAAGAGCAGCTGTCTTAAATTATATGGAAATGGAAAATCCATAAAGAAAGAACACCGATAAGACCCATTGTAAGTGCAGTAGATTCACCTACTCAACAGCCAGAAAAATACCTAGCACAAAATATGCAACCAGCGACCGAAATTGCCGACTGATACCTCAAAAATTCGGATCACCTGGTCAGCATACTTCAAGGGCTAAAACTGCAAAAAGATGACATTGTGCTAGCCTGGATGTCAAATCCTTGTATCCAATCATACCAATTGACGAAGTTCTAGACAGCTATGAACGAAAAGTTCCCATATCACTTCATCGATCTCTTCAAACACTGTCTCAAAAACAAATATTTTGCCTATGAAAATAACTTCTACCGACAGACAGATGGTGCTCCTATGGGATCCTGGCTATCACCAGTCAGCGCAAACTTTCTTATGAAATTTTTCGAAACAGAAGCTCTAAGAAAAATCTAAACAAGGAAGTAAATAGCATTCATTACCGCATACATTCACATTGTAGGTCAACTCAACAAGTAGCTATCTTTTTCTGACCTTCTAATCATCAGAAAAGACGATTATACGGTCTATAGAAAATCCACACACACAAACAGATATCTTAACGCCGAATCTCACCACCATCCCTCGCAGTTACAATCAGTCGCCAATACACTGATCCCCAGATCTTTGAGACTAACTAAACCCACAAACCGCCAAGAAGAACTCAACAACATTACCACAGCTCTAAAACAAAACAACTGCAAAGAACATAATATCAACAATACCATAAAACAGAACGCAAATGTAATAGCAGAGAAAAAAGATGATTAATCTAAACCAAAACCCACACTGTCGTACATAAAAGGTGTAACATCCGTATTTGGAAGAATTCGGGGGAAGCATGACATATGCAAAATTAACAAGCCACAAACAACATTACACAAATTATTGGGCAATCCCAAAGACAAAATACCATTGGAAAACCAGAGAGTGTACAGCATCCCATGTAGAAACTGTGAAAAAGAATACATCGGACAAACGAACAGGAGAATCTCTAATAGAGTCAAAGAACATAAAAATAGCATAAAGAATAAGCAAACCACATCAGCTTTATTCCACTATTATCCAGACAGGACACACTATAAATTTCCAGGAAACTAAACAGATCGCACCCACAAAGCACTACAGAACGCGCATTATCAGAGAAGCTTTTGAAATAGAACACACAAAAATTTTTAACAAGAAAGATGATGCACAAAACATCTCAAATACATCGAAAACCTTGATTAAAATCCAACCAGAAACAACACACCAGAGGAACAGAACTGCGAACCGAGAGGAGGCTCCGACCCAGGGAAGCAAGGAAACCAATCAGGCAAAACCAAGGTATAACCTATGCAGGCGCTAAACTATAAAAAGGTAGACAGAGGATCGTCACGATCATTACAAGCCGAGCAGCCATAGAGGAAGGATCACTTGAAAATGCCAGCTGAGATGTTCGTGAAACGTCGTGAGGATTTTTCTACTGACGAGCGGATTGAAAATCGGAAAAATACCAAAGTATTTTTAAAAGTTGCGATTTCTTTTTTGACAAGTTGGGGATTCCCTATTTAATATTATTACAGACAATGTTAAAGCCGGTAAAATAATCCAGTAGGAAAAAATACTTGCCAAGTTATCTACGCCTTCCGAATTCACTCACATCGATTGAGAGAGCTCTCTTAGAGTTAAATTTAGGAATTATTATTATTGGCGAAAAACTTACCAATCTCTTCTAATTCCTTTTCTTCACTTTCGATTTCTTCAGAGGTTATGGGAGAAGTTAATCTGTTAAAGTCTTTTTGGAGATAATGTTGTTGAATGACAATAGCTATTTGGAAAAACAAAGGATTTCCTAGCTTAAAAAGACGTTTTTTCGTATCAGTTTCAGCGCTGAAGCCTAATTTTTTGAATCTAAAAATATCAAAAATTACTGTTTGCGAGTTTCCTGGATGATAATTTTATAAGAGTGTTTTTCTTACAAGGAAGGTACCTGAAGTGTGCGGATCCGATTTTAATGAAACTTCAATATGTTGTAGAGCGTACTAAAATAAGAGACATGTATTTTTTTCATCTGCGGAGATTCATTTTAACGGGGTGAAAACCGCCCTTAAAGTTTACTTCTAAAAACAGTATTTTTAAAATATCTCGGATTGTAAGTGCGATATCTTTATAAAACAAAATGGAAGTTACTTGTTCGAAATAATGGTAAACTATGGTTTTTGTCATCTCCAAGGGTAAACCATCTATCTATTCGCGCACGTAATTTAATTCTAAAATTTACGAAATTTATTATATATATCATCCCTCATTTGTTATAAAGGTAAACCATTTATAAGCACAAATAATTTAATTATTAAAAATACGAAATTTAATGAAATTGTTTCAAAATATTTTTTCACGAAGACCATAATTAACTCAAGTTGACATATTTTGAGTGAGTGATTCACCCCAAATACATCTTTTTTCAAATCTCAAATTCTAATTGAGATATATTTACAAAACAAATGGAAAATTACTTGTTAGTTGAAGTGAGGTTACATCATGTTGTTTTACCGCCATATATATCATCCCGTACTTTTAATGAGGGTTAATCTTGTAATTTATTTACATCATTTAATTCTGAACATTACGAAATTAAACCAAATTTGTTGTTAACATTTTGTTACAATTACAAGAAGTAATTTAAGTTGATATAATTTGGGGTTTCAGAAAATAAACTCGTAAAAGGGGGTGAGCCACCCACAAATATGTTTTTTTTTAATATCTCCAGTTCTAATTATGATATCTCTACAAAACAAAATTAAAATTACTTTTTATTCAAAATAATGTTAAACTATGGTATTTTCACTCCCAAAGATTTTATTCTTTATTTTTTGTAAAAGTAAACCGTCATTTACTACATATATTACCCCTCAGGGGGGTTATAGAGGCGGCTCTGTCGTTTCCATGACTACGGGGCTTGACATCCCTGGAGCCGCAGTCACGTTTGTGTTCGTCCTGCATGTCAACCGTTCTCGTGGGCCGGTGGTTGATGAGGAAGTGCCTCTCGTGGGTGGTGACTTACCTTAACTGGCCGGTCAAGTGGCAGGGGACCACATTAAAAATTCCCTCAAGCTAGGGTGTGTCTGGACAAGCCAGGGCTGCATGGTTTTGGAGGATGCTAAATCACTATTGTTCAGAAATTCCGGGAATCGGGCGACTCCTGATTTAATAAATGCCTTCCCACAGCATGCGGGGCACTGCTGTTGGCGACAGTCTTTTCCTCGGCTTCTCGTGGAAATTAAATGAATAATTTTGAATTTCCAACAATTAACGGGTCCTTAAAAAGACCCAGAACTGAGTTTCCTGTAGAGGTACCTATCACGTACGAAAAATATTTTATTATCAAACCTTCTGAGGGTTCATTTATGAACACATCTCCTTTCTTATTACATAAAGCGTTACAATCGTATTTTGGCAATTGAAGTGTCGAATGAAAACCAGTCTCGTAAAGTTTCAACTATTAATAAATTACATACCTTTGATGTTACTGCTTCGCCACACCCTTCTTTTAAATTACATAAAAGGTATTATTACTTGTAAAGATTTTTCAAACTACACTGAACAAGAAATTCTTTAAAATTTAGATAATCAAGGGATTATTAGTGTTAAAGGAATGATATCTAGAAAAAACGGTCAGAAATTCCCTACTAACAATTATATATTAACGTTCAAAATTCATACATTACCCCCCCCCCCCAATATTCTAGCTGGATGGTATTCGTTACGAGTCAGACATTTTATTCCTTCCCCATTAAGATGTTTTTCATGCCAAAAGTTTGGGCATACGGCGGCCCGACTTTCCGGTATGTCCTTCCTGTGGTCACGATACTCATACTGACTCACCTTGCTCTCCCCCGCCAAAATGCGCTAATTGTAATTTCAATCGTTCACCAAGATATAAGGGATGTGAATCTTACAAGAGGGAATTTGACATCCAAAAGATCCGCACTATGGAAAAATATCCTATCCAGAAGTAAAAAAGAAATTCATAACTCAAAATCCATTTTTCACTGTTCCGTATAATATTGTTGCCTCTAAAAATATTGTAGCTAAAAACAACAAGCCAGTAGTTACCAAAAAAACATCTATCACAGTCCAATGTGAACTAAATTCTTCATATGAAGGCATTAAATCTTCACAAGATCCAAAACCTAAACCAAAACCTTCCTTCCCAACTCCTTTACGCCTCACATCCTCTGACCCCAAACATACCATAAAACCCCCCCTTTCCCAGTCCTCTCAGTCCCTTCATCCTATCCCTACTCCTACCCTTTCTTCTTCCTTTTCATCCCGTTCCATTACCCATCATAAATCTTCCAGACAGCAGTCTGGCTCTTCTTATTCTACTTCATTGAGAAAAAACCATCTTCCCAACCCATTAGAAAACCCCCTCAAAGTTCTTCTACTAAGGACATATCAAGGAAATCACATAAAAGTTCCAACAAATCCTCATCAAAGGAACTTCTTATTGATATGGTAGTGGATGAACTTCATGATCAAGACCCTAAAAATATATTACCTAAGAACGGTAAACAGTATAAATAATTTTTATAAATAATGAGACTACACCAGTTATTGGGTCTTCGCAATCTCTTAATATCGAGGTGTAGTCCGTCGGTGATCCTACTTCAGGAAACCAATCTTCAACCAGATAAAGACACCCATGTTAATATATATAACATCATAAGAAAAGATAGAATTTTTAATCTACGAGCATCTGGAGGCGTGGCTATAATAAAAGAAAATATTCATTACTCCAACATCAACATTGACACTGATTTGGAAGCTATAGCGATTAAAATAGAAAGCCTTAACACGACATTCTGCTCCACATATATATATATATATATATATATATATATATATATATATATATATATTCCTAACTTAACCAATTTATCAATTGATACCCTTATAGATTTGGTTTGTCAACTCCCTACTCCATTTATATTGGCGGGCGAGTTCAATGCACACAACAACTTTTTTTTCGAACAACAAGTAATTTTCATTTTTTTTTAAATCTGAGATATTTCAAAAATACTGTTTTTAGGGTGAACTTGAAGAACGGTTTTCACACTGTTATCTCCGCAGATAAAAAAAAAGCCTTATTTTTGCACCCTCTACAACATATTGAAGTTTCATCGGAGCTGGATACTTCAAGTATCTTCCTTGTTAGAGAAACCACTTACCCTTCTGCATGGTAGACATATTTATGTAAAAAGTTTTGAGTTATTTTAAGTTGGTACAAATAAATTGCAAACAAATTGATCATAGCGTAGACAATGACTATCCACCAGTAGACCAAAAGGAATTTTTTCCATGCTTTGAAGGGACATAACTAAAACATAAATAAGTATATTATTTTAAAAATGCAGGATTATTTACCCTATACGGCACGGAATATGGCAGCCAAAATAGGTGACTTTCAAAAAGTTTTACTTATATGGAAGTCTAATACTGTTACTTTTTAAAATAGATGTTCTAATGTATCTAGTTGTCTATGACGTTTGAAAATGACAGGTAATTTACAACTATAAGAATCAGGAATATCGTTACAAATGTTCAGAAATTCGAAACGCGATTTTTAGTCTTCCAACAGGCTATAACAGCAATAATGGTAATAACATATTAACGATAGCACAAAACAGACGCAAAATATTTATAGTAGATGTTCGAAATGTCGAACATCCATTTCCAAGTACTTACATATTCTGTTTTCGAAACCACTGCTAACTCTGGACAACATTTGCGGGGTGCCAGTTTGAAAAGTGTCTTTTATGCATATTTTCATATCTTGTGATGTTGTCGGGGGCGCATTGGAGACAATTCCTTTTATGTATCCTCATAAAGACAAATCTGGTGGAGTTAAGTTCGGAAATCTTGGGGGCCAATTTTAAAATCCGTCAATCCCAATCCACCTATTTCGAAAGTTGACATTTAAAAATTACCGAACCTCGCGATGATAATGAGGCGGAGCACCATCCAGTTGAAGCCACATAGTTGTTCTAATATTTAAAAGAACATTTTCCAATAAGACTGGAAGTTGCTGTAAAACAAAATCGTGAAACATCAAATCATTTAAAGGTCCTTCAAAAAAGTAGGGTCCAATTAAGTATGGACCCAGTATTCCTCCCCATACATTAACTAACCACCTATTCTAGCTTCTCATAACTCTGTATTCATGCGGATTTCAATCAGAATAGTAATGGAAGTTTTGTTTATTCACGAAATCATTGTTATAAAAAGTACATTCATCACTGAACAACACATTAGCAAAAAGTATTCATTTTCTTGTCACTTTATCTAACACCCACAAGCAGAATTCAGTTCGGTTGTCAAAATCATTTCCGTGAAGCTCTTGATAAAGCTGCATTTGTGAAGAATCCTTGAAACACTTGCTGGGCTAATGTTAGTATTTTCGGATATATGATTCTGACTAATATTGGGATTTTTGATCACTGAATCAAGTATAGTAAAAACATTTTCTTCTTCCTCAGTGACAGGTTTTCCTATAACAAGTTTTTTCTAACTGACACTTCCACTTTCCCGAAAAAAATAGTCACACAAAAACGGCTGTTTTGAGATGGTTTCTTTCAGGAAACCTTTGAGCATAGACTCGAGAAGCCAACAAACAATTTTGATGACATTCTCCAAGGACAAAAATCACATCAATACGTTCTTGCTTTAGATAAATCTGCATTTTGACAAAGCATTAACACAGCAATATTCAAATAATTCAATTCAATAAATGAAGTTTCACAGTTACAAAAATAATACCGCTATTATAACAACAGGCTTTGCAGAGTAAAGTGACTGATTAAATAAATTATCTGACGTTTCTAAAAGCCATACGCAACTAGGTACATTACAACATCTATTCAAAAAACACAAAATGGTGCAGAAAACGATTATATGACTTATTCTGTGAAAACGCGAAGACTTAGCTATATACCATTCGATAGGTGCCTAAAAGGTACATGTTCTTGTAAGTTAAAAAGTATAGCGTTCTATTTAAATTAATCAAGTTATAGCCACTTAAATTTCTTATTTGATAAGTTTTAATTTTTGGACACCCTGTATAATATAACATATGATTTATTGTTACACTTCATTGTAAATTTCGAGTACATAGCTGAAATATTTCTTAAGTATTTGAAACAAGAAAATTAGGTTAGATTTTACCAAAATTCAATTTTTATTTAAAAATCCTTACAGCCAGATTCACTAAGAAGATTTAAGATTTAAACTCGATCTAGTTGCCATGAAATTCAAATCTTATAGTGGGCCAGTTTTATTTTGCTTATGATATTGTCATAATTTATATTAGATATGTCAACAAATATACGCTTATATAGGGATATTAAGGATAAGAACCTTGCAATATAGCCTTGAAATATTTAGGAGAAATAGTTCTATCACGAAAACAAATAAAATTCTCCATTTTTGCCAGTTCAGTAATAAAACAAAATTATTTTTTATCCTTTTATTTTTAGTGTTTAAAATTTGCTTGACTTACTGTTGCATTTGTCAGTTTAAGACCTCAGCTGTTAATTTAGGGCGGTTTTAAATTTAAACTATGCTAGTGAATCTGTTTGTTAAGGTTTAGGCACTGTAAACCTTTTTAAAATAGGCACTTATTTTGATCGGAGAATCTAAAAATGCCATAATATACGGGGATTTCCATTTAAAAAAACACTTTGATACTTTGATACTTTCTGAGCTTTTGGGACACCCTGTATAATATAAAAATAATTTTAAAAAGTAACTATATTAGAACCCCATATATTCCAAAAGTAAAACTTTTTGAAAATCACTTATTTTGGCCGCAATATTCCGTGCCATATAAGGTAAATAACCCCGTATAAGTGAAAATTTCCATTTTAATTTCAGTAATAGTTTTGTAAATTTGAGTTTTCAATTGTAGTGAATTTAATAAAAATAGCCATTTTGCTCTGCCTAGACATGAAAATGGCAGTTACCTTTAATTTTTAGTTCTCGTTTTCACGATATATAGAACTCGCATATTAAATATATCTGACATCATCATACGGCCATATCGGCACGCAAATAACGAGTCGAGGATCTCCAGTAGCACACAGAATAATATTCGAATAAAATGCCTCATGTGTTAATAATTTCAGTAACTTTTATTATGTTTGAGGTGAAGTAATTTTGCTTCACGAAAACGACTCTTCATAATATTATCCTTGACTAAATCGTTGTTAACGGGCTTGTTGTTACGCTGTTTCGGTTAAGGCGGATTTTCCTAGCAGCGCACATTTTACGCGGCGTAGAACTTAATACGGTCGGCGTAAAACGCCGAGAAATTCTCTAATAAAAATCAAATGCAAGCGTTTTCCTACACTGCGTAAAAACGACTTGCGCCATCTTAATACGGTCGACGCAACAGGACGACTGCTCCGAGAGCAGTTGTACGCTGCGTGTATTGAAAGAAGTGCTCCGATATTTTGCTGAAAATGAATTCACAAAAACAACAGATCCGTTTTAGTGCTACCGAGGACGAACAATTGGTAGAAATAATGAGTGGTTACCCTATTCTTTGGAACATGAAGCTTTAAGAGTTTAAAAATGTTGTCAAAAAGGACCCAATTTGGAATGAAATGAACAAAATGTAAAATACGCTTTAAATTTTACTTCGTCGTCAAGCAGATGTCTATGGATAAGTAATTTAAATGCTCTTTCGCTGCTTCTATTTTATAATAATTGACTAGCAGAATTTCTTCTTCTATCAAAATTTCGTCTTGTAATATTAATAAAGCCAAAGCTTTTCTTTTACTTTTAGATAAATTCATCGCGACGGTCGTCAAACAACTGACAATCCTAGGAAAATACTTTTAGGCAGCGCATTGGTTGTTGCGTTGCATCTGCCGAATTACGTTCTATGCCACGCAAAATATGCGTTGCTAGGAAAATCCGCCTTTAGGTTGCATTTATCATCAACTGAACGTTTTCTCTTAATACTACGAGCTTATACATGAACTGTGTCCAATAAAACGGAAAGATACACTTCAATATATATGTCTCAGTGATTTAATATTATAAAGTAGTGGTCGCCAAAGATTACGTATCTCGACACTGGGTTTACTGAGGGCTCTATTGTTATTTTTAATTAAGTTGCTTCTATAAATTTCGCATTTTGGGAATACTATTAGTAGCATTAACTAAAGCCATACAACAGACTAATAAGTATGATTTGCAAAGTCTTATATTATGATGCAACTGGAGAAATCAGTAAAACTAGACTTTCAAAGGATGGAACAATATTATATCGAACCCCGTTTTCACTTGAAGGGGTGATGGACCTTTGGGAGTGTTGCTTGTAGTACTTTCAAGTAAAGGACAAATATTATGCTCAAGTATAGCTATAGATAGATAGATAAATTTACTTCATTATATTTTGTACAGAAAAATACAATTATAATATGTCATAAAACAAAAAAATAAGTTTAAAATTATCTGTAAATTACAATAAAAAAATCCTAACAATATGCTGTAGAAGAAGTCTCCATGTACTCATCCACCGAATAGAATAACATGCTGTAACAAAAATCCTTTTAATTTAATATTAAATCTTATAAAGTCTAAATTTTTAAATGTTGTACAATGACACATTCAGTGTATTTTTCTTAGACCTCCACAATCTATACCTCGAAGGTCTCATTAAATTAGCTGATCTAGTGCTATAAGAGTAAAAGTGGGAATTTTGGTGGAATTTCCGACGGTTTTTATGAATTTCCAGTAGTTGATATAAGATAAATAAACTACGCAACGTTAGGACCTGCAATTTTATAAAGTGTGGCGTACAGTGGTCCCTATAGCCGATACCAAAGACAAGTCGAATAGTCATCTTCTGCATTCAAAAGAACTGAATCGCGCCAGCACGGCAACCCCAAAGGTGAACACCGTACCAAATATGAGAATGCAACAAGGAATAATAAACAGATTGAAGGGTGTCACAGTGAAGAGACTCACGAAGTTGCCTGAGAACAAAAATAGAGGATGCCAACTTATTCCTCAATAAAGTGATGTAAGAATTCCAGTTAAAACCATCGTCCCAACAATGTCACCGAAGAACCATCAACCACTCCACGTCCATTCATAAAAAACAAATTCCGTGGTTTTTCTTCATTCAATTTTAGGGAATTATTAGCAAACCAACATCTCGCACGCTCTCCCATAATAGAATTTCCTTCATTAAACATTCTGAGTCTCTACTTTTACAAATTAGCGCCGTGTCGTCAGTATATATATATATATATATATATATATATATATATATATATATATATATATATACACTGTTCGCATTTTACTTCATATATATATATATATATATATATATATATATATATATATATATATATATATATATGTTATATCGTAGGTTTTCACGGATGGTAGAATGAATGGTTTGGTTATTCCGGATTTCAATCCGTTCGTTCAAAAAATAGTTTTCACTACGTTTCGCCAAAATCCCATTTGGCATTTTCAAGTTCGGTTCGTCTCGTTACTCGCTGAGAACTGATAATGGCCTATGATGAATGTATATATATATATATATATATATATATATATATATATATATATAATAAAGAGAAGTGGTCCTAATACCGAACCCTGCGGCACTCCACACCGTTTCGTCATAGGCTCAGAAAGCTCTCCACCATATGCGACTACCTGCCTTCTATTTGACAGGAAAGATGAAAGCAAATCGAGGAGAACCCCTATTACACCGTATCTATGAAGCTTTCTAATCAAAAGATCATGAGAAACACAATCAAAGGCACGAGTGAGGTCACACAGTGAGATATTGATTCTGAAAAGGATATTACATTATTTTAGGATTATTTATGTTTCAAAGTTGGATAAATTAAACTCAAACTTATTATAAATGGAAAATAAGTGTTTTTTTTTCGATTTTTGTCCAAAATTGTATTTAGCTTTATTTTGGTGGCAAAGTAAATGCGTGCGAATTTTCATATTCCAAAAAAGTTTTCAGATTTGAGGTTTTCCATTTAAAGGAGCATAAGAGCATTTGTTGCTATCGTCCTCATCACATCTATTTACAGTAGAGAGAGATCAAGCAATGCCACCTTAGTCACTGCGGAGCGTGATGGCAGAGCCTTCTTGATTTCTACATACATACTTTGTATTTCTTGCAACTTTTTTGGAGCTGCTGCTTGCTGTATCTTTCACCAGCATACTAAGGAAGCAAAACACGAGTGACCATAGGTTTTAAAATCGTTTCATCGTTTCATATACCCAAAAGATCATTTTCTCTCTTCAACTCCATGTTTTTCCAAAGATTCTCCATTCTATCCAGCTTGCCGCCATTCTCTTTTAAAGGATCTTTTCAATGTGGCTATCCCAGGTTATTTTTTTGTTTACTCGTATTAATACTGCCAGATATTTAACTTTTTTTAAAAAGCTTAGTGCCGCTCCATTTGAAGCGTTCACATCTAGTTTTCATTACATCGATATGTTACGAGGACCGTTTGTTAGAATTAAAATGTATTCCTTTTTCTGTACATCAATAACCAATTTGATTTAAATCAGTTTGCATAAGACTTGTTTCTAATAGTGACAAATAGATCATCAACATAACCCCGAGTTGTAAATTTTGCATTGTTTACTTGGACAACAAACTATCTATGATCACGAACCACAGCAAAGGCGACAGCACTTGAGGATATACTTTGATTGTGGTGATTGTCGCCTCTTCATTGTCGATAAATGCAGTGATAATTCTGCTTTTTAGCATTGATTGTATTGATATTATTAGAAGAGGTTTTATTGATGGGTCAAAATTTTACTTCGTTTTTGGTTTTTCAGCATTGTTTCACTGGTTGCGACACTACCTCAGATTTTGCAGGAAAAGGAACAGTTATGGCGATAAAAACACGCCTGCAAAATAACAATTTAGCTGCCTTGGCTGACATCTTTTACAAAAAAGATGCAGGCAAGGAGTTGATAGCTGAAGTGTAAATTTAAAAGCATTGAATTGAAAAAAAAAGTAGCGCTTCATGATTTGCGGTTTTACATGTACCTAACAGCCAACAGCCATGATCAAATAAACCTTTAAATTGAACAAATTATCATCAGTGTCAAGAGCAGCAAAACAACATTGTTTTAGGGCATATTATCAACTTCAAACATTCCTTGAAAATGAAATTATAGCTACGGATTACATAAGACTTATGTTTAGGTATCACCTGAAATGACATAACAAGTAATATAGCCAATCCGACGAAAGTGATTCGAAACGGGTTACTGGTAGACATAAACTCCATCCAAACCATTGTAATAACCACGATCCATATCCAGCCAAGTGCGAACCATTTTTTAATGATATTTTCCAATTTTTGCCAACTTTTGGATTTTGTTTCAGGTTCCTTCGTATCTAAAATAAATTTTCATAAAAATATAACGAAAACTAAATATGTTTTTCTTTCAAAATTATATATATATATATATATATATATATATATATATATATATATATATATATATATATATATATATATATATATATCCCGTCCCTCTCAGGACTATAAGGCAGCTGACGTTTCGGTGAAATCTCATTCACCATTTACACAACTTATCTTACAAAGTTTTGACACCAGCCACCAAAAGTGTTTCACGTATCCCAACTGATAATATAATATGTGGAGTTGAAACAGCTTTAACCAACTTAAACAACCACACATCAGAAACTACCCGCCAAGGAATTTCAGCCATTTTGAGTGAAGCAAAGCCTCCAAAAAGTAATCTATCTGCAGAAGAACATCGAGCCCTACAAGACCTGCGAATAGATACCTCAATCGTAATACTTCCAGCTAGCAAAGGAAATTCGACAGTGGTCCTAAACAAAACAGACTATTAGAATTGAAAATATGATCGCTCTGCTAAACGATCCTGCCTATAAGCCAATAAACAGAGACCATACCACTTATCTAGAAAATACCACCAAAACATTGATCAGAGCATCTCAACTTAACAAAGAAATAAAGAAGATCACACCAAGGGAAAAATCATCCATATGTCCTAAACTGCGTTACGTGGATGACACATTCGTTATCTAGCAACATGGAGAAGAAACTCTCAGAAGTTTCCTGGATCACATAAACAGTATACATCCCAATATCAAATTCACCATGGAGACAGGACAGGAAAGAAAACTACCGTTTCCAGATATCCTACTGAAAAGAAAAGAGGATGGCTTGCTTTCGCACACTGTCTACAGACAGCGCCCACTTACACCAACAGATACCAAGGCTCTAAAAAACAAACGCTTGGCCCCCAAAAATCGCGAAAACCAAGAGAATAGTTCCAAAGCTTTTGTTCCGTATGTCAGAGGCACTACAGAAGAAAATGCAAAAAGTCTCAGGAGACACAACATTGAAACCGTTTTCACCATAGACCGTAAAGTAAAAGATTTCTTGCCAATACCTAGTAGAGAAAATCCCTCTAGAAAGCCAGGGAGTGTACGAAATTCCATGCGGAAAGTGCAGCTTATCTTACGTAGGCCAAACCAACCGTAAAATAAGCGTCAGAAGAGATGAACATTTAAACGCTGTCAAGCAAAGGACAACTTCTTCTGCGCTGGCCCAACACTGGTTAAAGACAAGATACGAGATAAATTTTTCAGGAACAAAAATACTATCGAGATGTGAAAAACCTGTCCACAAGTGTTATAAGGGAAGCCATCAAAATAGCAAAAAGGCCCAACAACTTAAATAGCAGAGATGATAGCCAACGAGTGCCTAATACTTGGAAAAATCTGCTTACAAAACATCAACCAGCAACACTTAACAACGAAACAGATTACAACTCGGCAGCGCAACCCCAAATACTGGCAACATGGTCGATGACGCGCAACAGGTCTCGCAACTTGATTGGCTAGAACCATCCGGAAAAAGAGCGCATCCGACGTACACACGGGACCGAGAGCACCCGAGTCGTGGGCGTCAGTTCGCTCGTAGACGCCATACAATGAGCTTTGTAAATGGTGAATGAAATTTCACCGAAACGTCAGCTGCCTTACAGTCCTGAGAGGGACTCAACACATACACGGGATGCCCGAAAACTTTCGATACAGTTCTCGTTCGTGTAATTTTAAAATAAAATAGGAAATTCTCAGCTATGTGAATATAAAGGCCGTTGTTAAATATTACTCTCATGTTAAAAAGTGCGGAGATCTCCAAAATAATGAAAAAGCTCTGGATTCAAAAAATGACGGTAGCGCTGTTTTGTCCTAGTATGGGACTTATCAGGATATTGCGTTTCGTACAAACCATCATCATGCATATGTGTCCTATAAACAGATTTCACAGTTGAAAAATAGTAAATAAGAAACACTGGCGACATCTCGATGGACCACTCAATAACACAAGAGCAACACAAACCAACAATGTTGTATAAAACCGCCATGTGGTGGCGCGACGTTAAATTAAAAAGGAAATATTCGAAACTCGATACACAAAACGTTCCACTTCTAGGATAGAGGTCACATTATTCGATACCGGTAACCAAACCAACCACGACTTCCGCAGTGGAGGTAAAGTGTCGAACCAGCAATCTCCCTAATAAATAGTGGTTTAGTGTTTTTTAAGCCAACAAATTTAAAAAAAAAAGATAAGTTTTGCAAAGCCAACTAAGTACAATTAAAAATGTTTCTGGGGATTATTGACTTGGAAATATTGGTAATATCGAAACCATTACTGGAGTTAACAAAGGGAATAAATACAAGACTAGCTATTACCGTAGGCGCAGATTGACTTATTTAATCTTGAAAGCTCAGGTATTGTTTATGGAAAAAAAACAGTGAAAAAGTTGAATTTCTTCACTGTTTCAGATTTCACGTGCTGAACTACTAAAATTAAGAAATCGTCTTCTGACTTATTCAGATACTCGTAGGTAATTATTAAATAGTACCAACTGTCGCCAACTAATCTTGTGTTTACCCCTTTTACTCGTTACTCCAAAACATTTTATTTTTTTTACTAACTGATTATCCAAACCACTTTTACCACTTAATATTTTACCATTGCTAATGTTATTAATACTGTTATTATCACCTCTAAGTGCATCAGCATCGCTAACTCCAACAGCTTCAGCCAAATTCCGTTGTTCTTTTTTCAACGCCCTTTCTTGGAAGAACTGCCTCATCGTGATAAAAATTATTACGGAAAATAAAGATATTATGAGCAGATGAAGAAACGTATAGGTCTCTCCGCGGTGACTACCTATTAAACAAAACTATATTAAAACGGATTTCAAAAAATTTTAAAAATAAGCTGTATTTTTGTATTAAACTTCTCATAATTACGAGGTTAATCGGTTATATTTCTGGCAACACTGGCATTGGTAGCTGCCATCTGACATATCCACTGTTTGGCATATGTATTAAGATGAGTCCACTGAGCAAAGCAAACGCTGCACTATTGCTTGTGTATGTTAAATATATTTTTAGGAGTTCCATTCAATATATGGTTTAAGACATATTATTGAACACACTGTATTATTTCAAAAGCTTATTACTGTCAACTTCAATTCTAACACTTGTTACTTCCTGATGTTCTTATATTAACAGATTTCTTTGAAGATTTTCGAAATGTGTCGCTAAACATATAAAATTAGATCTCGCACAATACCTTACATCTCCCGGTTTAAGTTGGGATGCAATGTTACGATTCACTAAAGTTAAATTAGAATTCTAACTGATATTAACATGTTACATTTTCTTTAAAAACAATAAAATTGGCCCTGATTCACTGATTATTTCGTATTTTGTGATTTAAGCATCCTGTTTTTCTAGAAAAGTTGGTATAGAAGTATCCAAAATGCAGAATATTTAAATAATATACAAAACAATACCAATAATCTTAGAGATCCTTTCGTATTTCCTTGAATAGTAAATCCTACTTACTTCGACGACGTTTCTTACTAAACTGTCCACGAAAACCAATCTGGACTATATATATATATATATATATATATATATATATATATATATATATATATATATATATATATATATATATATATATATATATATATATATATCCTTCGGATACCCGAAGATTACGAATCTTTCTAGAATGATTTTCGTACTACATGTTCTAAAAAAAAGTAAGATAAAGGAGTAATCCAGCGATTTCTAGACCTTCTGTCATAGGCGTGTTAAAAATAAGGAAATAGAATTTTCTAAAAAGTTCCAGACTCTTATTCAAATACGTCTCCTGAGGAAATTAGCAAAGGTAAAATTAATTAACTAAATGATGAAATCGTAAAAAATAAACCTAAGTCCCCACAAACTATAAACACAAACAAATACTGTGAATTGTATAACGCTATAAAGTTCGTTATATTGCCCCCTTCCAAGCCTTGATCGTCCCGATCAGCCTGCTTTATCTTGATAATGGCCCAATCTGTCAAGAAACACGATTTTCAATGTCGCATGAGGGTTTTTCTGAATTAGGAACACCAGATCGTTTAGTCGGGTTACTACGTTGTACGAACCTTCCCATGAATTTTGAAGCTTTGGTGAATGCCCTTTGGTTCTTGTAGGATTGTACCATCAAACTTTTTCGCCAACCATGAATCCACCCTTTATTGGCCTTGATATCATGGCGGGTCTTCATTCTCTCGCTCTCTTTTTGTAGTTTCTAACAAACTTCTTCATGTAAGACCTGCAGCTGCTGACTAAGTTGGTTAGTGTAGTCTTCCCAAGTTGCCTCAGAATCAGATGGACGTCCAGTAAGCAAATTGACTGGAAAACGTAACTCTTTTCCAAAAAGTATGCTAGCAGATATTTTTCCAGTGGTTTTGTGAATGGCTGAAGGACAGGCTAGTAGAAATGGCTGAATGCATTTATCCCAGTTATCTTGTTGTTCATTTACTTGTATCCTGATGTAATTCTCCAGGGTTCTGTTAAATCTTTCAACCATTCCATCTGACTATGGATGTAGGGGTGTTGTTCTAGTTTTGTGACTTTTCAGAAGCTGCAGAGGATCGTAAAAACTTCAGAATCAAAGTTTCTGCTCTGATTAGAGTGTATTTCTCTTGGTACCCCATATGTACAAATCCACTGTTCAAACAATATTTCAGCAACGGTGGTGGCTTCTTGATTTGGTAACGTATGGACTTTTGACCATTTACTGAATTCATAGCTATGTATGTATTTATAATGGCGACTAGTTATTTTATTATTACACAATAATTTCACTCAGCTTTTCAAAGTACTTTGCTAAAGTAAGCAATCATTTTTTTATTGACCATTTTGTATTAGGGATAAAATTGCACTTATAGAGGAATTAATAGCGTCAGTATCCACAACAAACATCCGATCAGGCTCAGGATATGGCAGTATTGGAGGATTACAAAGTGCTTTCTTTAGTTCATTAAAAGCAGTTTCGCAGTCTGTGGACCATTCATAGTTGTTGCTATTTTCAGTCTATGTAGAGGTGTTTCAATATCGGCGAATCCTTTTATGAATATTCTATAATAAGTACAGAAACTCAGAAAACTTCTTAATTCATGCTTAATTTTCGGTACTGGTCAACCTTGAATGGCTTCTGTCTCTCTGGATTGATTATATGCCCCAGGTATCTCACTTCTTTCTAGAAAAATTGACATTTCTTCGGACTGAGCTTTAATTATGCACTTCTTAGATTTTGAATTACATCTTTTTTCCCCGGATTATGATGTCTTCTAGGTATACTAGGCATATTTTCCAACTTAATCCATGTAAAATTCGTTCCATTAAACGTTCAAAAGTGGCTGGAGCATTACATAAATCAAATGGCATGATATTAAATTGCCATAGCTCCATTCCGGTAGAAAAGGCGGACTTTTCTTTATCCTCTGGATGAAGATGTACCTGCCAATAGTCACTTTTTAAGTCCAATGTGGAAAACCATTTTGATCCAATTAAAATGTCTAGAGTATCATCAGTACGAGGTAAAGGAAAACTGTATTCCTTTTTGAGGTCACTAAGTCTTCTGAAGTCGACACATAATCTAGTTGAGCCATCTTTCTTCTTAACTAATGTAACTGGGGATATCCATGGACTCTGGGAAGGTTCTGTAATGCTTTGATTCTGCATGTGTTTAAGCATCTTGTCCACCTCGTCACGTTTTGCTAACGGTATTCTCATTGGAGCTTGTTTAACTGGAGTTGCTTCACAAGTATTTATTTGATGCTCAACCGTATTGGTCCTTCTTAAATCGCTATCAGATAAAGAGAGAACATCTTAATTTCTTCTTAAAAGATCTTCTAGTCTAGCCACCTGAACTTGATGTAGTAAAGGTGTTGGCGTACTAACTATGTCTTGAAATACCTTAGATAGATTAGTAGGTTATTTTTGAGGTTGTAACGGGATACCGGTAACTAACATGTTGGCAGCTTGCTTTTCTGATCTGTTAAAGATAATCTTTCAAGTTCAGCATCTTGACAGCTTCTTTTATTCTGGATCAATGTCATTGTAGGAAGAATTCCTTTTACATACAGCGGGAAATCTTGAATTGATTCCGCCAAATCTACTTCATATTCTTCGGAATTATCAAACGTTACTTTTACTATACATTTTGAACTTGGCGGTAACATAGCACGCTTCAAAACTCGATAAAAATGCAAAAAAATGCTAATAAATGCAGTTTTTTGCGATTTTGACTATGTTTCACCACTTTTAAAAATCTGAAAAAAATTCATGGATATAGTTTGACGTCTAGAAAACAACATTTTTTTTTCGGCTCCGCTATTGCCCTAGTTTTTATTTTATTGAATTGAAAAATTCTCGAACAACTAAAAAATCTGAATTTCGCGTCAAAAATTTTTGTAAAAAATATCTTGTTGTACGCAATAAAAAAACCTACAAAATGAAAAAAAAAGTTTCTACGATGATTAGAATCTAAAATATCGTCAAAAAACGAAAAAAGTCATTTTTGTGTGGGTACATTTTGACTGGGTGTTTATTTTTTTCTTTATTACCGAGGGAGCAGTTTTGACCCTCTAAGATCCTTTATTAAAAAGCAATAGCATCATTTTCAACGATAAATGTTTGTTTTCGTTTGTTATTTACGAAATATAACCGGGTACCCTCGTAATAAAAAAAACTTGTGATTCAAGAACTCAGGCTAAAAGAAAAAATATAGAAAAAGAGTACCTGACGCTAAATTGAGAATACCAAACTCGTACGGTATGTCAATATCCAAAGAATACACGTAACTTGTACCCAACATGAACCACACCCAGGCTACTAAAAATGGACTAGTAACCAACATCACTTCCCGACGTCGGGGTAGTAACCACATCAGATTGGCCCATGTTAGGAGAATTAAAGTTTTCCAACTCACGTAAACGATGGCCCATATCTAAAATATATTATACAGTCTCAAAAAATACACAGGACGATCCACATCAAAGGGAATAAAACATTACCTAAAATTCACGTTAACAGATTTGAACGACTGGGAGCTCAAATAAACTCACTAGGAACCCATCGTTCGAATAGCGAGTGATCTCTTTGGATAAATCGAAATTGCAAAAAAAAAGCATACAGAGGGAAAATAGTTGTTGTAGAATAAACAATTTTCGGATTGACTCCATGAAACCTAGACTAAAAATATTTCTATCTGATATTAGTCCACATAACAGGGCCCTATTTTGAAAATGATTAACATTCGTCTAAAACTTCGTGAGAGGCTTCATTTTAACGTCACCTACAACTTTTTAACCTACATCTTTTTACTCTCGAAAATAGGCAATTTTCAATATGGAAAGCGGAAAACATGTCAGTTTAATGATGTATTGAAAAAGTATGAAGTATGTCAGGGAAAATATAAGAAATCTCCCGGATATGAAACAAAACACGTGAAAGGAATACTACAAGTGCATATAAACTTTTTTCGTATAGGCCTCCTCTTTGGAGATATGGACTCAAAAGAGCTGCAATGGAATCAAGCTTTTTACACATAATTATTGAATCACCAGGTATATTTCAATTTTTTTAATATGATGTAAACCAGGTAAGATCTTTCAAATAACTCTCCAAGAAAGTGTTGTTAAATACTCACAGCACAAAGCAGAGACAGACTAACTGTGGCACTCATGATCCCGTTTACTCGTTGAAGGAGTGTCATCTAGAGTATTGAAAATTTTCTCCTCCAATTTCGGCCTACGTTCTGTTTTTCCTCAGCATCAGTACTTCTTTTACTCCTGTGGGAATACTCCCTTAACTAAGAACCTGTTTAGGACCATTAGAATATTTTCCGGATGTCTCTTGATGGTTGCAGATGCTGTGACAGTTACAGTGGCAGTTGAATGGCAGTTGCAGTGGCAGTTGCAGTTGCAGTGGCAGTAGCAGTTGCAGATCTGAGGGGAATAGTTGGTCGTTTTAATGTTCCAGCTCTTAGAACTTCTCTCTCTAAGGCCTGTTTCACATATTGCGATTCAATAATTGATAATAACATCTCAGATCTTTACAAACTTTCTGTGGGAGTTTTATAGTTATACTTAAAAAGCTAAATTTTGAATCAAACCTTTGATAGAAAAATCGATTTCGACTCATTTTGACTTTGCACTGTCACTCTGACCTTGTTATTTTTTATTGACTTAATATTTTTATTTGTTTTGTCTATTATTTTAATTTCTTTTCTTCTTCTTAACGTGCCTTGCTCTATCGAACGTTGAGAATCATCATCGCTATCTGAACTCTGTCCATCGCTCTTCTAAAAAGTGTCCTTGTGGTGGCTCCATACCATTGCTGTGAGTTCTTCAGATAAGATGTTTTGCGACGGCCTGGACGTCTTTGGCCATTAATTTTATCTTGCACAATAAGTTGAAGCATCTGGTATTTTGCATTACGCAAAATATGTCCCAAATATTGTAATTTTCTTTTTTTAATGATGTGTATGATTTCTGTTTGTTATTCTTTCGGTTTAGTGCTTCTGTATTTCGGGTTCTGTCCATAAATAAAATTCTCATCTCATCTCACCTGTAAGTCCACATTTGGAAGTAAGTAAGTAAGTTATTAAATAAGTAAGTTATTTCAAAGGCCTCCAGTCTCCTATACATGGCATCTGTAAGTGTCCATGTTTCAGCTCCATACGTGTCCTTAAAGGTAGACCAATATCACGGCTGTATAGTACAGTCTTGATTTTGATCAAGGAGCTTCGTGTTTGTTCTATTCGGGACCCTATCTCTTGTGTGTTGTCTCCATTTTCATTGAGTGTGCATCCCAAATACTTGTATTGTTGAATAAGTTGCATGGGTTTTCCGTCATATTCTAAACGACCGAACACATTTGTTTGTTTGCTTACTACCAGCCACTTTGTCTTCTTGATGTTCAACTTAAGCCCCATCTTTCCATTCTTGTCTGCCACGCAGTTTAAAAGTTCTTGTAGGTCTTCTAGTGAATTCGCGAGGAGTACAGTATCGTCTACGTATCTAAGATTATTTATAACTACACCGTAATAATAATGCCTTGGTGTTTTTCCTATAGCGCCTCCTGAGAGATTTTTTCAGACTACAGTTAAATAAGAGAGGTCATAGTACACATCCCTGTCGGACTCCATGCATTATTTGTATCTCATCTGGAATCTCTCCATCCAGTGTTATTTTTGCTTTCTGGTGCTAGTAGAGATTAACTATTATTCTTATATCTGGATCATCCAGATTCCGTTTTCTCATTGCTTCAATAAGTTGTTCATGTTGGACGGTATCAAAAGCCTTCTCGTAGTCTATACAACACGCGAACACATCTGCAGACCCATCTAGATATCTCTGCACCAACACCTGTATGTTGAACAAAGCCTCACATGTACCCATCCCTTTTCTGAAACCAAACTATGTGTTTCTCATGTTTTCCTCGCATTTGCTGGAAATACGGTCATGAATGATTTTCAGGAATATCTTTAAACATGACCCATGATACTGATTGTGCGGTATTCATTACAGCATTTGGCATTCCGCTTCTATGGTACTGTACAAAGGTAGAAATTAATCAATTTTTAGGAATTTTGCCACTTTTGTAGATTAAATAAAACAGCCTTACCAAAACATTGAGTGATTGCTCTTCTAGAAGTAGTTTTAGCAATTGCGAATATGTTTCGTCGGGTCCTGGTGCCTTAATTTGTTAGTTTTAAGTTAATGTATTTTAATATAATTTTGGGCAGGGTTGATAATATCATTTTATGTACCCTGTTCTTTTCTGCATTGCTCAATAAATTTTATTGATTTGATTTGATATAATTTCAGTTAATGAGACAGCAAAAAAATCTTACGGAGCAAAAAAAAAATTATGTGCAATGTTTCTTATTGATATAAATTAAAGTTTTTTGAAAAGTAAATGCCTACAATATAACATATTCGAAAATTCTTACCATCATTATAAAGTTAGCGACGAGATATGATATTGTTATAATAAATTGAATAGCTCCCTCGAGCAGCATTTTAATTCTATCTGCTAAAAGGTTTTCGTCGATTTCAGCCAATTTTTCTTCTTCAATTTTTTCCTAAAAGTGAATTATATATTTATGATCCTATTCAAAGAAAAAAAGATCTCTCGGCAATTGACTCATCACCGTTCTTTTTGAGGAGATGACTTATTCGTTCTTTTAGTTCTACTTTGTTATGGTCATGACACTACTGGGTATAGAGGGAAATGAAAAAATTGTATCTGAAATGACATGTCAGCTTCCCTCAGTAGCAGTTTCAATTTACAGGACTCCAAAAATAGTTTACTTACTTTTGCTTTTTGAAACGCCAGTTGCCATTTAATAGAAATGTCAGGTTGTGGTTCACATCTAAAAAAAGCTTCACACATCCCTGTTATTCCATCCTAAAATATGAGATAATAATTTTACTAACAAAATAGCTTGAAAAGTAACACTCTATAAAGTCATATAATTTTACGATATCCAAATCTTAATTTCTGTAAAAAGTAAATGAAGCTCGAAGTATTTATAGGTACTTAAAATATAGTGTTTCGTGGTGACGGTTCATTAGAATATCTCTGGAAATAATGCGATTTGCATTCCGGAAAATTGTTCGTGTTTCGTAAAAATCATCTCCTGAATGCTACTTTAGTTTTTCGCTAACTTAATAGTTAAAAAGAAACCCCATAAAAGTATCGAATTTTAGACACCCTGTACCCTGTAATGAAACGAATATGTTGAATTATATCGATTTATATATATATATATATATATATATATATATATATATATATATATATATATATATATATATATATATATATATATATATACATCTGTAATGTTTTCTTGGGTATAGGTTTTTCTATTTGAAAATAAAAAGATAACAATTTTTCTGGCGTTTCGCTCTACATAGCTAGCTTCTTCAAAGTTATGGTATATATATTTTGAATCTGCAAAATTACAATTTTTTTTTAATAAACATGTGTCATAGTAATTGTCTTACATACCTATTACATTTATATTTTTAAATTAATTAAAATTAATAAAAATAAAACAAATTTTACAACAGTCTTAAAATTAAAACAAAACGATACACAGGTTAAAATATTGAAAACTATAAAATAGTACATACCTTGAAAGTAGCTTTGTGTGTATGTTAAAAATAAATTCAATTATTATGACTTGGTATGCAATTGATATGGATAGATTACTCTTTATAAAAGCAAAAAATAACAATACCACAACACAAAACACTTTCATTGCATTACTATCTAAAAAAATAAAATATATTTTAGGTAAGTATAACATAACGGTATGTCACAGGGCGAACAATTTACTGGGATCACTTTATACGAAATTAAAAAACAAAGTTCCCACAAAAAAAAAGATCTGCCGTAATATATGCCTAAACAGTGCTAAGAAATACTTTAGCATAACGATACAATATATTGAAAATATAATTAATGGGCACAAGTATACTAAAAACGCGTCGACATCCTTAAATAAACATGAGTAAACAACTAAACATGAATTCGATTTTAAAAACACTCACATTTTAGATACTGACAGAAATGATCACAAACTGGTCATCAAAGAAATGATACATATAAAATAGATAAAAATGCTGTAGATAACAAACAAGACGTCAAAAACCTAAGTCAAATATACTATAATTTGATATTTTAATATGACATACTTGAAGCGACACAATAATACATATTAGAAATAATGCAATGATGCTTCGCACGATTTAGTATAAACTCATGCAAATCAAAGAACGTTATTAAAAAAATTATAATAATCTTTTTTCCTATTTTTTTGCTGTTATAAAAAGTAGTCAATCCATATCAATTGCATACCAAGTTGTAATAATTGAATTTATTTTTAACATACACACAAAGCTACGTTTAAGGTATGTACTATATGATAATTTTCATTATTTTAACCTTTGTTTTAATTATAAGACTGTTGTAAAATCTGTCTTATTTTTATTAATTTTAATTAATTTAAAAATATAAATGTAATAGGTATGTAAGACAATTACTATGATACATGTTTATTAAAAAAAAATTAGTAATTTTGTAGATTCAAGATAAATATACCATAACTTTGAAGAAGCTTGCTATGTAGAGTGAAACGTCAAAAAAATTGTTGTTTTTTGATTTTCAAATGGAAAAATCTATACCCAAGAAAATATTACATAAAAATATTAACAAAAGGTTTAAGATACAAAAATAAATGTATAAATATATATATATATATATATATATATATATATATATATATATATATATATATATATATATATATTTAAATATTTTAATTTAATTTAAAATCACTGAACATAAAAGTTCAATTTAAAAAGATTTGGAAAAAATTCGTAAAGAGTGAAATGATAGGAAAATGACGTTTTTTTGAAAAAATTTTGATACATACCCCCTATTTCGAGGTCGTAGAACACGATTCTGACCATAATTTTTCCTCAATTTTGCGGAAAACAGGGAAAATAACTTTTCACTTTAGGTTCAATTTTTTCACTAAATTCCACAGTGATAGAAGCTTCTGCATTATACAAAAATTCAAAAATATGCACTTTTTTTATCGAAAAAATCCGAAAAATTACCTCGAAAAAAATCACAACAAAATCAAAAGAAAACGCCGGCATTCAAAAATAATAGTTAGCATAGTTCGCTAAAGATGGCGTACTGTTGAAGTCGGCGATGTTGCCAGATTGCAAAAACGATTTCTTTAAATAATCTTCTCTTTCTGTTTGAATTGGAAAGAAAAGGTTCCAAAAAAAATGTTTTCCTTTCCTTTGATTATTGAAGAACTATTAATTACTCTTATGTCTATTTCTTCGATGTGCGATTTTGACTCTAAATAATAAAGGTTTTAAGGATTATAGTTGCTTTTGTTTGTCTCCCTCCAAATACCAGTACTTTGATGTGCGATTTTGACTCTAAATATTAAAGGTTTTAAGGATTATAGTTGCTTTTGTTTGTTTCCCTCCAAATACCAGTAGTTTTAAATGGATAATATGAATTGATCATGTTGCTTATGTCCGTTAGCAGAAAGTGTCGAGTGGCAGAGCTTGTCCCGCATCCACGAGGTTTCTGCTGGACAATGACATTTTTTAATTAATAAATCTAGGTCAATTTAGGTTAGTTCAGGTTAGTTTAGGTTAGTTCAGGTTAGTTCAGGTTAGTTTAGGTTAGTTTAGGTTAGTTTAGGTTAGTTTAGGTTAGTTCAGGTTAGTTCAGGTTAGTTCAGGATGGTTCAGGTTAGTTTAGGTTAGTTCAGGTTAGTTCAGGTTAGTTTAAGTTAGTTCAGGTTGGTTCAGGTTAATTTCAGTTTTTTAAAGTAACCAAGACTAATGTTAACCTGTACTTACCAGAACTAACCAAAAACTTTGGAAGGTTAAGATTCATTGTACCCCTTTTTATACGTTACAAACATTAAACTATGTTGATAACTGTAATGGGTAAATTTTAAAGTTTATACCAGGAAACTTTAAATCTAGGTTAATTTAGATTAGTTCAAGTTAGTTTCTGTTTTCCAAATTAACCAAAATCAAGCTAAACCTGAACCAACTTATCTTAACCAAAACCAATCAATAATTTTGAAGGGTTAAGATTATTTGTACTTAGAAACTGTTCTGAATATTAAAAAAAATTAAACCATGTTGTTGACTGAGAAAGACAGATCTTATAGTTTATATTATGAAGAAATTTAAAATCTGGCAACGTTGCACCTTTTTACGTAATTCGGCGGCCAGTTTAGATAGTCTGACCGTCGATGACGTTTTCGAGACGTGTTTTTGATTTTTCACTGAAAATATAAGTTTTTCTAAATTGGTTTGCTAAAATTTGTGCAAAAATAATTGAAATATATTATGTATAATATTTTTTAACTAGTTCCATTGAAAATGAAGACGTAAATTCGGTTTTTAATTGAAAAGAAGTGCTTTGTGAAGTGACGCTTTTCTTTTTTTGAGTTTTCCGGGAAAGTGAGGAAAAATAGTGAATAATCAAGGCCAGAATTGTGTTCTAGGACCTCGAAATAGGGGGTGAGTATTGAAATTTTATCAAAAAAACATAATTTTCATGCTTTTCATGCTTTGCAAATTTTTACAAGATTTAAAGTGATATTATTATTTGACTGTTGTTGATGTCACTGGCATATGAAATGCACCATCAAAGAGAAAAACTGAAGTTTTTGGGTTACATTCATCTTTAATTAACACGCTTCGGAACATTTTCCCAAGCTTGTATATAAATTAGATGGAAACTAAGATTTTTCTGTTGCTCAAAGAAGAATACCAAGTGAATAAAATGATTCTTACTTTAGCCTGGAGGATCTGTCTGGATACAAGTATGCAGAGGTAATACAACAGAAACAAACAGTAAGGAAGTAAATAAGTCGCAAGTGAATGCTCGAATATTTTGAATACTCTTGGATCTTTGCAGTCTTTGTACGTATTTATAGGAACCAATTCAAAAATCCTGAAAATAGAATTTAAGTTAACAATTATAGATATAGATAAATTATACAAAAAAAATTTTTTGGAAGAAAGTGTAACACGCATTTTTTTATTGGAGAGTGTATATTTTGGCATTCTAAAAAACATATCCCGATGTAATTGGCAACTTTGTGCTAAAAATGGCGAGCCAAAAATAGTAACTTTTTTCAGTTTTCCCCGTTTATCTCAAAGGCTAAGAGTTGTGTGAAAAAAAAATTTCAAACAAAAGTTGTAGACTATCAGGATATAAGTTTTTTTCTCAAAAAAATTACAATTTTGCATCAGAGATACCCCTCTAAAGTCTCTTCTTTCTTCTTTAGTAGCCCTACAATCCTGGGTGGGTCTTGGCTGACTGCACAACTTGCTCCATCTCATACGGTCGTCCATGATAGTTGGGTCAGTGGGTAACCCCATTGTTCTTAAATCTGACCATATGTTATCTCTCCATCGGATTCTTGGGCGTCCTAAGGGTCTTTTCCCTGTCGGGGCCTCCTCTCAAATTAACTTGGTGAGGCGGTTATTAGGGAGCTTATGGACATAGCCAGCCCGTCTTAGGCGTTGGGATTTAATTTCTTGTACGATGTCGCTAGCGTCATATATCTGTTTGACTTCGGCATTTCTTCTTATTCAGTATTGATTAGTATTGGGGTCGTGATAGGGTCCGAAAATCCTTCTAAGGATTTCCTCTCAAAACATCTAAGTTTCACTTCCATTGCTTTTGTCAGCGTCCACGTCTCACAGCCATACATGAGCACTGGTCTAATCATTGTTCTATATATCCTGATTTTTGACATTCGTGGATTTGATGGTGTTGTTGAGACTATACATACATCTGTTTGCTGCTTGAATTCTCCCTTTTATCTCTTCTGTGATATAGTTATTTGCTCCGAGATGTTTAAAACGCACCACTCTTTCAAAGTTATAAGTGTCTATTGTTACATTTTGTCCTATTCTATCTCGATTCTTTTGTCTGTTTATGTACATGTATTTGGTTTTCTCCTCATTAACCATTAGACCGGTTTTCCTTGCCTCTATCTCTATTTTGTTGAAAGTTTCCTTTACATTGGTGACGGTGTTTCTCACAATATCAATGTCGTCCGCGTATGCTAGTAGTAATTTTGGTCCATTTACTGTTATTAGTTCTGTTCTAATTTGTGTCTCTGGACCACCGAAAAGATACAAGTAGTGAGCGGGTGACCAGGCTACAGACGCTGGACCCACGCCCGGTCACCACGCGGCACAGCATCCTCACTTCGGAGCAGAGTTCTTACATACTTAGTAATTTTGGAGCAGATTTTGTCAGTCGTATATATAACGTGGCAATTTTAGTAAATATAATAATACATTTTAGCCAACCACATTTTGTTATTTAGCGCATTTTCAGAAATACTCCTATAATATAATTGTCTAAAATTTAAAACGAATATGAATATAATATAAATACAAAAAATGCCACACATATTAAAAAATATTAATCTCAAAAATAATAATATAGATTTAAAACAAGAAACATGAACTAAAGCAGTATTTATATAAAAGGTTCTTTTTATGCACTTGGAGCCTTTGTCAAAACTAATTATTTATACCAACAACTAAGGAGGACTTGCATTTTATATTCGGCGACATGATGAGCGAAAAATTAAAGGAATTTTTTTTTTGCTTTTAAGTAGACATATTCATTTTTGTTGTTATTAAGGAAATATACTGCATTTAAATTATATTGTTGCAGATTTGACTAAGGTGGTTTATTTTAGCTCTGTCATTTACAGTACGTGTGTCATTTTTAAGAGCTTTTATTTCCTTTATTATGAATTTCTGATAATTTTTGTCTCTATCAACTATTTTGGAATCTCTGGAGTTAAAAGAATGCTTTTAAGTGTTTTATTGTTTTGTTAATGCTCTAGTAGTAGCGTTTTTGGTATATTTATGTCCATGTAGCCAATTTTTTAATAATTGGCTTGTCATTCCTATATATTTTTTAGGGCAGTTTGCACACGAAACTGAATACTAAATATTGAACGTCTTTCATAGTTAGTGTCTTGTTTTCCAATTTGGTAAAAATTGAGTTTAGTTGGTTACAACTCTTGTGGCATGCAACATTATTGTATTTTTTAAAACGTATTTTAATTTTTCTGAACGATCTGTTATATAAGGTAATGACAGGGGCGGATCTAGCCTCTCTCTTTGGAGGGGGCGGTGATATCACGAAAGTAAAACATGTCAAGCGAAAACGCGTTTCGACGGGAGGGGAGGAGACACCAGCAACATTCCCATTTCTAGTGTAAAAGGCAGGGTCGTTTTCTTTTCTGAATTTGAAGCTCTTGGAGAAGGGAGGGATGCCAGCAACATACACATTTCTAGTAAAAGAGGCAGAATCGGGTCTATTTTCCTGAACTCAAAGCTCTTGGGGGGGCGGCTATCGCAAGAAAAACAAGCTGTCAAAGGGGGAAGTGCCAGCAGCATACACATTTCTAATATAAAAGACAGAATTGGTTCCATTTTCCTAAACTCTGAGTTCTTGAGAGATCGCAATCGCAAGTATACACATTCCTATACTCTATTCAAGAACCAGAGCGAGTAATAAAACTATTACCGAAACCGCCTACTTACCTGCTCTAGTGCTGCAGGTAACTGAGGACTGCCGTAAATCCAATTATATTAAATTACTAGCGACCCGCCCCGGCTTCGCACGGGTGCAATGCTGATACTAAATACACTACAGAAAAACTGTTACTATTTATTTTATTTTTACAACAATTATTACATCGGCCTCCGACGCGCTATTTATAGGCACGCTGCCGCCGCCCCGGTCGGCCAGTACCGCCGCAAGCGCTACTTCCCGCAATTTTAAAACTGTAATATCTTCGAAAATATTCATTTAAATCTTGTGCTGTAAAGGACCATATAGATCTATATTAAATCAACAATGTATTTAAGCTATTTAATTGGATAAGGATTAATGCTGTATTGGTTAAAATCGCTTCAAAATTTGCCATTATTTGTCGTAAAAAGTAAATGACAAAAAAATGTTATTGTGGGATATCCATGAGAGATAGACATATACCATCGCGGAGTTTTCTGTAGACCTTTTCAATGTGTACAAAAAATTAGTAAATTATTTTGATAAATCTCGTAGGGTTCAGCCTGCGTTTGCAATGTAAGCGGAAAAAAATATGATAATTAACGACATCACATTAGAAACCTCAAAAATAACAGTATTTCTCCACTATTTAATGGATGTTATTATACATATAAACCTTCCTCTTGAATCACTCTATCTATTGAAAAAAACCGCATCAAAATCCGGTGCGTAGTTTTAAAGATTTAAGCATACAAAGGGACATAGGGACAGAGAAAGCGACTTTGTTTTATACTATGTAGTGATATTAAAATATTATAAGTTTTTATAAATTTACTGCAACAATAAAAATTCTGATAGTTTAATTTAATTTCTGTCAGTGAGCAAAGTACCCCTTACAGCGTGGCCTAGGTGATTTATCTTGTTTGCGCTTGTTTTTTATATTATTTGTGATTAGTAAGATACCCAAAAGATATGGCTTCCATCTCTAAATATATTCAAAAATGATTAAACCAAAGCATTTTTTCCTAAACGAAAAACTTATTACAATGAATGTTTATCATGCCTTAAGATATCAATATCTAGATAACAATGTTAAAAGCTCTGATGAGATGAGTTCCAACATAACAGGAATTGGAAAATCTACTATGTACCAAATACTGAAGGAGAAAAAAACAACTGGAATTGTTAGTACTCCCAAGTTACATTCGATCACAGACAGACGAAAAACCTCTTTAGAAGAAGAGATGAAAACTGCAATAAAAGGTGTTGTACATACATTGTATTATAAGGAGCAGATCCCAACCGTTGCCAAAATTCTAACTAAAATCAATGAAGATCGGGATTAACCTGAAATGGAAAGAACTGAGCTCTGGAAATTGCTCAGAGAACTTAATTTTTGATGAGAAAAACCAGATAGGAAATCTGTTCTTATAGATCATTCGAAAACTGACCTTTGAAGAAGAAATTATCTTTCTCAACTAAAAGGTAGCGTTGCTAGAAATAACACAACTTACAAAATTAGTAATTTAACTGAATTTTTGAAAGATCTTTTTGAATAAAGTTACTGCGGAAAATTGGGAAAAATCCATATAATAAAAGAATAAAACAAAATGTGGAAACTCGATCTCATGATCGGTGAGATAGAGGAACCAAATATAATTAATTTGAGCGAGGATAGCTTCACTGACTTTGAATGCGAATTAGATACGTAATGTTTACCAGTATAAACACAATTTATTATTTAAATTTTTGTTTTTGTTGTATTTTATTGTTTAATGTTTTTTATATATTTTGTTATAAATTTTTATTTCAGTTGTCCCACTCATTAATTTTATATAGATTTAATTCCAATTAGCCGTAATTTTTTTATTATTTTAAAATTAACACATTTATTTTATTTTTTTTTTTTTGGGGCTATCGGATTTCCATTTAATAAAGTAAATTAAATTAAGATGTCAGTGCAACAGAAATAAAAATAAGTAGGTTTAATTTTAACTGTAACATATTAAAATTAGTTACATTCGAACCCCTTTTTAGTGTTTAAATTTAATTCTGCAGATGGTTTAAGAAATAATTAAACTGAAACGACAAATGTCCAAAAAATATTTTTAATTAATAATACAATGACCCATACTCCCAAAAAAAATTAATATTATATGGACGAATTTATTTTTTATATATGTTTAACTTCTTGTATTTTTGACAATGGATATTTTGTAAGTATTTAAATTATAACTTGGAATTTTTTGAGAGAATAAGGCTACGTTTTGATCTGAATGTGTCTAAAACGGTTTTTATGCCAAAATTAAAAATAATAAAAATTCAGTTGTGATTTGTATTAAATATGTTAAAATTATCTATATTTTGTCATGTATATGAATTATTAAGAAATCATAAGAAATAAAATAATATTATAAAATCTTTTTATTTTAAGTTTATTATCGAAATAATATTCTATGCCATAAATACTTGGTGACAAAATAAACCTCCTTCCGACGCCTATGACAAGGAATAAAATCCTTTTTAACACTTCACACTTCCAAATATCTATTGTTATTCAACCCAAATAGTCCATTATTATAGACCGGTATTTTTGATTATAAAATTTCTAACCCATTCCTATGAAAAATGTATGTGTCTAACAGATTTTGCCAAATACACCGGACTAAAAAACATAGGTAGTTTGCCAAGAAAAAAAGGGTAAAAAATGATTTATTACTCTCTCTAGTTCTTGAATAAACTATAGTATAAGAAGGAACATTGGGTCTATTTTCCTGAACTCAAAGCTCTTGAAGGGGGGGGGGGGCGATTCCCCCGCCCCCTTGGATCCGCGCCTGGGTAATGATATGTATATTTTTTTGTATCCTGTTGTAAATCATCCTTGTTTTAGTTTTTAAGTTGTAATAGTGTTTATATGTTATATTTTTTATAAATGTGTCCACGGTTTGAAGGTAGAGGACAATAAAATTGGTCTGTCAACCAAACTCATGAATAAACTTCTTTGGCTTTTTGAATGCTTTGAAAAGTTGTTTAGATATCTTCCGAGCAAGGTTGGTTTAGTATATCTCTGCGTTAGACATTTTTGCATAATAAAGTAATATCTAAAAAGTTTATTTTCGCTTTTATCTCAGATTCTGATGTAAATTTTAATTTTCTATGGAAATTATTAAATTGTTGAACAACGTAATTTATTTTGTCATGAGGAATTGCCATTAAACAATCGTCAACAAAACGTTTTAAAAAAATCCAGTCTAAATTTAGATTTTCAATGACTTTTTCATCCAAATATTCCATGACTAGGTGGGCAAACGCGGATAAAATAGGTGAACCCATTGCACAACCATCAACTTGTCCGAAACATTTTTTGTCATAATGAAAGTAGTTTGTTGATAATGTCAAAGTTGCGGCTTCTATAAAACTATTTCTGGACAAAGACATTTTTCAGATAATGTAATTTAAACCAGGTCCGAATGTTTGAGTATAACGTTACGATGTTCATGGAGATAAGTTTGTAATTTTATGAGACACTTACAATATCTATGAATTTTTTGAAACAAAAAATAGTTATTTTTTCCTGCAATGCCAGATATTTTGACAATTTATGAAAAGGTGATTGTATGCAGGAAACAATAGGTTTTAACGAAACATTTGATTTGCGTCGCTGGGAAGATATCTGATCAACTTTTCAAATCATTCAAGAAACCAAAGAAGAAGTGTAATCATAAGCTTGATTGACAGAGCCATTTTATTAACGTCCCCTACCTTCGGACCCTGGATTGTAAGAAAAGTTAATGAAAAGCTTACACAAAACAATTTTAATACTAAATATATCAAAGAAATTGTTAAAACAAGAACATATAAACAGTATAATAACCTAAGAACCAAAGACAAGGATGATCAACAACAAGAAACACAGAATTACTTTAAACAACAGATGTTTCAGAAAAATTAAAATATATTTTTGAAAAACACAATATTGTTGCATGCCACAAAAGTTACAACCAACTAATCCTAATCTTTAACAAATTAAATAGCAAGACACCAACTATCAAAACTTCCAATATTGTATATTCAGTTCCGTATGCAAACTGTCCGAAAAAATGTACAGGAATGACATGTCAATTATTAAAATGTCGGTCAAATGAACAAAAATAAACTACAATTTGATGCGTGGTGTAATTATTTTTGACGAAATCCCAGGGTGTGTAAAATTTGCCAGAAAAAAAACCTTTCATATAATTGCTGTTTTAGTTTATGTTCATTATTTTCAATGTATATTATTATTTCTGAGAATAATATTTTTTAAGATGTGTGGCATTGTTATATTTATATTATATTCACATTCGATTTAAATTTTATACAATTTTAAATAAATTTTTTACTTTTTTGGGTTTCGGTCATATTATTACTTTATAAAAAAATTAATACATGTTTTTTTCTGACGTTTCGGTTTATTTTATTGATTAAACCATCTTCAGAGAATTACTGTAAATATGAAAAGGAATATGTAAATTTATGCTATATAAACTGAAAATTTTACTTTCTTACCTAATGTTAACAGGTGGTTCACTTGAATAACTTACATTTAACTATTTTATTAATTTAATACAATATAATTAAACACTTCTTATTTAATATAAATATAAATATAGAAAACTATTATTTTTTGAATGCATTTTTTTTTCACATCTGGTTTGTTTTGCTAACCCTTTGGAAGTACTCTGTCAAAAGCAAAACAAACCAGATGTGTAAAAAATGCATTCAAAAAATAATAGTTTTCTATATTTATATTTATATTAAATAAGAAGTGTTTAATTATATTGTATTAAATTAATAAAATAGTTAAATGTAAGTTATTCAAGTGAACCACCTGTTAACATTAGGTAAGAAAGTAAAATTTTCAGTTTATATAGCATAAATTTACATATTCCTTTTCATATTTACAGTAATTCTCTGAAGATGGTTTAATCAATAAAATAAACCGAAACGTCAGAAAAAACATGTGTTAATTTTTTTATAAAGTAATAATATGACCGAAACCCAAAAAAGTAAAAACTAATTTTAAATAAAGAATGATACGTCAAAACAATGTAAAACATATTTTAATGCGAACCTAATTTCAAGAAAATAAAGAGAAAAATAAAAATAAATACCAACGGTTCAAGAATATATATATATATATATATATATATATATATATATATATATATATATATATATATATATATATATATATATATATATATATATATATATCGGGTGTCAACTCAACGAATCTATTAGACAAGTCATAATTTCTAGAGTATTATGTGTATCAAAATGAGAATTGGTACAGGTAAATGGTATGTGAAGGGGAGAGTTTCCGCATATTTTCCACTTTCCGGCCACTTCCGGTTTCACCGGAAATGGCCCCGGTTTTGAATTTTTAAATGGAACATCCTGTATATTTTAACATTTTTGGATTTCTGAGACAATTCTAGATCAGAATGTGACATTTTAAAAACTTTTTACGTCTACTTCATTTTTTTAGAGCCACTTTTAAAATTGCATCTAGGTGGCCATGATCGGACGCAAACTAATCTAAGGGCTTTAGGTGATGTCAAAAAAAATACAATGGCAAAGTTTTAGTTACTAGTATGAAAGACAGGAATAAGACAAGTTGACAAAATTACGTTTTCATTTCTAACTATTAATTTTCAAATGGCGACCCCTTTTTGACAACTACTTTTCGAAAAAAGCATTCTTTGACGAATCTAACGGTACTAATTTATTTGCGATTGGATTAGATATAAGAACAGAAATTAAATATTATTAAGCAAAATACTGGATAATTTATTTACTTATGACAAGTGCGCCATGGACAGCCATGATGCATAATAATTTGAAACTGTTTTTATCAAGTCTTCTTTGGAAAACAAAGCACTCAGTTAAGTAGATAATGACAGTGACATACGCTCTAAGAACAGACGTAAAAGTTTCTTAATTTTCGTTAAGTTGAGTTTAAATTTTCGTTAAAATAATGTATACTCAAAGTGAAAAAGTGGATATGTTATTAATATTTGGAGAGTGTCAAAGAAATTCAAGGAATGCTGCCGAGTTGTATGATCATAGATATCCCAATCGGCAACATCCAGCCCGTCAGTATTTTTCGTATGTCGAGACTCGTTTTATGCAAATAGGAAATCAAGAAGCGGAACAGAGGTTTATCATAAATGAAGAGACTGAGATTAACGTACTTGCTATGGTTGAGGTTGATAAAACAGTTTCGTTAAGAAAAATTAGTCAAGAACTGCAGATAAGTTATGAATCAGCAAGAAAAATACTGAAAAAGCATGGATATCGAGCATTTAAATATCAGTTACATCAACATTTGTATACTGAGAATGGCGATAGACGTATAGTGTTTTGTGATTGGCTGCTTCAAAATCATAGAGTTATTAACCCAAATTTTATCGATTTTATTCTATTTTCCGACGAATCTCGATTTACAAATAATGGTATGTTCAATAAGCAAAATACTCGGTACTGGGCCTAACAAAATCAACATGAAATGAGAGAGGGCAATTTTCAAGAAAGATTTGGCGTCAATGTCTGGGCTGGTATCGTTGGAAACAGAATAATTAGGTCAATATTGTTTCAAGGTCAGTTAACAGGGGTTAGATACTTAGGTTTTCTTCAAAATAAAATCGAAAATCATCTCAATGATATACCTTTAGCAGTTTTACGGCGAATTTACTTTCAACAAGATGGAGCACCGCCTCACAATACTAGAGAAGTTCTTAATTATTTAATAGAGCATTTTTATAATCGAATTATTGCAACCAATGGTCCGGTACGGTGGCCAGCCCGCTCACCGAATCTTACTGTGCTCGATTTCTTTGTCTGGGGATATGTTAAAGAAAGGGTTTACTATGGAGCAGCCCCAGCTACTCTTGAAATATTAGAAGAAAGAATTTTACGGGCATTTAGAAGTATAACGCCCCAAATGCTACAAAACGTGTTGAGAGAAACAATTGAACGAGCTGAAATGTGTCGTGAAAAAGAAGGAATGCACTTTGAACATTTACTACACTAAACTTTTTAACAAATTGAACTAAGTCGTCTAAGTTATTAGTTTATTTTGTAAGTTTTTTGTTAATTTTGTTAAATTTTTAATCCAATTCTTGTAAAAAGCTTTTAAAATGTCACATTCTGATCTAGAATTGTCTCAGAAATCCAAAGATGTTAAAATATATAGGGTGTTCTATTTAAAAATTCAAAACCGAGGCCATTTCTGGTGAAACCGGAAGTGACCGGAAAGTGGAAAATATGCGATAACTCTCCTCTTCACATAACATGTACCTGTACCAATTCTCATTTTGATACACATAATACTCTAGAAATTATGACTTGTCTAATAGATTCGTTGACACCCGGTATATATATATATATATATATATATATATATATATATATATATATATATATATATATATATATATATATATATACATATATATGTATATATATATATATATATATATATATATATATATATATATATATATATATATATATATATATACAGGGTGATTCAAAAATCGATCACGAAACTTAAGGGGGTGATTCTACTTGACAAAATAAGTGTAGAGCTTCATATAATTTTTTTTCAAAATGTCATTCGTTTTCGAGTTACAAGCCGTCCAAGTTCAAGTTTTTATTTTTTGTTTTTTGAATTACTCGCTTACAGGAGAACCGATTTGACTAATATTTGAAAGATAGGCTAAGTCTTCTGCGCTTCATCATTTTAGTAACAATTCACATTGATTGTTCGCCGCTAGAGGGCACTTTACCTACATTGAAAATTGTTTTTTTGTCATAATTTTTTAGTGTTGACAGCTACAGTAGTTTTTGGCATAATTTCTGAAAGACTGATGCCAGGCCTTTAAAAAAGGTGCTCTTTATTTACATCGCTAAACTCAACGGTTTAGACGTAAATTACCCTTAAAAATTAAGTGGTAAATTTACTTTTCTCATTTCATTACCACCAGCTACCAGGTAAATAGCTATCAAAGTATACTAGAGCTGTCAGTTTAACATCAAATAAATTCGCTTTTTAAACTATTTAATTAATAATCTTAAAATAACTAATAATGGCTAATCACCAATATTCAAATATCGAATATTGTGATATCCATTTTTGTTATGGAAAAGCAAATGGTAATGCAGAGTTGGCAAGAAGATATTATATGGAGAGTTATCCGGAAAGAAATATCCCTCATGCTCAAACATTTTCCAGTGTGCACAGGAGGCTTGCGGAATGTGGTTCCTTTAAAAGTTATAATGGAAATAGGGGAAGACCTAGAACTGCTAGAAACGTGCAACAAGAAGAAAGAGAGCTTGAAATTATTGAAGATAATCCAGGTATTAGTACTAGAAAAATTGGGAATGAAGTGCGGCTCTGTCAGGCTAGTTCATGGAGGATACTAAGAGAAGAACAACTCTACCCGTTTCATTAAAAAAAGGTGCAGGCTCTTTATGACGATGATCGGCCGAGACGGTTGGAAATGTGCAATCAGATCCTAGCTAAGTATGAACACGATAATCGATTAATTGGCGTCATATTATTCACTGACGAAGCTGGTTTCACTCGTGATGGCATAACAAATCTACACAACATCCACACATATGCTTACGAGAACCCAAACAATGTGGTAGAAACGAAACATCAGCGTAGATTTTCACTAAATGTGTGGGCAGGGATAATAGGAGATTACCTTATTGGTCCTCATTTCTTTGATGGCCCATTAACTGGTGACGTATACTTAGATTTTATCCAAAATCGTCTCCCATTGTATCTGGAAGATGTGCCATTGGAAGTAAGGGCCAACATGTGGATCCTCCAAGACGGAGCTCCGCCCCACTTTAGTATACGTGTCCGACAGTATTTGAATGCAACGTATCCTGAGCGATGGATAGGACGAAGTGGACCATTGGCATGGGCAGCGAGTTCACCAGACCTTAATCCTATGGATTTTTTCTTTTGGGGTCATTTGAAACAATTGGTGTACGATATTCCAGTAATCAACGTCGAGGATCTTCGCTTCAGGATAATCGAAAAGTGCCAAATTATTAAAGAAACACCAGGAATTTTTCATTGAGTTAGGCGACATTTTTTGAAGAGTGTTAGGAAATGTATTGAAGAAAATGGGGGACATTTTGAGAATCTTTTTTAGTTTGTTTAGTACTGTTTCATTAATTTTTATCAATTAAATGTATATCGCAATAATCCATAATATGAATATTTACTGATTAGCCATTATTAGTTATTTTAAGATTATAAATTAAATAGTTTAAAAAGCGAATTTATTTGATGTTAAACTGACAGCTCTAGTATACTTTGATAGCTATTTACCTGGTAGCTGGTGGTAATGAAATGAGAAAAGTAAATTTACCACTTAATTTTTAAGGGTGATTTACGTCTAAACCGTTGGGTTTAGCGATGTAAATAAAGAGCACCTTTTTTAAAGGCCTGGCATCAGTCTTTCAGAAATTATGCCAAAAACTACTGTAACTGTCAACACTAAAAAATTATGACAAAAAAAAAATTTTCAATGTAGGTAAAGTGCCCTCTAGCGGCAAACAATCAATGTGAATTGTTACTAAAATGATGAAGCGCAGAAGACTTAGCCTATCTTTTAAATATTAGTCAAATCGGTTTTCCTGTAAGCGAGTAATTCAAAAAACAAAAAATAAAAACTTGAACTTGGACGGCTTGTAACTCGAAAACGAATGACATTTTGAAAAAAAATTATATGAAGCTCTACCCTTATTTTGTCAAGTAGAATCACCCCCTTAAGTTTCGTGATCGATTTTTGAATCACCCTGTATACATATATATATATATATATATATATATATATATATATATATATATATATATATATATATGTATATATATATATATATATATATATATATATATATATATATGTAACTTGATATTTGTCATGTTATTAGATGTCATTTTAATTAAAAATCGAAATTTCTCTCATTTTAACTTACTTTCCATAAATACTCTTGGGAGTGAAGGTCTTATTATCTCGAAAATACTGTAACTGATAAATAAATAACACGGACAAGTGCAAGCTGATTATGGGCGTGAGACAGATAAGCATTCGAGCATAAACTTTTCCCAATGATTTGTTACATGCCCAGTACGTTAACACCATCAAAAACACTAAATAATATATTACACCAACTACAGAGGGCCTTAGCACGGCTGTTATGCAACACAAAAGGACAACCAAGTATTTACCTAAAAAAAGATGATAGATAAATACAGGGTGTTTCCAAATAAGTGCGAAAAATTTTAATGCTTGAGTTAATTTTAAGCATAAAATCCATATAAACATATGTCTGATAATGAGTCGTTTTTAAGATATAGGGTGTTAAAATTCATCATTATTTGTAGTTTTTTAAATTTATATCATTTGTTTTTAAATAAAATAAAGTCAAATTTGAAACACAACACTTTTTACGGTTCTCATAAAAATATTATTATTATGAGAAATAATATACGGAGTGGTACTTTTTTCCGGGTCTGTAAAGTTTTACCTTCTCGAACTGTTTTTTTCGGATGCCATTTTTTTTTCTTTAAGTTTTCATCTAAAAGTCAATACATAATGTTGCGACGTCTCCCTTTTTACAGGGTATGGCAACGGATGCGTACGGCAGCTCAATATGTCGGAGGCTAGGTTCATATCTCTTTTAGAGATAGTTGTACTCTGCTTTGATTACCCAGTAGGCGCCACCTGTTTTACATTATCTGTGTTACTTACCCAGTGATTAAACAGGAAAACAGATAGGTATGAGGAACGATTTTAATTTATTGACTGCTGGTGTATAGCTCCATAATGAAACGACTTAATTAAAACAAAATAACAATTCCATTTTATTGAAAAAAAATTATTATGTACATAAATTAGAATGGTACCTACAATGTTTTTATACTCTTTCTTGATAACTATTGTTGTTATCTCGTTTTTAAAAGATTATATAAAATTTGGCCTCAAACGTTCTAGAACCTTTAATTGCCAATAACGTAAGTTTTATAAAAACAGTTATCAAAAAGTTCTTACATGTTATTTTATCAAATGAAAATATATTTATATTGTTTTGTTTGCATGAAAAAAATTGATGTAGAGCTCCAATTCTTTAACTTAAAATTTTCTCCTACCTGGTCTATGCTATGGTACCTCTCACTTCTATTATTTGATCCAGCGCTGTTGCTAGGATTCCTGTTGTTGTTGTGGATGAATGGGGGCTTCACAGGACCACTTCCAACTCACCAACCAAACGCAGGGTAAGGGTTAAAATAGTCGTGGTCACATGGACAGGAAAACTAGGGCCGGAACCATCAAAAAGCCTTGACAGCAATATCAAAATGGAAATCACATTAAAAGGAGTGAGATGAAGTCAAAGATAAAAAAGACTTGCTTCAGATAGCCCTGAAATAAAATGTTGTTTTTACCACATGTTCGTAAAGATCAGGGGCAAAATCTTACCTCATTGATTAGTGGACTTTAAAAAACCACTTGACCGTCTGCCCTTTCAAAGCTGATGGCAGGATCGGTCTACTGCCTTCGACGGTTCAACAGTAAAGGAAACGAAAATAAAAATCTCTCTTGCAACCAGACGTGACAAATCTTAGGGATATTTGTATTTACTCTTGCCAACCTTATTCTCAACCTGGAGCACTCTAACCTAGTTCCGAACTTACACTGACCACCAGGTAATACATCAAATATTGGCAAGCCATGGAAAATTATCAAAAAGAAAATTATGATCAAACAGTCCAAAGTTACTAATCATGATTAAAACAAAGTTCAAAAAAAATTGCCACAAATTCCATACTGCATACTCAACCTTAAATGATCCGTCTCGACATGGCGTGCTCGTGTCAACGAATCGGGTATACATCCACAACATTACCGACTATAACCTTATACTTTTAATACTGAAATGGAATGTAAACAAATGAGAATTTATTAAAAATAAAATATTTTATGACTTTTAAATTCAAATCAAATAATGTGGTATATAAACCACAGCAATCCACAAACTCTTATAAGAAGAAAGAGTGATAAGTTACAAGACCAAAAGAGATGTGAACCAAAAAAAAAAATTTAATGTTTACTATTTTAAATTACAGGATAAATAATTAAATTTAATCAGGTAAAAATATACAAATTATGTCATATTACTAAAAACATGTAGCATTGATGCAAACTGGTAAATTTAAATGCTACAATGTATGTGTTTCCGCAAGACGCAATAATGTGATCTCTCAAATCTTCAACATATTTAACAGAAGATGCATAAACAAAAGATTTAAGGAAACTCCAGATACAATAATCTAAAGGATTTAGATCAGGAGATCGGGCAGGCCAGTGTCGAGTGCCTCGTCGACCTATCCAATGATTTGGATACACTGCCTCTAAGTGACGGCGTACAATAATACTGAAATGTGCTGGAGCGCCATCATGCATAAACCACAATTTTTGTCTAACTTGAAGAAGAACATCTTCCTCGAGAAATTGACAGTATTGGTCGCCATTTAATTCGAATGGAAGGATATATAGGCTAAATAGATAATCGCCGATGACACCAATTAACACATTTAATAAGAACTGTTGACAATTGGCTTCAAGAAATACATAGAGATTTTCTTCAGCCAAAATGTGATTATTGTGAAAATTTCTTATGGATTCCCTAGAAAAGTTTGGGGGAGATTGGGCGATCATTTGTATCTACTGGCAAAAATCTAGACGCGATAAAACCTCTCTGGGAAAAATGCTCACTCATTGGATATGGTAGGGATAAAATTGGTGTTCTTTTAAAATTCGAAATGCTTATATTTACTCTATTGGAAAATTTTTTCGTTCTTGTTTTAGGAGATTCTTCTATTAAATTAAGAACAACTTGCTCTAGCGCTACGGTTCTTATCCCCTGAGGGCGTCCACAAGCAGAAGTTGGTTTTGGAAATGTACCATTTTCTCTTAAATGCTGAAGAAAATGAGCAAAATCCGTTTAGTTGGCAAGACCATAAACAAAATGGATATCTGATATTTCAACATTTATAAACTCTGCCATTTTCACTATTTTTTTCTACTTACTTTATACTAAGAGTACATAAAATTAATCCCACTTATCCACAGAAATTATAACACATTACAACGAAAAAACAATATGACAAATTAGGTGTGAACTTATTTGATAACAGCCTACGATATCTGTTTGTCACTTAATAAACCACTCATGCAGAACTTAATTGGAGGTGCATCTACAGACCTGGGAAAAATTACCACTCTGCATATTATTTCACATAATAATAATAATTTGTATGAGAACTGTAAAAAGTGTTATGTGTTCCAAATTTGACTTAATTATCTTTAAAAAGAGTTCATATGAATTTAAGAAATTAAAAATGATAATAAAATTTATCACCCTGTATCTTAAAAACTAAGCATTATCGGACATATGTTTACATGCTTAAAATTAGCTTTTATGCTTAAAATTAGCTCAACTCTTAAAATGTTTTGCACTTATTTGGAAACACCCTCTATAAACGTTATTTATTTGAGTCAAAATTTCTGAAACCGGCCACTAAAAATCGACTAGTCGATTTTCATGATTTTTTTTTGCAGATTTTTGAAGTCTTGCACGTCAAAGTTAATGTCTTAAAACATTTTCTGAAATTTTAAATTTTTCAAAAAGCTATAAACAAATGAATTTCTAAGCAACTTTTTTTTTTAAATTGCGATATCTTGGTTAATATTTATTACAAGTTGATGAAGTTTTTATGGTATATTCATAAATAGTAACTGAATCGAATAAGAGATTATTTAAACTGAAAACTTGTAATTTGTTAATAAACAAATCATTTTGCAATAAACAAATAACAGTTTTACCAACTTCTCCTTGTACTACAAAAATTTTCTTTTCACATTTGCATTCCTTAAACTCTAGCCTCGATAACTGTGAAGTGAAATTTTGGTGATCTCAATTCGGAAAAAAGTTATAAATTTTTAAATATTATCATGAAGACGCTTGAATGCAGCCGAGGTAGCCGCGCCGCGTTGCGTCATGCGAGCGATACCTACACTACAACGTATACTTTTCTCCCCTGGTTTTAATGTTAATGTTTATAATTTTACACTCCTGGCATTACTCGACTAACATCGTCAGAAAGGTAAAACTCTTTGACTTTGTCGATTAGATCTGAGCTCATAGCTCGTCCTTTTTTTTTGTCAGGTTGAGCACAGTAGCCTTTATCCTCTTTTAACATTTTAGCTGAAGCAACTATATGTCTGCTTAAATTAAATGTTTTTGCCGTTTTTCTAATAGACCACTGTATAGGTATCGTTGTCAATAATTTTTTTTTTTGCTGTCGTGTTGATGCTCGCGATAATGCAAGTTTGAAATCGCTGATCCAAATATTACAATCCACATCATTAAAAATATTTGAACTATTATTATTAAAAGATTTTCATACAAGCTCGTGGTCTGTATCTGATAGATTCAAGCTTAGTTTTTCGGTAGGAGGAGCAATTAATACTTCTTGTAACGCAGTTGCAAGTTTTAGTCTTTTGTTCTTATTATCAATAGATTTAATACAAACATAATCTTCATCTTTTTCTGAGAAATCTAATTCTATTTCATCTTCTTCAGTCTGCGAATTAGCTTTTTTTGCAAGCTGCTCTATTTGATTTGTTGTTGATCTATTTATTTTTTGGAACTGCACAGAATCTTATTTTTGATATAACTGTCTTTTACATGAAATATAAACGAATAAACCAAAGAGATCACTAAACTTTTCATCGCATTTTTCAGACAAGAAACATAATTTATTTTTCACACTATTGTGACCTTTTTTTTGAAAAGGATTACATTTTGGCGGTGGTGTCATTATAATAATTAACAGATCACTTCTAGCGAAGTAGCGAATGCACATTGACGTGTGTTATATGCGATTTGCATTGGTTTTTACGCGTCATAACGCAACAAGTCGTATCACGCATAAAATGTAACAACACAACAGCTCAGAATTATAAGTAATAGAAACTCGATTAGGCATGACAAATAAACATATTTCTTTTCTAAATAATAAATGACAAGTGTAAACATGTATGAATAAGGTATTAACATTAAAACCAGGGGAGAAAAGTATGCGTTGTACTGTAGGTATCGCTCGCATGGCGCGGCCGCATTGAAGCATCTTCATGATAATATTTAAAAATTCATCACTTTTTTCCAAATTGAGATCACCAAAATTTCACTTCACAGTTATCGAGACTAGAGTTTAAGGAATGCAAATGTGAAAAGAAAATTTTTGTAGCACAAGGAGAAGTTGGTAAAACTGTTATTTGTTTATTGCAAAATTATTTGTTTATTAACAAATTACAAGTTTTCAGTTTAAATAATCTCATTCGATTCAGTTACTATTTATGAATATACCATAAAATTTTCATCAACTTGTATTAAACATTAACCAAGATATCGCAATTTAAAAAACAAAGTTGCTTAGAAATTCATTTGTTTATAACTTTTTGAAAAATTTAAATTTTCAGAAAATGTTTTAAGACATTAACTTTGATGTGCAAGGCTTCAGGAATCTGCAAAAAACTTCATGAAAATCGACTAGTCGATTTTTAATGGCCGGTTTCAGAAATTTTGACTCTTATTAATATGTAATTTGTCTTCTTCAAAGTATTCTCTATTCGAGGTGAGATACGAGTAGAGTCACCAGATTAAATAAAGAGGTTTCCTGAAAATGTCCCTGACTTTTCAGTAAATTTCGTGATATTTTGTCTGAATGTTGTATGTGGTATGTGAAGGCAGCTAGATTTTCAAAATGTGCACCGCGCTCCTAATTCTAAAATCTCGTGCGCATTGTCACCTGCAAATGCGAAGTTCCTGCGTCGTGTGGTCGGTGTTTATATGTTTTTTATTACTTATATCGAGTTGAATATGAAAAAGAGGAATTTTTCCCTGTCACCATAGTTTCAATAAAAAATTAAACTAATCGCTTAGTTAAAAACTTTGTAAGGGGTTCAAAATGGGCTCCATGAAGTCTGATATACTCACACAAACGACAAATTGAGGATTGGTGTACCCACGACATTAACTCAGCATTATTCCTTATTTGATCACAATGAAAAGTGATTCTCCATACATGTTCCTCTCTACTGTCGACCGGAGTCACTAAGAATACAATTATATAAGAGAAACTTAGCTCTCAACCAACTGAAAAAAACCTTAAACTATAAGGACAAACGTACTCTGTTCTAACACAGTTAGAGACAAAGCACAATCTCAGATTGCAAGAATATCAGGAAAGGTTGTTAGTTCTCGTCAGTACAGAATAGGCTAGCACACTTCAGCATCGGAAAAGTAAATCCTTTAAGCAACTTAGACAAAATATGAAATCTAATACAAGCGGCGCCATCTCTCAGCACTCCACGCAATCTAAACATAAAATCTCGTAGAGATCTGTATATACAGGGTGATTCAAAAATCGATCACGAAACTTAAGAGGGTGATTCTACTTGACAAAATAAGGGTAGAGCTTCATATAATTTTTTTTCAAAATGTCATTCGTTTTCGAGTTACAAGCCGTCCAAGTTCAAGTTTTTATTTTTTGTTTTTTGAATTACTCGCTTACAGGAAAACCGATTTGACTAATATTTGAAAGATAGGCTAAGTCTTCTGCGCTTCATCATTTTAGTAACAATTCACATTGATTGTTTGCCGCTAGAGGGCACTTTACCTACATTGAAAATTGTTTTTTTGTCATAATTTTTTAGTGTTGACAGCTACAGTAGTTTTTGGCATAATTTCTGAAAGACTGATGCCAGGCCTTTAAAAAAGGTGTTCTTTATTTACATCGCTAAACCCAACGGTTTAGACGTAAATCACCCTTAAAAATTAAGAGGTAAATTTACTTTTCTCATTTCATTACCACCAGCTACCAGGTAAATAGCTATCAAAGTATACTAGAGCTGTCAGTTTAACATCAAATAAATTCGCTTTTTAAACTATTTAATTTATAATCTTAAAATAACTAATAATGGCTAATCAGTAAATATTCATATTATGGATTATTGCGATATACATTTAATTGATAAAAATTAATGAAACAGTACTAAACAAACTAAAAAAGATTCTCAAAATGTCCCCCATTTTCTTCCATACATTTCCTAACACTCTTCAAAAAATGTCGCCTAACTCGATGAAAAATTCCTGGTGTTTCTTTAATAATTTGGCACTTTTCGATTATCCTGAAGCGAAGATCCTCGACGTTGATTACTGGAATATCGTACACCAATTGTTTCAAATGACCCCAAAAGAAAAAATCCATAGGATTAAGGTCTGGTGACCTCGCTGCCCATGCCAATGGTCCACTTCGTCCTATCCATCGCTCAGGATACGTTGCATTCAAATACTGTCGGACACGTATACTAAAGTGGGGCGGAGCTCCGTCTTGGAGGATCCTCATGTTGGCCCTTACTTCCAATGGCACATCTTCCAGATACAATGGGAGACGATTTTGGATAAAATCTAAGTATATGTCACCAGTTAATGGGCCATCAAAGAAATGAGGACCAATAAGGTAATCTCCTATTATCCCTGCCCACACATTTAGTGAAAATCTACGCTGATGTTTCGTTTCTACCACATTGTTTGGGTTCTCGTAAGCATATGTGTGGATGTTGTGTAGATTTGTTATGCCATCACGAGTGAAACCAGCTTCGTCAGTGAATAATATGACGCCAATTAATCGATTATCGTGTTCATACTTAGCTAGGATCTGATTGCACATTTCCAACCGTCTCGGCCGATCATCGTCATAAAGAGCCTGCACCTTTTTTGAATGAAACGGGTAGAGTTGTTCTTCTCTTAGTATCCTCCATGAACTAGCCTGACAGAGCCGCACTTCATTCCCAATTTTTCTAGTACCAATACCTGGATTATCTTCAATAATTTCAAGCACTCTTTCTTCTTGTTGCACGTTTCTAGCAGTTCTAGGTCTTTCCCTATTTCCATTATAACTTTTAAAGGAACCACATTCCGCAAGCCTCCTGTGCACACTGGAAAATGTTTGAGCATGAGGGATATTTCTTTCCGGATAACTCTCCATATAATATCTTCTTGCCAACTCTGCATTACCATTTGCTTTTCCATAACAAAAATGGATATCACAATATTCGATATTTGAATATTGGTGATTAGCCATTATTAGATATTTTAAGATTATAAATTAAATAGTTTAAAAAGCGAATTTATTTGATGTTAAACTGACAGCTCTAGTATACTTTGATAGCTATTTACCTGGTAGCTGGTGGTAATGAAATGAGAAAAGTAAATTTACCACTTAATTTTTAAGGGCGATTTACGTCTAAACCGTTGGGTTTAGCGATGTAAATAAAGAGCATTTTTTTTAAAGGCCTGGCATCAGTCTTTCAGAAATTATGCCAAAAACTACTGTAGCTGTCAACACTAAAAAATTATGACAAAAAAACAATTTTCAATGTAGGTAAAGTGCCCTCTAGCGGCAAACAATCAATGTGAATTGTTACTAAAATGATGAAGCGCAGAAGACTTAGCCTATCTTTCAAATATTAGTCAAATCGGTTTTCCTGTAAGCGAGTAATTCAAAAAACAAAAAATAAAAACTTGAACTTGGACGGCTTGTAACTCGAAAATGAATGACATTTTGAAAAAAAATTATATGAAGCTCTACCCTAATTTTGTCAAGTAGAATCACCCCCTTAAGTTTCGTGATCGATTTTTGAATCACCCTGTATAAACCAAAAGTGGAGTCACTAAGGTTTTGAGGTGTCCTCACAGGTAAAATTCTAATGGAGTTAGGTCGAGAGATCGAAAAGACCAGGCAATAAAATCCAACGGTTTGGATAGACGTTATTTAGGTGCTCACGTACACCAACGCTGATATGAGGGGGTGCCCCATCCTGCATATAGTACATGTTTCGGCGGGCTTCAAGTAGTAAGAGCTCTACTAAATCGTGAAAAGCGTTCGGGAGGAACTCCAAATAAATTTCTCCATTCAGTAGTGCCGGGAATACGAATGGTATGATGAAAAAATTGCCAATGATTCCTACTCGGACATTAACTAATTGGAGCTGATGTTGATGATGCGAAACAATAGTTGCACGAGGATTTTCATCAGCCCATACATGTGAGTTATGTAAATTTATAGTTAATCCTGCTGCATCCGTGAAGAGAATAGTGCTAATGAAGTTTACATTTCATTTCTGATCCAATAGCCAGTTTGAAAACTGCATTCTACAGGAAAATTCTTCAGGAATGAGTTCATGCACTTTTTCAAATGATATAGATATAACAGCTTTTCTTGAAGAACTTCATGTACAATTGTTTTCGAAATATTAAACTGCGCTGATAATTTTTGAGTACTCGTTGAAGGAGTGTCATCTACAGCATTTAAAATATTTTCCTCTAATTACAGCGTGCGTACTGTTCTTCCCCAACCAGCATCAGTACTTCTTTTTCCAAAATCTTCCAAAATTATGAATAAATTTAATAATATTACCTTATTAAAAGGAATCGTCTACCATTCTTCCTTAGATGTTACTCAACTCGTTGAAATGTTTTCTGATCTGGAAGACTACGATTAGACTATCTGTCGTAATACAACCTACTACCAAAGCATTGCAAAATGCAAGACCAAACATCAGATGCATATTTGCATAATCAATAAACGTGTATTCCATATTTCGAATTATTTTTCAATAAAGTTCATTACGAAATCCAAAAATCAGTAAATAAATATTCAAGTGAAGAATCAATGTGTCAGCAATGTGAAAGTCGATAAGCTCTAAAATGCAGGATATTTATTTCTTTCGTATCTAGCAACGTTTACAACAACAATACTTTGTTTTTGGTGCTGATAAAATAACGGGTATCTCAAAAGAAAGTACACATTTGTTTTGCTTATTGCGTGAACGCAACTATTCCGAGCGGCGCGGGGGGTATGTCAATCGGTAGCCTGGCTCTTGGGAATTTAGTCGCTATGGAGCGTTTCTCGGGAGCGGACCGTGCTTTGTGCGTACGTGAGTTTTACAAAAACGGTAATTCGGCGACTGTAGCGCGTAGAAAATTCTGCAATTTTCGACATATTCGTCACTTAAATGATGCGCCAAGTGCTCGGCTTATTGGAAAATGGGTCCAGAAGTTTGAAGAGATCGGTTCAACACTATATAAACCAAAATCCGGGCGTCCGAGGTCTTCGAGAACGGTCGAAAACGTAGAGAGTGTTACTCAGTCTGTTCGTGACGACCCAAACGTTTCGATTCGTAAGCGTGCTCTTGCTTTAAATGTGCATAGGTCATCATTATTCCGCATTTTACACAAATATTTAAAGCTGAACCCCTATAAAATTCAGTTGGTGCAAGAATTGAAGCCTCAAGATGCTGGTCAGAGGCTTGACTTCGTAAACTAGATGACTGAACGCTTCTCAACGTTTACCAACATCTTCTTTTCGGATGAAGCCCATTTTCATCTTAATGGTCACGTAAACAAGCAAAATTGCCGCTATTGGAGTGCAAACAATCCAAAACACAAACATCAGAAACCCCTACATTCGCCGAAAGTGACTGTATGGGCTGCGATGTCGGCGCGAGGAATTATCGGCCCGTACTTTTTTGAAGATGAAAGGGAACGCACAGTAACAGTGACTTCAGAGCGGTATGTGGAGATGTTAGACGACTTCTTCGTGCCTGAACTGCAAAATTTTCCTGGTTATAACCAAAGAACATGGTTCCAGCAAGACGGAGCAACTTCACACACGTCCAACATATCTCTGCCACGAGTGCGTGAAATTTTTCCTGGAAAATTGATCTCAAAGAAAGGTGACATAAGTTGGCCTCCACGCAGTCCTGATTTATCACCTATGGACTTTTTCCTAGGGGGTTATGTCAAATCAAAAGTTTACGCCAACAAACCGACTTCCGTGGCACAATTAAAAGAAAATATCCGCAACAAAATGGCAGACATCACGGAAAATACCTGCCGAGCCGTCATGGGCAATTTTAGTGCTCGATTAAATGAATGCCGTGAGCGCAACGGATTACATTTGAACGATATCATTTTTAAAAAATAAATTCCCAAACAATGTATTTTAATATGTAATAAACATCTTTTCAATAAAGTCCTGACTTTTTTTTAAATCGATTTTTTAAATGTGAACTTTCTTTTGAGACACCCTGTAGATTGCACATTTTCTGCTGACCTAGGTCGAACTGCAATTTACAGAATTAGACGTTTTTAACTCTAATTTTGGATTGGATTTTTTTATCATAAGTTTGAAGGTTGAACATTTGAAAAGAACCAAGATGTATCTTTTATGGAAATACGCCAAATACATGACGTAAATAAAATGACGTTTTTTAGAAAACGGTTAGGATTGGCGACATGAATGAAGAGTACTTAATTTTTAGTTAATAGTTAAAGGTATGTAAAAAACGTCCAAAGTTCTTGCCACACAGGGTTTAAAAGAATGGGGTCATAAATATCACAGCCAGTCCGTCCCTGTAGCTGTGAGTAATTCACAATACTTTCTTGGATAGTAATTTGAAGGGTCTTACCTGGTATACATCGTATTAAAAAAATTGAAATATACCTGGTGGTTTAATAATTATGTGTAAAAAACCTTTCATATCATCAATATTATCATATTTTTAAAACCCTCCATATTCTGTTTTATAAGTTAAATATAACGGTTGAAAAAATAGAGTAGTAAACATATTTAAAAAATCAGAAAAGGTCGCAATAAAAAAAAATTGGAAACTATTGCACTAAAGGAATCCAACTTTCACTTTTCAACACTAATTTTATAGAGTCTGTATCACTTACCACAATTTAATAACATAGCTAATAATTTTTTTCGATGTATTTCCTTTGCCGCTGCAATTCCTTCCATTTCTTCAGTTGCTCTACTCACCGCCGTTTCCCGAGTTAGTTTTTTACAAGCAAAAAATGTTAACATGGAGGTCACCAACATAAGGGGTTCTAAAAAAATAAATACCTTGTTGTAAAACAGGTAGTAAAGAGTTGTCTGAATTGACGTCATTTTGAGCAATTTTGGAACAGAGCTAATTGAATAGTAAGCATCCAGGCTGTCCCATTAAGGCTATCTACCAGTTGTACTTTAGGAAATTTTGATCACTGAACTTGCGGAAAAAAAATGCTAAAGTAAAGGGGCCAGAATGAATTAAAATAAGTTGTTTTTAAAAATCTAAATAAGACAAAAAGGGCGTTTTTATTATATACAGGCTGAGTCAACGATTGGATGAAGTAGGTTTGTGCCTCTTCGGTGAAATTAACAAAGAAACTATATTTATTATTTGATACAGTTTATTTTTACGCAGATTTTAAAAATATTTAGGACTCTACAGGGTGAGCCAAAAAACTAGGACAGCATAAAGTTGTATTTTTTTAAATAGAACACCCTATATATGAATCGTATTTTCGATTTAGCTTATAATTTTAAATCTTTTTTATTAAGGATTTACTATAACAAAACTTTATAGTTTCTGAGATAATTAAGTTTAAAGAAAAAAAGTCACATTTTCGAGCATCAATTCAATCCTAAATAACGTTTTCAATTTTGTGACAAATATATTCAAATTTGGAATTTAGCAAGGCCAAGGACAAGTTAACATAATTTTTACCTAATATTTGCAATAAAAGCTACAGGGTGTTGAACACATCGGCTCAAATTTGAACAAGTTTAAATGAATAAATATCTTTTTTTTTAAATGGTACACCCTATATATTTTCATGTTATTTAATAGAGTAATAAAAACCCTAAAAGTTTTGTTCAATATATCCTATACTATTTAAAATAGTTTTTGAGATATTTCAGTTTTTCTTATTTTCCATACTTTTTTACAGAAATAGTCTTCATTATCGTAGTAGCCATGGCAAAAACAATGTAAAAGAACATTTTTCTGTGTGTCAAATTTATAACCGCAATCGCTTCTTTTGGTTTTTATGTAGTGTAGTTTGGTTTTTTTTTGCATTCATCTTATATTGTAAAATGAATTTTCCAAAGAATGAGTTAATAGATATGATTTATACAATAGGAGAGGCTGAAAAAATTGCCTTCTTGCTCAAAGAATTTACAAAATAAAGTATCCTGATCGACGCCAGCCTAATACCCATACTTTTCAAAACTTAATGCAAAGATTTGATTCTTCTGGTACTGTTGATTATCCAAAACGTAAAGTGGTCAACAAACCAGTAACTAATGAAGAAAAAGGACTACAAGTATTGTTAAATGTTCAGGAAAATCCTTATATTGGTAGCCGTCAGTTAGCAGCATTATGTGAAACATCACAATCCACCGCTAATCGTACTACCAAGAAATATAGGTATCATCCATATCACATGGAATTACACCAAGAATTGCATGGACAGGATTTTGAAAATCGTGTAAACTTTTGTCGTACAATAAATGTGGAGATTCAATTAAATCCAAATTTATTATGCAAGGTAATGTTTAGTGATGAAGCTACTTTTAGAAGTAACGGTGCCGTAAATAGACGCAACATGCATTATTATGCCACAGAAAACCCATTTTGGATTAGAGAGGTGCAACATCAAAACCACTGGTCATTAAATGTTTGGTGTAGTATTGATCATAATCGAATTATTGGACCCCACTTTTTTAATGAACCACTAAATGGCCATAGTTACCTGAACTTTCTACAAGAAAAACTACCCCAACTGCTTCAAGGTCTCGATAGGGATGAGCTCGACAGTATGTGGTTCCAGCACGATGGTGCGCCTCCGCATTACCATCGTGCGACATCACCCCATTAGATTTCTTCCTATGGGGTTATATTAAAAATAAGATGTATGTTAATCTACCAACAACAGTGGAAGATATGCGAAACAGGATTAGGGATACCTGTAGAACAATAACGCCACTAATTTTGTCCAGGGTCCGAGAAAATCTGCAAAAAAGACTAAATTTGTGCATTGCACAAGAGGGTCGTTTATTCGAACACTTATTAAAAAGAAATAATTAATCTCAGTATTTAATAGGTAATTTTTTTGTTTCAATTTAGTATAAAAGTAAATATGTATTTGCCTTGTCGTTATTGTTGTGTTAATTTTTTCACATTATGTTTAATTAAACTATTGCCGTTGTAATATAACGAATAATGTATTTCATCATATTTAACCACATTCTGTTTGTTTCTGTAGTTTCTTTTTATTATTTTACATGGCTACTATGATAATGAAGACTATTTCTGTAAAAAAGTATGGAAAATAAAAAAACTGAAATATCTCAAAAACTATTATAAATAGGTATAGAATATATTGAACAAAACTTTTAGGGTTTTTATTACTCTAATAAATAACATAAAAATATACAGGGTGTACCATTTAAAAAAAAAGATATTTATTCATTTATACTTGTTCAAATTTGAGCCGATGTGTTCAACACCCTGTAGCTTTTATTGCAAATATTAGGTAGAAGTTTTGTTAACTTGTCCTTGGCCTTGCTAAATTCCAAATTTGAATATATTTGTCACAAAATTGAAAACGTTATTTAGGATTGAATTGATGCTTGAAAATGTGACTTTTTTTCTTTAAACTTAATTATCTCAGAAACTATAAAGTTTTGTTATAGCAAACCCTTAATAAAAAAGATTTAAAATTATAAGCTAAATCGAAAATACGATTCGTATATAGGGTGTTCTATTTAAAAAAATACAACTTTATGCTGTCCTAGTTTTTTGGCTCACCCTGTAGAGTCCTAAATATTTTTAAAATCTGCGTAAAAATAAACTGTATCAAATAATAAATATAGTTTCTTTGTTAGTTTCACCGAAAAGGCACAAACCTACTTCATCCAATCGTTGACTCACCCTGTACAATAGAAAAACAACAATTTCTCAAAAAAATTAATTATGTATATTGATAGGTGACCCCATTGTTTTTGATATTTGTTACTTAAGTTTTGGAAGAAACATTATTATTTAAAAGTAATGATACTCTGGATTACCTTATCCGATTTCTATAAACTTGATGAACTTTGGAATGTAAATTTTGGAAAAATAAGCCCAAATGAATAAAGTATTTTTACGTTCCTAAATAAGTTGCAACAGAGAGTATTTAATATATGTCTTGATTTTTTGTATGAGAGTAATTATATTATAATAGGAGATTTCAATATAACACACTTAAGTGAATATTACCTCGACAACAATTATAGGGATGCCCAGGTAAACCTTTTTTTGAATTTTTTTGATAGTAAGCAATACAATCAAATTCTTAATATCAATCGACATATTTTAGATCTTGTGGTTTTACGTCTGCAGTGTAAAGTAACTAAAAATACAATAAGCTTTGTTGACGAGGATCCACATCATCCCTCTCTTGTCGTTGAAGCACAATTGAGAGCATACAAACAGAAAACTTTATCAGTTAACAAAATTAATAATTACAATTTTAGAAAGGCAAACTTTAATTTAATGTACAGGCTGTTTCAAAATACATGCTGGAATGAATTAAAATCTTTTCATTAATATTGCACTAGAATATTTTTACAACAAAATATCTCAAATATTCAATATTTGTTTTCCAAAAAGTAAAAGAAAAAAGGAATACCCTATTTGGTTCACAAAACATATCATAAATAACATTAAGAAAAAAGATAAATTAAGAATTAGAAGCAAAAAAACTGGAATAATTGAAGTGAAAAGAGAGTTTATCAAACTTAGAGTAAAATTAAAACGCGATATTAAAATATCTTACATTTCGTACCTTAGAAAAGTTCAACAAGATATTAGTAGGGACTCAAAAGCATTCTGGCAGAACATGAAAAACAAAAAAGGTAATGTTGCCATACCAAATAAAATGTATTTAGATCAAGTAGAATATACCAGTGGCCAGTCTATCTCAAATGCATTTGCAAAATATTTTAGTTCTGTATATGATAATGTAAATATATTAAATACTTGTTTTTCTGAAAATCATCGTATGTCCGAGGTAATATCCCTTACTTCTGTAGGTAGTAGTGATGTGTATGAGGCTGTCAGGAGCCTTGAAATTAACAGGTCTGTAGGGCCAGATAATATTCCTTCATACATTGTAAAAGGTATGATTGATTTTTTAGTATATCCTCTCACACTGTTATATAATCTTTCATTACGTACAAGTTCGTTCCCACGAATATGGAAGGAAGTTAAAATATCTCCCATTTTTAAAAAAGGTGATAAAACAGACATACAAAATTACAGACCTATAGCTATATTATCGACTTTTACAAAAATTTTCGAATCAATCATTTATAAATACCTTTATAATTCTGTTTCACAAAAGATTTCAGTATTTCAGCATGGTTTTATGAAAAATAGGTCAACTGTCAGTAATTTATGTAACATAACTCAATATATAGCAGAACATTTGGAAAATAAAGCACAAGTCGATGTAATATATACAGATTTTGCAAAGGCTTTTGATAAGGTCTCACACGCATTACAGTTGGAAAAATTATATAATGAATTTGGTCTTCACCTTGAATTAATTAAATTCTTTCAATCATATTTGCATTGTAGAAAGCAGACAGTAGTAATAAGAGGTTATACTTCAGAATCCTTTATGGATGCCGCAGGGCTCCAACCTCGGTCCGCTCCTATTTATTATTTTTATTGATAGTTTATCAAAAATAATTAATAACAATAATGTTCTCTCTTTGCTGATGACCTAAAACTATATTCCGTGGTAAGGAACGTAAACGATTGTATACAACTTTAGGAAGATTTAAAGAGAATTGTTGAATGGTCTTATGTAAACAAACTCACATTTAATGTTTCTAAATGTTTTGTACTTAGTTTTAGTAGAAAAAAGAATATCTTACACTTTAATTATGTAATGGAGAATTCAATTTTAGAACGGGTTGGAGAAATGCGGGATCTTGGAGTCATATTTGATTCTCAACTTTCTTTTAAGTCACATTTTTGTAATATAACAAAAAAAGCATCTAGTATGAATGGATTTATAGTCAGAAACTGTAAAGATTTCAATAATGTAAACTGTATAAGACAACTGTATATATCTTATGTTAGGAGCATTTTAAAGTATGCTAATTTAATATGGAGTTCGTATTATAATACTCATAAATACGCCATTGAAAGAATCCAAAATAAATGTTTAAGGTATTTTTATTACAGGGAAATAGGTGTATATGACTTAACTGTAAGCAAAGATGAGCTTAGATGTAAATATAACTTAAGTTTCGAAAAGCGTATGAATATAGCCTCTGTTTTTTTTTTTGAATAAAATAATTCACAATAGAATTGACGATATGAATCTTCTCGCTTAGGTGAATTTTAATATCCCTACATATAGAACAAGAAATACATTGACTTTTTATTTAAAAAACCATCGTACCAATTATTGTACTAACGCTCCAGTCAATATGATTTGTAAATTAGCTAACGATCTTCAAAGTGAAGTAGATATCTTTAGAATAAGTTATAAGCAACTAAAACGTAAGCTAATGGAAATAATGTAATTCATTTTTCTTTATTACACTATCTTTTGTGTGCGTGTGTGTGTATGTGTCTGTTTGTGTGTATGTATGTGTAAACGTGTAACTCTATAATTAGGTATCTAATGTATCTGTAGAGTTTGTGTTGAATAAATAAATAAAATAAATAAATATGAAACAGAAACAAAAATCACAAAAAAATCGAATGTGAAATGTTATTTTTCGTTTTTATTATCTACTTATTATTTCTGGAATTTTTATATTAAACTTTTTGTTTTAATTTTGAGTACAAAGGGAGGGAAGCAAGAAATATTGTTATTCAAAAAATTATTCTAGTTGTGGATCGTTTTTTCCGATTTTAATAAATGAATTTCAATAATATTTCAAAATCAATTGTCAGATTGCGTTATTGTCAAGCTTATTAAATCTTCCAATTTTTTTAAATACTTTAATACTCCAGGAGCTCAGTGGGTTTCGTAGCCAGTCAAAAAACATGGCTCCACAAATTTTTTATATGTATTTGGATCTCCTGATTACAAATGCCGAGGGTGATATTAAAATAAGGGTTATTTTCCAATATATTATTAAATAGTAAAATAGGACAAAAATACCTACCTGGAAGACCCCAAACGATTGCAGCCGATATTGGTAAATCTTGGAATTCAACAATTCCTAAGGTACGTAAAATTTTTTCAAGAGTACCACATGGCTGAAAAATAGGAATTAATAAATAAAAAACGGTAAGGTGCATTTAAAAATCTGCGGGGGGGGGGGGTACACAATCTAAGTTACGAAACTATTTTAGGCTATTATAAAATATTTTTGTTTTTATTACTTTACAACATTAAATTAAAAATATGAATTTATATATATTAAACTTCTTCTTCTGTATTCAGACGTTGGTGGTCATCATGTTTCCAATTTCCTGAAATCTTTCTCTATCGGCTGCTGCGCGAAATAGTTCTTCTACCGTGCAATCACACCACTGCCTGATGTTACGCAGCCATGAAAGCTTCTTTCGGCCTATCCATCTTTTTCCTTCCACTTTTCCTTGTATTATAAGACGAAGTAACTGGTATTTAGGTCCTCTAATTATGTGACCGAAGTATTCTGTTTTCCGCCTCTTGATAATGTTCAAGAGCAGTCGATCTGTATCCATCATTCTGAGAACATCCTCATTGGAAGTGTGCGAAACCCATGATATCTTGAGGATTCGACGATAGCACCACAATTCGAATGCTGCCAGTTTGTTTAGCGTTGTGGTTTTTAGTGTCCATATCTCGCAACCGTATAATAGAATAGACCATACATAGCATTTCAGGACCCTTTTATGAATATGCATTGATAGGTTCCTGTTGCATAGAACTGGTTTCCATGTCATAAAGGCCTTCCGCGATATTTCGATCCTACCTATTATCTCTTCATCTGAGTCCCCATTTACATTCAACCAACTGCCAAGGTATTTGAAATGGTTTATACGCTCTATCCTCTTCCCATCGAGCCAAATTTGACATTCATCTACAGTAACCTTTCCAACTGTCATCCACTTTGTTTTTGAGATGTTGGTTTTAAGGCCTCTTCGGCAGCTCGCTTCATTGATTAGGTTTACTAATGTTTGGAGATCCTCGATGCTTTCTGCAAGAATGGCCGTATCATCAGCAAATCTAATATTGTTGATTACTTCTCCGCCTAGTCTTACTCCTTCTTGTCTGTCATCCAAAACCTCCCTAAGGATTTCTCCAGAGTATACATTAAAGAGACAGGGTAATAGAACGCAACCCTGTCTTACTCCACGTTTGATGGGTAGGTTTTGAGTACGACTGTTTTCAATTTGGATAGAGGCTACTTGATTGTAATACAGATGTTTTAGCAGTCTTATATCGTAGTGGTCTACACCTGCTGCTTGTAGGCACTGAAAAAGCTTATCATGTTGTACTCGGTCGAATGCCTTTTCAAAGTCGATGAAACAGACGTAGATGTTCTTTCGGAATTCACAGCTCTTTTGTAGGAGAACGCCCATACAAAATAGTGCCTCTCTTGTTCCTCGACCATTTCTAAATCCAAATTGCTTATCACTCACTCTATTTTCTCATAGAAGGAATATTGTATATGTATTAACTACTTATAATTTAGTTTAAAAAATAATAATCTTTGTAGATATGAAGAAGTACATATGATAAATAAATAAGCTTTGAAGAAGTTCACCATGCAGAGCTAAACGTCAGGAGAAATTAAAATTTTTTATCGTGTTTCAATTTATAAACAAGAAAATCTACACCCAAGAAAAATTATATATATATATATATATATATATATATATATATATATATATATATATATCGATATATATATATATATATATATATATATATATATATATATATATCGATATATATATATATATATATATATATATATATATATATATATATATATATATATATATATATTGTATAATGGGCAAGGTTTCTTCACCATTTTCAAAGTTAATTGTACGGCATCTACAAGTGAACTGACTCGGGTGCTGTCGGTCCCGTATGTACGTCGAATGCGTTCGTTTTCCGAATGATTCTGGACAATCAGGTTGCGAGACCTGCTGCGCGTCATCGGCCCTGTTGCCAGTGTTTGGAGTTGTGTTGTCGAATTGTAATCTATTTTGTTGCTAAGTGCTATTGGTTAATATGTTGTAAGCAGATTTTTCCAAGTATTAGGCACACGTTGGCTATCATCTCTGCTATTTAAGTTGTTGGGCCTTTTTCAATTTTAATAGCCTCCGTTATAACTCTTATGGACAGGTTTTCACATCTCGATAGCATTTTTGTTCCTGAAAAATTTGTCTTATGTCCTGTGTTTAACCAGTGTTTGGCCAGTGCAGAAGAAGTTGTTTTTTGCTTGACAGCGTTTATATGTTCGTCTCTTCTGGCGCTTATTTTACGGTTGGTTTTACGTAAAATGAGCTGCATTCTCCTCATGGAATTTCGTACACTCTCTGGTTTTCTAGAAGGATTCTTTCTTTAGGCGTTGGCAAGAGATCTTTTACTTTACGGTCTGTGGTGAAAATGATTTCAATGTTGTGTCTCCTGAGAATATTTTTGATTTTGTCTGTGGTGCCTCTGACAAAAGGAACAAAAGCTTTGAAGCTATTCTCTTGGTTTTTGCGATTTTTCAGGGCCAAGCGTTTGTTTTTTAGAGCTTTGTCTATATGCTCTTTTTTTATAACCGTTTTGTTGTTAGGGCATCTTGCAGTATGTTCATCTCTTTGTGGTAATTTTCTTGATCTGTAAGGGTCTGCGATCGAAACGCAAGTGATTTAACTACTGCAAATAATTGGGCGGGGTTGAGGTATCTGTTGGTGTGAGTGGGCTTTCTGCAAACAATGTGGGAAAGCACGCCTTCCTCTTTTCTTTTCAGTAGGATATCTAGAAACGGTAGTATTCTTTCCTGTTCTGTCTCCAAGGTGAATTTTATTTTTGGGTGTATACTGTTTATGTGATTCAGGAAATATTTCAGATTCACCTCTCCATGTTGCCAGATAACCAAGCGAGTGCAGGAGATAGCGGCGAGCTCATAGAGGCTCCCTCCACTTGTTTATATCGTCGGCCTTCATAAGTAAAATAGGTGTTATCAAGACAATTTCTAGCTAACTCGACGATATACTTTGGCAGATTGTATTTGTTTTGTATTACAGAAACAGCTTATTTGATTGGTATTTGCGTAAAGAGATGTTACGTCGAAACTAACTAGAAACTTTTTTTTTTGTAAACGTATGTTTTTGATTATTTATTAAAAATATTGCGAGTTTTTAACGTAGGAGGCCGTTTTTTCGACGAAAGGTTGAGAATGGTTGCTAGATGTTTTGCTAGGGCCTGAGTTGGAGAGCCAACAGAGCTTACTATTGGTCTCAAGGGGGCTCTGGGTTTGTGTATTTTGAGTAAGCCATAAAGTTTAGGATATCTGGATGATTTTTCTCTTGGTGTGATCTTCTTTTTTATTTCTTCGTTAAGTGGAGATGGTCTGATTTTGGTGGTATTTTCTAGATAAGTGGTATGGTCTCTGTTTATTGACTTATAGGCGGAATCGTTTAGCAGGGCGATCATCTTTTCATGATAGTCTGTTTTGTTTAGGACCACTGTCGAATTTCCTTTGTCAGCTGGAAGTATTACCATCGAGGTATCTTTGCGCAGGTTTTGTAGGGCTCGATGTTCTTCTGCAGAGAGATTACTTTTTGGAGGCTTTGCTTTGCGCAAAACGGCTGAAATTTTTTGACGGATAGTTTTCGCCTTGTCGTTTTTTAAGTTGGTTAGAGCTGCTTCAACTCCACATATTATATTATCGGTTCGGATACGTGATAGTGCCATCGCGAAATTAAAATCTTTGGTTAAAACACTTTATAGTCCTGAAAGGGACTCAGCACATACACGGGATGCCCGAAAACCGTCGGTTATTATATATATATATATATATATATATATATATATATATATATATATATATATATATATATATATATGTATATATATATATATATATATATATATATATATATATATATATGTGTATGTGTGTGTGTGTGTGTGTGTGTGTTTGTATTTGTATGTTGTAACATAATGTTTCACGAATGGGAACATGCGATTCAGCAGTAATCCAGAAAAACGTCCATTTGTTTGTTAGTTTTTCTAGAAGTTTGAACATATTTCGTTAAAACCTCACTTATCATCTTCTGCATTCTTTATGTTTGCTGTTTGTATTTTATCTGAGGTGGCAATAAATTTTATATAGGCAAATATACTTATTAATGAAGACAACCACCATCCGGCCTTACTGATAACCTTAAAATATTGTTCGTCTGCAAATTTTAAACGAAGCTCTCTACCTAACCTTATGAATAACTATAATTTTAAAAAAAGCTAATTTCCCTGATTTATATAATGCTTTGTTGAATATAGATTGGAATTTTTCAGACCAAGAAAACTCTGTTGAGAAACTATGTGATATTTTTTACAAAAAATTATATGATACGTTGAATGTTTACGTAGCTAAATATAAAAAGATTCCGTAACGAAATTATCCACCTTGGTTTTCTCGTCATATTATACATTGCATTAAACAAAAGAATGAATCTCATAAAAAATATAAAACTTCTGGAAGTTTGCTTCATTTGGAAAATTTTAAATCACTAAGAAGTAAAATAAAAAAAGACATATCTGTCTCATACAAAACATATATTCGGGGGGTGAAAGATAATATTTAAAGGGATCCTAAACAGTTTTGGAATTTTATTAAATCGAAAAAGGAGCTACAGAGTATTCCAAATAGTATGTCTTTTACTAATAAAGAAATTAGTACTTTATCAGATATTTTAAATGCTTTTGCGGAATTCTTTAAGCAATCCTTTTCTTCGGCCAGTCCGGTATCCGTGGATGATTCATGTTCCGTGGATTCCATCTTTCCAATTGTTCATGTATCTGATTTCACTGAATGTGAAATAGTTAATGCTATAAAGAAGCTTAAACCTAAATTTACTACTGGTCCGGATTTAATCCCAGCTTTTCTAATACGAAACTGCAGATTCGTCCTAGCCAAACCACTTAAAATACTATATAATAGGTGTTTAAAATTAAACACTTTTCCTTCCATATGGAAATCTTCCAAGGTTTGTCCTGTTTTTAAGAAAGGGGATAGATCTGAAGTTTGTAATTATAGACCGGTGTCTATTATATGCAATTTTTCTAAAATATTTGAATTTTTACTTCATGATTCTATTTTTTCATTAACTAAAAATTTAATTACTCCATCTCAACATGGCTTCTTTAAGGGTAGGTCGACGACAACTAATCTCATGATTATGACTCAGGATATAGCTGAGGCTATTGATCATGGTTGTCAGATGGATGTTGTTTATTTGGATTTCACAAAGGCATTTGATCGTTTGGACCATTCCATCTTACTTAAGAAATTGTCGTCATTTGGATTTTCAGATTCAGTAATAAAGTTATTTAAATCATATCTCCATAATCGTATTCAGTATGTTGAAATTCGCGGTTCTCGCTCAGTGAAATATATTTCAAGTTCTGGTGTGCCGCAGGGATCAGTACTGGGACCTTTATTTTTTAATATTTTTATTAATGACATTGTTTCTGTTGTTGACACAGATATTTTATTCTATGCCGATGATGTTAAGCTATATAAGAGAATAAATTGCTTACAGGATTGTATAGAGCTTCAATCGAACCTAAATCATGTTAGCAATTGGTGTTCCGAAAATTATCTGCAGCTCAACGTGGAGAAGTGTAATATTATGACTTTCACTTCGAAATTTTCTTCATTTCGATATGAATATTCGTTGAATACTGTGCTACTCTCGCGGGCAGATCTTTTTAAAGATCTCGGAGTCACTTACGATCCCAAGCTTTCATTTTCTTTTCATATGAATAATATCGTTTCTGAGGCCTCAAGGGTTTTTGGGTTTATCTTGCATTGCACTCGCGATTTTAATAACACTGACGCCATCTAATTACTGTATTTCTCATATGTGCGGTCTAAACTAGAATACGCATCAGTTGTGTGGTCACCAGGCTACAATACCCACGTCAATACTTTGGAGAGGGTCCAAAGAAGGTTTTTGAAATACCTCAATCTTAAGAGCTTTGGGGTTTATCCTACGCAAGGTTTTTCACATGAACTATTGCTTCAGAAATTCAGCTTTTCATCTTTAAAGGTACGGCGGGAGTTTTTCTTACTAACAATTCTTTATAAGGTACTTAACAATTTTATTGACTGTCCTAATATTTTAGCTAGAATAAACTTAAGTATCCCTCGTATAAATTGCCGAAATTTTAACGTATTTTATCTCAGAACTCCTAGAACTAACGTGCTGAAATTTTCGCCTCTATATTCCATGTGCGACATTTATAACAAGAGTAATAGCTTTGACATATTCAGCTCATCTCTAGGAACTGTCTGCCGGATTTTGGCACATTGACCTTGGCATTTTTTTTTCTCTTTCTCATCCTTAATTGAATTGTATGTTCACCTTTGTATATGAAAGTAGATAGCATAGCATTATATTGTACATTTAGTGTTAGAATTAATTATTTTAGTTAAATTTTTATTTGTATTTAAATTGATATATATATTTTTGTCGTTTGATGCTAATTTAAAATGGTTCGTTTACGTATTATTTGTGTAATTACTGCCTGGTAGTTGGGTCTCAGGACCTGTAGGTCAGTTATTGTAAATAAATAAATAAATAAATAAATTATACTTACTTTCAAATCGTACTCTTCTCCTGCTGGAAAAAACAACGCAAAATAAAAACTGATCACAAACGAACAAATTAAAATACTTGTAATGATCAGAATCTTCAAATAAGTAGAGGTAGTAGTCAGCATGGTTTTGTTGGTTGGTACCGAGAAAAACGGCATATAAAATCCCAGCAATAGGTATATGTAGGAAGTTACGGTAGGACGGATGAATACAGCTAAAATAAAACGTTAATTAAAGGAAAAGTATACAAATTGAAAAATAAGGATAAAACAAGTGCAAAAATTTTCTTTATTTTCGGAAGATAACTATTACTGATTTCAAGCTTTAGTCTGTACACTTTTATCTTTAATTTTTCTACAGAGGTTTATTCTGTTGCACACATCGTACAAATAAATATAATGAAAATACAGGTCTGCCAACTATACTTTAGGAACATATAATACGGATTATAAATGTTTCATAAGCAAAACAAAATTGACCAACTAGAAGGTCTAACTTCCATAACACCTAGCTCTAATTTAAAAGTTAACCGTTTCAGACAATTTGGCTGGAAATGTTTAAGTCATAATATCTATTCAATTATCTAACTTTTGTCTACATTAAAAAAATGCAGTAATAAAAAAAGTGACAATTTTATATAAAAATTGAAATATTTCGAATTCAAGTTATTGTATTGAGATCTTGCAAATTGTGAGAGAGGACTAGCCAAATGAGAGCCAGATTGCAGAGCAGGAGAGTATTCGTTATAGTTATCAAGTTTGGGTTTAAGCCTCCCAATCTGTTGTGCTTCAATATCGTTTTCTCGTCCTATTTGTTTATATGGAACATCTTCTTCGACAATTTCTGGGGCCAGAGCCTTTCTGTGGAATCAGTAGCAGTGTAATGCTGGAAGAACTAAAGATAGAAGAAAAAAGCAGGAGATCCAATTATTGGATGGAGCTGCAGGGTTAGGGACAAGCGAAGACACTTCTGTGGAACTACGACCAGAAGAGATTTCAAGAATAAATAAGCTTGAGTAAAAACCAACTCAGAGTTCTGACAGGGGTCCTGAAGGGGCATTGCGACCTGAAAGGATACCTCAAAGAACTCGGACTGATAGAAAGAGAAGAGTGCAGATTTTGTGAGGAGGAAAAAACTTCTATTCATATCCTTACAGAGTGCAGCACTCTAAAAAACTCTAGGATGCAGTTCTTGGAAGCACATCCAATGGAAGAAGGCGAGCTACCCACCTTAAGGCCGTCCAACATCTTAAGATTTCTGAAGGAAATAGGACTGGAGGACTTGCTGTAGCCGATAAGGTAACTCTTACGACTAGGCAGTAGTAGGAAGGAACAATAGATCTGTATATATAGTATAAGGACTCCCAACTCTACGCACATACATACATACATCTTCTCCGGCATCTGTCTCTCTCTCAGAACTACATGTTCTTTCCAAGTTTCACTTGAAAATGGCTAGAGATAACTACTAGCCGAAACGTCGTGATATTCAACAAAAATAAAGACAGTGAAAGTCCAACAGATATCTTCTACTTCGCAAAAAATATATGTGTCTAATAGATTTTGCCAAAGACACCGGACTAAAGAACAAAGGTAGTTTTGCAAAGAAAAAAAGGGTAAAAAATGATTTATTGCTCTCTCTAGTTCTTGAATAAACTATAGTTTAAGAGGCAAAATCGGGTCTATTTTCCTGAACTCAAAGCTCTTTGGGGAGGGGGCAATCGCCCCCACTGCCCCCCTTTTAAATCCACGTCTGTGTGAGTGTGTGAAAGGTTGTCAAGCAAACTGTGATTACAGAAAATTAGGTATTAAATGCTCCATTTTCTGTAAATAATGCACATTGGTCTATTGCGAAAATGCAGCTAATCAGGACATCTCTGAAGCGGATGTTGAAGAAGATATTGATGAAAAAATAGATATTGCTTTTAACAATGTATGATAGTTTGAAGAAATGAAGAAATAAAATCAGTTCAGTTCTATTACCTTGAGCATAAAACTTTTGTTTTCATTTTATGTTACAACACTGATTGTAATTGAATGATAAAAATATTTTAGACTCAACACAAAACTCAACATTATATATATATATATATATATATATATATATATATATATATATATATATATATATATATATATATATATATATATATAAATCCTTTATTTAGTCATAGACTAATATATAATTATACACATATCTTAACAACTAAATTCATATTTTAAAATTAAAAACAACAATCAAACATCGTCAAGCTTTGCAGAACAATGACATACTAAACTAAACTAAACTGACACAAACTAAAAAAAAAAAAATAAAACAGAAAGTTCATGTCCCTCAAGGACAGACCCTATTAACAAAATACTGCTTCAGACGCTGCTTAAACTTATTTAGAGATTTTAAATATTTAATATTTGTTGCACACAATTGATTAAAACTGTTTAAATCCTTAAAAAATACAGAGATTTGTGTTTGTCTCTTTAATACTGGAGGAATATAAAACACATCCTTCCATCTAGTGTCATATGCATGTATATTTCTATTATAATTAATATGATTTTGTAAATATGTAGGAGAACTACCCGATCTGATTTTAAAAATAAAGATCAATGTTTGATAGTGAAAGAAGTCCTCCACCGACAACCATTGCATTTCTCTCAAAATGTAGTTAGTTGATGTTCTTCTTGTACATGAGAGTATAACTCTCATGGCTCTATTTTGCAATTTTTGAAATCTTGCCTTTTCATTTTGATTAAGAAGGAACAAAATTGTCGAGCAATAAACAAAGTGCGGCAATACCAGAGTGTTAAACAGGATTGTTTTAGTCCACCTTGTCATTTATGTTGTACATTTAAAAACCAAGTTTTGTTTTTATAAAATTTTTATTGCAAATATTATTTTTAATTAAAAATACGAAAAGAAAAATCGATCAAAATTGCAAAAAAAAATTAGTCAAATTGAAAAGGCTATATCTTAACCTAATTTGATCAAAAGAAATACTTCAAAACTCGTTTTAACAGGTGAAACGTCAGCTTTCTTTTCTCTAAACCAATGCCTGAACCTATGGATACTGAGAAAAAAGTTACAGACAAAAGTTTGAAAAAAAACTGCGAATTTTTAATTTATTTCCCCATTTTTGCATTTATTTTGCAGAAAAATAATTTTTTTTTGACCTATGAAGAATATCTTTCGATAGTAAATTAAATTCTTTACAAAAAAATCGTAATATATATGTATCTACTGAAATTTTGGGTCATTTTTGAAAAACTGGAGAAGTACCATTTTCACCCAGTTCTGAAAAACCCACCACTTTGTGATTTTATCATATTTGAGTTCTAGAGAAACGTATTTCATCAAAATATTGTTGCTAATTTGTTCCCTTCAGAAAGTTATAGTCAACAGCCTAGTAGTATTTTGATTTAATCAATCTTTTGACTTTTTTTGTATATAATCATTTTTGAATATTTTCTGTTTCTTAGTGCTCCATCTGTCATTACTTTATGATCTTTTTGTATCCATTTCCCTTAAGACTTCTTTTGCTAAAGTTTGTAAGGTGTTTATTTAGTAAAGGTAGAGTTGACGGACGACTTGTTGTTTCATGATGTGACATTGACAATTATTTTTATTTTCTAATTTGTGTGATCAATTATACATAAAAAGAAACTTGTTTTTATTAAATTCTAAGGAATATGCGACCATATTAGTAAATATTGACGAAATAATCTGAAAAGAATAAGCATATGATGAAAGATAACTCTTTCACCTATTTAAGAATTGGTTTATCTTCCCTAGGAAAGAATCAATCACCAGAAATTTCATTTAAAATTAGTGTTGACTCAAAGTATACACATGTCTTACCTCCAAGAATTGCCAACGGCAAAGCTATTCTAAATAAAATCGCACACCACCAATAATTGTGCATGTTGAACACAAAACGGTAGAAAATTAAATCACAATTACCAAACTCTGTTTCTTTCTATTAACACGATTTTATAAAATGACTTAAACTGAGTTTGTTTGACTTAAGAATGACAGTCGATTATGGAATTGTTGTTTTCTAGGACTGTTTGGTATTTAAGATACCAGTTGTGGCTTACCCGTAGGTTTGTAGGTATGCAGGTTTGCGCAACCCTCAAAAAAATTGTAAATTAAAATAAAACAAACTAATAAATATAAGTACAAGTATTTTTTCAATTTTTACTGATAATTTGATGATTAGTGACGAGTGAAATGATAGGAAAACGACGTTTTTTTGAAAAAATTTTGATACATACCCCCTATTTCGAGATCGTAGAACACGATTCTGACCTCGGTTTTCCATAATTTTTCCTCAATTTTGCGGAAAACACAGAAAATTACTTTTCATTTTAGGTTCAATTTTTTTCACTAAATCGTTAAACTTTTGTTATAACAATGAATTTCACAGTGATAGAAGCTTCTGCATTATACAAAAATTCAAAAATATGCACTTTTTTTATCGAAAAAATCCGAAAAATTATCACGACAAAAATCACAACAAAATCAAAAGAAAACGGCCGCCAATAAGAAATAATAGTTTGCATAGTTCGCTAAAGATGGCGTACTGTTGAAGTCGGCGATGTTGCCAAATTGCAAAAACGATTTCTTTATATATTCTTCTATTTCTGTTTGAATTGGAAAGAAAAGGTTCCAAAAAGAATTTTTCCTTTCCTTTGATTATTGAATTACTATTAATTACTCTTATGTCTATGCCTTCGATGTCCGATTTTGACTCTAAATATTCAAGGTTTTAAGGATTATAGTTGCTTTTGTCTGTTTCCTTCCAAATACCAGTAGTTTTAAGCGGATAATATGAATTGATCATATTGCTTAGCAGAAAGTGTCGAATGAAAAAAAAAATGCAAGAAAAAAGGAAAGAATTGTGATCCGGGTGCTCTCCTTCTTTGAAAGAAATTCTTAATCTCTTAGAAAATGAAGATCGCCTAAGGAATTTTCTTAAGGTACATGGCGTTTTTACATTAACCACTCCTATTTGTCCCAATTGCAATGTACCTTGCAAACTTTATGGTTTTCGGTATCGCTGCACCAAATCCATTCTAGTCGGCGAAAACAATTCAAAACAGAAAAAATGTCCTTTTACGGTCGGGACAAAAAAGGGAACATTTTTTGAAAATGCAAAATTACCGTGGACTAAAGTTTGTGAGTTTGTATTTTGGTGGATTGCAGTGAAGCCCAAACACGAGTGGCTAATAAATGAAGTAGGATTAAGCTCTGAAACGGTTGTTAATTGGGCAAATTTTTGTAGAGAATTTGGAACATTCAGAAAAATTGGGCGGGGAAGGAAAAATTGTTGAAATAGATGAATGTAAGATGGGTAAAAGGAAATATAATAGGGGTAGAATTATTGACGGACAGTGGATTTTCGGAGGGATAAAACGGGAAACAAAGAGGCTGTTTCTTGTTCCCGTTGCCGAACGGTCAAAAGAGACTCTTTTGGAAGTCATCCGAAATTGGATACTACCAGGAACTACGATTGTGTCAGATTGTTGGAAAGCTTACGACTGCTTAGCAGACGAAGGTTTTCAACACCTGACTGTGAATCATTCACAGAATTTCGTAGGTCCTGACAGTGGAGCTCACACTCAAAATATTGAAAGGGCTTGGAGGGATTTACGTGGAAATGTTCCGCGATTTGATCGGTGCGAAGAACACTTCCCCGGCTACTTGGCGGAACATTTGTTTCGGAAGAAATATACCAACCACAAACACATGTTCCATGATTTTTTTAAATATGTGGGACAAGTTTACCCCCCTCTCTTTTAAGATTATGAGGAAAAACATTGATAATTTTCTTTTATTGAATATTTCTTTATGCCGCCTAATTCCTCTATTCATTTGGCACCTAACAATACCCTTTTTCCGTCGAATTTATCATCCTAATTCATTTTATTTATATTTTGGAATTATAATTTTACTAACCATATTTTTTTTTGCAGCACTAAACCACCCCCTTCCTTACTAACTCTGACCTTTCCCAATGTCCTCTCCTGGCAGAGCTTGTCCCGCCTCCACGTGGTCTCAGCTGGACAATAACATTTTTTAATTAATAAATCTAGGTTAATTTAGGTTAGTTCTGGTTAATTTCAGTTTATTAAAGTAACCAAGACTAATGTTAACCTGTACTTATCTGAACTAACCAAAAATTTTGGAAGGTTAAGATTCATTTTTCCCCTTTTTTATACGTTACAAACATTAAACTATGTTGTTAACTGTAATGGGTAAATTTTAAAGTTTATACCAGGAAACTTTAAATCTGGGTTAATTTAGATTAGTTTCTGTTTTCCAAATTAACCAAAACCAAGCTAAACCTGAATCAACCTATCTTAACCAAAACCAACCAAACATTTTAAAGGGTTAAGATTATTATTACTTAGAAACTGTTCTGAATATTAAAAAAAAAATTAAACTATGTTGTTGACTGAGGAGGACAAATCTTATAGTTAATATTATGAAAAAAAAATACATCTGGCAAATTTGCACCTTTTTACGTGATTCGGCGGCCAGTTTAGATAGTCTGACCGTTGATGACGTTTCCGAGACGTGTTTTTGATTTTTCGCTGAAAATATAAGTTTTTCTAAATTGGTTTGCTAAAATTTGGGCAAAAATAATTGAAATATATTACGTACAATATTTTTTAACTAGTTTCATTGAAAATAAATACATAAATTCGGTTTTTAACTGAAAAAAAAGTGCTGTGTGAAGTGACGCTTTTCTTTTTTTGAGTTTTCCGGAACAGTGAGGAAAAATAATGGAAAATCAAGGCCAGAATAGTGTTCTACGACCTCGAAATAGGGGGTGAGTATCGAAATTTTTTCAAAAAAACATAATTTCCATGCTTTTCACGCTTTGCAAATTTTTACCTTAAATTTAAATCAATTTTTTACCTAGATTATAAGCGAATAGCAGTCAATTATTGAAATAATGTAACTTACTTCGCCTAAATATTATTAATAATTTTTCTGTATTACAATATTATGCCTGGAAACGTTATCGCTTTGCTGGTTTGCAATTTCAATACAATCCAAGCTCATTCTATGGAGGGTATATGGAGTTGCCTATCTAAGACGAGAAGATTAGGTCCAGAACTAACCTAAACTAACCTGTGTTTAATTTGTCCGTCTAATTTGTAGTCGTTTTTTGTTTACGTTTTGCGTTTTGGTTTTGGTAAAAACAAAAATGAAATCCGTTCAGAGTTTAATTGCAAAGCCATTCTGTGGTCGGCTATTAAGTGATAAGGCTAAAATAAAAAGGCTTGAAAGGCTTACTCCGAATTTAAAAATAAAACAATCCGTGTTCAGCAAAAAAGGACTTTTACTTGGATGTTTAACGCCGACCTTTATGATAAACATACTTGGCTTGTGAAATTACAAATTCTCTATTTTGTTTTCCTTGTTTATTATTTGGAGGAGAAACTTTCTGGACAAAAGTAGGTTTTACCGACTTAAATCATTCCGGGGAATATACGTAGTCGGCAAAACATATAAACAATATCTTGCAATATTCACTTTTTGAGACTGTTAACGTAGCGGCTCAATTAAGCAGCTCTTCTCGAAGAGATATTGAAGTGCACAATGAAAAATTAATTATATGCGTTTCTGCGGAGCTTTCGAACTCGCGGTACGAGGACATGATACGTCTACGTCTTCCCCTAAGCTCGGGATTTTACAAGATTTAATTAATTTTAGTGCTGAGTTAGACGATGCACTGAATCAACATTTGGAAAAAGCATCGGTATTTAAAGGTATGTCAAAAACCATTCAAAATGAAATTTTATAAGTAATAGTTATTGTATGTCAAGAGTAAATTTTTAAAGAAATTAAATAAGCTGATTATTTGTCTATAATAGCTGACAAAACTAGTGACGTATCAAATATCTTACAAATTGCAATTGTCTTTAGATATATTCTACGGGGCAAACCGGTTGAGCGATTTTGGGATTTTTTAGTGCCTTTAGAACATAACACGAAAACTTTGTCTTCTATTCTACTCAAGGAAGTTGGAAGGGGTAAAAGGAAGGAAAATACCCTAAACTAAATTTGGTTCCTCATGTAACTCTGTACTCCCCTCAATGTGGCTATGCTGCACTTGCGCACTAGGTTAAGGGACAGGACTAGATTTGAGAAACCTCTTATTAAAAGACCTTCAGTATAATCTTACAAATTGATGTAATACAAAAAACGTAGGTACTTACCGAAAATAATGAATTTCCGGGATCGAACCACGCGATTTACAAAACAATACCATACACTGATACATTGTTATAAATTAAAGTCTATGCAAATGTCTTGACAACATACACAAATATAAATTCCGAAATTTAATTAATGATACTGCACCGCACAACAAAGAAAATAAGCATTGAGGACGATGGCGAACAATCGCATTAAACATAAAGAATACGCCGTGACGCCGATCGTGTCGCAAACCCTGCTCTGGTTTCCCGTTCTCACATTTACTGCCCTCGATTCGAGAATTTTAAGTACAGGTACATCAAACTCTGAGTAGCTCCGAGTAGATGTGAATAAAACAGTTAAAGTATTAATTTGAACAGTAAATAACCACCAAATTATTTTTTTCGGAATTGGTGTCTTTAATATGCCTAGCAAAACATATTGAACACAAAAACCTAAAAATATTATTTTATTACTTATTATTTTGAAATTTGTCTGGTGTCATCGCATTTTCGGCCATAAATATTTCATAATTCGTTAAAAAAACTATGAACGTAAGACCGATGGTTTGTGAAATAATCTTATTTTTTTGTCTCTCCATTTCATGTATAAAATGTTTTTTTAACCAAAAATAGCATCTAAAAAAGATAACTGATAGCTGTTAGGGCTTTATACACCAAATATTTTTAGTGGTGCTCGAGGGTTAAGGGGAAAGCAAATCTGACAAGCTCGGAGACATAATGCACTGCATGAATAAAGCAAGGGCTTCTTGCACCTTAGCAGCTCTGAGCTGCTCCGGCCCATAAATCGAGGGCAGTAATTGCTAACTTTATGCAACAAATTTACTACGAAATTTCTTTTTGCGCTTGCTCCACATAGCCAGTCGATGTCGTTTTATGACATTTATTTTCTGCATGGTGGAACACTTTTTTGGGCATTTAGCCTATTTTTGTAGTTTTCCATCCCCTTCCAATTTCCTTGGTTCTACTTGAAGAACTTGAAAACCACGTCAAAGATAATAAAAACAAACTAATTTCGCAAACATCGTCAGATGGGTTGCAATCATTATGAAAAAAACCTATGAACATGCCACTTACGTGCATTGTTATGCACATCAAATAAATTTGGTAATGTTAAACGTTACATCCGCCAATAAAAATGTCCGAATCTTTTTTTCCGATTTACAAAGGATCTGATCTTTTTTTTTTTCGAATAGTCCTCAAAGAACTGCAATACTAGATCAAATTGTTAACAAACGCTTACCTCGTTCGGACCCAACAAGATGAAATTTTAATTCTAGGGTTGTTTCTACAGTATTCGAATACAGAGTCAGCATTCTAGAGACAACGGAAAAAATCTTAGATGACAGTAGAAACGTTAGTACCGCGAACCAATCATCAAGGTATGTCAAAATTCTCAAAAGCAAGAGTTTCCTTTCATGGTTAAACTTATTGAACAAAATAATACCTTAAGTTGATTTGTTATTTGGTAAGTTTCAAAAAAGACAAATTGACGTTGTTTGTTAAGCAAAAAAAAAAAGAATTAAACTTTACAGGTCTCTTGGTGGCAGCCAGTCTTCGAAAGAGTATGTTGGATATAATACATGTATAACGGAACAAAAATTTAAGGATACGGCTAAAATTTTTTTGTATTTTTGACATTGACTGAATACTTTTCATTTTGACAAAAATTTATTTTTGATTTTGCTGTTTTATGGATTTTATCACATTTTATGTAACGTTTTACTGAAAATTTCAAACAGGAATGTGAACTTTAACGTTCTTTTTTGTATTTTAAAAAATGTGATTCTTCATTGTAAGACGTGCAAATACCTCATCTGGTAAATTAGAATTTATTTAATTGGTAAGTTATAGAACATTCAATAATAATTATCTAATATAGCAAGTTTAACCTTATGGATATGATATATGATAATTATTAAATGCTATCAATATTTTAGTTTTCTAAGAGAAAAGAATCTTCAAATTCAAGAGCTGAAGCAAATTGGTCATGATCATAATTCTTTTATACATCAGATAAGTAACTCTGTTCAGAGCATTTTTCTGGACATTGTTTTATACAAGACTAGCGACCCGCCCCGGCTTCGCACGGGTGCAATGCTGATACTAAATACACTACAGAAAAACTGTGACTATTTATTTTATTTTTACAACAATTATTACATCGGCCTCCGACGCGCTATTTATAGGCACGCTGCCGCCGCCCCGGTCGGCCAGTACCGCCGCAAGCGCTACTTCCCGCAATTTTAAATCTGTAATATCTTCGAAAATATTCATTTAAATCTTGTGCTGTAAAGGACCATATAGATCTATATTAAATCAACAATGTATTTAAGCTATTTAATTGGATAAGGATTAATGCTGTATTGGTTAAAATCGCTTCAAAATTTGCCATTATTTGTCGTAAAAAGTAAATGACAAAAAAATGTTATTGTGGGATATCCATGAGAGATAGACATATACCATCGCGGAGTTTTCTGTAGACCTTTTCAATGGGTACAAATAATTAGTACATTATTTTGATAAATCTCGTAGGGTTCAGCCTGCGTTTGCAATGTAAGCGGAAAAAAATATGATAATTAACGACATCACATTAGAAACCTCAAAAATAACAGTATTTCTCCACTATTTAATGGATGTTATTATACATATAAACCTTCCTCTTGAATCACTCTATCTATTGAAAAAAACCGCATCAAAATCCGGTGCGTAGTTTTAAAGATTTAAGCATACAAAGGGACATAGGGACAGAGAAAGCGACTTTGTTTTATACTATGTAGTGAAGATGAGCAAAAAGTTTGTGTTGTGGTTCTTACAAATAAACTGCCTGAAAAAAACTACGAAGCACTGTTTGATGTAAACATCTTGAAGCAACTAAACTTGGACTTAATAACATACACTGGCTCTACAAAAAAAAATCCTGAATGCACACCTAGTGCATTTGCCAACAACAATATCGTTTTACCATAAAGTTAATGTTCTACTGACATATAAAGCTGAATATCGAAACTGGTATTGTGTTAAAATTTAAAATGATTATAAGTTTAAAAACCAATATGCCATATTAAAATAGAAATAAATGATTGCATATAATATGAAATTTTTCAATATTATTAAGGATGTTTGGAAATTACATAAATTTTACTTTTATGTATTTGTTTTGTCTAAAAATAAAGTAATACCCTTTTGTTTGAATATGTTATTAATTAATAAAACAAAAATTCTTGATTTTAGCTCAGATAGAAAATTTGTGCCAAGAAAATCCTTTGTCAAAGTAGTGAGAAGCTACGATTGATTACCATTTCAAAAATTCAACTCTAGGAAAGGTCAATTCCAGATCCTTAAACAGTTAAGTAAATTGAAAGTTTGACTTAGTGTAAAAATTTAAAGTTGCTAGTAAATCTTTATGTATATATTTAAATTAAAAATGATTGTATTAATGTAAGAATTCTCTTGTATTTACAAGCCCTTTATATTTAAAGTGTCTTAATAAATATTGTTTTGTTTACAATTAAATATAAACTGCTTTAACACTATCCCTTTTAGAGTTTAATTTTTTTTTATATAAAGGGTTTAGTACGTAATGTTACTTTACTTCATTTAAATTAAAGCTCCGTTTTTATGAAGGAAATGTCAACATTACTATGAATGTTGTTAACCCTATATAAATACCTAACATATCACTTCCCTAAAAGCATCGAGGAGAAAATAATTTTAACAAAGACCTAATCGAAGCTATTTTTAAATGATGAAACTCTCTTACTTTGCAATAGATTGTGTGGACATTTCGATACCTTACATTAAACAATATACTATATTAATTCATGATATAAAATTTTGAAAAATAAATGCCTTAATACTTTTTTTCGTTAACTTCTTATACTCTACGTCCGAATAAGGATGTTTCTAAAACAAATATTTAAAAAAAAAAATAGTTTCGATTTGTTTTTGGCGCATATTTCACATTTTAGCTATTTTGCTAAATAACAGTTTTAATGTAAAAAATAAAATATGTAAACAGTCATAGAAAAAGCATTTTCATTTATTTATAAGAACTGACATTTCATGCTTGTTATCTAAAAATAATAAAATTGTTACATATTTACGCTGTTCCAAAGAAGTTTTAAAAATTTGCTTTATTGGAGTTGCTTTAAACAGGAAACTAAAAGTAGAAATTCAAGTTAAATATTGTTTTACAGAAACAATTATCCTAGGCTGCGATTCTATAATAGTAAAGGGAAAGAGAATGTCATAATAAGGATTTTCTATCTTTGTTCAGTCTGTATTAACACATAAGTATATCACTGTCCTAAAAAAGATAAGGAAAGAGAATGGCAAAAAATATACTTACAGAATCGGAGCTCTGGTCTTTTTAATTGAATATACTCGATTAACCTGTCAAGTAAAACAAGGAAGAGCGATTTATTGTTTAAGATATAGTATAGAAAGAGATAGTTATTGTCTAAACCTGTTAGTTAGAATAATAGAATTGACATTCATACACGACACATTCACGCCAATGTAAGAAACTAGCAGGGAATTCAATGTTGCCATACAAATCATTTCATCGAATGGCGACCAATAAAGGGGGGGGGGGGGGGGTCAAAAATATTTTGAAACGGGTTTAGTTCTTTGTAAAACGAAGTTATTATTATAAAATATTTATTTTTAACAAATATTCACAGACTACCTCATACTTTACAAAACAGCCTTTACAAATGCCGTAAAACATGTACTCGTATTTATCTGATTTAATTCCTTTTTATTCTTTATATGAAATGACTGTCCGTCCTAATTCCTGTTAAACATTTCGCACACCGGTCAATTCATTAATTTCATTATTTTTTGCAAACATCACTTAAACAAACTTTGGCCGAAATAAACGTATCGCCGCGGCCGGTTGGCCAAAGAGATATGCGTTAATACCGGGTTTTAAGTGACCTACTTTCCTCATTCCGAAAGAAAAATTAGGTACAAATACGGGTCGCCGAAAATAAACGTTTCCGGGACGGTTTATTAAGTTTACAACGCAAAAGAAAATTCAAATTCATGGTGGAAATTGTGTGGTTTGTCAAACTGGGCACTGGCGTGTGTAAGGGTTTGTAAGACATTATGGTTGTTTTTAATAACAGCATACTGAGTGTTCCAAAAATAATGGTGCAGTAAATTCCTGGAGATTTTGTCAAACTTATCATTCCTTTCTCACCGGTCTGTCTGAACCCGGATTCACAGCGGCAAGAATATGCTTGTTGTGCTCATCATAAAAGGAAATCGAACTCCCCCGTCTCTCATAGTAAGTGTACGTTCGGGGTGTCCAATTTTCGAAACTTTTAAGGGGTATTGGAGTTATTATCAAAGATAAAGTGTTGCGGTTGTCACTTTAGTTTCAGCCGACTAAGAAGGTCGAAACTGCCCTCTCGGTAATAAAAAAATTAAAAAAAACACCCGGTTGTTCTACATCAAAAACTACCTAAATAAAAAATTTTTTAGCAACTTTTATCGTCACATAACCTAAAAAAAAATTAAAGCATCTTTAATCCCATAATCTAATAGGGAATAATTCGTTTTGCAGACATGGACACTTTTATATCAAATCTAAGTTTCATATTATAAATTTGAAAATTCACCAAACACTTTTAAGAAGACCTAGCACTGAGGAATTTTAGAAAAATACTGAAAAGGGTCCTAGCTACCGAGAAAAAATTTATGAGGCCATAATCTAATAGAGAGAATTTTTTTTACAGATACGAACATCTTCATATAAAATCTGTGTATCATATTATCAATTTAACAATTCACCAAACATTTTTGAGAAGACCTAGCACTCAGAAATTCTAATAAAGTACTGCAGTTGCAGTGGCAGTGGCAGTGGTAGATTTTTTTTTGTAGAGGTGTGGAAATGCTTTTTACGCACTCTGTGTAGGACTCGCGTCTCCAATCTAGAGAGCACCCTACCCACTAAAACCACACCCCTTAGGGCACTACAGTTTTCCTCTTCGGAACTGCCCTCGAGTATTACTTCAAAGAGGGTGTCTTAGTCATGATGTTCCAATCTTTTTACTATCTTTCTGTCAGTCTAATATTCTTCTCCTTTCTTTCTATGATACTTCTAGCAAGTTGATTTATTGTTTTCCAACCATCTTCGTCCTGCAGCATCTTTTCCACGATATTTTGTGCCGTTATCTCCTCTATACTACTTTCGGCCGTCCTTCTATCCGTTTCCCATCTACTGAACTTAAAAAATGTATGTTCGACAATGTCTACCTCTCCACAATATATACATTGGTCACTCTCCGCCACCTTAAAGCGATGCCTGAAAGCATTCGTGACTAGAGATTAGCTGGGTGAGATGATACGTCACATCCCCATGTTTTCTTTTAACCCATGGCTCCAGGTTTGGTATCAGCCTTTGTGTCCATATTGCTTTATTTGTATTTTCCTGCCATTCTTTCTGCCACTTTCTGAGAGTTCTTTCTCTATATATTTTTTCTGTCAGTCCCTTCTTGTATAGAACTTCCCTCCTCCGCCAGTAGATAGATCAGCGGAGTTCTAGCGATAACCAAAATGGCTTTGGTTGATAGAGTTCTATAGACGCTCGCGATTCTTATTGCCGCTTTCCTTTTGACACTCAGCAGGATATTTCTATACGTTGTCCGCTTCATGGCTCTTCCCCATATTTCTGCTCCATACAGGATAATGGACTCTGCAACAGTAAGGAGTATTCTCCTGTTTCTCTCTCTGGCTCCTCCGATGTTAGGGAGAATTCTACTTATATTCCCTACGGCGTTTGTTGCTTTTTTAGCAACACTTCTGACATGCTGTTCCATGGTCATATTTCTATCTAAGAGGACACCTAGGTATTTAATATATTCTTTGCTTTTAATTGTATTATTTTCTATCTTTACAACAACTTCTTTTACAGTGCGCCCACCCGCCAGAATAACTACCTAGGTTTTTTTGTTGGGCTAAACTAAGTTGTTTTTGCCTGAGCCATTCCGTTACTCTTTCCAAGACTGTATTTGCTGATTCCTGTAATCTGCACGCATCCTTCTCAACCACCGTTATTCCGATATCATCCGCATATCCAGTAAGTTTTACCGTACATGGAACTGGGATCCTTAATATGCCATCATAGTAGATGTTCCACAAGGTCGGACCCAGGACTGAGCCCTGCGGTACACCGCATGTCATCCTAATTTTTCCATTTTCCCCTATGTTTAGCCATCTTTCGTCAAGGTAGTTTGCAATCATGTTGTACAAATAGGGGGCAATTTGTCTTTTTCTCAGTTCTTCGAGTATTCCAGCCCATGAAGCTGACTTGAATGCATTGCAGACATCTACAGTTACTAGTATACACCTTTACGTGGCCCCTCTTTCGTTGGCCTCATCAGCAATTTATTGAACCCTTTTTAATGCCTGGATAGTAGATCTTCCTTTCCTGAAACCAAATTATTTGTCGGCGAGGTCGCCGGTCCGTTCTATTTCCGTTTTAAGCTTTCCTAATACCAGGTGTTCTAATAGCTTTCCTAGAGCGTTCAGAAGGCAGATGGGTCTATACGCCTTGTTGTTCTGTCCCTGTTTAATATTTTCTATAAGCACTAGCTGTACGACCTTCCACTCCTGTGGGAAGACTCCTTTCACTAGAAATTGGTTTAGGATCTTAAGTATATTATTCGGGTGTCCCTTGACTGTTGCCTTAATGGTTTCTGGGGGCAGATAAGCAGGTCCTGGAGCCTTCTTTTCCTTTAGCTTGTCACAGGCAGCTATTATTTCTTTCCTGGTAAACAAAGGAATTTCTGCTTCTTTGACTGGTATTCTATCCCATTTTCTAACTTTGTGTGTAGAGAATAGTTCTTCCGCTACTTTAGTTTGTTCTTCATCGCTGAGCACTGTTGGTGATGTTCTTTTTATTTTATCCGTAACGATTCTGTATCCTTTACCCCACAAGTCGTGTTCTACTTCTTCCACTTCTTTAGTCCAAGCATCCCTTTTCGCGTTATAGATACTTTTCTTTAAGTTAGCACGACTTTGTCGGTAGTTATTTACGGCTTCCTGTTTCTGTCTTTGATCTTCGTTTTTGTTAGCCCTAGTCATATCTCTTTCCTTTCTAAACATAATTTTCGTGTTTCCGCTATCTCCTCTGTCCACCAGTACATCGGCTTTTTATTTCCAGGCGCTCTCTTTCTTTTTAGACACTTATCGCAAGCTTCCGTAATGATTTTGCTTAAGTCCCTTGCCTCTATTTGCTTGATTTTTCTTTGTTCAAGTTTCTTACCAACTTCTTCGACAACTTTGCATATTTGTTCTTTTTTAAGTATCCACCCCATCTCTGTCTTGTTCGTTTGTCGCTCTATATATTTTATATCCATGTCAAAGACGATATGCTGATGGTAGCTAAGTGTTTCTTCTTCTAACACCCTCCAGTTAGTTATGTACTTGCTAATGTTCTTTGTACAAAACATTATGTCTATATAGGATTTGCTTTTTCCCCTGATAAACGTATGTGCCCTTCCTTGATTAAGTACCATGAGATCTTCTTCTGGCATCCATTCTGACAGTATTTCCCCTTTGCGGTCCTCAAAGTCTGATCCCCATAGGTATGACTTGGAGTTAAAATCTCCTCCTACTATTATTTCTTTTGTTTGTTTTTTCATATCCATTCGAAGTGCAGCCAGGAAATTCACAAAGGTTTGTAGTTACACGTTCGGAGAGATATAGCACCCGAAAACAATTACATCTTCTAGTTCCACCCATACGTATCCATTTCCCATCCCTGTCATTTTTGGTGTTTGTTGGACATTTTTTACAACTATAGCCACATCCGTTCTAACGTCCGTGAGTATTTTGCTCCACATCGCTTTTTCCTTATTTGGTTCTGCCATTATTATAAGGTCTGCATTTTCTTCTTCTGCAATTTTATACATATAGTCCATTGTTTCCCTTCCCCTATCTATATTGCCTTGTATTATTTTCATAACGAGCTTTGCAACCGTTCCCTTTTCTCCCTTCTCTGTTCCTGTAACAAATTCTTGTCCCTTCTCCAATTTTGTATTTTTATACTGCACTTTTTAGCCTTCCTCTCTTCTCCTTCCTCTGCTCTTGTAGCAGCCTTCTATATTCTGGGCATTTCATCGTTTACGACTTATGGCCCTCAGCATTACAGAGGTAGCACTTCTGCACGTTTGTACAGTCCTTCCTAAGGTGTCTTTTTGTCCGCATTTATGAAAAAGCTCTTCTGTGCCTTTCTTGTTACACTTATTTTCGGTATGTCCCACCCTGTGGCACCTATAGCATTTGAGGAGAGTCAATAACTCCCTGACCCTCCACCTATTCCATCCGTTTTCTATGATTTTCCTCGATACCAGCCACTTTGCTGTGTCTACTTCAGTTGTTATGAAGACGAATTTTAGTCCCCTCTCATTTGCCGTGTCTGCCAACTTAACATGCATATTTGTATGCCGCTCACCACCTATCTCATTGCAAATGGCCGCTTTGACCTCCTCCGCGTTTGTTGTTACATCCAGATCTAGTAACATAACACTCTGACTTTTTTGTCTGGTGTTTACCTGCCCTTTATTTTTCATTTTTGTTTTTAGTAAATCCCTAAATTCCAGCCTGGACTTTTCTTCCTTTGCCTTCACGCGTATTTCTACATCCCCATTTCTGTTTTTATTAATTTTTTCTATGGTGACCCCCTTTGTGTCAACCTCCTGCTTCTTACTCTTGATTATATCCACATAGGACATTCCCTCTGTGGGCTTTATTATCAAGGTCTCCTCGTCGGCTTTTTCCCTTCTGTTGTCCAGGTTCATGCCACTACCACCACCAGTCGTACTCTGGTTTCTCCCTTTGTTCGTCTGGAGTTGCATTTGGATGTTCTCCTTTCTACATGTGTATTCCAGGATCTTCCTTATCCTCGCTTCATTTATGCTACGATCCGTTAGACAGATTGGCATAATTCTTTTTACTTCCTTAGTAGCATCTATAACTCAGATAAAACTTTAAATATGTCCAAAACGGTGAGACTTAAGTATAGAACATTATACATAAAATATGTCTAGAATATTACGTAAAAATCAAAAATGCAATAATATATAGGATGTTTCATTTAAAATAAGCAAGTTGACATCTACTTTCTGTATAACTGGAAGCGCCGCCATCTTGAAAATATTTTAGCCGGCTGTCCCCCATGCACGTTAGTACACTGTCAAATTTTTAGATTCTTTCTAATTATAGTTTTCGCACAATCCATCGTAAAATTTCCGGAGAATCACCTTGTACACGCAGGCCACGAACATGACATATAAAACTGGACTGCTCATGAAAATAATTTTTGACCCCCCCTTATTGGTCGCCATTAGGTGTAATGATGTGTATAGCAACAGTGAATTCCCTGCTAGTTTCTTACATTGGCGTGAATTTGTCGTGTATGAATGTCAATTCTATTATTCTAACTAACAGGTTTAGACAATAACTATCTCTTTCTATACTATATCTAAAACAATAAATCGTTCTTCCTTGTTTCACTTGACAGGTTAATTGAGTATATTCAATAAAAAAGACCAGGATAATTGTTTCTGTTAAACAATATTTAACTTGAATTTCTACCTTTAGTTTCCTCAAAATTATAATTCTTCTGTTTAAAGCAACTCCTATAAAGCAAATTTTTTTAACTTCTTCGGAACAGCGTAAATATGTAACAATTTTATTATTTCTAGATAACAAGCATGAAATGTCAGTTCTTATAAATACATGAAAATGCTTTTTCTATGACTGTTTACATATTTTATTTTTTTCAATAAAACTGTTATTTAGCAAAATAGCTAAAATGTGAAATATGCGCCAAAAACAAATCGAGACTAACTTTTTTTTTAAATATCTGTTTTAGAAACATCCTTATTCGGACGTAGAGTATAAGAAGTTAATGAAAAAAAGTATTAAGGCATTTATTTTTTAAAATTTTATATCATGAATTAATATAGTATATTGTTTAATGTAAGGTATCGAAACGTCCAAATAATCTATTGCAAAGTAAGAGAGTTTCATCATTTAAAAATAGCTTCGATTAGGTCTTTGATAAAATTATTTTCTCCTAGATGCTTTTAGGGACCTGATATGTTTCATATTTATATAGGGTTAACAACATTCATAATAATGTTGACATTTCCTTCATAATAACGGAGCTTTAATTTAGAGAAAGAAAAGTAACATTATGTACTTAACCATTTTTATAAAAAAAATTAACTCTAAAGGGGATAGTGTTAAAGCAGTTTATATTTAATTGTAAACAAAACAATATTTATTAAGACACTTTAAATATAAAAAAGCTTGTAAATACAAGAGAATTCTTACCTGAATACAATCATTTTTAATCTAAATATATACATCGAGATTTACTAACAATTGTAAATTTTTACACTAAGTCAAACTTTCCCTTTACTTAACTGTTTAAGGATCTGGAATTGGCCTTTCCTAGAGTTGAATTTTTGAAATGGTAATCAATCGCAGCTTCTCACTACTTTGACAAAGGATTTTCATGACACAAATTTCCTATCTGAGCTAAAATCAAGAATTTTTGTTTTCTTAATTAATAACATATTCAAACGAAAGGTTATTATTTTATTTTTAGACAAAATAAATATATAATAGTAAAATTTATGCAATTTCCAAACATGCTTAATAATATTGACAAATTTCATATTAAATGCAATCATTTATTTCTATTTTAATATGGCATATTGGTGTTTAAACGTATATTCATTTTAAATTTTAACACTATACCAGTTGCGATGTTCAGCTTTATATGTCAGTGGAACATTAACTTTATGGTAAAACGATATTGTTGTTGGTTAATGCACATCTAGTTCAGGACTTTTTTTTTAGAGCCAGTGTATGATATTAAGTCCAAGTTTAGTTGCTTCAAGATGTGTACATCAAACAGTGCTTCGTAGTTTTTTCAGGCAGTTTATTTGTAAGAAGCACAGCACAAACTTTTTGCTCATCTTCTTGTATAAAACTATTTCCAGAAAAATGCTCAGAACAGAGTTACTCATCTGGTGTATAGAAGAATTATGGTCATGACCCATTTGCTTCAGCCCTTGAATTTGAAGATTATTTTCTCTTAGAAAACTAAAATATTGATAGCATTTAAAAATTATCATACATCATATTCATAAGATTAAACTTGTTACCCTTAGATTTACAATTTGATTCTAAGGTAAAATTTTATATAATTATTATTGAATGCTTTATAACTTACCAATTAAATAAATTCCAATTTACCAGATGAGGTATTTGCACGTCTTACGATGAAGAATCACATTTTTTTTAAAATCAAAAGAAACCTTAAAGTTCACGTTCCTCTTTGAAATTTTCAGTAAAACGTTACATAAAATGTGATAAAATCCATAAAACAGCAAATGAAAAATAAATTTTTGTCAAAATGAGAAGTATTCAATCAATGTCAAAAATACACTTTCACCAATATCATGAAAACTTAGGGGATTCATTGTTGCCAAAGCAATTATTTGCACGTAATGGCACGGAGCATGGTGGCGTCTTTTTTTTTATAAGGTATTATGCATGATCAGTCCAGTTTTATATGTCATGTTCCTGACGCAGGCGAACCCCGGTTAAGTGCTAGTAAAAGACAGCCTAGAATCTGGCCAGACAATGAATTAGAAAAATTATTATTTTTAATGATATCGGTTTTACTTCATGTTCACTTTGGTTTTTATTGATTATTTTAATCTGCTATTAAAATCCCAATTAAATAACCCAACACAAACGGGATATAAAATTATTAACATGTTAATAAAGAAACAAGAACTTCGATTTTAAAATTTTTGTGTACAACTTATTAATTATTTTTTACTTTTTTGGGTTTCGGCCATACTATTACTTTATAAGAAATTAACACATTTTTTTCTGACGTTTCGGTTTATTTGATTGATTAAACCATCTTCAGAGAATTACTGTAAATACGAAAAGGAATATGTAAATTGTTGTTATATAAACTGAAATTTTAATTTCTTTCCTAATGTTAATAGGTGGTTCACCTGATTAACTTACATTTAACTATTTTATTATTTTAATACAAATATAAACAAAAACTTCTTTTTTAATATAAATATAAATATAGAAAACTGACATTATTTTTTGAATGCATTTTTTACACATCTTGTTTTTTTTTTGCTTTTGACAGAATACTACTAAAGGGTTTGAATGTTTCTGGACCATCTGCAATTTTATTGCCCTATTAAATTGGTATACACATTACTCAGGTCATTTGTTTTCGTTATGAAATTCATTATACAGGGTGTTTTATTATCGTTATTGTGATGTCTAATGCTGTATTTGTGATTACACAAAACCGGTATGGTCAGAGAGATACCTAAATTACAATTCTGCAGCACCTAGAAAATACAAAAAGAGTGTTGTCACAGCACTAACCGATAGAGCTATCAAATTTTCCACAATTTATACCGCAAAATTTAAAAAAAGTTAAAGACACGTTAGCGAAAAACAATTATCCAAAGAAATTTGTTGAACTCATAATAAAAAGCCGAGTAGAAAAACTCTATAACAACAATCAACCAACAAAAAGCAATGTTCCACCAACTCAAAAATACGTATCATTGCCGTATATAAAAGAAATTACTAATCCCATTAAAAAAGTGCTAAAACCATATGATTTCCAAATAGCTGAAAAACCTTCGAATAATTTCAAAAACCTTTATACAAAACTTAAACCCGATATTCCTAAAGACGAACAAACAAATGTCATTTACAAGATCAATTGTTTAGATTGCAACCAAACATATGTCGATCAAACCAAACAGCATTTAAAAAATAGAATACAAAATCACAAATACAGCATTAGACATCACAATAACGATAATAAAATCGCCTTAGCCAAACATGCACTAGATCACATAACAACATCGATTTTAACAACGCGGAGATTTTAGACAAACAAATTAATTACAAAAAAAGAACAATTAAAGAAATGATCCATATTAAAAGAACACCCTGTACGATGAATTTCAGAACGAACACAAATGACCTGAGTAATGTGTATACCAATCTAATAGGGCAATAAAATTGCAGATGGTCCAGAAACTTTCAAACTCTTTAGTAGTACTCTGTCAAACGCAAAATAAACCAGATGGGTAAAAAATACATTCAAAAAATAATATCAGTTTTCTATATTTATATTTATATTAAAAAAGAAGTTTTTGATTATATTTGTATTAAAATAATAAAATAGTTAAATGTAAGTTAATCAAGTGAACCACCTAGTAACATTAGGTAAGAAATTAAAATTTCAGTTTATATTAACAACAATTTACATATTCCTTCTCATATTAACAGTAATTCTCTGAAGATCGTTTAATCAATAAAATAAACCGAAACCTCAGAAAAAAACATGTGTTAATTTCTTATAAAGTAATAGTAGGACCAAAACCCAAAAAATAAAAACTAATTAATAACTACACGGTCAACAAATAGAAATAAAATTTGTGTACAGCATTATTCTTTCTTAAGTATACTGAGTTTCTGAAACTTGTTTATAAACCATTCGATAAATTTTTCGGTAAATAACGGGAAAAGAAAATGCTAGAATGGGCTACTCCGATCCTGTTACAGTTGCCAAAAAAAAATGTCACTTGTTTGACGCAATGATCAAATTTTGAACACACCGTTTGGACTATAGCAACACGTGTACAATATATTATATCAAATCAAAGATTAAAATAAACAGGATAATTTCGCTGGCTTTATTTCGTTTCAACATATCCTGAAAACGTCATAACCTGTTACTTCTTCTATCGCTATACTCCGGACCGCGGACAAGCAACAAGAGATCGTGAATTTTATAGATTGTCATGACCCATTTTGCAGTCGTGCGACGCCGAGCGTCCTACTTTGGCGGGGCGTCTTGCAGTGGTCCTTTCCTCGATTTTAATGGCCTAAGATATAAATTACACTGCTGCAGTAGGAATATATATTTTAAGTATTCTACAGGGTGTGATATCATTGTTAGGAAAAAATGGAGTATGGATTTTTATCGGTGGTATATATAAATGTTTATCTTCAAGAGATAGTATTATTAAACTTTTAGTGCGTAGAGTACGTATTTTATTTTGTATTGGAGATTGAAAAACGTTGTGATTTATTGACATGAGGTAAATGTTTACCGTAATCCCAGAGAAGAAATGTAATACCGCATGGTGTTGTTGAAACAAAATATTTTTTCGGATCAAAATTATCCAGTCTATGCCAGAAATAACCTGGAACTATGTTTATGTAGCGTTCTCCATTGGCTTTTATTTTTTATGTATACTTTTAATTAATTAATGAACGTTTTACTTTGTCTCGCTTTATATTATTTATTTTTGTGGCATCTAGAATTGCTTTGTTGTTAATTTAATGTCATTTTAGGGATTTATTATGTAATTAACAAGGTCTATATTTTCATTAATTTCTTGATTCTTCGATATCAGTATGTTAACATATGTCACTGGGGAACAAATTTCAACTTTTTTTCTGTTTCCTGAATAAACCCAATTTGTTTGGATTCAAGTACACCCAAGTAACTAAAAAAGATTTTAGTTAGCTCGCAAAAAAAATCTGAATTAATTGTTATAAAATTTTAATTCATAGGCATATATAATGCAAAATACAGATAACAATATATTGTTGGTTCAACAAAAACAATTAAATAGCACATTTTTATCATTGAATTTAAAACTAAGATATTCATTTTGCGCTTCTAAGCTTGACTTTTAAAAGCCACTCTGAGTTATCTCTCGTAATGGTTCAGCAATAGTCAGTTAACATCTCACAGTTCCATTTTCCATGTGTGAAATATCCTGGTGGAACCTCTCGCCATGCTCGTCACCATAATTTTCCGGAAGGTAATCCAGATAAGAATCCAAGAAATTAATTTTCAAGGACATATTACACCCTAGGTTTTGGTAACAAAGACCTCCAAACTACAACCAAATACCTTGAGACTTCTCAAAGCAAGACGAGAAAGGACAGATCGAACAACAGACAGTTTCAAAACTCTAAACAAGAAAGTGAAAAAAGAAATTAGAAAAGACGGTAGAAATTACACCAATAAACTAATAAAAGACATAATTGGTGAAAACTGCAACATGAAAGTACTAAAAACAAAAAACTCAAGAGGCAAAACAAGAATAATAAAAATAAAAAACGCGAAAAACGTGACCGTCCAGGACGAAAAGGAAATAAGCAGAGCCATAGAAGAATTCTACACCAAGCTATACTCGCCACATGCACAACAAGAGCAACAACGAACAAAAAGGACCATACTCAACATAGGCTCAGAGGAAAAAAAGAACAACAAATGTGCAGGAGACGACAAAATTACAGTACAGATGCTGAAAATTGGCGGCAGAAAAATAGAACAAATATTGAAGATTCTATTTAATAAAATAATTGAAGAGGGAAAAATTCCACAGGATTGGTATAACTCCGAAGTAATCTTAATATTCAAAAAAGGGGACAATACAAATATTGAAAACTATCGACCAATATCTCTACTATCACACACCTACAAGTTGTTAACCAAAATCATAACCAACCGCATAACAAACAAACTCGATTTTTACCAACCTGTCGAACAAGCTGGATTCAGAAAACACTTTAGCACCACAGATCACCTACACACCATAAGAATACTAATTGAGAAGTGCACCGAATATAACGTACCGCTCCATATGGCTTTTGTAGATTTCCAGAAGGCATTCGATTCCGTCGAAATATGGGCAGTATTACAATCCTTAGAAAACGCAAGAATCGATTCAAGATACATAAACATCATAAAAAACATATACGAAAATGCAACCATTCAAATAAAAATAAACGACAAGACGAAAACGAACCCCATAAAACTACAAAGGGGAGTGAGACAAGGGGACACTGTCTCGCCAAAACTCTTCATCCTAGTCCTGGTGGACATTTTTAAGGAACTTAAATGGAACATCAAAGGTATAAACATCGACGGTATATATTTGAACCATCTCAGATTTGCTGATGACATAATCTTAATAGCAAGTAATCTCCAAGAATTGAACGAAATGCTACAACAGCTAAATGACGTACCCGCATCTGTAGGCCTTAAAATGAACTACAACAAAATAAAAATAATGAGCCATGAACAGGCAAACATTACAATACAAAACCAGAGGATAGAAAACCTCGAACACTATGTATACTTGGGTCATGACATCAGACTAGGGAAATCAAATCAGGATGCTGAAATAAAAAGAAAAACACAGCTGACATGGGCCGCTTTCGGTAAACTTGCATACATCCTGAAATATAATTCAATTTCTATAAATCCAAAAAGAAAAGTATACGACACATGCATATTACCGGTGTGTACGTATGGATTAGAGACCATGTCCCTCACCAAAAAGTCCGCTAAAAAATTAAAAACAGTCCAAAGAGCGATGGAAAGAAACATGCTTGGAATATCATTGAGAGACAGGATTAGAAACACCGAGATAAGACGCAGAACGAAAGTCAAAGACATCATGAAGGAGGTTGCAAAGATGAAGTGGCGATGGGCTGGTCACATAGCCCGATATGAGGTCAACAGATGAACACAAAGAATCCTGGAATGGAGACCGAAGGAGACAACAAGAAGCACGGGAGACCTCAAAAAAGATGGGTAGACGACATAAGGACAGTGGCGGGCAAACAGTGGATGAGATTGGCGAATAACAGAGAAAGATGGAAACAATTGAGAGAGACCTACATCCAGGAGTGGATGGATAGAGGTTGACAAAGAGAGAGAGAGAGAGAGGTTTTTTTTTAACACGAAAGAAATTAGGCAACCAAGTCCTTATAGTTTTCTGCTTTTATGTTTCCCAAAAAATTTGTTGCAATCATTTTAAAGGCATTCCAAGCGTCTTTTTCCTTACCTTCAAGTAGGGAATCGAATTGCGTATCTTCGAAAAGTTTTCTAATCTGGTGACCCACAAATATTTCCTCTTTAATTTTAGCGTCACTGGAACTTTTCTTTTAAATAAATAAAAACACTGTCTTCCTTGTTCATGGCGTTCACAAAATTTTTCATAATTTCAAATTTTATATGAAGTGACGGTAGTAAAATTTTTTCTGGGGGAACTAATAACGCACTGGTTACATTTTTCTTTCCTGACTGAAAAGACTCTCTCGGTGGTCAAATTTTCTTTCTGTAGTGATCCGATCGTGCTCGACTTTCCCATTCGCAGAGGAAGCAACAGTATTTGTTACAATCTAGCTGCATTCCAAGCTACATCGCCTTAATTTTTTAATGTGGACTGCATGGACAAGTGGGACTGAAAGCAACTTATTTCCATTATGGAGTAACACATCTTTAAGACTTACTTTTGAGGAATCAATGAAAAGTCTTCAGTCTTTTGGTTCATAGTCCAGATTTAAAGCTGTCATTAATCCCTTAATGACCCTACAGACTACCAAATTCTTTTGCATATTAAAAGACGATGTTAGGTTTTTTTCTGACAGCTTCAGTACACAGAAATTCTTACTTCATCTTGAAGTAAATTCAATTGTTGCAATCGAGAGGCCAATAGTTTTGCTTTTTTCTTGGGCAATTCCAAATCCCTTATTCACTTTAACTTATTTTCTGAGGAAAGTTCACAGACAAAATCGAAGTCATGCGAGATTGATGGGCCAGCGACATGTTCCGGTACACTACCGTTTAAATCCGTTAGATCATCATCAGAATCAAGGGTATATTCCTGAGGTGGATTCTTCTTCTTCTTCTTTCTCAGCCCATTGACTCCCACTCCTGGACATAAGCCTCTCCGATGGTCCTCCACTGGGATCAGTGTCTCGCCTTCTGGAGCCAGTCTTTTCCAGCAAACTGTCTTATGTCATCTACCCATCTGCGCTGTGGCCTACCACGATTTCGGTTCGTTCGGTGGATTGGGTACAAACAACTCGTCACTATGGGACACCGGGCGTATAGCGGATTGTAAATTTGGATACTATATAGCAGATTTTTTTCTCCGAAAAGCCTTTTTTGATGGAAGGTGTCAAACAAAAGTAACAATCGGTAATATGATCTTTTGGTTCTCGCCAGACCATAGGAACAGCGAAGGGCATCTTACGCTTTGTTCCACTTAGCCAGCCACGAATCTTGCTGCAGATATGGGGAGCCTAATTTTTATCCTAGTCTCCAACTTTGCAGCCAAAATATAAGCGGTAAGCCTTTTGTATTAAAGTACAAAGAGGATGTTTTTTTTTCACAAGTTACTTCACCATATATCTAACAAAAATGATCAAGCTCATTTACACAAACTCCCGACATGTTTCTTAAAACTCCCTAATCCCTCAAATACAAAGATTTCTCGATCAACTGGAGTTTGAAATACAACCAGGTACTTCTCATTTTATGGTTCAATTGTCCCATACATTAAGGGCAGATAAGTAAAATTATCATATTTAGCACGTATCTATGAAACCGGAGCCAACTGACACTTTTACAAGACAGATTGTTAATTAGTATAATAAAATAAGAAACCTTTTGCTATTTTGGTCTTGGAAACATTTTTGCTATTCCCCAGTGTTTTCTGAAACAGACGTATTAACTTTAGTGGCTGCTAATAGGGTAGTGCCACAGTGCCATGACACTACTTAATTTCTTCTGCAAACATTTATTTAAATTATTTTTACTTTAAACTTTCTCTAATACTTTATCGTTCTCCATATTAATAAATTGGACGTCTGGCAACAGAGCAATAGTATTGAACCAGCGAGATTTTTCTAATCGACAACATAGGATTATACCGTTTATTAATTCGTCAGAGTGGAAAGACGAATATCTAAAGGGACTATACGTAAGCCAGAAAAAGGAAATTGTGTTAATATTCTTGCTCTATAATTTCGATGAATTTTGCTCCAAGCGCTCAGTGAATAGAGTACTGTTAAATAACTCTAAAAAAGAACACAAATTTAGTTTCAATTAATTATTGTTATATATCGAAGTATTTAAATAATATTTCTTTTTCACCGTCGGTGAGTGATTTTATATTTTTTACTAAAAGTCGTTTCATTTGCCGCTATGACTACCAACAAAATGTTTTTTAAAAGAACTTTTTTACTGCGTTCTCTTCAAGAGAGCCTGATTTAAAAATTGAAGTGCGGAAATTTCTCGCTTCCTCTAATTGAATAAAAATATATAATTTTGTATTAAATTCGTGTTATTTGAAGGAAGAGAAACTTGATCGAAAAAAGGAGCAGATCATCTTGTTCATACACAGAGTAAAATAAAAACGCTTGAAAAATCTAATTTTCACATGATTTTTCATGTTTTATAGAATAAGCATACAATGTAGTCAAATTCTTTTCACCGTGACTATATTTAAGAGAATTACTTGTTGTCTTACATATTTTACAACGATCCTATGACTATTAGTCATGAGCCGCTACTCTTATAAAAAGTTTCATTAAAGAGCTTTAACCTCCTAACCCGAAATAGTTGCTAGGAAACTTAGACATTCTTGTCGGTCAGTTATGTTTTGTTTACGATATTGCTACAATTTGTTTTATATATGTTGTCAAATAAACTTTTACGTACAGAAATAAAGGATTAAAAACTAAAGGTGAAGCTCTCGAATTGGTATGAAAAATAAATGTCTTTGGAAATAAATTCAATTTAATATTTTGGCCCCTCATTTATTAACATTGTCTAACTGGATTTATCACTATGCGTTTAAAATCAAGCAACAATTAAAAAAGTAGACAGGTAAGGGAGAACAAACGTAGAGAAGCATCAAGAGCATCCCATCTACAGGGAAAGTCATGTTCACTGTTTTTTTGGAATGCTAAAAGAACGGCTTCGTAGGAGTTGAAATAAGAAATCAATGAACAAGACTAGTTGTGGCGGAGAAGAAAGTCTTCTTAGCCAAATGGCTGTTATATTGAAGTCCCAAAGATTTAAACTGAGCTTTAAAATAGAGCCTAGGCTAAATTTTTTTAGTGAATTTGGGTTGTTAATTGTTTAGTAACTAAAAAGACTTTATCATCTTACAGGATCAACATATGCAATACAGAAATTAAAAAAAATAGTACTAAAAAATGAACCAAAGAAACTGAAGAAACCTCTTTGCTGCTTACGTGGATTATAAGAAGGCCTTCGAGTTAGTGCCACATGAGGGGCTCAAAACTATATTGAAAATGTATAGGGTCGATAATCATTTTGTTTCCTTTTTGGAACGCAACATGTCGACCTGGAGAACTAGGATTCAATTGCAAGTGTCATCCAGCGATATCATCGAAACTAATACAATCCCAATACGAACGGAAATATTTCAAGGTGATTTACTAAGCCCTTTGTAGTTCTGCCTTGCAATGAACCCATTGTCACACTGTTTGCGCTCTACCAGAATCAGAAATAACAACGAAGAGGTAGTAAGATTGAGTCATCTTCTATATATGGACGATTTTAAACTGATGGCTGGTACAAAAACCAGCTGGACCAAATGTTCAAAATTGTAGAGGAGTGTGAACTTGACAAGTGTCGCATTTTGAACATCGTTAAAGCAAAGATACCTCTGGGAACATTTGAGATGCAGAACGGTAAAACTATAGCTGCAATGGAAGCAGAACAAACATACAAATACCTGGGTATGAAATAGGCTAAACGAATTGACTATCGCACTATGAATTGACAACCCAATTTGTCAGGACGGTAAAATGGTTGTTATGAACTAGTTTAAATAGTAGAGATTTGTTTAAAGCGCTCAACACATACGCATGCTCTGCGCTTAGCTAATTTTTGGAATTGTAAAATGGAGCAGGACGGACATCCAAAACTTGCAGAAGAAAATAAGAACACTCTTAACAAAAACAAACAAACACCACCTTCGGAGTGCTATTGAACGTACAATGCTTCCAAGACACCAAGCAGGAAGAGGATTGGTCGATATTGGTAAGGAGCTCGATCAAAAAATAATAAATTTACGTTCTTATTTCCACAGGTTAGCGGACAGATCAAGAGATGTTACAAGCCTGGCTACAGAAACTACTTCGTGGACGGCATCCGGGACAATGTCGACAATTCAGCATTGAACTACTGGTTGATTTCAGGACAGATGTTTCTGGAAACGGAAGGCTTCTTGTTAGCTATCCAAGACCAGGTTATTCTGATGAACAACTATGTGAAGTTCATCATCAGAGATCCCTCAATAGAAAATAACCAATGTAAGTATGACTGTCCAACATCAGAGAGAATCTGGCACATAACTGGAGGATGCCAAGCGTTTGCCGCAACCGAGTGCAAGGAAAGACACGACTCAGTTGCTAAGATACTCCACCAGGAGTTAGAAGATAAGTTGACACTATTGCAGGTAGGAAAAGTGCCTTACTACAAATACAATCCGGAGCCTATTTTTGAAAACAACCAGTTCAAGTTATATTGGGATCGAACAGTTGCTCATAATAGGCCAAACGTTACACTAACAGATAAAATTTCTAGGCGAACTACACCGACTGACATTATTATACCTAATAACATCAACTTAAGGCCAAAATACAATGAGGAGATCGTCAATTACAAAAATCTGGAGGTGCAAATCCTCAATCAATCAGCAATGAACAGCATCCACATGAATCCTATAATACTATCAACAACTGGAGTGATACCAAAGAACTTCCTGCAGAACATCAAGGGACTGGCCATTAGTGAGCATCTATATAAACCGATTCAGAAAGCAGTTCTCCTTGCAACTGCGCGGCCGGTCGGAAGTTTGTAGGAAGTACAGAAGACCATGCCTCCAAGGAAAGGGTCCCCACATAGCTTCATACTTTTGGTGTCTTGGTATACCTGGTATGAGTCAATAATTCCTGAAGGGAGTGCGAAGTCGTTTGGTTTGTAAATCTGATAAAAAACCATATATATATATATATATATATATATATATATATATATATATATATATATATATATATATATTGTCGTAGTAATGCCCCTGATGTTAAGGGCATATAACTAACGAACTATTTGCGACCACCTAAAATGTACGGATGTTTCGTCCCGACACCGGTGGTGGACTCATCAGTGGGATCCACCGGTATCTTTACCAGACATCTTTCTTGTACTTTTGACCTCTATTTAAGTCCAGTTTTGCCGGAAAGCGGTTATAAATTTTTTGTGGATGCTGTAATGCTACATACATCGGACAAATGAGCCAGTATTTGGAAAAGTCACAAATATGACAAAAGAAATACTATAGATGTGGTATGAGAAAACAAAAAATTTTCATTTTACTTTCAATGACAATAAAATTCTAAAATCAGAAAATAATTATGAAAAATATGAAATGGTGAAAATCCAAAAATCAATAAATGGCAAAACAGACATAAACAAACTAAACGGATTATACGTATCACTTCTCTAGTGCAGGAAGTTCAGTTGTTGTTGTCGATAAAACTTCAAGTAATCAGGATAACTATATATTATAGTAAATACTATTAATAATAATTTTAATGTGTGCCATTAGTATGTGAAATAATTTTTTTCGTTTTTATATAGTATCTTGCTGTGACTCTACCTGAAGAAAAATAAATAAATACAGTACATATACAACATGACTACAAAGTCATCTACATAAATTTATAAAGAGGAAGATCTATATATACTATTCCCAATACGTGCCCATATTCGTAATACTCTTCTTATATTTAGGTGATTATTCCTCCAACATTACAAGCACTAAGACATCATCCTGGTACCTGAGCAACAAACATCACTCATAGAAGAATTTCTTACATTTATTATTAAATTTATATCCATTTGCTATATTTCTCAGCGTCACAGGAATCGTGTTCTAAATTTTAGGTCCCAAATAGGTAGTACTTTTCAAATTTATGTTTTTATAGCATTGAGATCTGTACGGCATTATTTACTTTGTTACAAGTTTGATGACAGTGATGTGTGGCATTCTCGCAGGCACTAGAAAATGAAAATTCACTGGCATACAATTTATTTTTCTTATATATATTTTTTATATATAACTTTAAGACTTTCTAACTACACTCTAGTTACATCCAAGTCTTTCATCAGGTTGTTTCTTACTTCTCAAATATCGCCCTTAAAAATCAACACAGTATTAAAATATTAAGTGACACAAACTATAAATACATGTTATAAAGAGGACCGTCTCCTGTGGCACTCCAATCTCAACAATCCATCTTTCAATCAAAATGTTATTCTTCTTTAAATCTTAACATCTGTATGAAAGAGAGCTATAAAATAGCTTCCACACAGTTCCGCTAACCTCATAATGCTGAAGAACATCAAGGGTCCGTATCAAACACCCTTGCCAAATCAAAGAAGATAGGTACATATTTATTCTCAGCATTGAAATTAGTTTAATCTGAAATACCAGTTAGTTGTAACTTGAGATACCAATCTATATATCGCATCCTCGATTCCGCGACACTAGATAAAACCATACTGATTGTATGATAATATATTACAGTTTTTGTAAAACGTTTTTTTAATATATTTTAAAACATTTTGACAAAATTTTTTTCTAAAATAATTAGCCTATAAGACCTTTGAACTTCCCTTATGAATAGGTGTCATAATAGATGCCTTTAAGGCTTCTGGAAGTCTGGCCTATATAAACTAATTTACACTTGGAAGAAGAAACTTTATACATTATGCAGAACGTCTTATACAGCTGTAATGGTGTTTTGGTTTTAGAGTAAATTTTAGAGAGGGTTAACAATTGTTTTTTAGCTATTTTGATAGCTGTATGTTTGCAAATATTCATCAGTTTATCTGTGAGACTTTCTATGTGAGGTAGTGTTTGAAAAAACTTAACTTTTACAACTAAATTTGAAAGAGTGTTGGCTGAATTTAAATATTAAATATTCAGAAGGGACGGTTGATATGGAATTTCAAAAATGTTTTCAGAAATATTATATTTGGTATTATAGAGAATTTTTTTTAATAATGTTATCAGGGTAAGAATTCTCCAATATTAGGTCATTAAGTTAGCGTAATGCCTCTGCTCTAAAATTCGGGCGTGTAAGTTTTACAGCTCTATTTTTCATGTCTAAGATAGATTGATTTTAGATCTCATAGGATGGGATGAATGGTAACTTATGAATCTATTAAAACAGTATGGTTTTTATACATTTTGTTTTCATTTGTAAGTAAAACTAACATATCCAAAAATTGGATACGGTTGTTGGTTTCTCCTTCCACTGTGAATTTAATATGAGGATCAAAAGAGTTAAAGAAGACTAGATCTATCTTAATTCTACCCGCAGACACAGCAAGTAATGTCTTCAACATATCGACAAATGGAATATAAAAAGGCATGTATTGGAGACAATCCTTAACCAGATTATCTAGCACATAATTAACTAAAATGGAAGAAATTTTAGATCCCAATAGTGTTCCAAAAATCTGTTTATAATAGTTATCATTGGGGTCTAAAATTTCTCCCATTTTAGTTAAGTATATGCTTGATGATCTGATGAAGGATTGTCTCCAATACATGCTTTTTACATTCCATTTGTCAAGAGAAATATTAATGACTTATTGCTTGCTGTGCCTGCGGATAGAATTGAGATAGCTTTAATACTCTTTAACTCCTTTAATCCTCATATTCAATTCACAGTGGTGGACGAAACCAACAACAGTACCCCATTTTAAGATATGTTAGATATACGTACGAATCAAAACACTTTAAAAACTAAATGATATAGAAGACCATACTCTTCAAATAGATTCATAAGTTACCATTCGTACCATCCTATGAGATCTAAAATCAATCTCATCTTAGGCATGAAAAATAGAACTGTCAAACTTACACACCCTAATTTTAGAGCAGAGGCATTACGCCAATTTATTGATATACTATTGTAGAATCTGATAACATTATTAAAAAAATTTCTCTGTAATACCAAATATAATATTCCTGAAAAAATTTTTGAAATTCCATCTCAACCGTTTCTCCTGAATACTCAATCTTTAAGTTCAGCCAACAGCCTTTCAAATTAAATCGTTCAGTTTTTCAATACACTACCTCACATAGAAAGCCTCACGGAGAGAGAGAGAGACTACATGTGCTATATTGGGACCATACAAAAAACTTGACAATCGGCAGCTAAGAAACTATAAGGGACGTCATTAAATTTATATTGTTTGTCAAGAACGAGCTGAAATTGAAATAAAGGATGTTTTTTATAGAGGTATAGAACTTTAAGTTGGCAACACTTTTTTAACTGGCGGCAATTTTGTCAGCTGTCAAGTGATTTATGTTTAGTTTGGTTTGGCATTTCAATATGAATAGACTGACGCCTGAACAACACTTCCAAATTGTGCAAATTTATTTGGAAAATCGCGCACTACGTCCATTTTACGATCAACATAATCGTCCATTAGAGCAATTAATTCGATTAACTATGGAACGTTTTCGCACCACGTTTACTCTAAATGATAATACGCATCCACAGAGACGTCGTACAGTGCGTACAGAAGAAGTCATTGCTGCTACAGAGCGAAGCGTAGAGGAAGACCCGAATCAGTCTATCCGCCATCGTTCACAGGAATTGGATATGTGTCCATTCACTTTATGGAAGATTTTGCGGAAAGATCTTGGTTTGCGTGCTTACAAAATCCAACTCGTGCAAGAATTGAAGCCACACTATCACCTAGCAAGGCGTAGATTCGGTGAATGGGCCCAAAACAAGATTGCCATTGATCCCGATTTTCATAAGCGAATTTTGTTTAGCGATGAAGCTCACTTTTGTTTGAATGGATACGTCAATAAACAAAACTTCCGTATTTGGAGTGATGATAATCCTCAAATGTATGTTGAGACACCGCTACATCCAGAAAAACTGACTGTTTGGTGTGCTTTATGGGCTGGTGGAATCATTGGTCCGTACTTCTTTAAAAACGATGCTGGTCAGAACGTTACAGTCAATGGTGACCGCTATAGAGCCATGATTACTGACTTTTTCGTTCATCAGTTGAACAACCATGATGTGCAGGAGCTGTGGTTTCAACAAGTCACACAGCTTGTGCCACAATTGATTTATTGAAGGAAACGTTTGGTAACCCCATAGTTTCACGTTTCGGACCCGTGAATTGGCTTCCAAGATCGTGCGACTTAACGCCGCTAGACTATTTTCTGTGGGGATATGTGAAGTCGCTAATCTACGCCGATAAGCCCGAAACGATTGATCACTTGGAGGACAACATTCGCTGCGTTATTGCCGATATATGGCCACAAATGTTGGAAAAAGTCATCGAAAATTGGACCCCCCAGATTAGACTATGTCCGAGCCAGCCGTGGCGGTCATATGCCAGAAGTCATATTTAAATTATAACGCCAGAAGATTATCTTTGGAATAAAGTCAATTTCATGTCAATTTAAAAAATTCAACTTTGTTTTATTCCATTTAAAAGTTCTATACCTCTATAAAAAACACCCTTTTTATATATATATATATATATATATATATATATATATATATATATATATATATATATATATATATATATATATATATATATATATATATGCAGTCTCTAGGTTTATGGGAACCTTTTATCTATCGTCCCGTTGAGTTAATTAAAGATGGAACCTACAACTTAAAAAAGTTCTATACCTCAATAAAAAACACCCTTCATAATGGAAAGCATTCGTTCATATTTATGCGATTATTTCTGAAGAGATCAACAATATTTGGACCAAAGCTTCGATTCCAATCGTAACTAAGAAATAAGTTATTCAATTACTGAAATCATATTTCAAGAAGTACCTCAATTTGAAAAGATACCCCAAAAGCAAACGAAATGATGGTTTTGAAAACAAACTGTGATTTTTAAAATCATCTGAGAAACTTGTCGACGTTGCTGCTTATAAATTTTGATTCATTCGAATCTTGTTCATGTTTAAAACCTAAGAAAGTTCCCCTCAATAAGAGTAGTTTTTTGTTGGATTAAAAAAATGACACGAAAATGGAAACGACAGCATAGACAAATGGAAAAGTCAATAGCAACAAAAAAGTCCTCGACAGAGAGAGAGAGATATGGATTAGGGACGCTCCGACTACTAGGTCTTTTAGCGTCCATTGTTTGGTTTCCTTGATACGTATATTGTTTGTTCTACATTAAATTGGATAATCCAATGTCTTTGATAAATTTGATAACATTGTTAGAATTTTGGTAGGAGAGGAGAACATAAATCTTGTTTTCCTGTAATTGACGGAATGGGTGATGCTCATATTTTTTGCATTCAGTGATGATATGTTTGATTGATAGGGAGGTATGACAGGTTTCGCAGTAAGGAGCAGGGGATTTGTTTAGGAGATATTCATGGGTTAGCTTCGTGTGGCCAATTCGGAGCCTCGTCATTATGGTTAATTCTTGTATTGGTAGATTAGGGAGGGTGATGCCAGTAAAGAAAGTCTTTTTAACTAATTGACGTTTGTTGATTGAATCCTGAAGGTTCCATTCTAGTTGAATGAGGTTTCGAGACATATGATGTATGATAGTTTTTAAGGTCTTGAGGGTGGAATATTTTGTTTACTTTATTAGGTGAGTTTTGATGATTGGATGCAAGGGTGTCGGCTTTAGTATTTCCTAGGATTCCAGTATGACTTGGTACCCAGAGGAACGATTTGTTCCTGATATGGGAGTATTTTATTAGGGTTTTGATCTCGTGAGCTATTAGATAACTAGGATTGTATGATTCAATTAGTTTGAGGGAGTTTAGAGAATCTGAAATCACCAGCCAGTTTAATTCATAGGTATTTATGGGACATTGTAAGGCTTTAAGAATCGCGAATAGCTCAGCAGTAAGGATTGAAGAGGATTCATGAAGGGAGAACACTTTTTCTGCATTCTTTGTATAGTATGATGCTCCGACTGTGTTAGCTTTTTTGGAGCCATCAGTAAATTTGAGTTCGTGATTGCTGTATTTTAATTGAATTATTTGATGTTACCTTGATTGGATTATTCTCGGGTTAACGTCTTTTTTATCTAGTAGTGTAAGTATTGTTATAAAAAACATTTACTTTGACGGGCGAAAAAAACAAGACTCCGATAAATGAGAAAATAGGGAATCGTTACCATCGTAAAGAAGTTTTGAAAGGACACATATCAATTTTAGCAGAACCCGGATCAATTTATTTGGGACACACAACTCCAAGTCGTGGCACTGCAAAGGGAATTCTTACTTCGATCACAATTTTATTGGAGGGTCAAGGTTGGAATTTAAAAGACGTGATTTGTATGGGATGTGATAGAACTGCAACTAACACTAGTAGGAAGGCTGACATTATTTAATATTTAGAGCAGTACTTAGATAGGCCATTACAGTGTTGTATTTGTATGCTTCATGCCAATGAGTTACCTCTTCGTCATTCATTCGTGACCCTAGACGGCTGCACCTCAGGTCCTAGAGAATATTCCGGACCTATTGAAAAATAATTAGCTGGTTGCGAAACTCAAACCACGGTGACTTTTTGCGTGGTAACTGGTAATGTGCTCGACTTGTCAAAAAATGTGGTCGATGGCCTAAATACGGATCAAAAATATCTTTATGAGGTATGTCAAGTTGAATCAATTAGTTTCTGTGCTCCTGACCTGGCAAACCGTCAACCTGGAAAACAAACGCACTCGAGATGGCTGATTTCTGCTAATCGTATCTTCTTCTTCTTCTTTAGGTGCCATGTCTGTATTGAGACGTTGGTGGTCATCATGTTTACAATTTCCTGAAATCTTTCTCTATCGGCTTCTACCGTGCAATCACACCACTGCCTGATGTTACGCAGCCATGAAAGCTTCTTTTGGCCTATCCATCTTTTTCCCTCCACTTTTCCTTGTATTATAAGGGGAAGTAGCTGGTATTTAGGTCCTCTAATTATGTGACCGAAGTATTCTGTTTTCCGCCTCTTTATAATGTTCAAGAGCAGTCGATCTGTATCCATCATTCTGAGAACATCCTCGTTGGAAGTGTGCGAAACCCATGATATCTTTAGGATTCGAAAATAGCACCACAATTCGAATGCTTCCAGTTTGTTTAGCGTTGTGGTTTTTAGTGTCCATGTCTCGCAACTGTATAATAGAATAGACCATACATAGCATTTCAGGACCATTTTACGAATATGCATTGATAGGTTCCTGTTGCATAGAACTGGTTTCCATGTCATAAAAGCCTTCCGCGATATTTCTATCCTAGCTATTATCTCTTCATCTGAGTCCCCATTTACATTCAACCAACTGCCAAGGTATTTGAAATGGTTTACACGCTCTATCCTCTTCCCATCGAGCCAAAGTTGACATTCATGTACAGTAACTTTTCCAATTGTCATCCACTTTGTTTGTGAGATGTTGATTTTAAGGCCTCTTCGGCAGCTCGCTTCATTGACTAGGTTTACTAATGTTTGGATATCCTCGATGCTTTCTGCAAGAATGGCCGTATCATCAGCAAATCTAATATTGTTGATTACTTCTCCGCCTAGTCTTACTCCTTCTTGTCTGTCATCCAAAGCCTCCCTAAAGATTTCTCAAGAGTATACATTAAAGAGACAGGGTGACAGAACGCAACCTTGTCTTCCTCTACGTTTGATGAATAGGTTTTGAGTACGACTGTTTTCAATTTGGATAAAGGCTACTTGATTGTAATACAGATGTTTTAGCAGTCTTTTATCGTAGTGGTCTAGACCTGCTGCTTGTAGGCACTCAAAAAGTTTATCATGTTGTACTCGGTCGAATGCGTTTTCAAAGTCGATGAAACAGATATAGATGTTCTTTCGGAATTCACCGCTCTTTTGTAGGAGAACGCGCATACAAAATAGTGCCTCTTTTGTTCCTAGACCATTTCTAAATCCAAATTGTTCATCACTCACTCTACTTTCGCATAGAAGGAATATTTGGTTCTGTATAATTCGTAGAAGAATCTTAAGTGTGTGGCTCATTAAACTAATCAGCCTAAAGTCGCTGCATTTGGTGGGTCCACTTTTCTTTGGTAATGTTACAAACAGAGATTCTAACCAATCATCTGGTATTATTCCTTCGTTGTAGATTTTATTAAAGAAAGTGGTTAAGTAGGAAATATTTTTCTCGTCTAGAAGTTTAAGCAACTCAGCAGGGATTTCATCTGGTCCAGGTGCCTTATTATTTTTGGCTTGCTCGTATACTCAAACTTTATGTAAGTACTCATAAATCATTAGAAAATTTGCAACCCACCAAAAATTAACTTCTTTGCCAGAGATTACACCGAAATGATTATGTGGACGAGTGTCAGGTTACAGCATCGCCGGTTCTTCGACATATTTCTAATGGAGACCTTCAAATCATGGCAAAAGAGAAGAGGTTGGAAATCGTTGACTTTCCTTGTCACACACAGTCTGTGGAAAGATGTGTTAAACTGGTAACAGAAGCCTCACAAACTGTAACTGACGCTGCTTCCAGAAATGGCTTTATTCGGCCTAGGTTGCAATCTCAAGCAGAAATGCCAAATTTTAGGCACAAAAATAAGTTTAAATTATTGATTATAAGCTTTATTTTGTTCATTTGTTTTCTTTTGTTTTGTTTCATTAGTTTCAATAATAAAATACCTTATAAACTTAATAATTTTAGGCATAAGGTTTCAGTCTGTAGACGAAAAATTTACAAAACTTCAAAGTGCGATAGAGCCCTGAAGATGACACACAATTCTAGATTTTTTACGTTTTTCTAAATCTGCGAAAAATTACACAAATTTTGAAACCTCTTGCAATAGTATGGCTTGAAAAATAATTTGTCATACATGGACGTGATACCCTACTGAGCATATCAAAATTTGAATTGGGCCAATCAAAATACATAAGAATCAATCATAAAATCCCATGAACCTTTATCGGCCACGAACACCTCCGGGTTTTTGTTCTATTTAGTAATATTCGGGGTTTATTATCGATATAATTTTCCACCCAAGTTAAAAAAATTTAATCAAAAAAGATCAATTTCTCCTCTCATATTTCTCATCTCGCGTAACAACGCATTTAAATAATACACCAAGGGCTTCATACCTGAGTAATTTCGTGTTTATTCTGTTCCCACTCGTAAAATAAACAAATAAACCTCTTTCTAATGCACCCACTTACTTTTAATTTGTTTTCTCATTACCTCCATTGGAGCATTTCTTCTAATCGCGTATTTTGGCCGTATAATTCCCGCTTACCCCACCGTGCGTCGGTGGATATCCAGGGTAGCAGGTGGCTATGGAAGCGCTTGCGTCGCCCTACAGGTACAGACCCCGGCGATCTCAACAGGTAGTGCGAGGTCCGGCGTCGTCCCGACAGTTTACAACAGACTTCTCGACAATTTTCGAATTTGATCGACGTAAAATTTTCACCAACTGGTGATTGGTATAAATCGCGGTCGGGTAAAGGACAAAATTTAATATTCTATTTCGAACGTAATCGGCTGTAGGTTGGGAACGGAAACATTTTGAACATCGGGGAAGATGAGAGAAAAAATTCAAAATGCATTTTTAATGTTATCTTTTAAGGGGTAAGTAAAGAGCGTCTGTTAATTTAATGTTGGGGGAATATTTTCAGGAAAAATGTTATTTCATTGTTAATCTAAATAAGTAATTTTTGGATTAAATTATATTTTTAAAAAAATGAGAAGATGTTAAAGCAAAAATAACTATTTTTAGATTCTACTTTGAAATATCAAATAAGATTGTATAATTTTACCAAAAAGGTATTAAAATGTTCATTTTCTTCTTCTAAAATTTTATTATGATAGAAGGAAAAATAACTTAGTTACAAGGCTATTAAGCCTGAGGAGTTAGCCTCATATAAGGTGATTTTAAAATTTATTATTACTAGACTTCTGACTACGTATAAACCTTCAGAATGATAATAGTAATTATGTAGTATCTTATGTCTCATTTTCTTTTTTGGGAAAAATTTTTTATTTAACAATTAAGATGTGAAAACAGTTTTTTCGAGTTCCAAGGAAAGCTATTGTTTTTGAGTAAAAAAGTTTTAAACAAAAGTTGTGCGCATTGCAAATATATACAAAGTTATCTGAATTGGATAATTTGTTCGCAGTTATTGCAAAAAAACCTGCTAAAATGGCTTTTTTTCAATTGTTTATAAACAATAGAAAAATATATCACATTAACTTTATACTGCAACTAAAGGAGCCTCTTGTAGCATACAATAAATGTGCAAAATTTCAAGCAAAAATATTCAATAGTTTTTTTTTCACAGTGAATTTGTTTATAACTTTTTATATTTTTTTGATTATCTATTCTCAGCAATCTAGAGGTCGTACGGCGGTCTGCGGATACGCAAGAAAAAGTTACAGACTTATACTAACAATAACAAGAAAAAACGAAATGAATTATTGAACTTAACTTGTTGAAACACATATATATATATATATATATATATATATATATATATATATATATATATATATATATATATATATATATACGACCACTAGAATCTGAGATAGACTTTTTTTTTCAAAAAATCGCTGCTGTTTTTGTAATGAAATTATTGTTAAACATAGCAATAAACAAATTGTTGAACTTTTATACATTTTATGAATAATTTTAATTTTACCGTACTTACATGCTTTTCAAATTGCGAAAAAATTGTTACAGTGGTCAACAGTATACTACTAATTAAAAAATTAGTTTGAATTTTAATGTATCAATAATATTTATCGAGATATAGCATGAAACAAATAGCAACATTTCTGGATAGCATTATTATTTTTCGAGATGCAGAATAAACTAAATTTGACGATTATATTGTAAGCGATTATCCAATCGAGAATTATTGTAATATTATTTTCAAAGACGATAAAAGTAATTATGATAACCATGATGATGTGATGATGATCATAATTATGTCAGTGATGAGAGTAATGATGATGATGACGATGAGAGTGATAATACTGATGATAATTGTAATGATAATATTGAAACTGATAAGGGTTTCGAAAATGAGCTTCTAGTGGTTATCCAGAATTTGTTTTTTTAGCATATGCAACAAAATCTCACCTATCACGTCTTCTTATCGGCATCGAATAGTTATTCCATTTGTTTATAACGAAGAAATTAACCACAAATTTGTTTATCTGTTTCAACAATTTAAAATCAACAATTAATTTGGTTCTTTTTTGTAATTGTTAACATAAGTCTCGAGCTTTCATTTGAGCATCCGCATATCACTGTACGATGTTTAGATCGCTGAGAATAAACAATAAAAAAGCATAAAATGTTATATACAAATTCACTGTGCAAAAACTATTGAATATTTTAATTTGAAGTTTTGCACACTTGTTAATGCAACAAGAGGCTTCTTTTGGTGTAATATAAAGGTAATGCCAGGCCCGGATCCAAGGAGGAGTGGTGGGGGCGATCTCTCCCCCCCCCCCAAACAAAAAAAAGCTTTGCTACCTGTGTTCTTTAGTCCAGTGTCTTTAGCAAAATCTGTAGACACATATATTTTTCATAGGAATGGGTTAGAAATTTTATAATCAAAAATTCTGGTCTATAATAATGTACTATTTGGGTTGGATAACAATAGATATTTGGAAGTGTGAAGTATTAAAAAAAATTACGGTCCCTGAGCAATTTCCAGAGCTCAGTTCTTTTAATTTCAGGTAAATCCCGATCTTCATTGATTTTAGTTAGAATTTTGTCGACGGTTGGGATCTGCTTCTCATAATAAAATGTATGTACAACTTCTTTTATTGTAGTTTTCATCTCTTCTTCCAACGAGGTTTCTCGTCTGTCTGTGATCGAATGTGGCTTGCGAGTATTAACAAATCCAGCCATTTGTTTCTACTTCAGTATTCAGTACATAGTAGATTTTCCAACTCTTGTCATATAGGAACACATCTCAACAGAGCTTTTAACATTATTATCTAGATATTGATATCTTAAGGCATCATAAACATTCATCGTAATAAGTTTTTCGTTGAGGAAAAAATGCCTTGGTTTAACGATTTTGGAATAAATATAGAGGTGGAAGGATATATTTTTGGGTATCTCACTAATCTCAAATAATATATAAAAACAAGTGCAAACAAGCTAAATCACTAATAACACACTGTAAGGTGTACTTTGCTCATTGACAGAACTTAAACTTAACTATCAGAAATTTTATTGTTGCAGTAAATTTATAAAAGCTTATAATATTTAAATATAATTAGATTTACGGCCGTCCTCAGTTACCTGCGGCACTGGAGCAGGTACGTACAAAAAAAAATTAAAAAATCTGTTATATAGTGCAGGGGCAGATCCAGCCTCTCTTTGGGGGAAAGGGGGGAGGCGATGATATCAGAAAATAGAAAATTACAGTATGGCAAGTGAGAGCAAGTTGTCGACGGGGGGGGGGGGGGGGAGACACCAGCAATATTCCCATTTCTAGTGTAAAAGGCAGGGTCGAGTCTATTTTTCTAAATTTGAAGCTTTTGGAGAGGGCGAGCGATCACAAGAAAAAACAAATTGCCGACATTGGGGAGGATGCGAGCAGCATACACATTCCTAGTATAAGAGGCAAAATCGGTTCTATTTTCCTGAACTCAAAGCTCTTGGGAAGGCGAGGGGCGATCGCAAGCATACACACTCCTATACTCTATTCAAGAACTAGAGAGAGTAATAAAACTGTCACCGAAACCTCCAACGTATCTTGTCCAGTGCCACAGGTAACTGAGGACTGCCGTAAATCTAATTATATTTAATTATATTTAAATATTAAAAGCTTTTATAAATTTACTGCAATAAAATTTCTGATAGTTTAATTTCTGTCAGTGATCAAAGTACACCTTACAGTGTGTTCTAAGTGATTTATCTTGTTTGTGCTATTATATATTATTTGACATTAGTGAGATACCTAAAAGGTTTGGCTTCCACATCTATATTTATTCCAAAATCGTTAAACCAAGCCATTTTTTCCTCAACGAAAAACTTATTACGATGAATATTTATGATGCCTTAAGATATCAATATCTAGATAATAATGTTAAAAGCTCTGTGTATATCTGTTCCAACATGATAGGAGTTGGAAAACCTACTATTTACCGAATACTGAAGGAGAAAAAACCACTGGAACTGTTAGTACTCCCAAGCCCATATTCAATCACAGACAGACAAAAAAACTCGTTGGAAGAAGAAATGTAAACTGCAATAAAAGGAGTTGTACGTACATTTTATTATGAGAAACAGATTCCAACCGTTGACAAAATTCTAACTAAAATCAATGAAGATCGGGATTTACCTGAAATTAAAAGATCTGAGCTCTGGAAATTGCTCAGAGAATTTAATTTTTGCTGGGAAAAACCAGATAGGAAATCTCTTCTTGTAGATCGTCCGGAATATGTCCGTTGAAGAAGGAAATATATCTCTTAAGTAAAAGAGTTACTAGAAATAACACAACTTACAAAATTAGTAATTCAACTGAACTTTTAAAAGATTTTTTTGAATAAAGTTACTGCAGAAAATTGTGAAAAATCCATATGATAAAAGAATAAAAGAAAATGTAGAAACTCAATCCCATAATCGGTGGGATAGAGGAACCAATTATAATTAATCTGAGTGAAGATATCTTTACTGACTTTGATTACGAATTAAATACGTATTGCTTACCAGCGTAAACACAATTTATTATTTAAATTTTTTGTAACATATAAAAATTAATTACATTTGGATCCCTTTTTAGTGTTTAATTGTAATTCTGCAGATGGTTTAAGAAAAAAATATACTGAAACGTCAAATGTCCTAAAATATTTTTAATTAATAATAAAATGACCGATAGCCCCAAAAAAATTTTTAATATTATATGGACGAATTTATTTTCTTATATATGTATAACTTATTGTTTTTTTAACAATGGGTATTTTGTAAGTATATCACTACATAGTATAAAACAAAGTCGCTTTCTCTGTCCCTATGTCCCTTTGTATGCTTTAATCTTTAAAACTACGCACCGGATTTTGATGCGGTTTTTTTCAATAGATAGAGTGATTCAAGAGGAAGGTTTATATGTATAATAACATCCATTAAATAGTGGAGAAATACTGTTATTTTTGAGGTTTCTAATGTGATGTCGTTAATTATCATATTTTTTTCCGCTTACATTGCAAACGCAGGCTGAACCCTACGAGATTTATCAAAATAATGTACTAATTATTTGTACACATTGAAAAGGTCTACAGAAAACTCCGCGATGGTATATGTCTATCTCTCATGGATATCCCACAATAACATTTTTTTGTCATTTACTTTTTACGACAAATAATGGCAAATTTTGAAGCGATTTTAACCAATACAGCATTAATCCTTATCCAATTAAATAGCTTAAATACATTGTTGATTTAATATAGATCTATATGGTCCTTTACAGCACAAGATTTAAATGAATATTTTCGAAGATATTACAGATTTAAAATTGCGGGAAGTAGCGCTTGCGGCGGTACTGGCCGACCGGGGCGGCGGCAGCGTGCCTATAAATAGCGCGTCGGAGGCCGATGTAATAATTGTTGTAAAAATAAAATAAATAGTCACAGTTTTTCTGTAGTGTATTTAGTATCAGCATTGCACCCGTGCGAAGCCGGGGCGGGTCGCTAGTATATTATAAATTAGAATTTTTTGAGAGAAAAAGGCTACGTTTTAGTCTGAATGTGCATAAAACGGTTTCTATGCCAAAATTAAAAATAATAAAAACACAGTTGTGATTTGTGTTAAATAGGTCAAAATTATTTATATTTTCTATTGTATGTGAATTATTAAGAAATCATAAGAAAGAGAACAATATTATAAAAACTTTTTAAGTTTATTACCGAAATAATATTCTATGCCATAAATACTGAGTGATGAAATAAACGTCCTTCCGACGCCTATGACAAGGATTAAAATCCTTTTTAACACTTCCAAATATCTATTGTTATCCAACCCAAATAGTCCATTATTATAAACCGGAATTTTTGATTATAAAATTTCTAACCCATTCTTATGAAAAATATACGTGTCTAACAGATTTTGCTACAGACACCGGACTAAAGAACACAGGTAGTTTGCGAAGAAAAAAAAGGGTAAAAAATTATTTATTACTCTCTACTTCTTGAATAAACTATGGTTTAAAAGGCAAAATCGGGTTTATTTTCCTGAACTCAAAGCTCTTGTGGGGGGGGGGGAGGTGATCGCCCCCACCGCTCTCCCCTTGGATCCGCGCCTGATTTAGTGTGTTTTTATAGTAATGTGCAATCAAATCTATTTTAGTTTAGTTCAGGTTAGTTTAATCAACAATATTGGAATGAACACAATTAATCGCGTTTGAACTACCAATTTTTCCATCCTAATGAAACTTAAAATCCACGCAAGTTGGCAATATTGCATAGTAAATCACACAATGAATCCCCGTCCTCTGAAATCACAGGTTTCGATCTCAGTCATGAACATGTCTCTAAAAGAAAAATCAAAAGACAAGCCAACGTATTCTTAATTTTTAGGGAAAATTCACATTTTCCCGCAGTTTTTTATGTAAATTGTATTTAAAAAATTATTAGATATTGTGTCGTGTTTGAAAATTTTATTAGAAATGTTCGAAATTTAAAGGTAATGATCGAAAAATACTAGTTATATGAGTGAAAATTATTTTTTTTTTGTTAGAAAAACCTGTCTAAATCGGAAAAAACTTCTTATTCGTGTTCTACTTCCCGAAAATAAGAGGTATGTAACAAATTACCGAAAAATTCGTAAAATTTGGTGTTTCCACTTTCCGAAAAATTACCGATTTAACTTTTAAGCTCGATTTAGTTGTTATACAAGTTAAATCTTTTAATTAATTCATCAGATTTGTTTTGCTTATAAAAAACAAACCTTTATATAAGAAAATTAAGGATAATGTCTAGAGATAAAGCCTTGTATAATCGGTAAGAGAGAATATCGTCTCAAAATAAATAAAATTTTACAGTTTTATAGATTTGATAATAAAAAGAAAGTATTTTTTTATTCTGGTATTTTTAAGGTTTCAAAACTTGTTGATTATTTGTCACGCTTGAGATTTTAAACCCTTTATTGCCAACTTAAATCAGGCCTAAAGTTAGAGCAAATTAATCAATTGTGGGAGTGAGGGGATAAAAGTTCAGATACTTTATTAAGATAAACGAGTTTTTGTTCGAACCGTTCTTAAATTTTGCTTTTTCTGGAAGAAATAACAGCTATTTTATGCAGCTTGTTTCAAATTTATAATTCACCAAAGGAATATCTGTTATTATTTATGATCCTTTTAACAAAATGTTTATAAAGCAGCAAGATCCCCGATAATAACCAACAGACTCACAAACAAATTCAATAATTACACGGGGCTACAAAAAAAACTGGATGCCTATTTAACCAGACCATTTTATTCTCGTGTAATTAAATGCCCTGAATCCAAATCGGAGGTCCGCTAATCTCTATAGCGTCAAATTCAAGGTCAAATTGAGTAAAATTCAGTAAATAAATCTGAAAAAATGGGGGTTTTTGGGGTCACTGAATCCGACGAAAAATCTACTAAATAGATCCATAAAAGAAGATAGATATACTTTTGGGGGTGCTGAATCTAAATTCATGGTTTGTTTAACACCTCAAGGTTAAGCAGAGGCCATTTCAAAGTCATTTCAAGATCAAATTGGAAAAGATCCACTAATAATCTGTAAAAATAGAGAACGCACGCGCAGCTAGATCAATATCCGTTACATAGTAGACACGCAAGCAGATCAAGTTTTTGAGCCCCAAAACCACGTACCTCACGCAGGCACGTAAACAGAGAGCAGCTAGATCGATATCCGTCACATAACAACTAGGCGAGCAAAGTAAGTTTTTATAAGTGTATAACACAAATCCCAAACTCTGTTCCTGGAGTATATGGTTTTCGGAGAGCTTATGTTTTATTTTAAACAGTCATAAATTCTTGCTTTTCGCCTCTGTCTGCTTCGTAACGGGTATTGATCTCGCTGCGCGTGGGATATGTGGTTATGAGAGCTTATGTTTTGGCATATTTATAAAAACTTGGTCCGGTCGCCTGACTGCTGTGCACTGGCCATCAATCCAGCTGCATGTAGAGTGTGTGGTCTTGGCAGTTTGGCTTTCGCCTTAAAAACCCGATCTGCTCACCTGTCTCATGTGTAATGGATATTAATCTAGCTGTGCGTGGATTATGTGAGCTTTGGAGCTTGGGTTTCGGATTATTGTTTCATAATAACTAATTCCGCTTGCACACCTGCTGTGTAACGGACATCAATCCAGCTCTGCGTGGGTTACTGGGTATCGGGAGTTTGAGTTTCGGCTTAAAAACTTGATCTGCTTGTCTGTCTGTTACGTAACGGATATTGATCTAGCTGCGCATGGGTTCACTTCTTTTAGATATTTATTTAGTAGATTTTTTACAATTTGACCTTGAAATGACCTCTAGTTAATCTTGAGGTATTAAACAAACCACGAATTCAGACTCAGCGCTCTCGAAAGTCTACAGATCTTCTTTTACAGGCTTAGTTAGTAGATTTTTCTTAATATCACCTTGAAATGACGCTGACATGATCTCTTGTTGAACTTGTGGGATTAAATAAACCATAAATTTGGATTCATCGACACCAGAAATCTACATATTTTCTTTTTTAGATTTATTTAATCGCTTTTTTGCTTTTAATTTGATCTTGAAATGACCTCTGGCTGATCTTGGGGAATTAAACAAACTGCGAATTCAAATTCAGCGACCCCAGAAAACCTACAAATCCTCTTTTTCAGATTTATTTAGTGGATTTTTCTCAGTTTGAAATTGTAATGACCCTAAAATAATCTCAAGTCGACCTTGTGAGATTAAACAAACCACGAATTCAAATTCAGCGACCTTGAAAACGTACGTATGATAGAGGTTATCGAACCTCAGATTTGGATTCAGGGCAACTAATTACATAAGAATAAAATGGTCTGGTCAAATAGGCATCCACTTTTTTTTTTGGTAAACCTGTATTATCAACCACTGGAAGAAGAGAGGTTTCGTAACAGTTACAGTATCATCGAGCAAATACAGAACATCAAAATTCTAATTGAGAAATGCAATATGAATACAATATCTCAGTTCGTTTAGTTTTTATTGATACAACAAAGCATTTGGTTCTGTAGAACCATGGGCCATATTTCAGGTTATGAACAATGCTAGAATAGATTTGAAATATTGAGACCTTCTTAAATACGTTTATGAAAAGTCTGCAATACAAATTAGTATTAATGACGAACTAACAACGGATAAAATAGATTTACAACGGAGAATAATCAAGCAGACACTGTCTCGCCGAAACTTTTTACGCTGGCATTAAAGGATGTTTTCAAACAGCTGAATTGGGATAAAAAAGACATACACGTAGATGAAAGATACCTGAGTCACCTCTCATTTGCAAATGACAAGGTCCTAGTCGGTAACAATTTACGGGAGCTACAGGGAATGGTCCAAGTACTGAAAGCAGCTTCAGAAAAGGTTGAGTTGACTATGAATGTAACAAAAACTAAAGTATTGACTCCAGATGAAACATAAATTTACATTGGAAACAGTAAAACTGAGAAAGTAGTAGTAGTACGTCTACCTCGGTCATGAAATAAAACTAGCTAAAGCGAACCAAGAATAACCGAATTGAGTAGGAAAATTACCATGACCTGGGCAGCCATCGGGAGACTGAGCTACGTCCTAAAGATTTTCGATATACCATTCAACCTTAAGACCAAAGTTTTTAACATATACATTATCCCTGTAACAACAACACTAACAGTGAAGATAAGCTTCGAACTATCCAACGACCAATAGAAGTAATTATGCTGGGAGTAACTCTTAGGGACCACATCCGAAATGAAGAAATACGTCTACGAACCAAGGTAGAGGATGTAATAAAACGTGTGACAACTTTAAAATGGACTTGGGTAGTACACATTCCTAGATAGGAAGCGGTTGAGAGATAGACGAAACGCATACTGCAATGGAGACCGAGAGAGAGAGAGAGAGAGAGAGAGAGAGAGAATAAATACAAGAAAAAATAGCCAATTAAATTGTTTATAAAATAATACAAGAGTCACCCTTTTACTCAGTGAAATAAAAACAGACTATTCCTTCAAGTTCCCATATTAAATAAGTAAAAAACAAAAATAAAGAAAACCTTTATTACCGCTGAATATATACGACACGTAATTTTCTAAGACGCTGCTCTTAAAACCGTACCTCTGGCTAATACTAACAGTGTTTTAGGTAAGATAGGTTTCTAATCACAGCGCCCGGTACACTATAGTTCGGAAATTGGGCGTTATTCGTGATTGCATGCCTGAACTGAGCTTGCAATCACGGATCACCGATACAAAGTTCGCGAAATCACCTTGTAACCTCGGGCTTTCCCTTGCTCATCATCATTATCTTCAGATAAACATTTTATTAGAAGATTCATTTAATTGCACTTTTGATTGGCCTTTTTATTTTAACATAAAATTTTATATTTTATTTTAAATTCATTCGTCAATTAAAGGTAGATATACTGAATTAATCTTCTATTTACCAACTCATTTTTTCGCGAATTTTCTCCAGATTTCGAAGTAAGTTTATTTACCGACACATTTTTTGCGCACATTTAAGTTTTGTAATTACGAATTAGTTACCCACACTTTTTTGCGAAAAATCCGCAAAAGAATTTAACTTGAATGAATAAATAATTTGTTATTATTTATTGATAAATCGCTAACCTGGAATTGTCTCTGGGTAAGATCGCAAGCCGCAATTTATTGTTGTTGTTGCTAAGATCCGCAAAAGAATTTCTATTCCGAAATTTAACGCAATGTTTTTATTTTTTCCGTAATCCGAAGTCTGCGTGGCTTTTCTCTAAACCGAGGTTCGAATTAGTATGCCATTTCTTTCAACCAAGACATCTAAAAATGGTAATTTATTTTCTACTTTTTTCTCCATGGTAAGTTTAATAGTTGGGCTGATATTGTTGAGATGAAAAAGGAAGTTTCGAAGTTCTTCGTCGTTTCCACTACAAATAATAAAAGTATCGTCTACATATCTGAGCGAAACTTCCTTTTTCATCTCAACAATATCAGCCCAACTATTAAACTCACCATGGAGAAAGAAGTAGAAAATAAACTACCATTCTTAGATGTCTTGGTTGAATGAAATGACAGACAAATCCGAACTTCGGTTTACAGAAAAGCCACGCACACAGGACAATATCTTAATTATTCATCTAATCACTCCAACAACACCAAACAAGGAATTATAAGAAATCTCGTAGATACAGCCTTAACTCTCTGCAACTCCAACGAGAACTTGATGAAAGAGATAGATTACATTAAAAATGATCTGACAGCCATAGAATACCCAGTATATTTGGTAGATAAATTTCTAGAACAACGCAGAAATAGGACAATATCGACAACGAATGAAGAACGAAAACCAGTATTGAACATCCCCTATGTTAAAGGCATTTCAGAAAAAGTTAGAAGGATACGAAAACGATATAAAATCAACGTTGTTTTCAATTCAAATAACTCTCTGAGAAGTCGGCTCACTAGGGTCAAACTAAGGACTCAAAGAGACATGAAGAACTGTATATCAGATATCATGTGAATGTGGCAATTCCTACATTAGCGAAACAAAGAGACCTCTTGACCTAAGGATCAAAGAACACCAAAAATGCACATCTCGAGGAGAAACAGAAAAATCTGGTGCCGGAAACCATGCCTGGACTCATGGACACCACATAAAATGGTCTGAAGCTAAAATACTACACCGAGAACAACATTGGAGAAAACGGAAATTCAAAGAAGCCGCGGTTATACATCAGAACCCGAGTTGTTTTAGTAAACCATCTTTAGATATAAGAGAAGTGTGGAAACTACTTATTAATAATTGTAAACTAAAACTAAATGCAGCATAAAAAATGAGATTTTGCCATAGCAGGCATAACTGCACCCATCTCAGTTACACTCCATTGCATTTACTTTTAGTATAAATAGTCATGTAGCTAAGGGATTTATTTAGTTTCACTTGAAAACGGCTAGAGATAACTACTAGCCGAAACGTCGTGATATACAACAAAAATAAAGACAATAGAAGTCCAACAGATATCTACTACTTCGCAAGAAACATCTTTGTCTATGACCTTCAAACATATAATTTATTGATACATTTTACTGTTAATTTCGAGTACATAACTGAAATACTTCTAAAGTATTTGAAACATGAAAATTAGGTTAGATTTTTTAAAGATCTGTATATAACAAATGACAAAGAAGAGTTTTATTCAACAATCTTTTTATTTTTTTCAGGGTCTTTTAACGAATAATTACTTAAAATATTAAATATGGTTATCTAAAAATGAAATGTGGATCATATAATGATAGGTTATGTTCCCAACAAAGCTTTGAATAACTAGCAACGAAACCTATTAAATCACTTTTTAATATTCCCCATTCTTTGTATTTAATGACTATTTCAATCATTTGAAAATGGAAAAATGGAATTCAATTTCATTTTTTTAATAAAAATTGACTGACGACAAAATTTCAAACAAGCTCTTTTAAAGTTGAACCAGAATTTGTCACGAAAAGAACTAATATTTTCCCGTTCCTTCGGTAAATATTTTATATACGTAGATACGACGTTTATATTACATGTGGAAGTTTTTAGGTTGTTTTGGAGCACTTTATAGAGAAACGTATTTTGTTCGACTATTTTTATTTCTCGTTTAATATGAGACGCAATTTTTATGGAGAGCATAAATTGTCGTTGAATGAACCACCTGTTTTTGGGTTATTTTTGCAACACTTGCCTTAAAGTATCTTCTATCTTTTATTTTTGTTTATTTGGAATTAACCAATTTATTACTTACTAGATTTTATTAAACTACATCAAAGTTTACAAATAAGTAAGAAACATAGCCGCACCAAAGTTTTTAATAGAAAAACTGTTTAATGAGAGGCAATGTATATTGCGCTGAAAATACTACATATTCTATTAATAAACATGAAAACCCAACTACTCAACAAAATGTCATAAATGTACCACCTACGGACAGTGTTGTCTTGCCTTACATACACGAAACCACCGACAAATCTGTCAAATTGCTCCAAAAATCAAATTTTCGAACAATTTTCAATACATGTAAGGAAATTGGACAGTATTTGAAGTCACCAACAGACGCCATACCATCATAAACAGAAGGTGTTTATAAGACATCTTACTCTTATAGTAGCTAAACACCAGTATTCCTCAGGTCACCCTTTTGATGTAAAAGAGACTAAGGTGCATCAGTGTCTGGTTTCTTTAAACGTAAAATTAGAGAATCAATCGAGATTTGTAAATATCCAAATAATATTAATAGAGATGCAGGTTACAGTTTACGTCACATGTGGTCGATTATAATGCTGGATCACGGTATAAATTCCGGGCCGTTGCTTTTCCATGATCATTCAGATTTCTAATCTCGTGAAGTAAAGATCCTGGAAGATGCCTCGTGCAATCGTAGATAAAACGTCGGATAATAACTCCAATTTGACAGGGTTTAAACCTAAGAACTATAATTATCAACTTGACCAAAGCCGTAAAAGCTTTCGTTTTTACTAACTTGTAAATATGTGTTTAGTTGGTTATATTCTTGGGCACATGGTTCATTTTTATATTAAAACTACATGTAGACAGAAGTCATACTTAGTGAAGATATTATATTACTACAGGACGTTACGAATCTTTTTCAAACTGTTTATATCTGAGGCTTCTCCAAAAATGCATATTTTTATTGTTATTATGTATAAAAGGACAGGTTAAAACTTACCATTAAGAACAGGGATTTTTGTTTAATGTACAGAGTGAGTCAACGATTGGATGAAGTAAGTTTGTGCCTTTTCGGTGAAATTTACAAAGAAACTATATTTATTGTTTGATACAGTTTATTTTTACGCAGATTTTAAAAATATTTAGGACTCTACAGGGTGAGCCAAAAAACTAGGACAGCATAAAGTTGTATTTTTTTAAATAGAACACCCTATATACGAATCGTATTTTCGATTTAGCTTATAATTTTAAATCTTTTTTATTAAGGGTTTACTATAACAAAACTTTATAGTTTCTGAGATAATTAAGTTTAAAAAAAAAAGTCACATTTTCAAGCATCAATTCAATCCTAAATAACGTTTTCAATTTTGTGACAAATATATTCAAATTTGGACTTTAGCAAGGCCAAGGACAAGTTAACGTAATTTTTACCTAATATTTGCAATAAAAGCTACAGGGTGTTGAACACATCGGCTCAAATTTGAACAAGTTTAAATGAATAAATATCTTTTTTTTTTTAAATGGTACACCCTGTATATTTTCATGTTATTTAATAGAGTAATAAAAACCCTAAAAGTTTTGTTCAATATATCCTATACCTATTTATAATAGTTTTTGAGATATTTCAGTTTTTCTTATTTTCCATACTTTTTTACAGAAATAGTCTTCATTATCATAGTAGCCATGGCAAAAACAATGTAAAAGAACATTTTTCTGTGTGTCAAATTTATAACCGCAATCGCTTCTTTTGGTTTTTATGTAGTGTAGTTTGGTTTTTTTTGCATTCATCTTATATTGTAAAATGAATTTTCCAAAGAATGAGTTAATAGATATGATTTATACAATAGGAGAGGCTCAAAAAAATTGCCTTCTTGCTCAAAGAATTTACAAAATGAAGTATCCTGATCGACGCCAGCCTAATACCCATACTTTTCAAAACTTAATGCAAAGATTTGATTCTTCTGGTACTGTTGATTATCCAAAACGTAAAGTGGTCCACAAACGAGTAACTAATGAATAAAAAGAACTACAAGTATTGTTAAATGTTCAGGAAAATCCTTATATTGGTAGCCGTCAGTTAGCAGCATTATGTGAAACATCACAATCCACCGCTAATCGTACTACCAAGAAATATAGGTATCATCCATATTACATGGAATTACACCAAGAATTGCATGGACAGGATTTTGAAAGTCGTGTAAACTTTTGTCGTACAATAAATGCGGAGATTCAGTTAAATCCAAATTTATTATGCAAGGTAATGTTTAGTGATGAAGCTACTTTTAGAAGTAACGGTGCCGTAAATAGACGCAACATGCATTATTATGCCACAGAAAACCCATTTTGGATTAGAGAGGTGCAACATCAAAACCACTGGTCATTAAATATTTGGTGTGGTATTCATCATAATCGAATTATTGGACCCCACTTTTTTAATGAACCACTAAATGGCCATAGTTGCCTGAACTTTCTACAAGAAGAACTACCCCAACTGCTTCAAGGTCTCGATAGGGATGAGCTCGACAGTATGTGGTTCCAGCACGATGGTGCGCCTCCGCATTACCATCGTGAAGTTCGTGCGTTTTTGGACCAACGATATCCGCAAAAATGAATTGGACGTGGGGGTTTCATTGAGTGGCCACCACGGTCTTGCGACATCACCCCATTAGATTTCTTCCTATGGGGTTATATTAAAAATAAGGTGTATGTTAATCCACCAACAACAGTGGAAGATATGCGAAACAGGATTAGGGTTACCTATAGAACAATAACGCCACTAATTTTGTCCAGGGTCCGAGAAAATCTGCAAAAAAAGACTAAATTTGTGCATTGCACAAGAGGGTCGTTTATTCGAACACTTATTAAAAAGAAATAATTAATCTCAGTATTTAATAGGTAATTTTTTTGTTTCAATTTAGTATAAAATTAAATATGTATTTGCCTTGTCGTTATTGTTGTGTTAATTTTTTCACATTATGTTTAATTAAACTATTGCCGTTGTAATATAACGAATAATGTATTTCATCATATTTAACCACATTCTGTTTGTTTCTGTAGTTTCTTTTTATTATTTTACATGGCTACTATGATAATGAAGACTATTTCTGTAAAAAAGTATGGAAAATAAGAAAAACTGAAATATCTCAAAAACTATTATAAATAGGTATAGGATATATTGAACAAAACTTTTAGGGTTTTTATTACTCTATTAAATAACATGAAAATATACAGGGTGTACCATTAAAAAAAAAAGATATTTATTCATTTAAACTTGTTCAAATTTGAGCCGATGTGTTCAACACAGCTTTTATTGCAAATATTAGGTAAAAATTATGTTAACTTGTCCTTGGCTTTGCTAAATTCCAAATTTGAATATATTTGTCACAAAATTGAAAATGTTATTTAGGATTGAATTGATGCTTGAAAATATGACTTTTTTTCTTTAAACTTAATTATCTCAGAAACTATAAAGTTTTGTTATAGTAAACCCTTAATAAAAAAGATTTAAAATTATAAGCTAAATCGAAAATACGATTCGTATATAGGGTGTTCTATTTAAAAAAATACAACTTTATGCTGTCCTAGTTTTTTGGCTCACCCTGTAGAGTCCTAAATATTTTTAAAATCTGCGTAAAAATAAACTGTATCAAACAATAAATATAATTTCTTTGTTAATTTCACTGAAAAGGCACAAACCTACTTCATCCAATTGTTGACTCACCCTGTACATATTAAATACAACACATTATAAACCTGCTCTTTCATTATATTTATATATTAAATTACGAAAGTATCTTTGAAAATTACACTGAAAGAGTGGACACTATATCTTTTACTGAATAACTTCAGTTACTTAATTAAAATGGTGGAAACCAGATGGGGGTCTATGTTTTGGGTGTTTTAAGTAACGTAAATGTTTGGACATTTTTCTAAAAAAAATTCCTCTGATTCAATTTATAAGAATAGGTAATGGACAATTGTTCTTATTAACTGTTTTGTGTTTTTTAAAATTTCCATTATATTAGTTTATTTTAATATGTTGAAGTAGATTTAATTTAAATTATTAATGTCTGTTTTATCGTTTATGGCATTCGGATTTTTTTTCATCGCAATCATTTCGTAAAATTCTCGTTTTCCTTTGTAGGTTTTAGTTTTTAGATCTTCATATTTTCATAATCAAAGGTGTGCTTGTGTTTTATTTCATATTTTTTTTAGAGCTGTAATATTTTTTGTCTTATCTATATACAGGGTGAGTCAACGATTGGATGAAGTAGGTTTGTGCCTTTCCGGTGAAATTAACAAAGAAACTATATTTATTGTTTGATACAGTTTATTTTTACGCAGATTTTAAAAATATTTAGGACTCTACAGGGTGAGCCAAAAAACTAGGACAGCATAAAGTTGTATTTTTTTAAATAGAACACCCTATATACGAATCATATTTTCGATTTAGCTTATAATTTTAAATCTTTTTTATTAAGGGTTTACTATAATAAAACTTTATATTTTCTGAGATAATTAAGTTTAAAAAAAAAGTCACATTTTCAAGCATCAATTCAATCCTAAATAACGTTTTCAATTTTGTGACAAATATATTCAAATTTGGAATTTAGCAAGGCCAAGGACAAGTTAACATAATTTTTACCTAATATTTGCAATAAAAGCTACAGGGTGTTGAACACATCGGCTCAAATTTGAACAAGTTTAAATGAATAAATATCTTTTTTTTTAAATGGTACACCCTGTATATTTTCATGTTATTTAATAGAGTAATAAAAACCCTAAAAGTTTTGTTCAATATATCCTATACCTATTTATAATAGTTTTTGAGATATTTCAGTTTTTCTTATTTTCCATGCTTTTTTACAGAAATAGTCTTCATTATCATAGTAGCCATGGCAAAAACAATGTAAAAGAACATTTTTCTGTGTATCAAATTTATAACCGCAATCGCTTCTTTTGGTTTTTATGTAGTGTAGTTTGGTTTTTTTTGCATTCATCTTATATTGTAAAATGAATTTTCCAAAGAATGAGTTAATAGATATGATTTATACAATAGGAGAGGCTCAAAAAAATTGCCTTCTTGCTCAAGGAATTTACAAAATGAAGTATCCTGATCGACGCCAGCCTAATACCCATACTTTTCAAAACTTAATGCAAAGATTTGATTCTTCTGGTACTGTTGATTATCCAAAACGTAAAGTGGTCAACAAACCAGTAACTAATGAAGAAAAAGAACTACAAGTATTGTTAAATGTTCAGGAAAATCCTTATATTGGTAGCCGTCAGTTAGCAGCATTATGTGAAACATCACAGTCCACCGCTAATCGTACTACCAAGAAATATAGGTATCATCCATATCACATGGAATTACACCAAGAATTGCATGGACAGGATTTTGAAAGTCGTGTAAACTTTTGTCGTACAATAAATGCGGAGGTTCAATTAAATCCAAATTTATTATGCAAGGTAATGTTTAGTGAAGAAGCTACTTTTAGAAGTAATGGTGCCGTAAATAGACGCAACATGCATTATTATGCCACAGAAAACCCATTTTGGATTAGAGAGGTGCAACATCAAAACCACTGGTCATTAAATGTTTGGTGTGGTATTCATCATAATCGAATTATTGGACCCCACTTTTTTAATGAACCACTAAATGGCCATAGTTACCTGAACTTTCTACAAGAAGAACTACCCCAACTGCTTCAAGGTCTCGATAGGGATGAGCTCGACAGTATGTGGTTCCAGCACGATGGTGTGCCTCCGCATTACCATCGTGAAGTTCGTGCGTTTTTGGACCAACGATATCCGCAAAAATGGATTGGACGTGGGGGTTTCATTGAGTGGCCACCAAGGTCTTGCGACATCACCCCATTAGATTTCTTCCTATGGGGTTATATTAAAAATAAGGTGTATGTTAATCCACCAACAACAGTGGAAGATATGCGAAACAGGATTAGGGATACCTGTAGAACAATAACGCCACTAATTTTGTCCAGGGTCCGAGAAAATCTGCAAAAAAGACTAAATTTGTGCATTGCACAAGAGGGTCGTTTATTCGAACACTTATTAAAAAGAAATAATTAATCTCAGTATTTAATAGGTAATTTTTTTGTTTCAATTTAATATAAAAGTAAATATGTATTTGCCTTGTCGTTATTGTTGTGTTAATTTTTTCACATTATGTTTAATTAAACTATTGCCGTTGTAATATAACGAATAATGTATTTCATCATATTTAACCACATTCTGTTTGTTTCTGTAGTTTCTTTTTATTATTTTACATGGGTACTATGATAATGAAGACTATTTCTGTAAAAAAGTATGGAAAATAAGAAAAACTGAAATATCTCAAAAACTATTATAAATAGGTATAGGATATATTGAACAAAACTTTTAGGGTTTTTATTACTCTATTAAATAACATGAAAATATACAGGGTGTACCATTTAAAAAAAAAAGATATTTATTCATTTAAACTTGTTCAAATTTGAGCCGATGTGTTCAACACCCTGTAGCTTTTATTGCAAATATTAGGTAAAAATTATGTTAACTTGTCCTTGGCCTTACTAAATTCCAAATTTGAATATATTTGTCACAAAATTGAAAACGTTATTTAGGATTGAATTGATGCTTGAAAATGTGAATTTTTTTCTTTAAACTTAATTATCTCAGAAACTATAAAGTTTTATTATAGTAAACTTAATAAAAAAGATTTAAAATTATAAGCTAAATCGAAAATACGATTCGTATATAGGATGTTCTATTTAAAAAAATACAACTTTATGGTGTCCTAGTTTTTTGGCTCAACCTGTAGAATCCTAAATATTTTTAAAATCTGCTTAAAAATAAACTGTATCACACAATAAATATAGTTTTTTGTTAATTTCACCGAAAAGGCACAAACCTACTTCATCCAATCGTTGACTCACCCTGTACATTTAGACGATTTTGCAAATACTGACTAGTTTGGCCGATATAATTCGATGGATAATCTTTGCAGGGTAATTGGTAAACCACACTTGATTTTTTGTTTCTTTAAGTATCACTTTTAAGTTACTGAAATTGCTTTTAAGTAAATTGTTGCCCTTATGACTAGTGGTTATATTATGTGTCTTGAAAAAGTCTGAAAGTTTCTGAAAGAATTGGTACATATGGCAAGGAAAGTTTATTTTATTGTATTCTAGATTTTCTGTTTTAGTATTTCCATTTTTGTATTTTTCAAGCTTCTCTTCCAAAATTGTATTAATCGGTTTATTTGGGTAATAGTTTGACATAGGGACCTCTTTTGATACAGTTGTTTCGAAATTTGGAGCTACTAAGGATGATGGCTCTATCAGCTATTCCAATCATTTCTGATTTTTTTGAACCATGTGGTGTTGAGAATTGTGTTGGTCTCATTGGATTTTGTATCTTTCTACATAAATATATCTACAAATTTATTTTTATAGTTTTAGATAAACAGAAAAAGAACGGCCAGAAATAAAGAAATACACCGATATACTCTCAGATGACTTTTTTGAAGCTGTAGAAACCTCCCTACCTTCTACACATTTCAAATATAAAAATTTATGCGCAGATGTAGGGTTGCGCAATGGGTGCCTCCATATCGAGTGTTATTGCTGAATTAGTGTTAAAAATCTAGAATAGAAAGTTATTAACAACCTAAAATTTAAATTACCATTCTTCTACAGATATGTAGATGATTACATAACAGTCATTCCAAAAAATCAAGATTCGTATATTTTAAATAAATTTATCAGCTATCATAAAAAAAAATACAATTTACCATAGAATTTCAAAATAACAACCAAATAGATTTCCTAGATATGACATTGCATCATAAAAATAATGCAATACTAATTGATTGATACACAAAATCAACATGATCTGGTCGCTACCTTAACTACAATTCCCAACACCACATGGCCCAGAAAAAAAATGAGCAATAATTAGAATAGCCGATAGAACCATCATTCTTAGTAGCCCCTAATTTCGAAACAACTGTACCAAAAAGCAAAGAGATCCTTATGTCAAACTCTTACCCAACTAAATAGATTAAGAGACTTTTTAAAGAAAGGCTAGAAAAAAATAAACATGCAACTACTAAAACAGAAAATTTAGAAGACAATAAAATCAAAAAACAATATCTTGCCATACAGTCCAAATCTTTTCGAAAACTTTCAAATTTTTTCCAGGCATATGATATAACCAGGGGGCATAATTTACTTAAAGCAATTTCAATAAATTAAAAGGTGATATTTCAAAATATAAATAATGAAATGTTGTTTAGCAAATACCCTGCAAAAATTGTCCATCGAATTATATCGGTCGAACTAGACAGTATCTGCAAAATTATCTAAATGGACATAGACACAACAGAAAAAAATATCACAGCCCCAAAAAATATAAAATGAAACACCAACACATCTTTAGTTATGAAAATACGAAAATCTTAAAAACTGAAACCCACAAAGGAAAACGAGAATATTATGAAATGATAGCAGTAAAAAAAATCGAATGCTGTAAATGATAAAACAGACATTAATAATCTAAATCAAATTTACTTCAATATTTTAGAATAAAACAATATAGTGGAAATTCTAAAATACACAAAACACTATATAAGAATAATCCTCCGGTAATCAAATCTTTTAAATTGAATCACCGGATTTTTTTTTTCAGAAAGATGCTTTGTACTGGTTTAATTAAAAGACCAAAATCTTTTACGTACTTAAAACACCCATTGAAAATTGTTTTTTTGTCATAATTTTTTAGTGTTGACAGCTACAGTAGTTTTTGGCATAATTTCTGAAAGACTGATGCCAGGCCTTTAAAAAAGGTGCTCTTTATTTACATCGCTAAACCCAACGGTTTAGACGTAAATCACCCTTAAAAATTAAGTGGTAAATTTACTTTTCTCATTTCATTACCACCAGCTACCAGGTAAATAGCTATCAAAGTATACTAGAGCTGTCAGTTTAACATCAAATAAATTCGCTTTTTAAACTATTTAATTTATAATCTTAAAATAACTAATAATGGCTAATCAGTAAATATTCATATTATGGATTATTGCGATATACATTTAATTGATAAAAATTAATGAAACAGTACTAAACAAACTAAAAAAGATTCTCAAAATGTCCCCCATTTTCTTCCATACATTTCCTAACACTCTTCAAAAAATGTCGCCTAACTCGATGAAAAATTTCTGGTGTTTCTTTAATAATTTGGCACTTTTCGATTATCCTGAAGCGAAGATCCTCGACGTTGATTACTGGAATATCGTACACCAATTGTTTCAAATGACCCCAAAAGAAAAAATCCATAGGATTAAGGTCTGGTGACCTCGCTGCCCATGCCAATGGTCCACTTCGTCCTATCCATCGCTCAGGATACGTTGCATTCAAATACTGTCGGACACGTATACTAAAGTGGGGCGGAGCTCCGTCTTGGAGAATCCACATGTTGGCCCTTACTTCCAATGGCACATCTTCCAGATACAATGGGAGACGATTTTGGATAAACTCTAAGTATACGTCACCAGTTAATGGGCCATCAAAGAAATGAGGACCAATAAGGTAATCTCCTATTATCCCTGCCCACACATTTAGTGAAAATCTACGCTGATGTTTCGTTTCTACCACATTGTTTGGGTTCTCGTAAGCATATGTGTGGATGTTGTGTAGATTTGTTATGCCATCACGAGTGAAACCAGCTTCGTCAGTGAATAATATGACGCCAATTAATCGATTATTGTGTTCATACTTAGCTAGGATCTGATTGCACATTTCCAACCGTCTCGGCCGATCATCGTCATAAAGAGCCTGCACCTTTTTTGAATGAAACGGGTAGAGTTGTTCTTCTCTTAGTATCCTCCATGAACTAGCCTGACAGAGCCGCACTTCATTCCCAATTTTTCTAGTACTAATACCTGGATTATCTTCAATAATTTTAAGCACTCTTTCTTCTTGTTGCACGTTTCTAGCAGTTCTAGGTCTTCCCCTATTTCCATTATAACTTTTAAAGGAACCACATTCCGCAAGCCTCCTGTGCACACTGGAAAATGTTTGAGCATGAGGGATATTTCTTTCCGGATAACTCTCCATATAATATCTTCTTGCCAACTCTGCATTACCATTTGCTTTTCCATAACAAAAATGGATATCACAATATTCGATATTTCAATATTGGTGATTAGCCATTATTAGTTATTTTAAGATTATAAATTAAATAGTTTAAAAAGCGAATTTATTTGATGTTAAACTGACAGCTCTAGTATACTTTGATAGCTATTTACCTGGTAGCTGGTGGTAATGAAATGAGAAAAGTAAATTTACCACTTAATTTTTAAGGGTGATTTACGTCTAAACCGTTGGGTTTAGCGCTGTAAATAAAGAGCACCTTTTTTAAAGGCCTGGCATCAGTCTTTCAGAAATTATGCCAAAAACTACTGTAGCTGTCAACACTAAAAAATTATGACAAAAAAACAATTTTCAATGTAGGTAAAGTGCCCTCTAGCGGCAAATAATCAATGTGAATTGTTACTAAAATGATGAAGCGCAGAAGACTTAGCCTATCTTTCAAATATTAGTCAAATCGGTTTTCCTGTAAGCGAGTAATTCAAAAAACAAAAAATAAAAACTTGAACTTGGACGGCTTGTAACTCGAAAACGAATGACATTTTGAAAAAAAATTATATGAAGCTCTACCCTTATTTTGTCAAGTGGAATCACCCCCTTAAGTTTCGTGATCGATTTTTGAATCACCCTGTGTATATACATATATATATATATATATATATATATATATATATATATATATATATATATATATATATATATATATATATATATATACATATATATATATATATATATATATATACATATATATATATATATATATATATATATATATACATATATATATATATATATATATATATATATATATATATATATATATATATATATATATATATACATATATATATATATATATATATATACATATATATATATATATATATATATATTATATATATATATATATATACATATATATATATATATATATATATATATATATATATATATATATATATATATATATATATATATATTATTTTTGGACCACCCTGTATAATTGGGTGGACAGTACAAAATTTTTTTTTACTCTATAAAAACCCTGGTCTCTATGTATGTCTATTCAAAGGTTTCATTCAATTACCTAAATATTAACGTCGTTGTAGTATCCATCGCCGACAAACAAAACTGATTAGTTTGACATTTAATAATTATGTGATCCCAAATAACAAGATAATGACATTTTAATAACAGGTAGTTAATTACAAAGCGATCGAGGAGCGGAATTTTTCAATTTTTTTAATTAAAAAGTTCAAGCCAAGTTTGAATTAAAAATAAGGAGCGGTTTGGAAAGGTCGAACGGAAAACATCGAAAAGTTTAGAAGGATCGTTGTTTAATTTTATATTGGTTGAATTTGTAATTAACACTTAATATTCTTTTGATTAACATGAATATCATATGACGCGATTTATTTAGATTTTGACGATGTACTCATTTATATTTAAGATATTTCAGTTTACCTCAAAATTGCGGGAAATTGGTATGTTAACTATTTTTGGGAAAGTGCCTAACACCAAGCAAACTTAATGTAGCTAAAAATATTTAAAATTTTTTTAAATACAATTAACTACTTTAAAAATCAAAAATTTTAAATTTTTTAAAAACGACAATACTTTTCACTTGACCGATGTGACGTCCCACTGGTAAACTGACAAGGATATATAAATTTTTTTCATAATTTTTATGAAATAAAATGAGTTCTAAGTTATTTTAAGTGTAATATGGTGTCTCGATGTACAAGGACTAAAATCAAAATACCTGAAAATTTATTTATTTACGTTCCACGTTGGGAAAATATTAGGAAAATAGAGCTTCAGCTAGCCCGGCACTACTCGTTTTATTTTAGTTTTAATCTTATAAATACCAATTATTACTATTATGTATTCACTATCAGTTGCGTAAGTAACAATTCTTGATAAATTAATAAAGTTCCTTCAGGACATGGGAATAGACGAAATCGATATGTGCTTTGTTACCGAGCTATACGAACATCAAACTGCATCTGTAAGAATTGCAAACGAGGAGACTGATAGTATCCCTATTGAACACGGGATACGATAAAGATGTGTGCTCTTTCTCTCCTTTTCTTTTTAATCTGTACTCCGAAAATATTTTCGAACGAGCGCTGCAAGACACAAACGATGGCATCAGAAATAATTTGCAATATGCTGATGATACCTCAATAATTGCTGACAGCCTTGAAGCCCTACAACGCTTAATGAACAAAATCACGACAGAAGGAGATCAACTAGGACTAAAAATTGCCATAACTAAAATCAAGGTGATGGCCATAAGCAGAACACCGGTGCAGGCCAATATAACAACGAACGATAAACTAATATAACAGGTCGATAAATTTAAATATCGTGGAAGCTAGATAACAGCTGATCTGGAACCAGACATGGAGATACGTAGCCGAATAGAACAGGCTAGAACAATATTTCTCGACTTGAAATATCTATTAAACAATGAGAGTCTCAATCTGGAACTGCGTTATCGTTTTGTTAAGTGTTACGTCCATTCGGTACTGAGGTATGTCGTGAAGACATGGACACTGAAGGTTGCCGCGATGAACCGATTGGAGGCGTTTGAGATGTGGATCTTCAGGAGATTATTGTGAATTCCATGGACTGACCGAATAACCAATGCTGAGGTCCTAAGACGCATGAATAGAGAAAGAGAAATGTTGCAGATCGTCAAACGCCGGAAGACAGCCAATCTTGGACACATCTTCCGTAACACCAAGTGTCAATTCCTGCAGCTGATAATGCAGGGAAACATCGAGGAACAACAAGGAATAGTTTGCAAGAAGCACTCGTGGCTCAAGAACATCAGAGAATGGACTGGTTTAGACGCCCACGCCTTATTCAGAGCAGCCCAAAACCGAACACAATTTGCCCAAATTGTCGCCAACCATCATTAATGGAGACGGCACCATAAGGAGAAGAAGATAAACCTGAACTAACCTGAGCTATTTGCCTTAATAAATCCCATTTCCGTCCTGAGAGAATTTCTTAGAATCGCTTTCAAAGAGAAAACCAAGGAAATTTCGAAGAAATTGCATGAAAATGACTATAAAATATGAACTAGGGAACGTAGCCCTTGACACGAATATGACATATAACCAAAAAATTTATATATGAGGTTCGTGACAGCGATGACGTTGGCTGTATTCTTCTTCTTCTTCTTCTTCTACGTTGACTAGGAATATCCCTGTTTGTCATTCTATCTACACTCGCCTTATTCTGCTGATGAAGAGAACCAGCTCTGGGCCCATCTCTTTGGTGGTCGTCCTGGTAATCTTCTTCCTCTTGGTCGTCCATACATACAAACTTTGGCTAGTCTCTCTTCACTCATTCTCTCAACGTGTTCTTTTCAACCTCTTTTTCTCTCTTTTGTCCATTTGACCACGTCCTGCACATTACATTTTTCTCTGATTAAGGTATTTGTCAGCCTATCTCTGATTGACACGTTCAGCATTGATCTCAGTACTTTCATTTCGGTGGTTCTCATTTTCTGCTTTGTCTTCTTAGTGTCTGCTCTTGTTTCCGTAGCATAAGTTAGAATTGGTCGTATTATGGTCTTATATATTTTTATTTTTCCCTCTATTCATAACGTCTCAAAAGCATCCTGCCACTTGTAGGGCTCTTGTATTTTGTGACAGTACTTCTCCAGTAAGGTTACGACAGCTTGTTGTGTCAATGCCTAGGTATTTAAAGTTCATGACTTGTTCAATTATGGCATTTTCTATCTGTAGCTTACATCTTCTTGGTTCCTTGGAAATTACCATACACTTTGTTTTATTCGTTGATATCTGCATATTGTACTTCTTAGTTGATACGTTAAATAGGTGTATCAATCTCTGGAGGTCGTCTTCGTTATCTGCGAGTAGCATCCGCGTAGCATATTATATTGATATTGTGTCCGCCCATCTGGTATCCGCGTTTCGGTCTGATGTCCTCTATTATGTGGTCCATTATCAAATTGAATAAGAAGGGGCTTAGCGAGTCTCCCTACCTTATTCCTTAGTTTATCTTGATATCTTCGGTTAGACCTTCGGATGTTATTATTTTTGTGCTGGAATTTGTATACAAGTCATCAATTATGTTTATGATCTCCGCTGAAACATTTTTCTGTTTTAGGATGTCCGTTATGTGCTGCTTCTTGATGCGGTCAAATGCTTTTGTTAGGTCAACAAAGCATAAGTATGCAGGGTGGTTAAATTCTATTGATTTTTCGATTATTTGTCTCACTATAAATAAGGCATCTGTGGTTTCCCTGTTTTTTTGAAAACCCTGTTGTTCCTCCGAGATCTCTATTTTCTCTTCAAGTTTATCACGAATAATTGCTGTAGATAGTTTGGTGACAGAGTAAAGAAGTGTAAGTCCTCTGTAGTTGTCCGGGTTTTTGTGGTCACCTTTTTTGTGTACAGGAATTGTATAGCTGGTTTTCCATTTTTGCGGTACTTGCTCTTCTTTAATAATTTTATTAAAAAGCTTTTGTAACTCCTCGGTAAGCATTTGGCCTCCGTATTTCAATAATTCGTTGGTAATTAGATCTGGTCCAGGAGATTTTCTGTTCTTTAAATTACGTATTTTATATTCTATTTCTTCCGATGTTACCTGCTTTTTTGTAGTGCTCAGATTTATGGATTTTGCTGTTATGCTAGTGTGAATTGTATTTGTATTACCAAATTGTCTTTCAAAGTATGATGTCCATTCTTCCTTTTTGATGTGAGCTGTACTGATGTATTCATTAACATTTTTTTTCTATTTCTGAATCATTTTCCATATTCTCTTCTGCGCACCGTATAAGTCATGCTCCATGTCCTTTGTGTATCGCTCCCAGTATTCTTCCTTGCATCTTCTAATCCTCTCGTTTATGTTGTTTCTCGTTTGCTTGTATTTTTGATATTCTTCGGCCGAAGGATTACTTTTGTACTTCAAGAAAGCGTCTTTCTTTATATTTGCTAGTTCTTTTATTTCTTCTGTGAACCACGGTGTTTTACTTAGTTTCATCCTCCCTCTACTCATTCTTGTTTCCAACGATTCTTTTGCAGCGTCTAGTATATTTATCGTTATTGTAGTTTACATTTCTTCTATTGTTTGGTCCTCGGAACAAGGTTGTATTCAAATGATCAAAGTGAAAAAGGTGAAATTGATAACCATGTCCTATTGAATATGCATTTACCTGTCATTAGGTCGAAGTGATCATGATTACTTCAAGTGATAGAACTGAAAGTAATAATGACTCAAAAGAATAACCGTATCAGGATGGAGTGCCAGTGATGATGTTAGTATGCAGTTGTATAGAGTATTGTTCCTTATTTGATCACAATGAAACGTGATTCTCATTATTCACTTTGATTGATATTCGATGTCACGTGACTTGAAAGAGATTTAATTACATTTATATTATAAATAAAAATAAAATTCCTTAAAAATAAAATGTGTTTTTTAGAATTTCTATTGTGGAAACGGCCGTTTGGCGGTAAAATAATATTTTTACTTGAATACAGTTAACATCCCAATTGTGATCACACCGGCACAGTTTCATCATAATCTCCTCTGCTCCAGTGCACGATTTGCTTTCAAACATAGTAGTGTTGATAAAATTAATAACAGTATCAATTATATAAAATCTAATGCCAGTGGCGTCGATGAACTCAAGGTTTTCTATATTAAATATTGCAGTCCCAGCCCTTTTGCCACAAATTGCTTACATATTTATCTCTTTTTGGATCAAGGTTATTTTCCTCCATGTTGGAAGGAAGCTGTGCGCGATTCCCTATCGATTTTTTTTTAAATGTTCCCGATTCCTCACTCCCCTCTTTCCATCCGTCATATTTGATCAATAAAACAAAAAAGAAGTTTGCAAAAACATAAGGAATAAATTTTAGGACAACATAAGTAAGGATATTTTTTATTAAGTAGTAGAGAAGAAGGCACTTAAGAACATTTTTTATATTATGACTCATAACAACTCAATTATTAAGAGAAACAAAATATTTTTCGTTGCTTTCTTAGTCTTTGATTAGTAAAGTGTATTTTTTAGAGGTTTGGTTTTTAAATTGGCAACACTATTTCTAATGACTGTGAATTTGACAGTTGATATTTGATTTGTAGCAAGTACGTTTTGCCATTTCACCCTGACTTACGCCAAAATAACGTTTGTAAATTGTGCAAATTTATTTTGAGGATCTTGGTTCGGTTCACCACACTTACTTACTGCTCTACGTCCATTTTACGGTCAACATAATGGTTCATCCGAGCAAATTATTCGGCAAATCATTGCCGATGATAAAACGTATCCATAAAGATGTCGTACAGTGCGCACAGAAGAAGTTATTGGTACTGTAGAACGTAATGTTGAGGAAAACTCGAATGGATGATTCGCCATTGTGCACAACAATTGGAGCTGTGCCCATCCACTTTGTGATAGATTTTGCAGAAACATCTTGGATTACGGGCTTACAAGATCCAGCTTGTGCAAGGGTTGAAACCGCGCGACCATCCTGCGCGCTGCCAGTTTTGTTTTAAAAAACTCAACAGATTTATCCTTGAAGAGATGGTTTTAAACTGCTGTTTCCCAGGATTTCATTACATATTTCTTAAAAGAGTTCAGATTCTTACTCTTCTTCGGTAAAATAAAAACCCATTTTAAAATAGTTACTGTTATATTTTCGTTTCTTCCCTTTTTTCTCACTCTGTTCGCCTATTTTGTCTTTAATTTCAGTCTGGCGTAACGGTAGCTCCCTAGAACTGCCACCCTGTGTTGATTCGCCATCGTGCACAACAATTGGAGCTGTGCCCATCCACTTTGTGGTAAATTTTGCAGAAATATCTTGGATTACGGGCTTACAAGAACCAGCTTGTGCAAGGGTTGAAACCGCGTGACCATCCTGCTCTCGCATAGCAATGCTGAAATGAGTTGATGCCCCATCGTGCATATAGTACATGTTTCGGCTTGTTTCAAGTGGTAGGCGCTCTACTAAATCGTGAAAAGCGTTCTAAAGGAACTCCAAATTAAGTTCTCTATGCAGTCATATCGGCAATACGAATGGTCCAATCAAAAAATTGCCAATGATTCCTGCCCAGACATTAATTGATTCATCCGTGAAAATAATAGTGCTAATGAAGTTTATATTATTTCGTTGCTGATCCAAAAAACAGTTTAGAAAATGAATTTTACGGAGAAAATTTTTAGGAATCAGTTCATAACCTTTTTTTAATGATATGGATATTGCAGCTGTTCTTGAAGAACTTCATGTACTATTGTTTTCGACATATTAAACTGCACTGATATTTTCGAGTGCTCGTTGAAGGAGTGTCATCTACAGCATTTAAAATATTTTCCTCTAATTGTGGCGTTCGTACTGTACTTCTTTTCCCAAAATTTCCTAAAATTATAAAGAAATTTAATATGACCTTATTAGATGGAATTGCCTACTATTCTCCCTTAGATGTTGGTTAACTCGTTGAAATGTTTTCTGATCTGGAAGAGTACGATTAGAATATCTGTCGTGATATAACTTCCTGGCTTCCAAAGCATTACAGGATGCAAGACCATACATCAGATGCATATCTGCATACTTAATAAACATTTATTCCGAAATTCAATTATTTCACAATTCATTTCTCCGCGAAATACAAAAATCAGTAAATAAATATCCAAGTAAAGAATTAATGTGTCAGCGATGTGAAAGTTGACAAGTTTTAAAATGCAGGATATTTTCTTTCGTACAATATTTGCAACAAAAATACTTTGTTTTTGGTGCCGATAAAATAAAACGCACAATTTTTGCGAACCTACGTCGAACTGCAATTCACAGAATTAGATATTTTGAACTAAAGCTAAACTAATTTTCGATCGAAATTTTTTTACCATAAGGTTCAAGGTTGAACATTTGATAGAAACAAAGATGTATCTTTTATTGAAATACGCCAAGTACATGATGTAAATAAAATGGCGTTTTTTCAAAAACGGTTAAGATTAGCAACATGAATGAAGAGTACTTAATTTTTAATCACTATGTAAAGGTGTGTAAAAAACGTTGTTCAAAGTTCTTATCATACAGGTCGTAAAAAAAGTGGAATCATGAGACTCACAGCTAGTCCATCCCTGAAGATGTGAGTAATTCACAACACTTTCATGGATGGTAATTTGAAGGGTCTTACCTAGTATACATACCGGGTGTCAACGAATCTATTAGACAAGTCATAATTTCTAGAGTATTATCTGTATCAAAATGAGAATTGGTGCAGGTAAATGTTATGTGAAGAGGAGAGTTTTCGCATATTTTTCACTTTCCGGTCACTTCCGGTTTCACCGGAAATGGCCCCGGTTTTGAATTCTTAAATAGAACACCCTGTATATTTTAACATCTTTGGATTTCTGAGACAATTCTAGATCAGAATGTGACATTTTAAAAACTTTTTACGTCTACTTCATTTTTTTAGAGCCACTTTTAAAATTGCATCTAGGTGGCCATGATCGGACGCAAACTAATCTAAGGGCCTGAGGTGATGTCAAAAAAATACAATCGCAAAGTTTTAGTGACTAGTATGAAAGACAGGAATTGGATTAAAAATTTAACAAAATTAACAAAAAACTAACAAAATAAACTAATAACTTAGACGACGCACTTAAAATATTTGAAAGTACAGTAGCTGAATTTATTAAAAAGTTTAGTGTAGTAAATATTCAAAGTGCATTCCTTCTTTTTCACGACACATTTCAGCTCGTTCATTTGTTTCTCTCAACACGTTTTGTAGCATTTGGGGGGTTATACTTCTAAATGCCCGTAAAATTCTTTCTTCTAATATTTCAAGAGTAGCTGGGGCTGCTCCATAGTAAACCCTTTCTTTAACATATCCCCAGACAAAGAAATCGAGCACAGTAAGATCCGATGAGCGGGCTGGCCACCGTACCGGACCATTGGTTGCAATAATTCGATTATTAAAATGCTCTATTAAATAATTAAGAACTTCTATAGAATTGTGAGGCGGTGCTCCATCTTGTTGAAAGTAAATTCGCCGTAAAACTGCTAAAGGTATATCATTGAGATGATTTTCGATTTGATTTTGAAGAAAACCTAAGTATCTAACCCCTGTTAACTGACCTTGAAACAATTTTGGCCCAATTATTCTGTTTCCAACGATACCAGCCCAGACATTGACGCCAAATCTTTCTTGAAAATTGCCCTCTCTCATTTCATGTTGATTTTGTTAGGCCCAGTACCGAGTATTTTGCTTATTGAACATACCATTATTTGTAAATCGGGATTCGTCGGAAAATAGAATAAAATCAATAAAATTTGGGTTAACTCTATGATTTTGAAACAGCCAATCACAAAACACTACCCGTCTATCGCCATCCTCAGTATACAAATGTTGATGTAACTGATATTTAAATGCTCGATATCCATGCTTTTTCAGTATTTTTCTTGCTGATTCATAACTTATCTGCAGTTCTTTACTAATTTTTCTTAACGAAACTGTTTTATCAACCTCAACCATAGCAAGTACGTTAATCTCAGTCTCTTCATTTATGATAAACCTCTGTTCCGCCTCTTGATTTCCTATTTGCCTAAAACGAGTCTCGACATACGGAAAATACTGATGGGCTGGATATTGCCGATTCGGATATCTATGAGCATACAACTCGGCAGCAGTCCTTGAATTTCTATGACACTCTCCAAATATTAATAACATATCCACTTTTTCACTTTGAGTATACATTATTTTAACGAAAATTTAAACTAAACTTAACGAAAATTAAGAAACTTTTACGTCTGTTCTTAGAGCGTATGTCACTGTCATTATCTACTTAAGTGAGTGCTTTGTTTTCCAAAGAAGACTTGATAAAAACAGTTGCAAATTATTATGCATCATGGCTGTCCATGGCGCACTTGTCATAAGTAAATAAATTATCCAGTATTTTGCTTAATAATATTTAATTTCTGTTCTTATGTCTAATCCAATCGTAAATAAATTAGTACCGTTAGATTCGTCAAAGAATGCTTTTTTCGAAAAATTGTTGTCAAAAAGGGGTCGCCATTTGAAAATTAATAGTTAGAAATGAAAACGTAATTTTGTCAACTTGTCTTATTCCTGTCTTTCATACTAGTAACTAAAACTTTGCAATTGTATTTTTTTGACATCACCTAAGGCCCTTAGATTAGTTTGCGTCCGATCATGGCCACCTAGATGCAATTTTAAAAGTGGCTCTAAAAAAATGAAATAGACGTAAAAAGTTTTTAAAATGTCACATTCTGATCTTCCACTTAAAAATTCAAAACCGGGGCCATTTCCGGTGAAACCGGAAGTGGCCGGAAAGTGGAAAATATGCGAAAACTCTCCCCTTCACATACCGTTTACCTATACCAATTCTCATTTTGATACATATAATACTCTAGAAATTATGACTTGTCTAATAGATTCGTTGACACCCGGTATGTTAAAAAAATTGAAATATACCTGGTGGTTCAATAATTATGTGTAAAAAATTTGATTCCATTGCAGCTCTTTGAGAGCCCATATCTTCGGAGAGGAGGCCTATGCGAAAAAAGTTTATATGAACTTGTAGTATTCCTTTGACTTCTTTTTTTCATATCCGGGAGATTTCTCACATTTTCGCGGACATTTTGTAGAGATACACTACATAAGAAAGCAATTACGAACGAAGTATTTTTGTCAGGTATTAGTTTGACATCGACTTCCATTTCATATAAAAACTTATATTGTTATTTTTCACTTTTTGATGCATATTTAGAAGTAGGTGTAAATTTTTTTAATATAAAAATTTTACTTTACTTATTATTTTAATTATTTATTTTTGTCAACAATTATATCGTTTTTAAACTGTCTTTTAAGGGGACCGGCTCCGCCGCTGACATAGACGTCACGCTCAAACCTCATACCATTACTTTAGTAGCAAAACGTACGTAGGAAAAATTTCATCCTCTCTACTTAATAAAGCATATTTTTAAGAAAACCAACAAATAGCTCTTGCTACGTATTTTTCATGTACCAAATGCGAATAAAAATATTTTCGTTTATCACAGACGTTATTGTAGCCTTCGTAAAATGGTCCAATATAAAAAGATATTTCCGATTTATTTTTACGTACATCCTACATCTGAGGAAAAATATACAAAATATACCGATCCCACGCTGTTGGTTGATAAAAGGTTACATTTAAAAAAATTGCTCGGTGAGAGATAAATTTGAAGCAAGAACAAGTCTTGCGTAAAAGATTTGCCAAAGTATAATTTTTAAGTAGGGTTTTTTTTTAATTGGGCGTCTCAAGAAAAAAGGTTATCTTACATAGAAAGACCTTATTTCTTTATTCGTGGAAAAACTGAATAAAAGGACTTAGAGAACTGGACTCATGTGAAGCCGGGCGGATCGCTAGTCCTCAGATAAAAGATTCCAGTAACAACACACAGTGATAGCTAATTAAATAATAATAATAATATAATAAAGTAGATAAAACGCAAAATATGTATTGGCAATCTTTTGAATAAATTACTTTTCTTTATAATGCATTTCAAACTAATGCCAAGTTTTTCCTAGATATTTTGTGAAACAATAATTTCTACCTAAATCATGAAGGAATCGTTTGTAAACTTAGTTAATTTGTCACATTAAGTCTAATAATTCGTTCGATCTCGTATAATAGCTCTACATTTTCTACACATTATATCAACTAATATAAGGTTTGACTCATATAACCATCTTAAATCTCACAATAGCCTATCAGTTTTTCGGAGGCCAAAAAGTGGTAGTTCCAGGCGCGGATCCAAGGGGGGGGGGGCGGTGGGGGCGATCGCCCCCCCCCAAAAGCTTTGAGTTCGGGAAAATATACCCGATTTTACCTCTTATACTATAGTTAATTCAAGGATTAGAGAGAGTAATAAATTATTTTTTACCTTTTTTCCATCGCAAACTACCTGTGTTCTTTAGTTCGGTGTCTTTGGCAAAATCTGTTAGATATATATATTTTTCCTAGGAATGGGTTAGAAATTTTATAATCAAAAATACCGGTCTATAATAATGGACTATTTGGGTTGGATGACAATAGACATTTGGAAGTGTTAAAATGGATTTTAATCCTTGTCATAGGCGTCGGAAAGAGGTTTATTTTATCACTAAATATTTATGGCATAGAATATTATTTCGGTAATAAATTTAAAATAAAAAGTTTTTATATTATTATTTTATTTCTTATTATTTCTTAATAATTCACATATAGTACAAAATACAGATAATTTTGACATATTTAACACAAATCACAACTGTATTTTTATTATTTTTAATTTTGGCATAAAAACCGTTTTAGGCACATTTAGACTAAAACGTAACCTTATTCTTTCAAAAAATTCGAAGTTACAATTTAAATACTTACAAAATACTCATTGTCAAAAAGAAAAGAAGTTAAACATATATAGAAAAATAAATTCGTCCATATAATATTAAAACTTTTTTGGGGGCTCTCAGTCATTTTATTATTAATTATAAACATTTTTAGGAAATTGACGTTTCAGTTTATTTATTTCTTAAATTAAACACTAAAAAGGGATTCAGATGTAATTAATTTTTATATATTACAGTTAAAATTAGATCTACTTATTTTTATTTCTATTGCACTGGCATCTTAATTTAATTTCCTTTTTTATATGAAATATCCGATAGGCTTAAAAAATTAAAATAAACGTGTTAATTCTACACGCTTAAGAAAAAGACACAAATATAATAATAAAATAATAAAGAAATTGGAATTAAACATATATAAAATTAAAGAATAGGACACACTAAAATAAAAATATATTAAAAAAAATATATAAACAACATTAAACAATAAAATGCAACAAAAACAAATTGTATTTACACTGATAAACATTACGTATCTAATTCGTAATCAAATTCAGTGAAGCTATCGTCGCTTAATTAATTGAGTTTCCACATTTTGTTTTTTCTTTTATTATATGGATTTTTCCCAATTTTCCGCAGTAACTTTGTTCAAAAAAATCTTTCAAAAGTTCAGTTAAATTACTGATTTTGTTCATTGTATTATTTCTAGCAACTCTGCCTTTTACTTGAGAGAAATATTTCCTTCTCCAACGGACAGTTTCCGGACGATCTATAAGAACAGATTTCCTATCTGGTTTTTTTCATCAAAAATTAAGTTCTTCGAGCAATTTCTAGAGCTCAGTTCTTTTAATTTAAGGTAAATCCCGATCTTCATTGATTTTAGTAAGAATTTTGTTGACGGTTGGGATCTGCTTCTCATAATAAAATGTATGTACAACTCCTTTTATTGCAGTTTTCATCTCTTCTTCCAACGAGGTTTTTCATCTGCCTGTGATCGAATGGGGGAGTACGAAACATTCCAGTCGTTTTTTCTTTTTCGGTATTCGGTACATAGTAGATTTTCCTGTCATGTTAGAACACACCTCAACAGAGCTTTTAACATTTTTATCTAGATATTGATATCTTAGGGCATCATAAGCATTCATCGTAATAAGTTTTTCATTGAGGAAAAATGCCTTGGTTTAACGATTTTGGAATAAATATAGAAGTAGAGGCCATATTTTTGCGGTATCTTACTAATCTCAAATAATATATAAAAACAAGCACAAACAAGATAAATTACTAAGGTGTAATTTCCTCACTGACAGAAATAAAAATGAACTATCATAAATTTTATTATTGCAGTAAATTTATAAAAGGCAGTCCTCTGTTGCCTGCGGTACTGGAGTAAGTACGTTGGGGATTTCGGTAACAGGTTTAGTACTCTCCCTAATTCTTGAATAGAGCATAGGAATGTGTATGCTTGCGATCGCCCCCCCCCCCGCTCCCAAGAGCTCTGAGTTCAGGAAAATAGAACCGATTCTGCCTTTTATATTAGGAATGTGTATGCTGCTGACACTTCCTCACCGTTGATAACTTGTTTTTCTTGCGATAGCCGCTCCCCAAGAGCTTTGAGTTCAGGAAAATAGCCTCGATTCTGCCTCTTATGCTAGGAATGTGTATGTTGCTGGCATCCCCTCCTCTCCAAGAGCTTCAAATTCAGAAAAATAGGCACGACCCTGCCATTTATACTAGAAATGGGAATGTCTCCGGTCCCCCCCCCCCTCCCCCGTCGACAACTTGCTTTCGCTTGCCATAATGTACTTTTGTGATGTCACCGCCCCCCCCAAAGAGAGAGGCTGGATCCGCCCCTGGGTAGTTCTATAACTAATAATTGAAATTTTTTGTAAAGAGGCTCAGTTTTGCAAAGGTTAACTTCCGGAAAAAACTTATCGAATAGTCCCCTGTTGAAAATTTTAAGAAGACATAAATTACGTAATTAAAAGTATATATATATATATATATATATATATATATATATATATATATATATATATATATATATATATATATATATATATATACGGCCAAATACGTAACTTTCAAAAAGTTTTACTTTTAGGATATGTGGGGGTCCAATATATATTTACATTTGAAAATTATTTTCATATTATTTAGGGTGTCCCAAATGCTCTGAAAGTTTCAAAGTTGTGTTTTTTTTTTCACTAAGACGATTTAAGATTTAGACCCGATCTAGTTGCATTGGAAATGAGATGACGAGTTTTGCTATTCTTATGATATTGTTTTAATTATATTTTGAAGGTTCAAAACTTGCTTGACTTATTATTGTTTTTGTCAATTTAAATTCTCTACTGTGAATCTAGACCGGTTTTAAAGTTAAACCATGTTAGTGAATTAGGGGGTAAAAGTTTTTAAATAATTTGAATTTTGACAAAATCTAACTTAATTTTCATGTTTCAAATACTTAAGAAGTATTCCAGTTATTTACTCAAAATTTGCAGTGAAGTGTAACAATAAATCATATTTTATATCCTAATCATAATAAACTTTCTATCTTATACAGGGTATCCAAAAATTAAAACTAATCAAATAAGAATTTTAATTGGCTATAACTTGATTAATTTAAATAGAAACCTATACTTTTTCCCTTACCAGAAAATGTACCTTTTAAATATCTATCGAATGGTTTAAGGCCATTCTATAGCTAAGTATTCTATAGGAATGTCTTTCAAATGTTCAGAAACTCGGAAAGCGATTTATAGTCGTCCAAAAGGCTATGACAGCGATAATTATGTTATTACCATATTGACGACAGCACAATACAGAAGCAAAATATTTATAGTAGATGTTCGAAATGTCGGCCATCCATTTCCAAATACTTACATATTCTTTTTTCGAAACCATTGCTAACTCTGGACAACATTTGCGGGATTACAGTTTTAAAAGCGTCTCTTATGCGTATTTTCATATCTTGTGGTGTTGTCGGGGGCGCATTGTAGACAATTCCTTTTATGTATCCCCATAAAAGGAAATCTGGTAGAGTTATCTTCGGAAATCTCGTAGACCAATTTTAAAATTCGTCTGTCCAAATCCACCTGTTTCGAAAGTTGACATTTAAAAATTGCCGAACCTAGCGATAATAATGAGGTGGAGCTCCATCCAGTTGAAGCCACCACATAATTGTTCTAATATTTAAAAGGACATCTTCTAATAATACTGGAAGTTGGTGTAAAAGAATATCGCGGAACATCAAACTATTTAAAAGTCCTTCAAAAAAGTAGGATCCAATTAAGTATGGACCCAGTATTCCTCTCCACACATTAACCGACCACCTATTCTGGTTTTTCATAACTCTGTATTCATGCGGATTTGAATCAGAATAGTAATGGAAGTTGTGTCTATTCACGAAACCATTGTTATGAAAAGCACATTCATCACTAAACAACACTTGATCAAAAAAGTGTTCACTTTATCTAACAACCACTAGCAGAATTCAATTCGGTATTCCATGAAGCTCTTGACAAAGCTAGATTTTATAAGGATGAAATTTGTATTTGCTAAGAATCCTTGAAACATTTGCTTGACTAATGTTAGTATTTTCGGATATATGATTCTGACTAATATTGAGATTTTCGATCACTGAATCAAGTACAGTAAAAACATTTTCTTCATCTTCAGTGACAGGTTTTCTTAGAACAGGTTTTTTATAACTGACACTTCCACTTTCCTGAAATGAGTTTAATAGTCTCACAAAAACAGCTGGTTTAGGATGGCTTCTTTCAGGAAACTTTTGAACATAGACTTGAGAAGTAAACAAACAATTTTCATGAAATTCTTCAAGGATAAAAATCATATCAATACGCTCTTCCTTTGGATAAATCTTATATATAATTCAGTTCAATAAATGAAGTTTCACAGTTACAAAAATTAATACTGCTATTATAGCAACTGGCTTTGAAGACTAAACTGACAGAGTAAATGAATTATCTGATATTTCCAAATGCCATAGGCAACTAGATACATTAGAACATCTATTCAAAAAACATAACATGGTGTATCAAACGATTTTTTGTCGTATTCCGTGAAAACACGAAGACCTAGCTATAGATTACTCTTATACTATTCGATAAATATTTAAAAGGTACATTTTTTGGAAAGTTAAAAAGTATAGCGTTCTATTTAAATTAATCAAGTTATAGCCATTTAAAGTTCTTAATTAATTAGTTTTAATTTTTAGACACCCTGTAAAATATAGCAAGTTTAATATAATTGGAATATAAAATATAATTTATTGTAATATTTCACTGTAAATTTTGAGTACATAACTGAAATACTTTTTAAATATTTGCAACATGAAAATTAGTTTAGATTTTGTCAAAATTCAAACTACTTAAAAATCCGTCAGGTTTAGGTATTTATAAACCTTATTAAAATAGGCATTTATTTTGATCAGAGATACTAAAAATGCAATAATATATAGAGGGTTCCATTTAAAAAAAAAACACAACTTTGATACTTTCAGTGCTTTTGGGACACCCTGTATAATACGAAAGTAATTTTTTTAGAAAGTAACTATATTAGACCACCATATAACCCTAAAGTAAAACTTTTTGAAAGTCATATATTTTGGACGCAGTATATATATATATATATATATATATATATATATATATATATATATATATATATATATATATATATATATATGTTATATCGTAGGTTTTCACGGATGGTAGAATGAATAGTTTGGTTATTCCGGGTTTCAATCCGTTCGTTCAAAAAATCGTTTTCACGACGTTTCGCCAAAATCTCATTTGGCATTTTCAAGTGCGGTTCGTCTCGTTACTCGCTGAGAACTGATGGTGGCCTCTGATGAATTTCGAGTTCTGTTTAGCTGGCTCGCTTCCTGATTGGATGAGCGGCTTCGCAGGCTCCTCCCCTCTGCCGAGTGCGATATATTTTGTTCTTGTATGCAGGTCTCTCGTGTATTAGTTGACTTTTGTTGTTTTCTTTCTTGATTCTTTATTAATGTTTTCCACGTAGTTGGAACATTTATAGCGTCGTCTCGTTTATTTAGCTGTCCCGCTTTTTCGATTTCTAGGGCCTCTCTTATGACGCGTACCTTGTTGTTCTGTACTGGTGCTATTTCTTTTGTTTTTTCGAAGTCGATGGTATGTCCGGTTGTTTGGTGATGTTGAAATAGGGCTGAGGTTGTCTGTTTCTTTTTGAAGCTATTTTTATGTCCTATATAAGTTTGATGGCAATCTGCACATGGAATGCTGTAAACGCCATGATTTTCAAGGTTGGTCTTGTCTTTGGGATTTCCCAGGATGTTTGCTATTGTTTTTTGTGGTTTAAATATGGGCTGTGTGGTGTGTTTTCTTAAGATTCTTCCGATTCTGTCTGTTATTCCTTTTATGTATGCTATTATCGTTTTGTTCCTTGTTTGATCTTGGTCTTTGGTCTTTGTTGTAGTCTTCTCTTGTCTTTTTATGGCTTTTTTTATATCTGATTGTGAGAAACCATTCCGTTCTAGAGCTGTTGAAATGTGTCCTATTTCGTCTTGTTTTGTGTCAAGTTCTGTTAGGCGGAGAGATCTTGATACTAGTGTGTTGACTACTGCCTGTTTTTGAGCGGGATGATGATGTGGCGCTGCATTGAGATATCGGTCAGTATGCGTGGGTTTCCGATATACGCCAAAGCCCAGGGTGTTGTAGAATTTCCTAGTTAATAGCAGGTCCAAAAAAGGTAGTTTCTTGTCTTGTTCGATTTCAAACGTGAATTAGATTCTGTGGTGGATATTGTTCAGGTATGTGAGGAAATCATCCAGGTGTTCTTTTCCATGTGGCCATATTATAAAAATATCGTCAACATAGCGTTTCCAAAATTTCGGTTTTAAAGGTGCCTTTTGCAGTGCCTCTTGTTCGAAATATATCATAAACAGGTTGGCTATGACTGGTGAAAGCGAGGATCCCATAGGTGCGCCATCTGTTTGTTTGTATATTTGGTTATTTAACATGAAGTATGTGTTCTTTAGGCAGTGTTCTGCAAGTTCAATTGTGTAGGCTGGAAAATCTTCGTTCATGGCGATTTTGTCCAAAGTCTCATCCAGCGGTATGTTTGGATATAGCGATTTTATGTCGAGGCTTGCTAAGATATCATTTTCTTCGAGGTAAATGTTTTTGATCATTTTAGTCAGATGTTCAGAGTTTTTCACGAAGGAATCAGCCAGTTCGACTCTTGGTTGCATGATACTTGCTAGATATTTTTCCAGTTTTTGTGTAGGAGATCCCACGGCGCTCACTATTGGTCTGAGTGGTGCATTTGTTTTATGTATTTTTGGTAAGCCATACAGTTTTGGACATCTGCTTGATTTTTCTCTTAGTATTATTGATTTTTCAGTTTCTGGGCCAAGTTTTGATGCTTTAATCTTGACTTTAGTAGTTTTTTCAAGGTATGTCGTTGGATCTCTGTTGGTTTGTTTGTAAGAGGCGTCTTTGAGAATTTCTGACATTTTTTGCATGTATTCGTTGGTGTTCATTACAACCGTGACATTTTCCTTGTCTGCTGGTAATATTGTTATTTCCTTATTCTTTTTTAAGGATGTGAGAGCTTGATGTTCAGCTCGCGTTAAGTTTGAGTTGGGAGGCCGGCTTGATTTCAAGATTTGCGTTATGTCTTGCCTGGTTTGTTCGGCATTTTCTTCAGGGATGTTTTCTAGGGCAGCTTCTATATTCGAAATTATCTCTTCTAAGGGGACTGTTTTTGGCGTTACGGCAAAATTAAAACCTTTTGAAAGGACTAATTTCTCGTATTCTGTTAATTGGTAGTTGGAGATGTTATGGACAACTTTATTGCAGTCACACTCGCATTCTATGTATCCTAAGTACCCAAATAGACGATATTAAAAATTTTATTTCATTATTACTAAATAAGCAAAATGTCAAGATATGTACTGGTAAAATTAAATACTTTGACTAGTTTTTTAAAGTGTTGTTTGTTTTTTGAAATTTTAAATATGTTTGTGTATGAATGTTTTTAATTATATAAAAAATATTTTTAGCAAGATCAATAATTAAAAGAGCAAAAAAATTTTTGAAGATGCCTTAAATAAAGGGCGAAACGTCAAATTGTTTTATATATACATATATATATATATATATATATATATATATATATATATATATATATATATATGTATATATATATATATATATATATATATATATATATATATATATATATATATGTATATATGTTGTATCATAGGTTTCAAGCAATACATTTTTATTATTTTTTTTATGTATATATATATATATATATATATACATATATATATATATATATATATATATATATATATATATATATATATATATATATATATATATATACATAAAAAAAAATAATAAAAATGTATTGCTTTTTTTAAAACTATTTAAGTAACAACTCGAACTTTTAATATTTTAGCATCGTTGTGTATTACATTGTTAAAAATAAATATCACGTTGAAAAATAGGACATCGTAGGAGGGTTAATTCTCCTGCTGCACTGACATTTTTACGCCAACATTGTCTAGAAATACGTTTTAACGACCTTATTATGAGTTTTTATTATTCAAAATGAACAACATAAAGCCAGCTTTTTAGCTGAAAGCCTTTTAGCTTTGCTTAGACCTCAACAAATGAAAGTTTATTTCCTACTAAAGTGTTACTTTCTAAGTTACTTTGTCAAGAGGAGTTTTAACAATGTCCCGTGCAACCCCAAACGATATTTCCGGAAGTTATAAAATGGGACGAAAGTTACAATGCTTTTGTTGTAAAACCGGATAATGAGAACATAAAAAAAACTATCATAAATTGGGGGTAATATTCCTCGTCGTCCTGTATGGATATTTCTCCGTTTATTTATTTGCTGCTTGAAATTAAATAGTTTTTACTAATTGTGCTAAATCAGGACTCGAAATATTATATATATATATATATATATATATATATATATATATATATATATATATATATATATATATATGTAATCGAAGGTTTTCGGGCATCCCGTGTATGTGCTGAGTCCCTCTCAGGACTGTAAGGCAGCTGACGTTTCGGTGAAATCTCATTCACCATTTTCAAAGCTCACTGTATGGCGTCTACGAGCGAACTGGCGCCTGCGACTCCGGTGTTGTCGATACCGGACCACCACAAGAATTAGATCATAGAAATCAAGTTATAACTGTTGCTCAAGTGGTTAAAATCTTAATAAAATTTTACTGAAAAGTATTTTACAATTTTGTACAAAATAACTATTTTCCAAAATATTGTTAAGCAATTAGAATTTTCAATAAATATATTATTATAATATTCATTACTTTAAACAATTAAATAATTAAATGGCCACTCTGGGACTCTAAAACAGAACTATAAAGAAAAAAACCTCAATTACAGTAGGGTATCGCAAAATAAAACATTTAAATTTGAGGTTGTAGCGCCAGGAAGTCGACTTCATTTCACTTTACAAAATTTGTTGGTTCGCTGCAAAGATTAAGTGATATGGAAAATTTAGCAAAAGATAAATATCATTAGAAAAATATTGAAGTCCAAATATTTGAAGTCTTTTAATTAAAAAGTTCAAAATCATGTGCAGGAGAATCCCTTACCTGTTAGCCCTCTAGGTAATCGAAAAGGAAACTTTGCTCAGATAACTAAGCGATTAAAAATACAGGTTGAATTACCATTAGGCTTAACAATCGGAAACTCTCGTGTACATACTTTGGCTAAAACTAAGCACTTAGCTGAATCACTTTCAAATATGTGGATAATCAAGGCCTGTGACGTAGACGGCTTCACCAGAAAGGACGTTGACCTAGCTCCATTTGCAGATTGTCCCATTCAGAGGTTCACAATCCCAGAAGTGCAGCACGATAACCCAAACTGCATATTACTTCCCAAAATGTACATTATAAAATTTCATCCAAAAGAAACAAATACTGAAGAAATCCAAAAACATACTGAAATTGTCCTAAGATGTACTGAAGTTATCCCAAAGACGTACTGTAGTTATTCTAAGACGTATTGTAGTTATCCCAAAGACCCTAAAATAAAGAAATAAAAATTCCTACTCAATCAGTCGTACAAAAGGCCTACGCAAAGCCTAGCTAAATTTTGCTTAAACACAAAACTGATTGTTCCAAAAGAAATATGTACATACCTCGAACTCAAGAAAATGGTGGCATCTGATAAATGTTAAGCCGTTGTTTCTGGCTGGCTAAAGAAAAATAATCGCCAAACTGCCTGTAGGGTGAAACGACCAAATCACCAAAAAAACATTTGCACCCCGACTTGGTTTCGTTACTTTAATCGGCCATTTATGACCAAATCCCTTAACTTGGGAAAGTAGTAAAACTAAACCACTTCTTCTCGCTCTTGCGTCGATAGCCAAAAGAGAACGATTTTTCTCAAATTACTCGCACATTCCTTCCAACGGAAGTTACCAAAAAACTTAATAAAAAAAAACCATCAAAAATTCATCCAAAAAAAATAACCTTAATCTCGAGGCAATAATCTCGAACCCTTTAAATTTATCATACACTTTGAACTACTTCCGGAAAATATATACAAAAATTCTTCTATTTCAATTTTAAACTGGCCAGTTTCTTAATAATCTAAACTGCCTCGTCCTACAAAATGAATATCCTATGAACAAAGTACTTTACGGATTCGAAATATTCAAAAATTAAATCCAGTTCGTTCGGATTAGTTCGAGGGTCTAGTTTCAAATATTTTAATTACCAAAAATTCTAATTAGTAAAGTAAAGAGAAATAATCTACTAATAAACTAAAAACAGCATAATGAAAAAGTCAATTTTAACTTATTTCGAATTTAGCATTTCGATATATTCAACAGATGTGCCATCTTATAGGCAACCCTAAAAACTTTCCATGCAATTGTATGGACCTGACTATTTATATGAGACAGCTGATATGTGACAATAAATAAATATTTCCTAAAGAAGGAAAATCAACAAGAAAACATAACATAAACACTGTTCATATTTATCCAATCATCATAAAAACACTTTACCCAATCTGTATACATTGTCTCGAGGAACCCAACGAAATTTACAAATTATAGAAATAGGTTAAGTCTCTATGTCAATCAAAATTTCAAAATGTAAATAAAAGGAATGAAATGAAATGAAATGAAATGAAATAATTTATTAGCCATAAAACTGATACTTCAGCATTGGTTTCGTCTATACAATTAAATAAAAAATATATACATAGCATACCTTAATGCTAGAAAAAACAAGAAACAGTTAAATTGGTTAGTATCATTAGATACTTGTTATAATATAAGAAATGTAAAATAACTTAATCTAATATTTAATAATAAAAACCACAGATTAAAATCCTACAACAACTAACGGGAAAGAAAAAAATAAAACGACAAGAACACAATCCGTAGCACTGGTCAGCGAAGGACGCAACGAAACAATCACTCAGTACACAGTAAAAGAGTCAGTACATCCTACAGGCTTAAGTATTCATTAAAAGAATAAAATGACCTTTTTAGGACTGCCTGAGTGCTGAATTCTGAGTTATAGTTGGTAAGCTTAAATAACCGTAGTTGTTTGAAACTAAAACTGCAAGAGAGAAGATGAACGTCCAGACTTCCAGAGTGTCTTTATTACTATAAAATTTAATTATAGGTTATCGAAAGAGCTACAAATTAATATGACGCAGAAAAATTGATTATAAAATGGTTAACGCCACCACAATGTATCATTTACAGGAGTCTATGATCAAATTCTGTCATACAGTAGCTGAACACCAACATTGCACAGGTCACACCTTTAAAGAAACTAGGGTGCTAGCATGAGTGTCTGGTTCCTTTAAACGTAAAATTAGAGAACTAATCGAAATTTGTAAATATTCAAATAATATTAATAGAGATGCAGGCAGGCGCGGATCCAAGGGGGGGGGGGTGGGGGTGATCGTCCCCCCCCCCAGATCTTTGAGTTCAGGAAAATATACCCGATTTTACCTCTTATACTATAGTTAATTCAAGGACTAGAGAGAGTAATAAATTATTTTTTACCTTTTTTCGTTCGCAAACTACCTGTGTTCTTTAGTTCGGTGTCTTTGGCAAAATCTGTTAGATATATATATATATATATATATATATATATATATATATATATATATATACATATATATATATATATATATATATATATATATATATATATATATATATATATATATATATATATATATATATATATATTTCCTATGAATAGGTTAGAAATTTTATAATCAAAAATACCGGTCTATAATAATGGACAATTTGGGTTGGATAACAACAGACATTTGGAAGTATTAAAAAGGATTTTAATACTTGTCATAGGCGTCGGAAAGAGTTTTATTTTATCCTAAGTATTTATGGCATAGAATATTATTTCGATAATAAATTTAAAATAAAAAAGTTTTTATATTATTATTTTATTTCTTATGATTTCTTAATAATTCACATACAGTACAAAATACAGATAATTTTGACATATTTAACACAAATCACAACTGTATTTTTATTATTTTTAATTTTGGCATAAAAACCGTTTTAGGCACATTCAGACTAAAACGTAGCCTTATTCTTTCAAAAAATTCGAAGTTACAATTTAAATACTTACAAAATACTCATTGTCAAAAAGAAAAGAAGTTAAACATATATAAAAAAATAAATTCGTCCATATAATATTAAAAAAATTTTTGGGGCTCTCGGTCATTTTATTATTAATTATAATTATTTTTAGGAAATTTGACGTTTCAGTTTATTTATTTCTTAAATTAAACACTAAAAAGGGATTCAAATGTAATTAATTTTTATATGTTGCAGTTAAAATTAGATCTACTTATTTTTATTTCTGTTGCACTGGCATCTTAATTTAATTTCCTTTATTATATGAAATATCCGATAGGCTTAAAAAAATAAAATAAAAGTGTTAATTCTACACGCTTAAGAAAAAGACACAAATATAATAATAAAATAATAAAGAAATTACGGCTAATTGGAATTAAACATATATAAAATTAAAGAATGGGACATACTAAAATAAAAATATATAAAAAAAATATATAAACAACATTAACCAATAAAATGCAACAAAAATAAATTGTGTTGACACTGGTAAACATTACGTATCTAATTCGTAATCAAATTCAGGGAAGCTATCGTCGCTCAATTAATTGAGTTTCCACATTTTGTTTTATTCTTTTATTATATGGATTTTTCCCAATTTTCCGCAGTAATTTTGTTCAAAAAAATCTTTCAAAAGTTCAGTTAAATTACTAATTTTGTATATTGTATTATTTCTAGTAACTCTGCCTTTTACTTGAAAGAGATATTTTCTTCTCCAACGGACAGTTTCCGGACGATCTATAAGAACAGATTTCCTATTTGGTTTTTTCCATCAAAAATTAAGTTCTCTGAGCAATTTTTAGAGCTCAGTTCTTTTAATTTAAGGTAAATCCCGATCTTCATTGATTTTAGTAAGAATTTTGGGATCTGCTTCTCATAATAAAATGTATTTACAACTCCTTTTATTGCAGTTTTCATCTCTTCTTCCAACCAGGTTTTTCATCAGCCTGTGATCGAATGGGGGAGTACGAAACATTCCAGTCGTTTTTTTTTTCCTTCAGTATTCGGTACATAGTAGATTTTCCTGTCATGTTGGAACACATCTCAACAGAGCTTTTGACATTATTATCTAGATATTGATATCTTAGGGCATCACAAGCATTCATCGTAATAAGTTTTTCATTGAGGAAAAATGCCTTGGTTTAACGATTTTGGAATAAATATAGAAGTGGAGGCCATATTTTTTCGGTATCCTACTAATCTCAAATAATATATAAAAACAAGCACAAACAAGATAAATTACTAAGGACACACTGTCAGGTGTACTTTCCTCACTGACAGAAATAAAAATAAACTATCATAAATTTTATTATTGCAGTAAATTTATAAAAGCTTATAATATTTAAATAAAATTAGATTTACGGTAGTCCTCCGTTACATGCGGTACTGGAGCAAGTACGTTGGGGATTTCGGTAACAGGTTTATTACTCTCTCTAGTTCTTGAACAGAGTATAGGAATGTGTATGCTTGCAATCGTCCCCCTCCCCTGCTCCCAAGAGCTCTGAGTTCAGGAAAATAGAACCGATTCTGCCTTTTATATTAGGAATTTGTATGCTGCTGACACTCCCTCACCGTTGACAACTTGTTTTTCTTGCGATAGCCGCTCCCCAATAGCTTTGAGTTCAGGAAAATAGACCCGATTCTGCCCCTTATACTAGGAATGTGTATGTTGCTGGCATCCCCTCCTCTCCAAGAGCTTCAAATTCAGAAAAATAGGCACGACCCTGCCATTTACACTAGAAATGGGAATGTCTCCGGTTACCCCCCCCCTCCCCCCCGTCGACAACTTGCTTTCGCTTGCCATAATGTACTTTTGTGATGTCACCGCCCCCCCAAAGAGAGAGGCTAGATCCGCCCCTGGATGCAGGTTACAGTCTACATAGCACGTGGAAATCGATTATAACGCTGGATTACAGTTCGTTGAGCACCAGTCGGGTATAAATACCGGGCTGTTGCTCCTCAATGGCCATTCAATGTTCTAATTTCGCGGAATAAAGATCCTTGAAGATATCTCGTGCAATCGTAAGAGAAACGCGGGATAATAATTACAATTTGACACGGTTTAAACCCAAGAACCACGATTTTTAAATTAATATCCTTTAAATATTTTTGTTGAGTATATAAATATACACTTTTGCCAATCAACACATCAAAAACTATTCTTTAATAAAACCAACATAGTCTAACATTTCCGTGCAGTTCATAAAGTTCCACTTACTCGTGACCATTTTCCTAAAATTCTCTTCTAAAAGTTATATTCGTAATAATAAAATTTGTCTTCTAACATTTCATTGTCGTCGAGCGTATTTCCTGAACCGTCATAATTTTAGTTCTATTCGCTTACCGCGTAATCCACTAGATAGAGACGGATAATTCTCCTCGCACAACTCTAAAATAACATATTTAGCACATTAACACAACCGATGTACCCTTGAAACTCGACTGAAGTTTGCAGTTCGGTAATTCAAACAATTAACCATTTTCACGCTCGAGGCCTTGAATAACTAATCGTTCGGATTAGACTGAATTTACAGGGTACCTTGGTTTACAAATGCTTACATTAATTCCCAAGTAACCGTTCCTTATTGTGATGGAATAAATTTGCTCATACTGGCTGTATCCAATGTTTCTATTTCGACATTATCTACGTCGAGAAATTATGTTTATACGGTATGGAAATGGAGCAAGTTATAAAGTTCATTTAAGTTAAGATTTTAATGTTGGTAACGAGACGTTGACAACATTTTAAAATATAGTCAATCATTGGAATTAGGTGATTGACATGATCCAGAATTAATTATACAATCATAGAAAAATTATCGTGAATTTATAAACTTTAATAACACAGATTTGCAAAAAAAAAAATAGTGTATGCCAATTTGACAAGACCATTTTATTCTTACGTAATTAGATGACCTGGGCTGCGATTCTATAAAAATAAAGGGAAAGAGAATGTCATAATAAATGATCTTCTATCTTTGTTCAGTCTGTATTAACACATAAGTATATCACTGTCCTAAAAGAGATAAGGAAAGACAATATAAAAAAATATACTTACATAATCGGGGCTCTGAATCCAAATCTAAGGTTCCCTAAATTCTATTACGTCAGGTTTAAGGTCATTCCAAGGTCAAATGGAGTAAAATTCACTAAATTAATCTAAAGAAGTAGATACGTACGTTTTTTAGGCTTTTAGGGAGGTCAAATTGAGAAAAATTCACTAAATAAATCGAAAAAAAAAATGTAGGGTTTTGGGGTTGCTGGATTCGAATCCGTAGTTTGTGTAATTCCCCAAGGTCAGTCGGCGGTTGTTTCAGGACCATGTCGAAATCAAATTGAAAAAAATCTAATAATTAATCCGAAAAAGAAAATATGAACATTTTTGGGGTCACTAAATCGAAATTCGTGGTTTGTTTAATCCCCAAAGGTCAGCCAGAGGTCATTTTAACGTCATTTCAAGGTCAAATTTGAGAAAAATCTACTTGAAATGGCTCCTGGTTAGTCTTAAGGTGTTACACAAACCAAGAATTCGGATTCAGGGCCCCTAAAAATCTTCCTTTACAGATCTATTTAGTAGATTTTTTTTCAATCTGACCGTGAAATAACCTTAAAAATGATGATGATGATAAAAAAAACCACGAATTCGGATTCAACGATCTCAAAAATGTACGCATCTACTTCTTCAGAATTATTTAGTGAATTTTACTCTATTTGACCTTGAGATGACCTTGAATCTGATGTGATAGAGGTTATCGAACCTTAGATTTGGATCCAGGGCGTCTAATTATATAAGAATAGACTTGTAAACTTGTGTAATTTCTTGAAAATCATAGTTCTTGGGTTTAGCCCGTGTCAAATTAGAATTTTTATCCGACCTATCACCTACGATTGCAAGACGCATCTTCTGCACTAGATTAGAATAGTGAATGACCATCGAGGAGCAACAGCGCGGTATTTATACCCGACGGATGCTCAGCGAACCGTGATCCAGCATTATAATCGATTTCCACGTATAACGCAGACTATAGCTTGTGTCTCCAATAATATTATTTGGATATTTATAAATTTCGAATGATTCTCTAATTTTACAAAATTAAAGAAACCAGACAATGATGCTTGCACCTTAGTTTCATTTACATTAAAGGTGTGATCTATGCAATGCTGGCGTTCAGCAACTGCAGATTGTACAATTTGTTTATTTTTAATACATCTTTCATATTCCTTAAACCTAGTCGATATAAATTGTCCTGTTTCACCCACATATATTTTACCACAAGAGCAAGGTATCTTATAAACGCCTTCTGTTTGTAATGATATTGCGTCTTTTGATGACTTCAGACATTCTCCAATTTTCTTACATGTATTGAAAATTGTCCAAATATTTGATTTTCGGAGCAATTTGACAGTTTACTCGGTTGTCCTGTGACAACACTCTCCATAGATGGCACATTTATGACATTTTGTTGACGAGTAGGGCTTTTATATTTAATAATAGAAGGTCCAATATCTTCAGCGCAATATCCGTTGCCTCTCAGAGCATCAGAAACTTTTTCTGTTTTTGATTTAAGTGAGTGTTCTTCACATATTGAAAAGGCTTTATGTACCAAAGAGTTCATGACGGATTGTTTTTGAGATAGATGATGGTGTGACGGTGCAACAAGATATCGATTTGCATGTGTTGGTTTTCTGTACACAGGATGTCCTAATTTATTATTAAGTTTTCTTTGTACTTGTACATCGAGAAAGGGAACCGCACCCCTTGTTTCAGTTTTCATTGTGAATTTTATGCCAGTGGTTGTTAGTTTAGATGATCCAGAAAATTATAGAGGTTGTTTGTGCCAAACTTTGAACGTATCATCTACATATTTGTACCAAAATTAGGTTTTAGAGGAGCAGAAAGCAAGACGGTTCCTTCGAAAGCTTCCATAAAGATGTTCGCTACCACAGATGACAGCGGAGATCCCATGATAGCTCCCGACAGCATCCTGAGGGAAATAGGACTGGAGAACCTGCTCTAATCTAAGGTAACTTTTACGACTGGGCAGCAGTGAGGGGGCACAATAGATGTACCAGGTCGCAATATACAGACCCCCAACTCTACACACATACATACATACAATCTCTGGACAAAGGGTCCAGCGTTTTTAACAAGAGATTCATTTTTTCCTGTAAACGAATGTAAACGTTTGGCCAGATATTTATACATTTAATAGGTTGGTAAGTCTATTGCGCTGACGATTGAACATAAAAATACATTTCCTTTATGCATTTTATTCAGTCTGTAGAGGCGTGGAATCTTGGAGCTGCTTGGTTTAATGGCTTTCTTTTCTTCTAGAGTGAGTCTGCAAGAGTTGATTAGAGATGTGACGTTCCTTTCGAATTTGTTTGTTCAGTCCATCAGAATGTCTTTTTAAGTATTGTCGTCCAAGAGTTGGTTTATTTTTTCAGTGTATTTGTCCTTATCCATAAAAATAGTTGCATTTCCTTTGTCAGCTGGGAGAACTAAGATGGTGTCATTCTCGTTTAATTTTTTAAAAGTCTTCCTTTTCACTGTTGTAATATTTGATTTAGGTGGCTTTGAATGTTTTATCATCTTCGTTGTTTTGTATCGAATACTGTCTGCTTGCTCTGAAGATAATGGAGGCTTCAACACTACAAACTCTTTCTTCCACTGGTATGCGCCTTGGAGTGATAACGAAGTTCTGTTCTTTCGATAAAATTGTTTTCTCTGCTTCGTTGATAAAATAATATTGATGAATTAAGTAATTCAAACAGGTTGAATTGGAAAACAGTTGCAGCTCGTGAATATTTAACAAAACATGTCAAACAACAACTCCCTTATTAGGCGATCAGTACACCGTTAAAAGATGCAAAAAAACTAGTTGACTGACCACGAAAGGGTGTCTAGAATGAAAACTTTTTTAATCAATACATTGAACTGTTGCAAACACAGAACTTTCATGACATTTTTTCGTACCGATTGTTGGTAATTTGTTATCAATAAAAAAACTATGCAAAATTGCAAAAAAATTTAGAAATCGATACAAAAATATATATAACATATATATTTGGGCAAAATAAATATCTTTTTGCCTTTCTAATTTTTTCGAAAAATACTTTGTTTACGAGCTACGAGCGATTTAAGTTAAAGAAAATAGCCAAAAAATTTAATTTTGAAATATTTTTTTTGGTTTCTACCTGAGCTTTTTGATTTTTTCTTATTCGAGATTACTTGACGAAAGTTATGTTTTCATACTATATATTTTTTTATCCTGGTAAGTTTTTTTTTCCTGTGAGATTTTCGATCAAAATTTACCGATTCCCTAATCCTAATCGTTTTCGAAAAAACGTCATTTTATTTACACTGTTAGTCCCCTAACTTCTGTCGGATTGAATATGAAAAAGAAGAATTTTCCCCTATCACCAATAGAAAGTTAAACTAACTACTTAAGTAAAAAACTTCGTAAGACGATTCCACATGAGCTCCGTGAAGTCTGATTCACTGGCTGGCTTGACGAATTGAGAACTGCTTTACCCGCCACACTAACTCAGCATTGTTCCTTATTTGATCACAATCTCCGTAGAAGTTCTTCACTATTATCGAATGGAGTGGAATACACCAAGATTTTGAGGTATTCTGATAGGTAAAAGTCCAACGATGTTAGGTCGGGGGATCTAGGATGCCAGGCAATAGGTCCTCCTCTACCTTACCAATGGTTTGAATAGACATTATTCAGGTGCTCCCGCACAGCAGCGCTGAAATGAGGTGGTGCCCCGTCATGCATGTAGTACATATGTCAGCGGGTTTCAAGTGGCAAGTGCCCTACTAAATCGTGAAAAGCGTACTGGGGGAGCTCCAAATAAATTTCTCCATTCAGTCGTGCCGGCAATACAAATGGTTCAATCAAATAATTGCGAATGATTCCTGTCCAGATAATAATTGATTAGAACGGATGTTGATGATGCGAAACAATGGTTGCATGAGGATTTTCATCAGTCCATACATGTGAATTGTGTAAATTTATGATACCATTTTTGGTAAACACTGCTTCATCCGTGAAGGGTGTAGTGCTAGTGAAGTTAACATTATTTCGTTGGTGATCCAATAGCTAGTTTACGTCTTGATAAAACACAGATATCGAAACGCAGTACATTCAGTAAAGGCGTACCCAGGTACAGACGTATTTTCGGACCACAATCCCCTTATCGCTAAATACCAACTTAAATTAAAAAGGATACAAACAAATCATAACATCAAAACACTAAATATACACAAATTAAAGTCAGAAGAAACGAAAGAAAAGCTGAGACAAGACATCAACATACACTTAGAAAGAAGACAAGGCAAGCCTGGGTTAAACGATGACAACGTTGAACAACAGTGGCAGTTATTCGAAACGTCAATTATGGAACCAAGCAAGAAAGTACTTACAACATCAAGATACAAGAAAGAAGATTGGATGAAAGATGATATTTTGAAGTTGATGGATGAAAGAAGGAAACACAAGACCAACAAGACCCGATATCAACAGTTGCAAATTCAAATAAGAAGAAAAATAAGAGCAGCAAAAGAAGAGTACCTTTCTGGAAAATGCAAGGAAATAGAGGAGTTGCAAAACAAGTACGACAACTTCAACTTGCATAAAAAAGTGAAAGAACTAGCTGGAATAGAAAAGAGAAAAACCTCAAACATTAATATGGAAACACAACAAAATTTATGCAGGTGGAAAGAATACATAGAAAAACTATTTGAAGATCAAAGACACGAAAATTCTTCTATAAACAGTCTGAGCGGTGACATGGGGCCTGAAATTACTAAAGCAGAGGTCATTTATGCATTAAGATCGATAAAAACTAATAAAGCTGTTGGTCCAGATGAAATGCCAGGTGAGTTGTTGAAGCTGATCAAAGACAAGAATTTGGATTTATTGGCGAGATTAATTAATACAATTTACACGACAGGAACCATCCCCCGAAAAATGTTAACATCAACATTCATATGTTTACCAAAGAAAGCAAATTCAAAAGAATGCAGTGACTATCGAACAATCAGTCTCATGTCACATACTTTGAAAATCCTTTTAAAAATTGTACACGCTAGAATACATTCCAAATTGGAGCTGGATATTGGTGACACACAGTTTGGCTTCCGGAACGGGGTGGGTACAAGAGAAGCATTATTTGCTTTTAATGTGCCTACTCAAAGATGCTTGGATATCAATCAGGACCTCTATGTCTGCTTGATAGATTACAACAAAGCTTTTGATAGGGTCAAACATGACAAACTGATAGAGATTCTCAGAAGCAAAAATTTGGATGAAAGAGATTTAAGGTTGATATCAAATCTGTATTACAATCAGCGAGCGGCAGTAAAAATTGGACAGGAAATATCCGGAGGTGTGGAAATACAAAGGGGAGTCAGACAAGGGTGTATATTGTCACATTTACTATTTAACGCTTATTATGAAGAGGTCATATTGGCGACTCTTAAATCTGAAACAGCAGGGATAAAAGTAAACCGAGTTTTAATCAACAATATTAGGTATGCAGATGACACCGTAATAATAGCTGATAGTTTGAAAGACCTAGAAAAAATAATGAATAAAATATTAAGAGTTAGTGGAGAATATGGACTCTCTCTTAACAAGAAAAAGACCAAGTTCATGATAATTAGTAAAAACAGCACCAATAATAATGAAACCATAATGGTAGGAGGCCAGCACATAGAAAGAGTTAAGAAGTACACTTACTTGGGAACCCTAATAACAGAAAATAATGACTATACCGCCGAAATAAAAACCAGAATCGAGAAAGCACGTGCCAATTTATTAGAATGAAAAAGGTTATTTGCAGCAAAGATCTAACGTTAGCCCTGAAAATACGACTGACTAAATGTTACGAATACAGTGTTCTATATTATAGAATGGAAGCATGGACACTGAATCGAGAGGCAATGAGAAGACTTAACTCTTTTGAAATGTGGACCTATAGAAGAATTCAGAGGATTTCGTGGGTGGATCGAGTTACGAACGCCGAAGTGTTGAGAAGAATGGAGAAAGAAAAGGAAGTCGAGATAACAGTAAAACAGAGAAAACTGCAATATTTCGGACACATTATGCGGGGAGAAAAGTACAGCATCTTACGGCTCATAATCCAAGGAAAAATAAGTGGCAGAAGAGGCGTAGGACGACGACGAATTTCATGGCTAAAAAACCTAAGGGAATGGTTTGGATGCAGTTCAAAGCAACTCTTTAGAGCAACCGCCTCAAAAATTAAAATAGCTATTATGATTGCCAACCTCCGCAATGGAGAATGCACTTGAAGAAGAAGAAGAAGAAACTGTATTCTACAGGAAAAATCTTCAGAAATCAGTGCGTGCACTTTTTTCAAATAATTTGAATATAACATCTGTTCTTGAAAAACTTCATGTACAAATGTTTTCAATGTATTAAATTGCGCTGATAATTCTCGACTGCTCGTTGGAAGAGTGTCATCTACAGCATTTCAAACATTTTTTTCTAATTATGTACTGTTCTTCCTCGACTAGCATCAATACATCTTTTTCTAAATTTCCCTAAAATTATGAAGAAATTTAATAATAATATCTTATTAAATAGAATCGGCTACCATTCTTCCTTAGACGTTGATCAATCTTTAAAATGTTTTCTGATCTGGAAAAGTACGATTAGTACATCTGTCGTGATATAACCTCCTGGCTTCCAATGCATTGCAAGGTGCAAGACTATACATACATACAAGGTACGTAAAAAAAATGGGGTCATGAGTGTCACAACTAGTCTGTCCCTGCAGCTGTAAGTTACAACACTTTCTTGGATAGTACTTTGAAAGATCTTATCTGGTATATATTACATTTAAAAAAAAAATATACCGGGTGGTTCAATAATTATGTGTTAAAAACTTGATTTCATTGCAGCTCCTTTGGAGCCCATATCTCGAAAGAGGAGGCCTATACGAAAACAGGTTATCTGAACTTATAGTATTCCTTTTAAGTGTTTTTTTTTTCATATCCAGGAGTGTTTCCACATTTTCCTGGACACCTGGTATAAAATAGTAATTTTTATATTTTCAATTTACTTTAAAATACTTTGTTTGCTAATATAATTCAGCATTTGCGTATCTTCAATATTAGCAAAAACTCAAATTTTATTAATAAATTCATTCATGATAGATTGTTGTGAGGACGTCGTATCCCACTGTTTCCTACATCAATTTGCCTTATTATGGTGGCGTTGGGTTTACGCATTCTTTCGGGAATTGAGAAGCGCTCCTTATTTTTAAAAAATTCACACGTAATGCCAGATGTGACTGTATTTATCGAATTTTAAGACCTAAGAAAGCCACCGCTTTAAAACTTCTTTAACTTTAAATTCCGTCTGATATTTACATCACACCAGACATAATTTTGAATAAAAATTCCCGTTTACCGCAACGTAAAATTCTTTCTTATTCAGATATGGTAATACGGCCCTCGGGATACGAGTGAATGAAATATTTCTCTATTAAAACTTTTCCATTTTTAGAGTATCTCCTCAATAAATTTCAATTTTCATGAGATTTTTGTGGAAGAGTTTTTTTTCGAATGAGATTTAACAGGTTTTATTAACTAAATTTAAAAGGGGTCCCGAGTAACTTTAATATTTGACATTTGTTTCTCATGTGTTTGTTTTTCTAGTGGACAAGGTGAGTCAATAATTGGATTAAGTCAGTTTATGTCTTTTAAGTAAAATCTACCAAGAAAATATATTGTTCTCAACGGCCGATTTTTGAATACACTCTGTATTATTGAACACACTCTGTTATTTCAAAAGCTTTTTATTGTCAACTTCAATCTTGACACTTGTCACACAAATTCAAATTGTACCGACGAACTTTCAAACTAAACTGTCCACGAAAGTCGATTTGGACCCTTTAAGGGTGTGTTTTATAGAGGTATAAAACTTTAAGTTGGCAACACTTTTTTAACTGGCGGCCATTTTGTCAGCTGTCAAGTGATTTATGTTTAGTTTGGTTTGGCATTTCAACATGAATAGACTGACGCCTGAACAACGCTTCCAAATTGTGCAAATTTATTTTGAAAATCATGGTTCTGTTCGAAATATGTATCGCGCACTACGTCCATTTTACGGTCAACATAATCGTCCATCAGAGCAATTAATTCGATTAACTATGGAACATTTTCGCACCATGTTTACTCTAAAAGATAATACGCATCCACAGAGACGTCGTACAGTGCGTACAGAAGAAGTCATTGCTGCTGTAGAGCGTAGCGTAGAGGAAGACCCGAATCAGTCTATCCGCCATCGTGCACAGGAATTGGATATGTGTCCATTCACTTTATGGAAGATTTTGCGGAAAGATCTTGGTTTGCATGCTTACAAAATCCAACTCGTGCAAGAATTGAAGCCACACGATCACCTAGCAAGGCGTAGATTCGGTGAATGGGCCCAAAACAAGATTGCCGTTGATCCCGATTTTCAGAAGCGAATATTGTTTAGCGATGAAGCTCTCTTTTGTTGGAATGGATACGTCAATAAACAAAACTGCCGTATTTGGAGTGATGATAATCCTCAAGTGTGTGTTGAGACACCGTTACATCCAGAAAAACTGACTGTTTGGTGTGCTTTATGGGCTGGTGGAATCATTGATTTGTACTTCTGTAAAAACGATGCTGGTCAGAACGTTACAGTCAATGGTGACCGCTATAGAGCCATGATTACTGACTTTTTCGTTCATCAATTGAACAACCATGATGTGCAGGAGCTGTGGTTTCAACAAGACGGCGCAACATGTCACACAGCTCGTGCCGCAATTGATTTATTGAAGGAAACGTTTCGGACCCGTGAATTGGCCTCCAAGATCGTGCGACTTAACGCTGCTAGACTATTTTCTGTGGGGATATGTGAAGTCGCTAGTCTACGCCGATAAGCCCGAAACGATTGATCACTTGGAGGACAACATTCGCCGCGTTATTGCCGATATACGGCCACAAATGTTGGAAAAAGTCATCGAAAATTGGACCTCCAGATTAGACTACGTCCAAGCCAGCCGTGGCGGTCATATACCAGAAGTCATATTTAAATTATAATGCCAGAAGGTTATCTTTCGAATAAAGTAAATTTCATGTCAATTTAAAAAATCTTTGTTTTATTCCATTTAAAAGTTCTATACCTCTATAAAAAATACCCTTTATATTCTTTTTCCGGATACCAGAAGATTACGGATCTTTCTAGAAGGATTTTTATACTACATGATGTAATAAAAATTAGATAAAGGAGTAATCCGGCGATTTCTAGACCTTCTGTCATTGGCGTTCCGTGTTAGAAACAAAGCAATAGAATTTTCTTAAAAATTCCAGACCCTCTTTCATAGACGTCTCATGAGGAAATTACCAAAGGTAAAATTAATTAAATAAATTATGAAATTGTAGAAAGTAAATTCAAAACCTACAAACTATAAACACAAACTAATACTCTTAAATGTACGACGCTATAAGGTTCGTTACATTGCCCCCTTCCAAGCCTTGATCGTCCTGATCAACCTTCCTGATCTTGATGACGGGCCAATATGTCAACATGCACGACTTTTATCTTCTCATCAGGGTTTTTCTAAATTCTGTATACCAGATCTTTAGTCGGATCAGTACGTTGTGCGGATCTTGTCATAACTTTTGAAGCTTTGGCGAACGATTTTTTTTCGTTTTGTACAACGACCATGAATAATAGCTTTGAGGTCATTCTGCCGCTTTCTATTTGTAGTCGCCTCTGTATTTTTCTGAGGATGACTTTTAGAACATTCTTCTTCCGTAATCCTTTCGCGGTCACTGTCCCTCTTGAAGATGAAATGTAGGTCGTTCTTCTTTCGCAGCCCATTTCGCTGTCACAGTCCCTCGTCTCGTTCTCCACAGTCCTGTCCCTCTTGAAGATGAAATGTAGGTCGTTCTTCTTTCGCAGCCCATTTCGCTGTCACAGTCCCTCGTCTCGTTCTCCACAGTCGCCACGAGTACTCCTTCTATCTCTTCTGTAATAGTCCTTTCTTTTATAGGCTCCATCAGCAATAATTTCTGGACAATTTCTGTAAAAGTGACCGTTGTATCGGCACTGGTAACGACGCATAATATTCTAATAGTACCGGCGATCCTGACCCCTTCTTTTCGGTCACACATAAGTCACTCTAATGTGAAAAATGCATACTTCAACTCCATCGCAAGCCTTGACGGTAACTGCAGCATATTTTTCATCTTTATAAACAGCAACTCCAAAACAGGGGATACTATTACTTAACCAGACTTCTTTAAGTTCACCATTAGGAACAAAAACCTTCTTCAAGTCGCTCCTTCGAACTTCATCACCTATTTAGCAATATGAAGCCGATAGCCATCAGCATCTCTGTCAGGAGCAATACTGTAAGTACAGTGGCTTTGTACATGCCCCTCTTGGCCACACTTCCAACAACGAATTCTGTTTCAGCTATAAATGGTTGTATTTTTGTTGTCATGTCCTTTTGGTTTGTTTAAAAATTCTTGCAATTCCCTCATCAACCTCATAAAGGTTTCCTCCTTGGTCTTGCGATAATCTTGGTAAACATTGATTCTTCTTATGACTCTTTCTTTTTTTTTTCAGTTTCAAATTGGAGGGGATAAGCAAGAGCCTCGGAAATTTTCTTTAGTCGGGCCATTTTTAGAGTTTGATTTGTTTCTGCGTCGCGTAAACCTTCGACAAAACTATTTACTGCTAACTCTTGCTTTATTTCTTCCAGATAGCTTGGGTAAGTCAAATTTATTAGTCTCATTATATCCGTCTCGTATTCTTGAAGACTTTCGCTGCATTTTTGTCTTCTTCCTTGGAGTTGGGCTTCCCCATAGCGCATCTCCAGAAAAGTAACAATAAACTCGTAATTATTCTGTTTTTCTTCGGGAATGTTACGTAGAACTTCCATAGTTTCACCTCGTAGTGCTAGAACAAGAGCACGTGCCTTCTCCGGTGAACTCCAATTATAGCCGGTGGCGGCGGCTTCGAATTGATGGACATAGGTAAGCCAAGGTACCTTGCCGTCGAAGGTAGGTGGCTTCATCACACTAATAGCAGGAACACCATCTACCTTTATTTTATCTTCCTGATTTTTTTAATGTATTCTTTCAGTTGTTATTTCATATCTTCTTGACTGGTATTCTTCTGTTGCATTTCTTGTTCTATGCGCTTCATATCGTCTTAATTTCTTTTAATGTCTTCTTTCAGTTGTTGTTTCATATCTTCTTGATTTGTCTTAAGTTCCTGTCTAATGTTCTCCAGGCTTGTTTGTAGTTCTTGTTTTATATTTTCTTGTTCGTTAGGGAAATGGGGCGGTAGCTATTAAGTTGATTTCTAGGTTTACCATGTTTATGAATGGGGATAAGGAAAGAGGTTCTCCAGGAGTTGGGAAATTGTTCATTTGACTATAAGTAATTGTAGAAGGCCAGAAGATATTCAAGCATATTAGGTGGAAGGTTGGCAATCATGGGAATGTGAATCCCATCCGGGCCGGGGGCAGCATCACGAAAGGAGTGTATAGCAAGGAGCAGCTCTTTCTGGGAGAAGGGCAAGCGGCTTTCCTGGTACCTGGGAATCTAAGAATTTCTTAATCCTTTATTAATATGGCTTTCGTCCTAACAGATCAACAACAGATCATCTCGTTGGTATTGAGATATATATTCAGGCTGCTTTTCGTAGGAAACAACACCTGGTTGCCGTATCCCTAGATATCTCTAATGCCTATGACACTACCTGGAAACATGGTATCCTCCTTCAACTCCATAAACTAGGATTTAAAGGTCACCTTCCAAAATTCATTTCAAACTTTATTCGTCTGGGTACCCATATCTCTCCCTCCCACCCTCTTAAAAATGGCATCCCTCAAGGCTCAGTGCTTAGCTGCACCCTTTTCCTCCAATCCATGAACTCCATCAATGACTATATTCCTTCCTCCATTACGGCTAGACTCTATGCTAATGACTTACTTATATATATTGCCTCACAATCATCTATCACCTGCGAAAGACAACTTCAGTTATGCATTCAAAAACTGTGGGAAATGAAGACGGGTTTTACTTTTAGTCAGTCTAAATCAACGGTCACCCACTTTTGTAAAAAGAGAAACTGCCTAAAGCTAAACTCTGTCTCATCATGGACAGCCAACTTAAGTTTCTTGGCCTAATATTTGATGATAAGCTTAACTGGCGTCCGCACATTGCCTCCCTTAAGGCTCGATGCTTCAAGGATCTCAATTTATTAAAGTTTGTCTCCCATACCACCTGGGGCTCAGACTTCTACACGCTCCTCAAAATATACAACTCCATCATTCTCCCCAAGCTGGACTATGGGTGCATTGCCTATGACTCGGCTAGACCCTCATATACCTCTTCCCTTGATCCTATCCAGAACCAAGCCCTACGATTATCGACTGGTGCATTTCGTATCTCCCCAATAGTCAGTCTTCAGTGCATTACTAACACTCCTCCTTTGTGTCTCCGACGTTCTTCTCTTCTTACAAAATACGTCATATCTGTCACATCTAGACCATTCCTTTTGGATTATGATAAAATCCTTAATCCTTCTGATTTCCCGGTTGTCTTAAATATCACACTGGGTGCCAATGATAGAGCGTCTGCGTTTATAGCCTCCCATAATATATCCATTCTCAATACCACCCCCATCCTCCCCCAGATCTTCTCTCCCTGAGATTTTCCCCTTTTTGAAATCAATTTTGATCTTCTGCAGTATGATAAGAACAATACTTTACCTTCCATCATCAAACAACACTTCCTTAGCCTAATTAACTCTAAGTTCAAATCTTTCAAACTATCGTTTACTGACGATTCCAAATCGGATCAAGGGGTAGACTCAGCTGCGGTAACCAGCTTTTCATGCAACAAAACAAAGTTAAATCCCCTTTCATCCATTTTTTCAGCTGAGTTGTTTGCCATCAAACAATGCATCATAGAAATAATTAAGCATTCCTCCACTCCCAATCATCTAATCATTTCTGATTCCCTCAGCTGCCTGAGATCGATCCAAGCCATTAACACATCCCACCCTCTCATGAATCAAATTCTTGACCTCCTTAAAATGGGATCCCAACGTAATCTGTGCATAGCTTTCATGTGGGCCCCGAGCCACATCGGCATAGAAGGGAATGAATTAGCAGACACTCAAGCAAAATCTGCGATCCTTGAAGGCACCCCTTTCTTCTCTTTACTCAACCCCAAAGAATTCAATAGACACATTGATAAAATTATTCGCAACATTGTGAAGGTTCGCTGGGAATCTCTAGAAAACCCCAATAAACTCTTCCACATTAAGAGAAATTTCTCAGAGATATATCACTTTACCCAATTGTCCAGAAGGGAAAATGTCGTATGGAAGAGAATCGCCATTGGATATTGCAGAATGACTCCTCCTTTTCTTCTTAAAAACGAGGATCACCCTCAATGTCCGTCTTGTAGTTTCCCTCTATCTATAAAACACATAATATCTGACTGTCCCTCATACAGAAATGCTAGGGAGAGGTATCCAACCTCCAATAATTTTGCGACAGTCATGTCTTTTGATTTGACTAAGGCCAAACGCTTACTTTGTTTCTTGAGGCATACTGATCTTTACAGTAAACTTTAAATGATCCCAACAATTTCTACAGAAGGCGCTAAATGGTCTGAGATACTGACGCGCCTTTAACCCTTAAATTAACTAACTAACTAACTAACTAACTATATTTTCTTGTTATTTTTAATGTTTTCTTTCAACTCTTGTTTCATCTCTTCTTGGCTCTTCTTCATATCTTCTTGGCTTGTTATCAGTGTTATCATTTTTTGTTTCATATCGTCTTGACTTTTCTTTAATTCTTGTTTCATATCATTTTGGTTTGTTTTCAGTGTCATCAATTCATCTAGATTTTTCTTCACATCTTTTTTTAATTCCTGTTTCATATCTTCTTGACTTGTTTTCATGTCATGTATCTTCCATTTTTGCTTTCTGTTTCCTAGTTTTCACTGGCATAAAATTTCAGTTCACTTTTTTTCTAATTTCCTAACCTGAACTAACTTCTTCTGGATTTGTTTCCATTTCAGGCACCATTTTTTTCCGGACGGCCGATTTTTAAACATATACCGTATTATTGAACACACTCTATTATTTCAAAAGCTTCTTCTTTCATAGACGTCTCTTGAGGAAATTAACAAAGATAAAATTAATTGAATAAATTATGAAATCGTAGAAATTAAACCTAAAACCCTACAAACTATAAATACAAACTAATACCCTGAAATGTATGACGCTATAAGGTTCTTTACAATATTTACTGTGTTATATAGTTTACTTACTCACATATTTTAAAAATTCTTTGGACTCTACAGAGTGTGCGAATACACGCACAGCATACAGTTGCTTCTTTTCTTCTTGTAACGATGTCAGTCAAGTAATTGATCACGGCTCAGACTAGCTGCGGGATGCAACAAAAATGCTCGACAACTCAAGAGACAGATGAGAGGGGGGGGGGTCCCAATTTTTTTTTTTAATTAAGAGATTAGCTTCGGGAAATGTTTATAAAGGAACTACTATGTTTTATACCACTAAATTTATTAAGAAAACAGTGATTGCAGTTTCAACTCACAGAGTCATTTTCAAACTGAATTACAAAGGTAGACTAAGTATTCAATACAGAAACATGAGAAAATTTAACAATAAATAAAAACTACCTGAGATATTACATTATTACAAAGGGGAGGTACTAAATTTTGGGAACTAATTATTATTTGGCGACAACAAATAACGGGAAAAACCCAAGTTCTGTCTGGTCATTAAGCAAATTTACATTTTTATTTCTACTATGTTTATATATTTCTACAGATTCAAGAATATTTAACTTTTGGCCCTTTGTTGAATGATGTAATATGTCAGTGTTGCCTAAATCAGGAAAACTGTGGGAGTGTTCTAAGCAATGGTTGGCAAAGCTCGAGTCTGTTTTTTGTAGTCTATAGGGCTATTCTTTTGAGTCATTATCACTTTCACTTCGATCACTAGAAGTAATCATGATCACTTCAGCTCAATGACAAGTAAATGCATATTCAAAAGAACATGAAGTTATCAGTTTCACTTTGTTCACTTTGATCAATTGATAATTACTCAAAAGAATATAGCCTATATGATCGGTGGTGTTCTGAAAAGCGAGTTTTAAAGCTTCTACCACTTTGTCCAATATACAAGCTATCACACCCTGAACATTTTAACTTATAAACTCCTGATTTATCAAATTTATTAATTTTATCTTTAGCATTGTAAAGGATAGTGGACAGATTGTGTTGAGATTTAAAGGCTACTTTTATGTTATGTTTGGAAAGAGTATTAGCTATGTTTTCTGGTAGGGCACCACAGTATGACAAAGATATATAAGATGAAGTATCTTTATTATTTTTTATTTTAGGATATATTGAATTAAAAGCTAGTTGTTTTAGTTTTTTAGTTATTAATTTCTTTATGGTTTGTTGGGAGAAATTGTTTGATATTGCAATTCTTTCAATGATATTTAGTTCCTCTTGAAGATCTTCTTCAGAGAGAGGCAAAGAGAATGCTCTATGTATCATTGAATTGTATGCAGCCATTTTGTGTTGTAAGGGGTGAAAAGAATTATTACATATAGTAATACCTGTAAACGTTGGTTTTCTAAAAATTTCAAAATTACACTGATTATTGAGGTGAGATATGGTGAGATCAAGAAAATTTATTTTATGGTTATTTTCAGTTTCCAGAGTAAATTGAATTTTTGGATGGCAACTATTAATGAATTGTAAGAATTTTTGAAGCTGTCTAATAGTGCCTTTAAAACATGCTAGAACATCATCTACATATCTGTACCAAAATTGAACATGGTTTTTGCTTAAAGGGGAACTAAGAATTTTGTTTTATATGTTTGACATGAAAATGTCTGTCAGGAGAGGGCTAAGAGGAGAACCCATTGGTAGGCCTGAATTTAAACTGGAAATAGGTTTGTGATAGGCAAAGTTCAAAAGAGGACAAGATTTCAGAAGTAACTATTGGATTTATATTTCGTTCCTGTAAGATTTCTTGGATAAGTATAAAACATTCATCTGTTGGAATATTTGAAAACATGCTTTTTAACAAAAGAAACTAGTATGGAGTTATCTGGGATTTTTATGTTTTTTAGTTTTTGGACGAGATCTACTGAATTATTTAAACTGTGACTTGGTTTAAAGTTGCTTATTTGTTTGAAGAATGAATTTAGTTTCATACTAAGTTCTCTTGTGGGGCTATTTATGTATGAAACGACTGGGCGAATGGGATTTCCTGGTTTGTGATCTTTTATAAGGCTTATGGTGCTTGTGGGTTCATATTGATTATTCTTTTTTTATCGAATTCTGAAAAAATGGTTGTTATGTTTGAGAGGGTTTGTTTCAAATTTGTTTGAAAAACTTTTGTAGGATCGCTTTTAATTTCTGTAATATTTTCGGATTGAATAAATGCTTCTATTTTATTGACATATTCAACTTTTGGTAAAATAACTGTTGCATTTGATTTATCTGCTTTTGTTATTATTAGATCATTATCTTTTACTTTCTCTCTTATAATTTTTACTGTGTCTAAAGCTGTATTATTGGATTTTAAATTAGTGGATTTTATATGTTTTTTAATTGTTCCGGTAGTTAAGTCAATATTATTGGTGTGTTCTATTTTGTTTAGAGCTAGAGTACTTTCAGATATGATGGAGTCGATAATATTTTAATTGTTTATGTGAGGTGTAAATTTAATTTATTAATTTGTAAAACATAGTAGTTCCTTTTTAAACATTTCCCGAAGATGATTAACTACCACATAGTAACGGCTACCAGCATCAACTTTTTAAGAGATTAACACTTACCTATCACTCGAGGCACCACTGATTTACTAAACCGCTAATCTAAACTAGGTCATCCGATGTTCAGAGATTCATGGAGGCTCACCTAGCCTAGGCTTTCAAGGTTAAGGATCCGAAGCAAACATAGACAAATTATTTTGAAGTGAAATTATACAGGGTGTACAGTAAGTACCCCCTAATTCCTCGGGACCATACAGGCGAGGTCAACATAATACTATTTCGTTATAGAACAAAAAATTCCTAAACTGTCCCTTAACAGAGATAAAGGGGTACCTAGCGATTTACCTTATCGGCTCTAAATTTTGAACAGACTTGTATAATTTAATGAAATTTTAATATTTTATAGAAGCCATAAAGACTCATTAAGAAGTCAGGAACGGATTTGCAGCCACACTCGTTGGGCCTAATTTTTGACAGGTGTCATTTTCCAGAGCTGAAAACTGATTTTTTAAATACTTTGATCATTCCTTTAATTTATTTCGAAAAAACTGGCGGCTTTCGAGATAAATCGGTTTTCATGCGAAAAACTCAAAAGTTATTAATGCTATACAGACAGGTAAAAATAAAATAAGCAGGGTGTGCTGATGTATTTTGATTTATGGGAAAGCGCTATCTAACTCTTCGAAGGCAAGAAGATGTTATGCTGAAAGATTTTCAGCTCAGACATTGTCAAGTCTAGAAAACTTTCAAAGGGTTGATTGGAGCTCAATTAATTTACAATGTTATTAAAGTGCAAAAATAGTGAAAACGTTTAACTGTAACAAAGTATAAACAGAACGCACAAACAGAAACATGCCTTTATTAAATACAATATCGAATCATTCGCTAACGATAGCACAAAAGTATTGTATCAGCAGAGACTCTCGGAGAAAATAAAAGCGAATACAATCCTAGAAAATGACGGAGTGGAGAAAGCCTGGGAAAAACTGAAAATAAATATACAAGAGAGCGCCAGGGAGGCGATCGGAACACGAACAGTTAACATGAACAAGCGAAGCAATACAAAACCATGGTTCACAGAAGAGGTGAAAATACTAGCTAAAGAAAAACGACAAGCATTTACAAAATACCGACAGCACAAAACAACAAACCATTTCGAAGAGTACAAAACGGTGAGAAACAAAATCAACAGTCAAATAGCTCAACTGAAGAAAGAATACTGGGAAAAGTATTCAAAAGACATCGAACACGACCTATATGGCGGACAAAAGAATATATGGAACATGCTGAGGAACAGAAAAAAACAAATCAATGAATACGTCCAACTAAGTCCAATCGACAGCCAACAATGGGTGAGCCATTTTAAGGACTCACTCCAGGCACCAGCTACAGAAAACAACGTAGACGAAAACCAACAAGAAAGTGCAGAACTAACAGATGTTAACATCAGTGAAGCAGAGATGCACCTAACAATTAAGAAATTAAAAAACAGAAAATCACCTGGTACCGATCAAATTACGAATGAGATGCTAAAGTACGGACGCCCCAGCCTTGTCACAGAGCTCACTGTTCTATTTCACAAAATACTCTGCACAACGTCAGTATCCAACGAATGGCGGAAAAGCATCACAATTCCGATCCACAAAAGAGGATCAAAGAAGCAACCCGAAAACTACAGGAGAATCAGCCTACTGAACAGTTCAGCCAAATTATTAACCAAAATACTGTCACAACGGATCGTAGACAAGTTAGGGGCGTTCGAAGAACAGCAGGGCTTCCGGAATTACCGCTCTACTATCGACGGTATATTTATTATCAGACAGCTGGTTGAAAAATCTATCGAATACGATAAACCGCTGTTCATTTGTTTTGTGGACTTTACACAAGCGTTCGACCGAGTCAAACTGGAACACATAACAGAACTACTGCGAAGAAAACAAGTAGGCGAAGCAATCATACACACAATATACAAACTGAATTCCAAAAACACCATGGTAATTAAAACAAATAACACTCTAACAGAGGAAATCCCACTATGCATAGGAATAAGACAGGGTGATAGCCTAAGTCCAACACTCTTCAATGTAATCATGGACGAAATCATTGATGAAGTAAAAAGCACAAATATTGGGTACCCAATGGGACACAACACCGTTCAGATTATATGCTTTGCAGACGATGTTGCCTTGACAGCAGATAGCGAGGACAACTTACAAAGAATGTTTTTCCATCTCAATCGAACAGCCAAACAGTATAATATGAAAATATCTGTGGAGAAAACCAAAGCAATGTTAATAGCAAAAGAACCGGTAAGATGCAAAATAATGGTTGATGACAAAAGTATCGAACAGGTTGGGAAGTTTAAACACCTGGGAGCACATATAACAAGTAACAGGGCAGTAACGGAAGAAGTACGCACACAAGCCAACAAAGCGGCCATGATATCAGGCCAACTAAGAGACATAATCTGGAACAATAAACATATGACGGTTGAGAGCAAAGCAAGAATTTACAAGGTCTGTGTAAGACCGATACTGACCTACGGCGCAGAAACAAGAAATGAAACAACAAAGACAAAACAAATTATGAGAACCACAGAAATGAAAACGCTGAGAATGATCACGGGAACAAGTTTAAGAGATAGAATAAGAAACGCAAAAATACGTGAGAACAGCGGAGTGGGGGATGTTGTGAAGTGGGTTCGAAACCGTCGTAGGCAGTGGAGAGATCACGTGGAACGAATGGACGATGTCAAACTAGCAAAAACCGTGATGAGAGAGAAACCAAACACCAAACGGCCGCCTGGACGGCCCCCCAAAAGATGGAGAGACAGCTGGATTTCGACGTCAAACGAGAATCGATAAGGCATTGTGTAGATAACAGAACTTGGTTCTACCAAGAAGAAGAAGTAGAAGAAGTTTAACTGTTCATTATGGGTTACACGTACTTCAATACATTTTCTTATTCTTTGAATATTTTCCCGTTGCACTGCAAATAATATTTCGGCATTATTCTAGGCTTTGTTGGAATGCTGTGCTGTTCTTCTCTAGTATTTACTGGTGCTGAATAAACTAGTTCTTTTAGATGTCCCCAGGAACAAAAGTCTAAGAGATTTAGGTCTAGAGACTATGGTGGTCATAAAACAGGTTCTCCTCCTCGACCTATTCACCTATTCATCTACGGCCAAAAACGTTTGTTAAGTGTTGACGTACTATATGGTTAAAATGAGGTAGAGCACCATCATGCATGTACCACATTTGCATTCTTCTATCAAGGGATACGTTTTCCAACAAATGATTTAAATTTTGCTGCAAAAATTGTAAATAGATCTCACCACCTTCCGAAACAAATGGACATATAAGATTATTTTTGATGATGCCAGCCTACATATTTACAATATACTTTTGTTGGTGGTTGTTTTGAATTATAGTGTGCGGGTTTTACATTTTCAGAGAATATTCGAGAATTATCTATTCAATTCCATAATATTTCTAATAATGGCGTTTGTCATGTGTTTGTATCTAGAGGCTGTTCAGGACAAAGCAGACATAAAAGTCGATTTACATGGGATTAAGTAGCTATCTCCCTTATTTTAATCCCTAGGGGGTTGAGATTTTGTATTTGGGGTTATCCCTGGAGATCCCTCATGCGGTGTTGTCAAGTTGTGCAAAATTTTCCTAACTTGCGGTTACATTGTTAATATATATGGAGATATGACATCACGTATCTCTAAAATTTGAACCCGTATTAAAAAGATAAGTATTGTTTCAGTTCAAGCACACCAAAGATGGTTAGATTTAGTCAATTTTATTTTACATACATTTTGGTTGTTTTTCAGCGTTAGTAAAAATTACCGTTGCAAATTTATTATATCGGATTCATAATAAATAATTAAAGACCAAGAGATACCCCGAGATTGGAAGAAAAGTATAACAGTACCTATTTTCAAGAAGGGTGATAGGAAGATCACGGAAAACTATAGAGGAATAACTTTATTAAATTCAATAATGAAATTATTCACCAAAATCCTTGAAGGTATAATAACTGACTATTGCAGAATATCAGAAGAACAGTAAGGTTTCCGCAAAAACAGATCTACAGTAGATGCCATATTCATCGTAAGACAGATAGCAGAGGAAGCTATTGAATTTACTAAGCCGGCTTTTATGTGCTTTATAGATCTCACTAAAGCCTTTGATAGGATGAGACTGGATGATATTCTGCAAATAATGCGAATTAAAGGCATCCCAAACAATTTAATTAACATAGTTGAACAGCTAAACTCCAGCACCACAACACAAATCTCAGTAAGCGGCAACCTAACTAAGGATGTACCGATAGCATCGGGCATACGACAGGGGGACTCTCTGAGTCCATTACCGTTTAACATAGTAATGGACCAAATAATTGAGAACGCCAAAAGAGCGGCACCAGGGTACAAAATGAATACCGGGGAAATAACAATAATATGTTACGCTGATGACGCCGTCATAGTCTCGGAAAATGAAGACGATCTCCAAAAACTTCTATTTGCATTCCACACCATAAGGAAGCAATTCAACATGAAAATATCCATCGATAAAACTAAGTCCATTGTAATAAGCAAAGTGCCCTTATGATGCAAACTAGTAGTGGATGACCAACCAATAGAACAACTCATGAACTTTAATTACTTAGGAGTTAAGATATCCGCAAACCAAGACAGAACAAGAGAAGTAAGAAACCAAGTAAACAAGGCTAATAGAATCTCAGGAAGCCTGGCGGATATAATATGGCACAACACATACATGAGCAAGGACGCAAAAACAAAAATCTACAAGACCTGTATTCGACCGATAATGACGTACGCAATAGAGATGAGAGCTAACAACACAAAAACAAAATCAATTCTAAGAACTGCCGAAATGAAAGTACTAAGAAGAATATCGGGATACACATTAAGAGATTACATACGCAATTCAACAATACGCGAGGAACATGGAATGCAGGATATAGTAAGATGGGGACGGAAGTGCAGAAGAGCCTGGAATGAGCACGTAGGAAGAATGGCGCAAAATAGGATAGCGAGAATCGCCCGAGATGGAACACCGGAAATCAGAAGACCATTAGGTAGACCACCTAAAAGACGGAGAGAGTCCTGGATTTCAACATCAAATGAAATGAATGATTGAGTTGGAAAAAACAGGCTCTAAGCCTATAACAAGACGAAGAAGAAGAAGAAGAATTTATAATCCGTTCTTGATTTTTCCTCCTGAAAACCTGAAAGTAGCAATCTAAGCTATTATTACGATAAATAATTGTTATAAGTTTTAAAAAATTATAACTATGATACCCTGTATTTCTGAAACTATCATATTTTTGATTACTTAAAATTGGTATAGATTCTTTTAATTTAGCCTCAGGAATTTGCTTTAGCGTTTTTACAGCCCTTTTGGAGACATGCTGTATAAATTACTTTGACTTCAGGAGAGAGAAAAGCTTTAATATATCTCTTTCTTATCTTCCTTCTAATAAAAATAAAAAGAACAATATACTTAAAATAGACCATATATCACTACATGGGTTGACTTCTCCCGAAAATATTACTTGAAGGCTTTTAAAACGCTCTAAATTTTCCTTTTCACATCCCACACATTATTCTTCCGCTCCCTAAAAACATATTTGTGAACCCAATAATGCGGAATATTCAACGGACCGTATTATAAATTCCCGAATTCCTGCAGCTCTCGAATTTTTGGGGATTTGTCAATGCGAGGAAAAACAAGATTGATTTTATTCCCTTTTTCCTGTTTCAGTGTCGTTACGGTCGATCGTCAATCTTTAGCAGGGAATACGGGAGAGAGTGTTTAAAGTATTTTCGGAGATTATTTATTATTCATGGATCCTGAGATTTTATCACTTTTTAGATATATATAAGTGATTTTTGCGGTTTTTAAATAAATTTATTGATTTAGACTTAGGAACCTCTACTGGAAGCAACTTACAAATAAAGTTGCCTAATAAGACAGTCCAATACCCAAACAGCACAAATACGTCTTAAAGACGTCCATAAAACGTTTGATCTCAACATTCAGGACGTCTTATGTATGTCCATAAAAGACGAATGACGTCCGTAAGATATTGTATAGACGTCTTATGTTACAGGTAACGTCTTTAAGACATTTGCTTACAACGTCTTATGGACGTCCCTTCCCAACATTAAAACAACATATTCCACCAATAAAATTATGTATATTAAAAAGGGTCCCTTTAATTTTTTTGTTTGTCTTGTTTACAAAGTCAAACCTTAATTATTCAAAAGCCCAAGAAATAACTTTAATTAAGAAAAAATCAAGAGCAAAATATACACTACCATTTTAAATAACTACAAGTTCCGCATGAATAATTTGCTTTAAAAAATATCTTCAACATAATCTCTTTATACAAAAAAATACATAACTTAGGCATAATATAAACTTTTTCTAATTTGAAATTTAAGAAGTGAGGTAGAAGAGCAAATATTTTCAGAACTACTACTGTTCGAACTATAAGTGAACCTATCAAATTTAAGCCTTAGTTTATCCCTTCGATATAATAACTCTAAAAGGTAGACTATCAACAAAATAAAAGTTTATTGAAATAAAAAGTACACAAATCTTTAAATAGTTTTAAAAAGAAGAATTTTTATTTAGTCGAATAACAAATCTGGTCTGATGCCCTTCTCAGCCATGTTTGGATTGAAATTTCCTCATTCTTCTAACTTTTTGCCAGTCCTGTTGTCTCTGTAGATCCTAATAACAAACTGATTTTAATTTTATAGGATAAAATTTATCATTTGTGGGAGTAAATTTTGTGATATTTTTATAATTGTCCTCTACTATAGAATCGTGACTTATGCTATTTCAAGGTTAATATGCATAATGAAAGACAGAACTTACTCATAATAAGTCTCGCCAAGTTGCAATCATAGAACTTTCTCTTTCTTTTTCGTACTAATCAACTGTACATGGTAATTTTACAAGCTCGCCTAACAAAGTCATAAATGCTCCCTATTCCCAGTTTTGAAATTTCTAAAACTTTAAACAAAATTACTTCTTGTAATTAAGAAAACTCTATTTTCTATTATCTTTAAATATAACCAATCATCAGGAACAAAATAAATCTTACAGGTTTCATTAGTCGAGCACTCCATAAACAAACATTTCGCCTTCCACTTCATTAGTAATATTTCTTGTAATATTTAGGACCGGGTCTGGATGAGCTGTGCAAGCCTTTTTCGCACAGATAATATTTTTGAAGATTTCATTTCATACTTCTAATAACATAGAGTTACTACAAAAATATAAGTGGTAAAGCATTCGGAAATTTCCTGTAACACAACCTATAAATAACGTTACTGTTTTTCCTAAGTACATATGATTCTCGATCTTACGTTAAGTATTACATAAACACGAATAAAAAAGATTTTCAGAGGCACATAGATAAATCAACTATATTTAATAAAATTCTTTCAAAAGCTAAATTTTCAGAGTCGGCACCCCAAAAACATTAAAAATGAATAACGACATGACGAAATACAAAAACAAAAATGACAGAGTTGACAGAAACCAAAGGCGGATTTTTTAAAGTTAGTTGGCATCATATTGTTATTGTTATCGGTACATCAACCAGTCTGTGACAAAAAGCACCAAAGTATTGATAAAAAAGATCACGCAAGAGTTCCATTAACCAAGATCGTAGTGGGGCTATTAAAAATTTGTCGTTCAATCAAATATTTTAACCTCAACTTGTATTCAGCTGAGTTCTGTGCGGCGTTGCAAACTTATTACCCAACTGCGACAAAATCCATAGGGAAGGAAATGCTTTTTAATTTTTATCAACTAAATTATACACAACTGTATTTATTTTCATATAAAATGTTATATGTAGACTTTTAAAAGATATCTTAAAGACGTTATATATAGACGTCTTATGGACGTCTTTAAAACAACGTCTATAAGACGCCTTATTTATGTCTTAAGGCGTTCAAACATAATCTGGATATAAAAATGGCGTCTATAAGACGTCTAGTGCTGTGTGGGTAAAGGTTGAAAAAAATAGCTTTTTGAGTTGTAAAAAAAGCTATTGCTTTTTAGAAAAAAAAAACAAATTCCAAACAAAAGTTGTGCGCCTTAAAATACCTACAAACAGTGGCGACTTATCTTTGTTTGTAGGCACGAACGAGATATAAAACTGGACTGCTCATGAAAATAATTTTTGACCCCCATTATTGATCCCCATTCGGTGCAATGATTTGTATGGCAACATTCAATTACCTGCTAGTTTCCTACATTGGCGTGAATGTGTCGTGTATGAATGTCAATTCTATTATTCTCACTAACAGGTTTAGATAATAACTATCTCTTTCTATACTATATCTAAAACAATAAATCGCTCTTCCTTGTTTTACTTGACAGGTTAATCGAGTATATTCAATAAAAGAGACCAGAGCTCCGATTCTGTAAGCATATTTTTTGACATTCTCTTTTCTTATCTCTTTTAGGACAGTGATATACTTATGTGTTAATACAGACTGAACAAAGATAGAAGATCCTTATTATGACATTCTCTTTCCCTTTACTCTTATAGAATCGCAGCTCAGGATAATTGTTTCTGTAAAACAATATTTAACTTGAATTTCTACTCAAAATTATAATTTTTATGTTTAAAGCAACTCCAATAAAGCAAATTTTTTAAACTTCTTTGGAACAGCGTAAATATGTAAAAATTTTATTATTTTTAGATAATAAGCATGAAATGTCAGTTCTTATAAATAAATGAAAATGCTTTTTCTGACTGTGTACATATTTTATTTTTTACAATAAAACTGTTATTTAGCAAAATAGCTAAAATGTGAAATATGCGCCAAAAACAAATCGAGACTAATTTTTTTTTTGAAATATCTGTTTTAGAAACATCCTTATTCGGACGTACAGTATAAGAAGTTAACGAAAAAAAGTATTAAGGCAATTATTTTTAAAAATTTTATATCATGAATTAATATAGTATATTATTTAATGTAAGGTATCGAAATGTCCACATAATCTATTGTAAAGGAAGATAGTTTCATCATTTAAAAATAGCTTCGATTAGGTCTTTGTTAAAATTATTTTCTCCTCGATGCTTTTAGGGAACTGATATATTTGGTATTTATATAGGGTTAACAACATTCATAATAATGTTGACATTTCCTTCATAAAAACGAAGCTTTAATTTAAATGAAGTAAAGTAACATTATGTACTAAACTATTTTTATAAAAAAAAATTAAACTCTAAAAGGGATAGTGTTAAAGCAGTTTATATTTAATTGTAAATAAAACAATATTTATTAAGACACTTTAAATATAAAGAAACTTGTAAATACAACAGAATTCTTACATTAATACAATGATTTTTAATCTAAATATATACATAAAGATTTACTAGCAACTTTTAATTTTTACACAAGGTCAAACTTTCAATTTACTTAACTGTTTAAGGAACTGGAATTGACCTTTCCTAGAGTTGAATTTTTGAAATGGAAATCAATCCCAGCTTCTCACTACTTTGACAAAGGATTTTCATGACATAAATTTCCTATCTGAGCTAAAATCAAGAATTTTTGTTTTATTAATTAATAATATATTCAAACAAAAGGTTATTATTTTATTGTTAGACAAAACAAATACATAAAAGTAAAATTTATGTAATTTCCAAATATCCTTAATAGTATTGAAAAATTTCATATTATATGCAATCATTTATTTCTATTTTAATATGGCATATTGGTTTTTAAACGTATAATCATTTTAAATTTTAACACCATACCAGTTTCGATATTCAGCTTTATATGTCAGTGGAACATTAACTTTATGGTAAAACGATATTGTTGTTGGTTAATGCACACCTAATTCAGGACTTGTTATTAAGTCCAAGTTTAGTTGCTTCAAGATGTTTACATCAAACAGTGCTTCGTAGTTTTTTTCAGGCAGTTTATTTGTAAGAAGCACAACACAAACTTTTTGCTCATCTTCTCGTATAAAACAATTTCCAGAAAAATGCTCAGAACAGAGTTACTTATCTGATGTATAAAAGAATTATGATCATGAGATTCTTTTCTCTTAGAAAACTAAAATATTGATAGCATTTAATTATTATCATATATCATATCCATAAGATTAAACTTGTTACCCTTAGATTTACAATCTGATTCCCAGGTAAAATTTTATATAATTATTATTGAATGCTTTATAATTTACCAATTAAATAAATTCCAATTTACCAGATGAGGTATTTTCACGTCTTACGATGAAGAATCACATTTTTTTAAATACAAAAAAAAAGTTCACATTCCTGTTTGAAATTTTCAGTAAAACGTTACATAAAATGTCATAAAATCCATAAAAGAGCAAAATCAAAAATAAATTTTTGTCAAAATGAAAAGTATTCAGTCAATGTCAAAAATACACTTTCACCAATATCATAAAAACTTAGGGAATTCATTGTTGCCAAAGCAATTATTTGCACCTAATGGCACGGAGCACGGTGGGGTCATTTTTTTTATAAGGGAGATATGGAACACGAGCAGTCCAGTTTTATACCTCAAGTCCGTGATTGTAGGTTTGCGCAACCCTCAAAAAAATTGTAAATTAAAATATAACATACTAATAAATACAGGGTGCGGCATTTATCTTGAGACAACGGAATATCTCAGTGGAATCAAATTTTTTCGAGAAATATTTTAGACAAAAATTATAGAGTGGCACGAGGGCTAACTAGTAGTGGCCTAGAAAATAATCGTTATTTTACCCTTCAAGGATATTTGAAGGTCATTTTTGGAATTTTAAATGTTAGTTAGTTAATTTAATGGTTAAAGGCGCGTCAGTATCTCAGACCATTTAGCGCCTTTTATAGAAATTGTTGGTTGCATTTAAATTTTATCGTAAAGACCAATATGCTTCAAGAAACAAAGTAAGCGTTTGGCCTTAGATCAAAAAACATAACTGTCGCAAAATTATTAAAGGTAAGATACCTCTCTCTAGCATTTCTGTATGAGGGACAGTCGGATATTATATGTTTTATAGATAGGGGGGAACGTCAGGACAGACATTGAGGGGGATCCTCGTTTTTAAGAAGGAAGGAATGAGTCATTCTGCAGTGTCTAATAGCAATTCTCTTCCATACGACATTTTCCCTTCTGGAAAGTTGGAGAAAGTGATATGTCTCTGAGAAGTTTCTTTTAATGTGAAATAATTTATTGGGGTTTTCTAGAGATTCCCAACCAACATGCACAATGTTGCGAATGATGTTATCGATGTGTCTATTGAATTCTTTAGGGTTGAGTAAAGAGAGGAAAGGGGTGCCTTCAAGGATTGCAGATTTAGCTTGAATGTCGGCCAATTCATTCCCATCTATGCCGATGTGGCTCGGGGCCCACATGAAAGCTATGTACATACTACGTTGGGATCCCATTTTAAGAAGGTCGAGAATTTGATTCATAAGAGGGTGGGATGTGTCGATAGCTTGGATCGATCTGAGGCAGCTGAGGGAATCAGAAATGATTAGATGATTGGGGGTGGAGGAGTGTTTAATTATTTCTCTGATGCATTGCTTGATGGCAAACAGCTCAGCTGAAAAAATGGATGAAAGGGGATTGAACCTTGTTTTGTTGCATGAAAAGCTCGTTACGGCGGCTGAGCCTACACTTTGATCTGATTTGGAACCATTGGTAAGCGATAGTTTGAAAGTTTTGAACTTAGAGTTAATTAGGCTAAGGAAGTGTTGTTTAATGATGGAAGGTAAAGTTTGTTCTTATCATACTGCAGAATTTCAAAATTGATTTCAAAGGGGGGAAAAGACCAGGGGGAGAAGATCTGAGGGAGGACGGGGATGGTATAGGGAATGAATATGTTATGGGAGGCTATAAATGCTGTCTCTATCATTGGCAACCAATGTGACATTTGAGATAACCGGGAAATCAGAAGGATTAAGGATTTTATCATGATCCAAAAGGAATGGCCTAGATTTGACAGATATGACGTATTTTATAAAAAGAGAGGAACGTCGGAGACACAAAGGAGGAGTGTTAGTAAGGCATTGAAGACTGACTATTGGGGAGGTATGAAATGCACCAGTCGACAATCGTAGGGCTTGGTTCTGGATAGGATCAAGGAAAGAGATATATGAGGGCCTAGCCGAGTCATAAGCAATGCACCCATAGTCCAGCTTGGGGAGAATGATGGAATTGTATATTTTGAGGAGCGTGTGGAAATCTGAGTCCCAGGTGGTATGGGAGAGAAACTTTAACAAATTGAGTTCCTTGAAGCATCGAGCCTTAAGGGAGGCAATGTGAGGGCGCCAGTTAAGCTTATCATCAAATATTTGGCCAAGAAACTTAAGTTGGTTGTCCATAGGGAGATGTCTACGGTTTAGTGAGATAGAGTTTAATTTTAAGCAGTTTCTCTTTTTACAAAAGTGGGTGACCGTGGATTTAGACTGACTAAAAGTAAAACCTCTCTTCATTGCCCATGATTGCAATTTTTGAATGTATAGCTGAAGTTGCCTTTCACAAACGATAGATGATTGTGAGGCGATATATATAAGTAAGTCGTCAGCGTAGAGTCTAGCCGAGATGGAGGGGGGAATATAGTCATTGATGGAGTTCAAGGATAGAAGGAAGAGAGTGCAACTAAGCACTGAGCCTTGAAGGATGCCATTTTTGAGGGGGTGGGAAGGAGAGATATGGGTACCCAGACGAACTGAGAAAAGACGATTGCAAAGAAAGTTTGAGATGAATATTGGAAGGTGACCTTTAAATCCTAGTTTATGGAGTTGAAGGAGGATGCCATGTTTCCAAGTAGTGCCATAGGCATTAGAGATATCTAGGGATACGGCAACCAGGTGTTGTTTCCTGCGAAAAGCAGCCTGGATATCTATCTCAAAACCAACGAGATGATCTGTTGTTGATCTGTTAGGACGAAAGCCGTATTGATAAGGAATTAAGAAATTCTTAAATTCCAGGTACCAGGACAGCCGCTTGTTAATCACCTTTCCCAGGATTTTGCATAAGTGGTTCGTTAGAGAAATAGGGTGGTAGCTATTAAGTTGGTTTCTGGGTTTACCGTTTTTATGAATAGGGATAAGGAAAGAGGTTCTCCAGGAGTTGGGAAATTGTTCATTTGACCATATATAATTGTAGAAGGCCAAAAGATATTCAAGTATTTTAGGTGGAAGGTTGACAATCATAGGAATGTGAATCCCATCCGGGCCGGGGGAAGCATCACGAGAGGAGTTGATAGCAATGAGCAGCTCTTTCTGGGAAAAGGGCATATTATAGAAGAGATACTTGGTGGTATTAAAGTTAATTGGAAGAGATTCAGCAGTGTTCTTGACAGTAAGAAACTGGTCAGGAGTTATTAGATGATTTGTCCTCAAAAAAATCAGCAAAGGAGTCACACAGGGAGTCACGGTCATTTACCCAGTTGTTGTTAATGAGAAGTCCTGGGATGGATCTAGGAGGAGTGTTTAAAGTATTTTCGGAGATTATTTATTATTCATGGATCCTGAGATTTTATCACTTTTTAGATATATAAGTGATTTTTGCGGTTTTTAAATAAATTTATTGATTTAGACTTAGGAACCTCTACTGTAAGCAACTTACAAGTAAAGTTGCCTAATAAGACAGTCCAATAAAGGTTGAAAAAAAACAGCTTTTTTTCAGTTGTAAAAAAAGCTATTGCTTTTTAAAAAAAAAATCCAAACAAAAGTTGTGCGCCTTAAAATTACATACAAACAGTGGCGGCTTATCTTTAGGTCTGTAGGTTTGCGCTTACCCCCCAAAAATTTTAAATTAAAATAAAACATAATAATAAATACAGGGTGCGGCATTTATCTTGAGACAACGGAATATCTCAGTCGAATCATATTTTTTCGAAACATATTTTAGACAAAAATTATAGAGTGACAAGAGGGCTATCTAGTAGTGACCTTGAAAATGATCGTGATTTTACCCTTCAAGGTTATTTGAAGATCAACTTTGGAATTTTAAATGGGACCTCCCAATTTCGATCCCGGGAATGGAAAGGGCGAAAAATTTTCATATCAATCACATATGACCTTATACTCAAGGTGAAGGTCAAATATTAATGTCGTTCCAAGGTCAAAACAAAAAAAACTCGCAGTATTTCGCGAATTGTTTCGCACAAAAGTAGTTAAGTGACACGGGGGCTATGTGATATTGCCCTTGAAAATAACATTGACCTTTATCTTCGAGGGTCATTTGAGACTCAATTTCAAAATTTGAAAAGGAAACCCTCGATTTAATCCCCGGAAATGGAAAGACTGATCAATTTCACTGTAATTTTATCATCAAATATGACCTTCACCTCAAAGATAAGACCTAGTATCAAGGTCATTTTAAGGTGAAACGAAGATTTTCAAAGTATTCAATATATATATAAATATATATATATAAATATATATATATATATATATATATATATATATATATATATATATATATATATATATATATACGTTTCGCCCAACGTAGTGGGCTTTTTCAAAAGTATAATCTAAAATAAAAACAAAATACAACTAACATGGTCACAAACGCACACTCACAAAACTTAGAATTAATACTCAAACGGTACAATATTAATTAAAAATATCAATTTATAAAATAATGTGAAATTAAAAATCAAAAAATTAAAAATTACAAATTAATCCCAGATACGCACCTCCATTTACCTTGGCCATGTTTCTTAGGGAAGTATTTAACGATTCCTTCAGGTACTATCAACTTAATATTTTTTTTTATTTGGAAACCTTTTTACTAAGTTTTTTCTGATTTATAAATAAATTTTATCGATATTGACTATACAGTATGTTGCAAACAATAAGTGGTTTAGTTTATTAGGTTAAAATATATTTGGCTCAGGTTTTCGATATCTTGTTTGTCACTGATTGCTTGTTTTTTTTATATGTAGCATTTCCTTTATTTGAAGTTTATGGTAGTTTCTTTCCTGGGTTAGAATCTTTGTGTTTGAAAAATCAAATACATGTTTAAAATTTGTCTCGTGTTTGTGTAATGCTGTCGTTGCGTTTTTTGTGTATTTATGTCCGTTCAATCTGCTGTCTAGATATTGTGTTGTCATTCCAATATATTTTTGTGGACAATTTAGACATGGTACGGAATAGATAATGTTAGATTTCTTTTTATGGGTCACCTTACTTTTTAGCTTTGTAAATAGTAGTGACAAGTGGTTGTATGTTTTGTGGCAAACTATAATATCGTGCTGTTTGAGGACGTGTGTAACTTTTTCTGACAATGAATTTATGTATGGTATTGCAACATATGTTTTTGGGTTGTTATTATTATTATTTTATACAGTTTTTAAATTCGTTGTTTTACTATTCTGTTTGTGAGTTTTTCAGGGAAATTATTATCACTTAGAATTTGTCTGACTTTTTAAAGCTTCTTGATGATATTTTGGAGAAGTTAGGGTTAAAGCTCTATCAGCCAAACCTATTATTACGCTGATCTTTTGGGATTTCGGATGATGTGATTGATAGTTAAGGTAGCGTCCCGACCATGTATCTTTTGTGTACCACATCGTCTCAATCTTTTTATTTTCATAATTTCGAACTAGTGTGAGGTCAAGGACATTTATTTTTCCATTTTGTTCGACTTCTGATGTAAATTCCACCTTTTGGAGGAAATTGTTGAATGCATTTAATATGGTGTCTATTTCATTTTCAGGAACAGCTGCTAGACAGTCATCAACGTACCTCTTGAAAAATTGAATCGGTATATTAAGTTTTTCTATGACATTTTCTTCCAGATTTTCCATGACCAACTGTACTACTGTAGAAGATATTGATGAGCTCATTGCGCAACCATCAAGCTGCTGATAGTATGTATCTTGATATTGAAAGTAATTATTGGTTAGTGTCAAATTTATGGCTTCAGTGAAGGTTTCTAGGTGTAAAGTGGTAAAGCTTTTTAAGTTCTCCCACTTTGTTTTTATTATATCTGTTAGTAGGTCATTGGGAATATTTGTATATAACGAGACGACATCTAGTGAGATTAATTTATAGTTGTTTGGAATACTTGTTTCGTTAATAAATTTTTTAAAAGTAAAAGAGTCTTTTATATAATAATTGTTTTTTCCAGTTATATCCGATAAGCAGCTGCAAAGATATTTCGATAATTTGTAAAATGGTGATTGTATACTCGATACTATTGGTCTTAGAGGAACACCAGGTTTATGTTGTTTGGGTAAACCACATATTTTTGGTGAAACCCCGAAGTTACCATACATTTATATAGAAAGATGGTTTAAGAAAAATTTTAGCAAATTAAATATATGTATATATATATATATATATATATATATATATATATATATATATATATATATATATCTATCTATAAATATATATATATATATATATATATATATATATATATATATATATATATATATATATATGTGTGGTGTATGGTGTGCTTGTTTAAGGTAAGTCCCCTTGCCTTTCGCCATTCGGTACTTGTTTTCTATGAGTCCCCTCGTCCCTTATCATTTCGCATATTCATGTTAAAGACTTCATAAAAATTTATTTCAATAAGTGTTCAAAATGGTTACTTTCAACTTCAAAACCCTTTTTGACCAGCACTTTAAAAGACTGTACTCAACTGAGGAGCATTTCAGGTGTTATCTTGGCACAAGCATCTATGATTTGCTATTATATGTTTTCACGAGCTAGCAAGTCTTTATTAACTTCGCTCTTGAAATAACGCCATAAACAAAAACATGGTGACGTAAGGTATGACGATCTTGCAGGCCACATTACTGGACTCCTTCTACCAATTCACCGTCAATTGAATTCGCGATCCAACACTTGACGAGCTTATTGGAATAATGCACTGGATATCCATCGTGTTGAAACCATATTTGTTGCCTTACATCTAAGCATATCTCTTCATGAAAAAGTGGAAGTTGATTTTCTAAAATATCACGATATTTTGCCTTGTTCAAATTACCTTTTCAAATTTTAAAATTGAGCTTCAAATGACCTTGAAAGTTAAGGTCAAGGTTATTTTCAAGTGATAGTGACCACTTAGCCCCCGTGCTACCCAACAACTTTTGTACGAAACATTTCACGAAATACTGCGATCTTTTTTGTTTGACCTTTAATGATCTTGATATTTTACCTTCGCCTTAATGTTAAGGTCGTATCGGGTAGTAAAAATTTTTCTGCCCTTTTCATTTCCGGGATGAAAATGTGGGGGGGTCTTATTTAAAATTGTTTGACTTTCAAATGATCTCAAAGAACACGGTCAGGGTCATTTTCAAGGTCACTACTAGTTAGTCCCCCTACTACCCTATAATTTTTGTTTAAAATATTTTTTGAAAATATATGATTCTACCTAGATGTTCCCTTGTCTCAAGAAAAATGCCGCACCTTGTATAAGTCAAAATATTTTTTTTTATTTCTACTGATAATTTAGTGATTAAATGTAAATCAATTTTTTTCCCAGATTATACGCGAACAGCAGACAATTATTGAAATAATTTAACTTACTTTGCCTAAATATCATTAATAATTTGTGTTTGTATTAGAGTGTTACGCCTGGAAACGCTATCGCTTTATTGGTGTGCAATTTTAATGAGGTCCGTGTTTTTACTTTGATTTGTTATGTTTTAAGGAGCTTAAAAATGTTTAGCAAGAAAAAAACTATCCAAAGTTAAGTGCTCTGGCCTGAACTATGCAGACAAATACGGTGTTCGATTTCGATTTCCGAATTCCAAGGATTCCGAATTGCAAAGGAATTTATAAAAACCATCGCGTATGTGTTAGACAGAAAATCAGTTAAATATAATGCAGTTCCTGCTCTCTATCTTCCTGTATATCTAAGTAAAACCAAGTGAGCGCTTTTTTATTTCCTAAAAAACATAAGCGGCTCGTCGAATGGGTTGCAGGCAACTATAAAAAAACCTATGAACATGCTGTTGCAGCTTTGTTATTTCATGAACAAAACTATAAATAATTTTACTAAAATACCAACAATCAAGCCAATACTCACCATAAATTCGACTATTATTTTCATCAGCTAGTCTCTTTAATACATATAAAATAAAAGCTAAAAGTTTTTGTCACTGTCATATCAAAAACCGGTTTTGTAAAAAGAAAAAAAAAAGATCAAGTGTGCCTAGAAATGTATCAAACACTCCACTTTTGCCACTTTCATCAAGAGTGTAGTTAGTTAATCTTTTGTTTTTTTCTTAGAGCTCTTGAGATTTCTAAAAGCGTCAGTAGAGAGAGTCTGGGCCAAGCCTTGGTTGTGAAAACTGGCAAGAACCCAGAAAGCAGAGTTTTTTTGGTGATTTCCGAAAAATACAATACTAAATTTATACCTGTGTGTAGCAAAAACCATAGTTTAGAGTGTTAAGGCGTCATTTGCCAGATATCGAGGAGAATTAAAGTTATTATTGTATTCGTGTGCGTTAAGTAAATCCTAGTGAAGGTGATCTCACCTAAAAAGCTAACACACCATCGTTGTGACTACTTGGTGCACCTTTAAAGACAATCAGGTATATGCCACAAACAGTTTTTAATATACCGGGACTTAGCCTTCCTGTCTAAAATTAGATTTGCATGCCAGAGCCGGCATATTACATACCACTGCTCCATAGAGGCCATCGGCTATCCAGCTTGCCGAAAGTGTTTGAATTTAATGACAAAACTGTCTTTCAAGTATTAGAACTTCGTAATAAACAGTGAAATTACCGGTTTTAATGTATACTTTCCTTTTTCCCCTGTAATTGGGAACTAATAAGACTTTATGCGAGCAATTACAGGACACTTTATTTTTAATTTTATTTAAAATACCTTGTAAACCGAAGGTATACGTATACACTAGGTAATTTAAAACATCACTTCACATATTAATAGTCCAACACTTTTAATTAGGCTTAAGTAAACATAATTTTAGACTTATTAGTGCAAAATACAACTTTACATAAAAAGTAAGTTTATTCAGTTCAGCCGATAGTGAAAATTAAGGCCTGACCTACATCTAAACCGCATCAACCGCAAACCTACATCTACTTGCATTAGTGTTGTTCATTGTTTCTTTGTTTTTTTTTTGTTCTAATCCAGGTAGCAAATAGTCGCATATTTATTTAGATTAAATTAAAATTCACATAGTTTGTAAAACAGAATCCTTTTTTTTATTGTTAACTATAGATATTAATTGTTTTTGGAATCGGTGTGTTTTATTTTGGGATCTAGTTGTTTCCTGTTTTCGATAAAATCATCGCTTCTTCTTACCGTCGGGCCTAAAACAGGTGGCGCTTTGAATTTATATAACCCCCCCTAATCTCCGGCATGCTAGTCTAGGAACTGCTCTATAAGAAGGAGCGATCAACACTAAAAAAATAACCACCTGTACAGAAGCATTAAATATTTAATAAGAATTCCTTTTCATTTTAATTCTCCTTCTCTCGCGGTGTAGCAATGCTACTTACATGCTTTGTTATACACACCAATTAAATTTGATAATGTTAAACGCTACATTCACCAATAAAAATATCTTCATATTTTTTTTCAAATAGTCCTCAACGAACCGCAATACTAGATCAAATTGGTAACAAACGCTTATTTCGTTCAACCCCAGCAAGATGGAATTTTAATTTTAGAGTTGTTTATACCATATTCGAATACAAAGACAGCATTCTGGAGATAATGGAAAAAATCTCAGATAATAATAGAAACGTTAGTAGCATGAACCAATCATCAGGGTATGTTAAAATTCTCAAAAGCAAGAGTTTTCTTTCATGGTCAAACTTATTTTACAAAATAATGCCTCAAGTTGACTTGTTATTTGGTAAGTTGTAAACAAGACAAATTAATGTTGTTATCGCAAATAAAAATATGTTATTATTTGAATCAAAATGAAGAGAAATTAGAAATAAAATTATCTTAAAAGAAATTGAGCCATCTTTTGGTCTTATAACTTATCACTCTTTCTTCTTAACAGAGTTTGTAAAATCCTGTAGTTGATTTGAAAATGTAAGGTTATAGTCAGAAATATAGTTCAGTTAGTATTTGTTGTGGATGTATACCCGATTCGTTTGACACGAGCACGGCATGTAGAGTCCGATCATTTAAGGTTGAGTATACAGTATGGAATTTGTAACATTTTTTGAAGTTTGTTTTAATCATGATTAGTAACTTTGGACTGTTTTGATCATAATTCTCTTTTTGATAATTTTCCATGGCTTGCCAATATTTGATTAATTACCTGGTAATCAGTGTAAGTTCGGAACTTGCTTAGAGTGCTGCAGGTTGATAATAAGGTTGGCAAAAATTAGGAACAAATATCCCTAAAGGTTGTCATGTGAGGCTGCGATAGAGATTTTCATTTTCGTTTCTTTTACGGTTGAAGCGTCGAAGGCAGTAGACAAATTTTGCCACTAGATCTGAAAGGGCAGACTGCCATGTGTTCTTTTATCATAGTCCACTAATCAATGAGGTAAGATTTTGCTCTTTTATCTTTACAGACATGTTGTAAAAATAATGAATTTAGTTTCAGAGCTTTTTTCTTTTTCCTTTTTCTTTTCCGGTTTTCTTCCAGTTTCTGATTTTTTCCGGTTCTTCAAGTTTTCTGATTTTCCTTAGTGTTCTGGTTCTATTTGTTCCTGGCCGTATTTCGACAACGATTTTGACCTCTATGATTGGGCTCATTTTACATTTGGATAATGAGTTCGGATTAACCTTGTGAAGCTCCATTCATCCACGATTAACAACAAGGATCCAGATAACAGCGCGAGATCAAATAAAAAGAAGTGGAAGGTATCATGTAAATAAGCAACAAGGTAGGAGAAAAGGGCAGAATAGGACCTAGACATCGATTGGTAACTTTCTTTATAAAGATTATTTTCCACGCTCTTGGCAATTCAAAGTTTTAGAACGTTTTGCGGCCAATTCTTTACATAACCTTTAAAAACTACCTATACAATATCTATAGTTACCAAGAAAGGGTATAAAAAATTGTAGGTGCCATTCTTTTTTATTTATATATATTTTCACTGGGGATAAAATGGAATTGTTATTGTGTTTTAAATAGTCGTTTTATTATGGAGCTATACATCAGCAGTCAGTAGATTAACATCATTCTTGAAACCTGTATTTTCCTGTTTTATCACTATGTAAGTAACACAGACAGTGTAAAACAGGTGGCGCCTATTGGGTAATCGAAGCAAAGCACAACTATCTCTAAAAGAGATACGGACGCAAATCAAATCTCAGAGCTTGTACTAGTAGTTTCAAAAAAGAACAAAACGAAGTACTGATTTTAAATAATTGAAAGAGATTAACAAAATTAGCGTTCATTTTCTCCTTATGAACAAATAAAATTAGTCTTCAACAAATAACGATATCGAAATGTCAATAACTTCAAGCAATAGCTGATATTTTTGCGCGAATTTAAAAAATTCAATTATTGTGCTTTAGGAAATGTTTAAAAAGGAACTACTATGTTTTATACCACTAAATTTATTAAGAAAACAGTGACTGCATTTTCAACTCACAGAGTCATTTTCCAACTGAATTACCTAAAGTTGAATATGTCAATAAAATAGAAGCATTTATTCAATCCGAAAATATTACAGAAATTAAAAGCGACCCTACAAAAGTCTTTCAAACAAATTTGAAACAAATCCTGTCAAACATAACAGCCATTTTTTTAGAATTCGATAAAAAAAGAATAATCAATATGAACTCACAAGCACCAAAACTCTATGGCCTTATAAAAAATCACAAACCAGGAAATCTCATTCGCCCAGTCGTTTCATACATAAATAGCCCAACGAGAGAACTAAATTCATTCTTCAAACAAATAAGGAACTTTAAACCAAGTCACAGTTTAAATAATTCAATAGATCTCGTCCAAAAACTAAAAAACATAAAAACCCCAGATAATTCCATACTAGTTTTTTTTTTTACATAAAAAGCATGTTTTCTAATATTCCAACAGATGAATATTTTATACTTATCCAAGAAATCTTACAGGAACGAAATATAAATCCAATAGTTATACTACTGAAATCTTGTCCTCTTTTGAACTGTGCCTATCACAAACCTATTTCCAGTTTAATAACAAATTTTATTTACAAAATTCAGGCCTACCAATGTGTTCTCCTCTTAGCCCTCTCCTAGCAGACATTTTCATATCAAACATAGAAAACAAAATTCTTCATTCCCCTTTAAGCAAAAACTATGTTCAGTTTTGGTACAGATATGTGGATGATGTTCTAGCATGTTTTAAAGGCACTACTAGACAGCTTCAAAAATTCTTACAATACATTAATAATTGACATCCAAAAATTCAATTTACTCTGGAAAATGTTAATAACCATAAAATAAATTTTCTTGATCTCACCATATCTCACCGCAAGAATCAGTGTAATTTTAAAATTTTTAGAAAACCAACGTTTACAGGTAATATTATATCTAATGACTCTTTTCACCCCTTACATCACAAAATGGCTGCATACAATTCAATGATACATAGAACATTCTCTTTGCCTCTCTCCTTAAGTAGATCTTCAAGAGGAACTAAATATCATTGAAAGGGTTGCAATATCAAACAATTTCTCCCAACAAACCATAAAGAAATTAATAACTAAAAAACAACTAGCTTTTAATTCAATATATCCCAAAATAAAAAATGATAAAGATAGTTCATCTTATATATCTTTGTCATACTGTGGTACCCTATCAGAAAACATAGCTAATACTCTTTCCAAACATAACATAAAAGTAGCCTTTAAATCTCAACACAATCTGTCCACTATCCTTTACAATGCTAAAGATAAAATTAATAAATTTGATAAATCAGGAGTTTATAAGTTAAAATGTTCAGATTGTGATAGCTTGTATATTGGACAAAGTGGTAGAAGCTTTAAAACTCACTTTTCAGAACACCACCGATCATATAAACTACAAAAAACAGACTCGAGCTTTGCCAACCATTGCTTAGAACACAGCCACAGTTTTCCTGATTTAAGCAACACTGACATATTACATTATTCAACAAAGGTTCAAAAGTTAAATATTCTTGAATCTTTAGAAATATATAAACATAGTAAGAATAAAAATGTAAATTTGCTTAATGACCAGACAGAACTTGGGTTTTCCCCGTTAGTTGTTGTCGCCAAATAATAATTAGTTCCCAAAATTTAGTACCTCCCCTTTGTAATAATGTAACTTCGCAGGTAGTTTTTATTTATTGTTAAATTTTCTCATGTTTCTGTATTGAAACCTTTGTAATTCCTTTTGAAAATGACTTTGTGAGTTGAAACTGCAGTCACTCTTTTCTTAATAAATTTAGTGGTATAAAACATAGTAGTTCCTTTTTAAACATTTCCCGAAGATGATTAACAACCACATAGGAACGGCTACCAGCATCAACTTTTTATTGTACTTTACTTAATTAAATGGGTTATATTTTAAAAATTCTATTGTGTTTTGTATTACACAGCGTTCTCTCTTTATTTTATCTCACCCTTCTCCTGATATTAATAATATGATTATGTGTTTTCTTCTTTATTATCTTAAATTTATTGTTGGAATTTCTTAATTAATAGTGTAGCTTTTTTTGTTCGATTGTGCGTGGCGAAACATTAAAGAAGTTATATCTGATTACTATGTATCTATGAGAAGATTTGCACGCAACTGCTGAAATAATTACGTTGTCTGAAATGAAATTAATATCCTTAGATGTGAAAATAAATTAAATAATAATTTATTTTTTGGGGTAACCGCATGCTACAGACTATCATCCTCTCAGTTGGATACATTTTCTAATGAGCTTGAGAGGTTATTGGCAGACATAAAATATAATCATGTAGAAATTTTTTTCAGATTTAAATATAAATTTATTATGATTTAATATGATGGAAGTCTTTGATATTAAGCCAGACGGCTTCGCACTCCCTCCAGGGAATATTGACTCATACCAGGTATACAAAGATACTAAAAGTATGTAGCTCTGTGGGAACCCTTTCCATGTTATCGGGTCCTAGGTGACGTAGTCTGCTGTATTTCCTACGAACTTTCGGACGGTTTACGCGGTTGCAAAGAGAACTGCTTTCTCTATCTATATATATATATATATATATATATATATATATATATATATATATATATATATATATATATATATATATATATATATATATATATTTATATATATATATATATATATATATATATATATATATATATATATATATGTAATCGAAGGTTTTCGGGCATCCCGTGTATGTGCTGAGTCCCTCTCAGGACTGTAAGGCAGCTGACGTTTCGGTGAAATCTCATTCACCATTTTCAAAGCTCACTGTATGGCATCTACGAGCGAACTGACGCCTGCGACTCCGGTGTTGTCGGTACCGTGTGCGCGTCGGACGTGTTCGTTTTCCGAATGGTTCCAGACCATTAGGTGGCGTGACCTGCTGCGCGTCATCGGCTCTGTTGCCAGTATTTGTGGTTGCGTTGCCGAGTTGTAATCTCTTTCGTTACTAAGTGGTACTGGTTGATGTTTTGTAAGCAGATTTTTCCAAATATTAGGCACACGTTGGCTATCATCTCTGCTATTTAAGTTGCTAGGCCTCTTTGCAATTTCAATAGCCTCCCTTATAACTCTTGTGGACAGGTTTTCACATCTCGATAGTATTTTTGTTCCCGAGAAATGTATCTTATGTCCTGTGTTTAACCAATGTTGGGCCAGAGCAGAAGAAGTTGTTTTTGCTTGACAGCGTTTATATGTTCGTCTCTTCTGGCGCTTGTTTTACGGTTGGTTTGGCCTACGTAAGATGAGCTGCACTCTCCGCATGGAATTTCGTACACTCCCTGGTTTCTAGAGGGATTCTTTCTTTAGGTGTTGGCAAGAGATCTTTTACTTTACGGTCTGTGGTGAAAATGGTTTCAATGTTGTGTCTTCTGAGAATTCTTGCGATCTTGTCTGTGGTGCCTCTTACATAAAAATATAATATATATATATATATATATATATATATATATATATATATATATATATATATATATATATATATATATATATATTTATACATAACATATGCATATATGTGATGGAAGTTATTAGTTATTTAAATATTTTATAGCAGAAATTTTATTTTTCCTGTATCAATAAACCTACCAGGGATACTGACTTTTCCTTTACCATTATTTACCATTGATTTATTAAAATGAAAGACATTAATAAATATAAATATAACTCGAAATCTAAAATAAATAAAATTAAAATTAATTAATGAAACTAATAATTTTAAGAAACTAACTAACTATAAGAGATTGAATGATTTGTTATTATATTGGAGAAAAGTGTCGATATGCGACAAAATACAACCAGGTTATGTTGTTTATTGATAAGCTTATAGACTGCATTGAAAAAGCATTATACTTAAACAAGTCTAATAATACAAATAGGAAAACGAAAAACAGAGATTAATGAAAAAGGAACCTTACAAAAAAGAATATTCATAGAAACTACATAGGCAATATAAAATTTTTAGAAATATTCTAAATAAAACTATTAATCTTTCAAAAATTATGTACTATTAAACGAAAATAATTAATTCTAAAAAATATTATAAACAAATTTGGGATCTTATAAATGAAGCAACTGAAAAACAAAAATACAGTAAACAAAAAACCTACGATATTCTACATAACAGTTCTATTGTGCGTAATGACAAGCAAAAGGCGGATATTCTGAATAATTTTTTTATTAACATAGGAAATGTGATTCATATAATAAAATTGTTGTAGAAAAATTAAATCGACTTCTATAAAATGCACTAAAAAGGAAAAAAATATAAATTTTTATATGAAATTGAAATTTTCGAAGTCGACGCCAATCTAATATCAGACATAATTTGATTTGCATAAAAATATTAAAAAATAATTTATTTGTAATTGCTTTCTTACAATAATTTGTATAAATTTCCTGTTTATTTCATTTAGAAATAATTTTAGCTGACTTCAAATATTTCAATTTCATATTAAAAATTTATATTGTTATATTTCGCTTTTTAGTGCATTTTTAGAATTCGATTAAATTTTTTTTATTAATAATTTTATTTTTCGATTGCAGGTTCTGAATTCGTTATTATATTCATAAATTATGTGAACTAAGTACTAAACGAGATTAGTGTACCTCGCAATGATTTAAATACCGCAAAAAAATACCTATTTTATCCAAAGTTGTAAACTATTTTCAATTGAAGAACTAAAAATTTTTATGAGAATTCTCCAAATACCAGTTTTGAAAGAAATTGTATTAAACAAATATTTATCCGGTCATAGTGAATTCGCTATTTGAATTTTAAATTAATTTTGGATTAGTAGTACAGGCCCTCAAAACTTCCCAATACTGATATTAAAAGAACTTTAACTTCTTAATTTAATTTAAATCTACACCCTCGAAAATCTTTCGGTACCATTTTTGGACAAAATCCAGAAATGTTAAATTTTTAGAACGTCATATTGCATCTAACATTAACTTTTTTTAAACATAATTTTAACTTTACATCCTCAGAAATAACCCCTTCCTAATTTTCAATAAAATCAAAAGATGTAAAATTTTTAGTACGCCATATTGAACCCGCCCATATTGAATATTTTAAAAATAATTTTAAATTTGTAATTTACACCTCCCAAGAACCTTCCTATACTAATTTCGGAGAAAATCAAGAGACGTAAAACTTTTAGGACGTCATATTGGATCCTCCATATTGAATTTTTCCAAAAGAATTTTAAATTCTTTGTTAATACAATATTGATTTTAGACAAAAACGAGAGAGAGAGAGAGAAAAATTTTATTTCGCCATATTGGATCCGCCATATATATTTTTTTTAAATAATTTCTGCTTTATTATGTGCGATTCCCCAAATAAATTAAAAAAAAAATAGGCTAAATTTTTTTTGTCCGCCATATTAGATCCGCTATATTAAATTTTTTAAAAATAATTTCAAATTCGTTTTGTGCGAACTCAAAAGCTCCCCCATACCAATTCTGGAGAAAAAAAAATTATGGTCACATACTGGATCCGCCATATTGATGAATTTTTAAAAATATTTTCAGATCCGTTATGGGTGACCCCGAAAACTTACCCATACCAATTTTTTCAATTTCAAAATTTCATTTAAATTGGTGCTTCCCTTCCGGAGTAATTGACGTACATACATAAAAAAAGAGTGGTTGAATTTAGAATTTTCTTCTTTGCAAATCGATTAAAAAAATAATTCATTCTTGATTGATTATTTTCTTCTCCGAAATTTGACCTTCAATAGTTGTCAAATGATCTATAATCCAGAAATGAAGACAACATCTTAAAATTAATTTGAAGAATAGCATTCAATCAACGCAGACTAGTTATTATCGTAGCCTTTGTCTTGGTAGTGTTCATTTCAAGTTCAAGATATTTATCTATAGAATTAATACACAATTCATTAAAAAAGTTCCGAGACTATATACAAAAGTAGCGCTATTTGTTACCCGATGGTAGAACTATATAATATCATGCCTTAGTTACCAACAGTGGTCACCTCGTTTATTGGCCAGCTCTATTCGTTTGAAGTACACGTGCTTTTTGCAACTGCGTCACAATTTTCGCTATGGAGCAAAGTGCCACATTCGAATTTTGTTTCAAATTGGGAAAAAGTGATTCTGAAACATTTGAATTAATGAAAACCAAGTATGGTGAGAATTGTTTAAATTGCAGCAAAATGTTCGAGTGGTATGCTCAGTTCAAGAATGGTCGATGAGAATATCGAACATGTGCGCGTCGCACTGTCTTGTAATCAGCGAATTATGGTTAAAATGTTATCAAAGGAACCCAAAATTTTTTAAATGAAGTTGTAACCAGCTACGAATGATAGTGTTTTCAATACGATTCATCGATCAAACGCGAAAACGCTGAATAGCGAGGCAAGGGCGAAGGACGGCCTACCAAAGTTCGAGTGAATTGGTACCCCCGGGCCAAACAGTGAACGCACAGTTCTACAAAAGTGTCCTGGATCGACTTTTGAAGCGAATTCGTCACGTGAGACCGGAATTGTGCTTCAATGGTGACTAATTTCTGTTGCACGGCAATGCGCCAGCCCATTCCTCAATACTCATCACACAATTTTTGGTCAAAAAGCTGGGCTCCATGATTCATCACCCGCCCTACTCGCCAGATCTGGCTCCCGCAGACTTTTTTTATTCCCTAAGCTGAAAATGACGACAAAGAGAGAACGTTTTGAAGACGTTGAGGCGATTCAAAGAAATGTGACCAGGGCTCTGAAAGCTATTACAGAAGAGGAGTATTCCAGGTTATTCCAGCAGCTACACGAGTGCAGCGAAATTTATATAGAACGAGGAGAGATTATGTTGAAAACTAAATTAAATCTTTTTTCTAAAGTCTTGTTTTCATTCATAAAAAAAAATAGTCCTGGAACTTTTTGAATGAACTGTGTATTAATAATTATAACCTTAAGAGCTTTAAAAGTACTGGCTGAAATAACTGTACCGTCCGCGTATCCAATATCATCTATAACAGTATTCACTGTCATTCTGTTTTCATCGCCCTTTAACACTAACTCAAAAGTTCCTTCCTGCATAAATCTTAAATAAAAGCTACAGTTAATAAAGTAATCTAAAACAAATATGCACCAGAGGAAGAAGTATAACTATATTAATTTTTCAATTAACAGTACCATATCACTTAACTTTGCTTTAATTTAAAATCTCCTAAATCTTTTACCATTTCTAAATTATCTAAAATTCGAATTTATATCGCACTGTATGCTGAAATGAATTTAAACCAATTTAACGGCTTTCAGAAATAAATTTTATTATTAATTGCAACGTTGGCACTATGCTCTTCTAATTGAATCTTGTTTAAAATCTGTTTTGCTGATTCAGTTAGCTTAACATCGTTAGTTAGTTATCTGCAACGTGCCTACACAAAGCTTCCTAATTTCAGTGTATTTAAATATTCTTTATGCTTTATGCTAGTGTGGATGTGGATTTTCGCTAGATTCAACGCACGCAATCCATCTCTTTTCCTTTTATCCAGACGATAAAAAAAAATCTGTGCGTAAGCGCATTACGTTCTTTTAAGTTAAAAATGTATCGTCTACACTGACCATTTTATTCCGCAGTCATAAGGGATGTGTTTTTTTTGTCATAACCTAACTTTTATTATAATTTTTGGTTATATTTTATCTAAAAATTAAAATTAAGCAAAATAAAACATTATTGTAGCAGTGTTGTAATCTAGAAAAACAAAGTTACAAAATTTAAGGAGAATATTTATATATTCTTGATTACAAAAACAGAAAAGTCGTCGCTTCTGGGTCCGGTCTATATTTGAAGAAAATACTAGAGAAAAGCTTGGACATAATAATAATTTAATTTAAGAAATGTGAGAATATGATCCTGATTTTTTAAAAATCTTTTCCTGTTACTATTGGCGAAGAGCTCTTAGCTACTGTTGGGCCAATAATTAGGAAACACGATATGGAATGTGTATAGCTATGCCTTTATTACTAGGTTGGAAAAAACATTATGATATTTAGCTGATGAAATCAGCATGTGGAAGCAACAGTATTAATTCCGAGTTAGTAAACAGTGTTTATGAAATTCTTCAGGTTACATGTGCGGTAATATGGGACTCTAAAAGAAGTTTTATTTCTAAACTTCACTACTTCTACCTGGTAAAGACTTGCCCAGAAGTTCAGAGACGAGAATTTCAATATAACGGTGTAATTTTAACAATAGTTTTTAATAATTACAATTGTTGTAGTTTTTAAAAGAATACATTACATATTATACTAACTGGATTTCTGTTATTAAATTTCCATCAGTTTTAATTTTTACTTTTTAATTGTTTATAATAGGTTTATATAAAGTTTGCTAAGGGTAGGGTCACCAGACGGCAGGAATTTTCCTGACATGTCTGAAATTTTAGCCCCCTGTTAGGAAGAAACAGGAAAAAACTGCAATTGTCAGTATTTTTTTGAAATTAAAAAGAGGAAAATATAAGTAATAAAAAATATTTATTAATCATTCTAGTAAGGAAAAATAAATTAATTAAACGTTGACAAAATGAGTGAATTGTTAATTTAGTTTATTAATAAATTTAATTTCTTACTTTTTATTGCTTGATGTTTCTTTGGGCAATTGCTGGACTGTTATAATCATTTCCTAACATTTTTCACATGATATGTTTTTTAAGTTAAATTGTGTCTAGAGTAGAATCTTAACAGAAGATATTGTTGTAAATTAACTATTACTACAAATTATTAATTATTAAATTTATATATATATATATATATATATATATATATATATATATATATATATTTTTAAGTTACTCTTATGGATTAATAGATAATTATAGTCTAATATTTAATACTCTCTTAAGAAGAAGTTATATCTTAAGTAAATTTATATTCTAATAGGCTGAATACAAAAGCATGTCTTAATCTCCGAAACTCTAAAACTTTACTTTTTACAGAGACCATTAGCTTTGTTCATATTGTTATCGTCCCACAAATACACACTTTTTCATTTCAGTAATCATGTCAATAAATAGTTATAAGTTATATTTGTTAGCGCGCCTATGACTGTAAAATAATAATTAAGAAACAGAAATAGAAAATAACTAGGACATGAATATAGAGACGAGAGGAACTAAAATTAAAAAACTACAATAGTGGCATTAAATTAGCAAGTAAGAAGAAAAACTGTTGTTATCCCATGATTTAGTGAACATTTTATTAAAATATTAAAAGTAATATTAGAAGATTTATTTGAATTTATTGAAACTAGTCATAAACCAAAAGCAGAACCAGCAAAGTTATAACATGGGTAGCAGCGAAAAGCAAAGCTAATAACAATATAGATAGCTTATTTCTCTCCTTAGTCCACTACGCTTCCATTAATGAGAACACTCCTTAACATACCACATACAACATTCAGATGAAACGTCCGGATATTTACTGAAAAGTCAGAGATATTGTCAGTAAATCTCATTATTTGATCTGGTAACCATAGCTAAGGACGTGTCTGTGGATTAGCGTTTCGATATCAGAGATTGTCGTTGAATAGAAATTATGTTATATAACGGCCTTTATTTCATAAGCTTTAATTTATATAACGAACAACTGTATTATTGCAATTGTTATAAAATTAATAAAAAGATTAACAAGAATTGTTTTTTTGAGGACCAGGCTGTAATGATCTTCGATAACAAGCATTTTTAATAAATTAAAACAATTTAACCTATTTCATAAATATCCATTATTTCAAAACTCTCAAAATAAAAAATATAAATAAAACAACAAACTTTAAAAAAAAAAACATAGGTTATGTTTTCATTCAAAATACTAAAAATAAACAGATTTCACCATTTTTAAAGCAGTCCGCTGAAATGTTTAACATTATCTTGCATAATGACCTTGGAAAAGGCGGATTTAGGCGGAAAATCTTCGGTCTTTGTCTTTTTTAAAATCTAACGAATCACAATGCTTGAAATTTGACATATGTCTTATTACGGTACGCTTACGCCCAGATTTTTCTTATCATGTGGACCCACTCTCAACGCAGGTAATCCATCCCTAGTCGGTTTTTTTTCAGGGTGAGTCCAGACGACAAGAAAAATCTGAACGTATTACGTCCTTTTAAGTTAAAAATGTATCGTCCATATGGGCCATTTTATTACGTAATCATAAGGAGTGTGGTGTTTTTGTCTTAACCTAACTTTTATCAGAATTTTTGGTTATATTTTATCTAAAAATTAAAATTAAACAAAATAAAACATTAATTGTAGCTGTGTTGTAATCTGGAAAAAAAAAGTTACGAAATTTAAGGAGATTATTGATATATTCTTTATTATAAAAACAGAAAAGTCGTCGCTACTGGGTCCGATCGATATTAGAGAGGCACACTAGAGAAAGACTTGGACATACTAATAATTTAATTCAAAAAATACGAGAAAATAATCCTGTTTCTTTAAAAATATTTTCATGCTACTATTGACGAATTTGAAGAGCTCATGGCTCTTGTTGCGTCAATAATTAGGAAATACAATACGGAAATGTGTAGAGCTATACCCTTATTACTAGGTTGGAAATAACATTTCCAATCTACAGTGCGAATTCGAAGTCGGTAAACACAGTATTTTGAAATTATTCAGGAAACTTGTGCCGTAATATGGGACTCTTTAAAAGAAGTTGTATATCCAAAGTTTACCACTGCTACCAGGTACAAAATTGCCAAACAGTTCGAAGACTAGATTTTCAATATAACAGTGTAATTCTAATAATCGTTTTAATAATAACAGTTGTTTGTAGTTTTTAGAGGAATATGTTACATATTATTTCTTTTAATAAATTTCCATCAATGGCAATTTTTACATTTTAATTGTTTAAAATAGGTTTACATAAAGTTTGGTAAGAGTAGGGTCTTCTTCCTGACAAGTCCTAAATTTTAGCGCTCTGTTAGGGAAACAGGAAAAAAATACAATTGTCAGGATTTTTTAAATTGAAAAAGGAAAAAATAGGTAATAAAAAATATTTATTAATCATTTTAGTAAGAAAAAATTAATGAAATCTTAACAGAGTGAGAGAATTTTTAATTTAATATATATTATAAATATATACAATAAATTTAGTTTCGTACTTTTTATTGCTTGACATTTCTTTTAGCAGCTGCTGGTCTTTTATAACCATTTCGTGACACTCGTAACATGATATGTTCTTTAAATTAAATTGTGTCAAGCGTAGAACCTTAATAGAAGTAATTGTTGGAAACCAACTATTACTACAAATTATAAATTATATATATATATATATATATATATATATATATATATATATATATATATATACAGTGCCTTCATTTCAAAACGAACCATCCTTAATAACTTTGTTAAATAGAAAAATTTAAAAAAAAGAAAAAACACGTCAATTTAGATATACAGGGGGAAGTTTAATTTTGCATTTGTTAAAAGTCTGTCAATCACCTCCTCATCTCCAGCTAACCTCACTTTGATATGTCAAATGGGAACCCCCACCTTGTGACACATCATTGTAAGCAGCATAAAATTGTCTATCCAACCGTATAAAAAAAATTAAATCGGTTGACGTACAAGCGAACAGTGTGCAAAAATGTCTTGTAATAATGCATAATATATCGGCCTCGAACTTTAGTATGTCAAATGATTACCCTATAGTGTGATACATCATTTTAAAGGGCATACTATCTCCTATTTAGCCAATAAAAAAAACAAAATCTGTTGATGTACAAGCGAATAGTAAGAAAAGATGTGTGGTAATAATAGACACCTTATCACATTAAACTTTATTATGTCAAATGGCTACTTCATAGAGTAAAATATTATTTTAAATTTAAAATAAATATTTTTTTAAAATAATAAACAGTTAAAATATTTGCGAGAAAAAAACTAAGCCTGTTTTAAAATTCATCGCAAAATTCATTGCAGTCTAATCAATCTAGTGTATTTATTTCAATGATATTTTTTGCGGTACCTGATAGGTACAAGAAATCACTGCAATAAATAAAATTTTTAAGATCTTTAAACACCAGTTGTTTATTATTGTTAAAATTGTCATTGTGACGCCTAGTTGAAACGTGAATATAAATGGTGTATACGCTAGCCGAAAGAATAGAAATAATTTTTCTCTATGGAGCTGAAGATCGGTGCGCTCGTAGAACCGCCAGAGCATTTAACGAGAGGCATCAAGACAAAAACGTGGGCCATAAATATGTACTCGAATTGGTACGAAAGTTTGAAGAAACGGGATCTGTTTGTAATAAAAAATCTATTGAGAAAAGGGTTGTAGATGAAGCATGCCAAATCGAGGTACTAGGACAGTTTGCAATAGATCCAACTTTATCCATCTCAAAGGTCGCAGATTTAACCAACATTTCTGCTGGCTCTGTGCATAAAGTTTTAAAACAAAATAAGTTTTTTCCCTACAAAATTCAAATTCTTCAAGAACTCGGAGAAGACGATTTTGATAGGAGAATTCAATTTTGCGAATTAATGTGCCAACGAATTGACGAGGACACCCATTTACCTAAGAATATCTGCTTTAGTGATGAATCAACTTTTTTTCTAAATGGACTGGTTAACAGACATAACTGCAGATACTGGGATAATGAAAATCCGCACCTTTTCCGAGAAGGGCATACTCAATATCCCGAAAAAATTAACGTGTGGGCAGGAATTTATGGCAATGAAATCATCGGGCCATTTTTTTTGGAAGATAATTTAACTGGGCAAATTTATTTAAACCTTTTAGAAAACACAATATACCCTGCCATTGTGCAATCTTTAGAAAATCAAGTGGATGAAAATGCTGTTATGGTACTAAATGAAAATAATTTGCATTTCCAGCAAGATGGAGCTCCCCCGCACTACGCTTTGGCAATTCGAGAGTGGCTTGATGAACATTTTCCAGGGACGTGAATTGGCAGACGTGGTGCAATTGAATGGCCAGCACGGTCTCCAGACCTAACCCCTCTAGACTTTTTTCTTTGGGGGTATTTAAAAAGCAAGGTTTATAAAACCCCACCTGAAAATATTGACGATTTAAAAGATCGAATTGTTCGGGAATGTAGAGGAATTAGCAGAGAAACCCTTGCCAATGTTCGTGGGGAATTTCAAAATAGGCTTTTTTATTGTCTCGCTAATAACGGCGCACATTTTGAACATTTAATAAAATAATTTTCTTCAACTGAATAAAACTGAATAAACTGCTTATATTTAATACACATTTTTGCATCCTAATTGCCTATAACGTCTATTAACTTAATTTTTTTTGACATCGTTGGATAGCAGATCGTACGTCCTTTAAAATGATGTATCACACTATACGGTAATCATTTGACATACCAAAGTTCGAGGCCGATATATTATGCATTATTACAAGACATTTTTGCACACTATTCGCTTGTACGTCAACCGATTTAATTTTATACGGTTGGATAGACAATTTTATGCTGCTTACAATGATGTGTCACAAGGTGGGGGTTCCCATTTGACATATCAAAGTGAGGTTAGCTGGAGTTGAGGAGGTGATTGACAGACTTTTAACAAATGCAAAATTAAACTTCCCCCTGTATATCTAAATTGACGTGTTTTTTCTTTTTTTTAAAATTTTTCTATTTAAGAAAGTTATTAAGGATGGTTCGTTTTGAAATGAAGGCACTGTATATTATAAATATATACAATAAATTTAGTTTCGTACTTTTTATTGCTTGACATTTCTTTTAGCAGCTGCTGGTCTTTTATAACCATTTCGTGACACTCGTAACATGATGTGTTCTTTAAATTAAATTGTGTCAAGCGTAGAACCTTAATAGAAGTAATTGTTGGAAACCAACTATTACTACAAATTACAAATTATTATATATATATATATATATATATATATATATATATATATATATATATATAGATAGTTATAGTCTAATATTTAAAACTCTCCAAGAAAAGTAAAGTTATACTTTAATCTCCGAAACTCTCAAAACTTTCCTTTTTACAGAAACCATTTTGTTCATATTGTCTTATCGTTCCATAAATACACACTTTGTCATTTCAGTAATCATTTAAATAAATAGTAATGTTATATTTGTTAGTACGCCTATGACTGTAAAATAATAATTTAGATACAGAAATAGAATATAACTAGGACATGAACATAGTGACGAAGGGAACTAAAATTAAAAAAACTGCAATTGTGACATTAAATTAGTAAGTAAGAACAGTTGTTACCTCCTGATTTACTGAATATTTTAATAAAATATCAAAAGTGATATTAGAAGATTTGTTTGAATTCACTGAAACCAGAGATAAACCAAAAGCAGAACCGGTAAAGTGACAACATTGGTGGGAGCGGAAAAGCAAAGCTTATAACAATATATACAGTCTATTTCTCTTCTTAGACCACTGCGTTTCCAATAACGACAACACTCGCTGAATATTCGAATTCTGTGCTTTGATTGCAAATATTTTAAAAATCTCACTGCCGTAACATACCACATACAACATTCACACAAAATGTCAGGATATTTACTGAAAAGTCAGGAATATTGTCAGGAAATCTCATTATTTGATCTGGTAATCCTAGCTAAGGGTAGATCTGTGGATTAGTGTCTCGATATCAGGTAAAAATCAAGTTGTTATTGTTAATACCTACATAATGGATTAATATTGATGGAACTTGTCAAAACTTAATATTGAAGGAATTTGTCAAAACCGCCTTCAAGTAAAAATAATTTACAAAAAAAAAGAAGAATATTCTTACGCAGAGTATACTGATATGCATTTAATTTATGGTGAAGCGCTCGATTTTCTTCGAAAGCAAGAAGCCTTTACGCTCAAAGATGGCATAATAAACTCCCACAATTTACATTTTTGGGCTGATGAAAACCCAGGCGCTATAATTGAAAACAAACATCAACAAAGGTTTATTGGAGATGTATGGGTTGACATCATCGGAGAGATTTATTTACAATTTTTACAACAAAATATAAATAATTTATTGGAAGACGTAGCTCTTGATAGAAGAATGCAAATGTAGTACATGCAAAATGGTTTTCCAACTTATTTTAACCGTATAGTACATTTAACTAACATCTTTGGCCTCGATAGGTTGAGGTGGACCTGTTTTATGCCCACCAAAGTCTCCAGACTTAAATCCTTTACTTCTAGGGACATCTAAAGGAAGTAGTTTATTCAACACCAGTAAATACTAGGGAAGAACTACTAGACAGAATAGCACAGCATTCTAACGAAGTCCGTAATAATGCCAGAATATTATTTGCTGTGCAGCGGGAAAATATTCTAAGAATAAGAAAATGTATTAAGGTGCGTGGGGTCCATAATGAACATTTGCTAAAATAACATTTAAACGTTTTCACTATTTTTGCATTTTAATAACATTGTAAATTAATTGATCCCCGATCAACCTTTTCAAAGGTTTCTGGATTTGATAATGTCCTAGCTGGAAATCTTTCAGCATAACATCTTTCTGCCTTTGAAGAGTGAGACAGCTGTTCCCCATAAATTAAAGCACATCAGCACATCCAGTTTTATCGAAAAAAAAATAAAAGTACCTTTTTTGAAGAGGAATGACCAAAGTATTTAAAAAATCAGTCTGAAAAATGACACCTGTCAAAATTTAGGCCAAACAAGTGGGGCTGCAAGTCCGTTCCTAACTTCTCTCACGATCTAAAACAACTACTGTATTATAGTTTAATGAGTCTTTATGGTCTCTATAAAATATTAAAATTTCGTTAAATTTTACAAGTCGGTGCAAAATAATTAGCCGATAAGGTAAATCGCGGGGTACCTCTTTAGGGCTCTGTATCTCTGTTACGGGGCACCTTATTTTCTGTGACAAAGTAGGGTTATTTTGACCTCTCCTGCTGCATTAGGGCGCACTTACCGGACACCCTGTACCCTAACCAAATCAAACTTATGTGAATCTTTCAATTGCTTGACAATACTGAAAAAGTTCATTTTGGAATGTACCATTGCTTGACAATACTGAAAAAGTTCATTTTGGAATATACCATTGTTGATTTTTCATGTCTTTGTTGTTCTAAATTTCCTAGAACCCTAAATGGTTCCGATCTTACCTTTATTTTTAGTCCTCCACTCCCCAAAATTTTCCCTCACTGTCGGAAATTTCTCCCAAACTAAATTCGAACTTTTGGGCGTTTTTTGCACTCCTGGACACCGTGTATTCTGAAAATTACATCTAGCCAATTTAACAGGTTTCAGAAGTGAATTTTATTAATAATTTCTGCATGGGCTCTATGCCGTTTTAATTGAATCTTGTTTAAAACTTGTTTTTGCTGACTCAGTTATTTCATTCTGTGCAACGAAATTATTTTGAAAATTTATTAGTTTAACTTCGTTGGTTACCTGCAGTTTGCTTCATCGAAGCTTTCAAATTGCTATGTATTTTAATTTTCTTGTATATTATACAGAATAACCAGAAATAATGATGACAAATTTTAAGATATAATTTAACTTTGTTTCTATTTGTTGACCGTGTAGTTATTAATTAGTTTTTACTTTTTTGGGTTTCGGTCATATTATTACTTTATAAAAAAATTAACACATGTTTTTTTCTGACGTTTCGGTTTATTTTATTGATTAAACCATCTTCAGAGAATTACTGTAAATATGAAAAGGAATATGTAAATTTATGCTATATAAACTGAAAATTTTACTTTCTTACCTAATGTTAACAGGTGGTTCACTTGAAAAACTTACATTTAACTATTTTATTACTTTAATATAATATAATTAAACACTTCTTATTTAATATAAATATAAATATAGGAAAATTATTTTTTGATGCATTTTTTTTTCACATCTGGTTTGTTGTGCTTTTGATAGAGTACTACCAAAGGGTTTGAAAGTTTCTGGACCATCTGCAATTTTATTGCCCTATTAGATTCGTATATACATTACTCAGGTCATTTGTGTCCGTTCTGAAATTCATTGTACCGGGTGTTCTTTTAATATGGATCATTTCTTTAATAGTTCTTTTTTTGTAATTAATTTCTTTGTCTAAAATCTCCACGTTGTTAAAATCGATGTTGTGCATGTTATCTATTGCATGTTTGGCTAAGGCGGTTTTATTATCGTTATTGTGATGTCTAATGCTGTATTTGTGATTTTGTATTCTATTTTTTAAATACTGTTTGGTTTGACCGACATATGTTTGGTTGCAATCTAAGCAATTGATCTTGTAAATGACATTTGTTTGTTCGTCTTTAGAGATATCAGGTTTAAGTTTTGTGTAAAGGTTTTTGAAATTATTAGAAGGTTTTTCAGCTATTTGGATATCATATGGTTTTAGGACTTTTTTAATGGGATTAGTAATTTCTGATATATATGGCAATGATATGTATTTTTGGGTTGACAGAACATTGCTTTTTGTTGGCTGATTGTTGTTATAGATTTTATCTACTCGGCTTTTTATTATGGGTTCAACAAATTTCTTTGGGTAATTGTTTTTCGCTAAAGTGTCTTTAACTTTTTTTAAATTTTGCGGTCTAAATTGTGGATGGGAAAATTTGATAGCTCTATCGGTTAGTGCTGTGACCACACTCTTTTTGTATTTTATGGGTGCTACAGAATTGTAATTTAGGTATCTCCCTGACCATACCGGTTTTGTGTACCAGTTTGTTTTTATTTTACCATTGTGATCATATTGAATAGTAATGTCGAGGAAATTAATGGCTTTATTATTTTCTTTTTCTAATGTAAATTGTATTTTATTATGATAACTATTAAATTTATTGAGGGTGTACTGAACTTTATCTTCCGGTATGCATAATATACAGTCGTCGACGTATCTTTTAAAGAAGAAAGGTTTGTAATTTAGTTGTTTAATTACACTTTCTTCTAGAAGTTCCATGACAAGGTTTGCTATTGTTGCAGATATTGGTGAACCCATGGCAACACCGTAGATTTGTGAAAAGAAAGAATCTTGAAAGCGAAAGAAGGTTTGCGTTAAACATAATTTGGTAGCTTCAATAAAATCATTTTTTGTTAATGGTGTGAAGTTTTTTATTTTTTCCCAATAATTTTCTATGCTTTGAATAGCTAGGTTAATGGGGATATTAGTGTATAGGGATACCACATCAAAAGATACTAATATGTGACCTTGAGGGATAGTTTTATTTTTAATATAGTCGCAAAAAAAGTCGATAATAAAACCGCCTTAGCCAAACATGCAAATTGATAACATGCACAACATCGATTTTAACAACGTGGAGATTTTAGACAAAGAAATTAATTACAAAAAAAGAACTATTAAAGAAATGATCCATATTAAAAGAACACCCGGTACAATGAATTTCAGAACGGACACAAATGACCTGAGTAATGTATATACGAATCTAATAGGGCAATAAAATTGCAGATGGTCCAGAAACTTTCAAACCCTTTGGTAGTACTCTGTCAAAAGCACAACAAACCAGATGTGAAAAAAAAAATGCATCAAAAAATAATTTTTCTATATTTTATTTATATTAAATAAGAAGTGTTTAATTATATTATATTAAAGTAATGAAATAGTTAAATGTAAGTTTTTCAAGTGAACCACCTGTTAACATTAGGTAAGAAAGTAAAATTTTCAGTTTATATAGCATAAATTTACATATTCCTTTTCATATTTACAGTAATTCTCTGAAGATGGTTTAATCAATAAAATAAACCGAAACGTTAGAAAAAAACATGTGTTAATTTTTTTATAAAGTAATAATATGACCGAAACCCAAAAAAGTAAAAACTAATATAATTTAACGTAAAAAAAATATGCAAAAAAAGTTCATATGAAGAGAGTTCCTTAAATGCCTCTAGAGAAAAAAAGATAAAATCTACTTACAACACAGAAATAAACTTTTACGTTTAAATTAATGTTAAAGGTCACTTCATGAAAATATCAGGTGATCCATATTGCAACCAGTGGCGTGGGTACAAAGGGGGTGGTTAGTTATTTATTACATTTTTTTCGTCGAGTGTATTTCTGATAATTTTTAAATAAATTATTGTTCTTTAAACATTTTTACTTAAAAAAGCTCTTTTAGATATAAGGTTGTAAAGTTGCAACAACAGTTTTTGAAATAAACGGATTATAATTAAAAAAAAAATTCGCTAAACTTACTTTTTTTACATAATTTAGATCAGCGGTTTCCAACCTTTCTTCTAAAATCCGGAATCAATTGGCGAACCCCCTGTATATTCATTAGAATTGGTACGTTGACATCATTAATTATTTGCTTCTCCTTCATCTTTGCGGTTACAATCATTTCATTTTCTTGTGTTTTGTTCCTCATTTTGTCACTATTTAGGTCCTCTTCTAACTCATTTTCAACAACGTTGTCTTAACTGTCCTATTCAATTATATTTTCGACGTTAATATTTTGTTCCGTATTTTTTTGCGAATTCAACAAATTATCTAAATCTATTTCAGATTTTGATAGTCTAATTATATCTTTCAAGAGAACAAAAGAATTAGAAATAGCACCAATACATTAGTACGACAAGTTAAAAACAAGCACTAGGAAACCTTTTCAAAAAGGATGGAAAGCGACTTCCATGGACTCCAGAAACAGATATGGCGGCTGATCAGAGATTAAAGAAAGGAAACACTGAGTTAATTAGCAGTAACCGCATACCGAAGGGAACTTGGGTGAACTACTTGAAGGAATTATACAAGAAACAACAGACAGAAATCAAACCCAACACACCCGAAATTATGATTAATGACGATATACTTGTAAAGAAGGAAGACGTAGAACTAGCCTTAAAAAAACTAAAAAACAGGAAAAGTGCGGGACCTGATGGAATTACCAATGATCTACTGAAATACGGAGGAGAGAGCCTGACAGAACAACTGAAAATTCTCATCAAAAAAATCATATACCATCACACAATCCCCGATGAATGGAGGATTAGCACAATAATACTCCTATTCAAAAAAGGCGATAAAAAACTGCCGGCTAATTACAGAGGAATTAATCTTCTCTCCACCTCGTTAAAACTAATCACAAAAATTCTTACAAGCAAAATTAATGCACACACTTCCTTAACAGACGAACAGCAGGGATTCTGGTCGGGAAGATCATGCACGGATGCCACATTTGTTTTAAGACAAATAATTGAAAAGTCAGTTGAATATAATCGTCCAGCCTTTATGTGTTTCATCGATCTAGAGAAGGCGTTCGATCGTATACAACTGGAGGATGTAACACAGCTACTTTACGATAGACAAATACCTCAAAACATTATCAAAACGATTGAAAATATATATATATATATATATATATATATATATATATATATATATATATATATATATATATATATATATCAGGCAAATACGATTCAAGTTAGGATAAACAGTGAATTGACCGAAAAAATAGAAGTAAATAATGGCATCCGACAATGTGACCCTCTTAGACCCCTACTATCTAACATCATCATGGACGAGTTGATAAAGCAGGTGCGTAGATTGAAAGGGTATAAAATGGGAGACAGGGAAATCAAAATACTGTTCTACGCCGAAGATGCACTGTTAATAGCTGAAAGCGAAGACGATTTGCAAAGACAGCGAAAAAGTTTAACATGAATATTTCAGCGTCAAAAACTAAAGCCATGACTACATCTGGAACACAGCAGAAAATGAAGTTCAAGTATCTTGGAATAGAAATATCCGGATATGGGGATGTTGAAACGGAGGTGAGGGGACAAGCCATGAAAGCAGCAAGAACAGCTGCGTATCTTAACAGTACCATATGAAGCAATAAACATTTAGGAATCGAAGTTAAATCCAGAATTTATAAAACAGCAATAAGACCCATACTAACATATACTGCAGAAACCAGACCAGAAACCTCGAAAACAAAACAAATACTGGAATTAACAGAGATAAGAGTGGTGCGCAGGATAGCTGGCAGGACACTTATGGATCGGAATAGGAGCGAGGATATAAGAAGAGTGTGTAAAGTCGATAACATTAATGACTGGATATTACAAAGAAAAAGGGAATGGAACGAACACATCAACCGCATGACCGACGACAGAATAGTAAAGATCACGAGGGACAAATCACCAATAGGACGTAGGAGTACCGGAAGACCCCGTAAACGAAGGAGTGATAACCTCGCAATAGATTGAAACCAGGCAAAGAGACGAAGAATAACAAGCAAATTGCTTATATTTAAGAAGGAAGAAAGAATTATATCTTTAGGAATTGCTGACGTCGCACTGCCAATTTTCATTAGAATATCATACATTGCTTCGTAAGGGGAGCATTTAATTCCCTCGTGATACGCTTTATTTTTCATGACTTGGATGAATTCAATTCAAGCCTTCTGACTATTTTTATGACTGATTTCCATCCACGTGTTGAGCATATTCTCGATGTCTTTATTGGAACGCTTCCCTGATCTTTGACTCTGAATGATATTAGTAATTATGTAGTATCTTATGTCTCATTTTCTTTTTTGGGGATGTGAAAAAACAGTTTTTTCCAATTCTAAGAAAAGCTATTGTTTTTCAGTAAAAAGTTTTAAACAGGAGTTGTGCACATTGAAAATACCTACAAAATGAGTTAAGGTTCATTCGAATCAGATAATTTTTTCGTTAGTTATTGCAAATTGTTTATAAACAATAGCAAAATATATTGCATTAACTTTATACTGTAACTAAAGGAGCCTCTTGTTACATACAACAAATGGGCAAAATCTCAAATCCAAATATTCAGTACTTTTTGCACAGTGAATTTGTTTATAACCTTTTATCTTTTTGATTGTTTATTCTCAGCGATCTAGAGGTCGTACAGCGATCTGGGGATACCTAAATGAAAGCTCCAGACTTATGCTAACAATAACAAAAAAGAACGAAATAAATTGTTGATCTTAAATTGTTGAAACAGATAAACTAAATTTGGGTTCGTTTTTTCGTTATAAATAAATCGAATAACTCTTCGACAATTGTTGATATAGAAATGTCGATAAGTGGACGCAATAGCTGAGATTTTGATGCACATTTTGGAAAAAAAATTGTGTGCGACCACTAGAAGCTGAGATATAGTTTCTTTTTCAAAAAATCGCTGCTGGGGGGATTATTTAAGTAATAACTCGTGAAGAGATGGTTAAACTATTGTATGCAGCAGTTTTCAACTCAATTATTTCAAAATTGGTGATGTAGCAATAGTTTAAATTTGCACCTACTCCAAGAGTCAGAAACTGAGCAGTGGAGGGGGGTTTTCTTACAGCCTGCGACCCGCGGAAAAAAACGTAACTTGAACGCTTCAAATTCGAACAATGGATAATATGTTTTTGTGATCAAATTATTGTTAAACATAGCAATAAACAAATTGTTTTGTGCATTTTGTGCATAGTTATAATTTTACCGTACTTACGTGCTTTTCAAATTGCGAAAAAGTTATTACAGTGGTCAACAATATACTATTAATTAGGAATATTAAAAAATTAGATTGATTTTTAGTGTACCATTAATATTTAACGAGATATAGCATGAAATAAATAGCAACATTTCTTGATAGCATTATTATTTTTCGAGATGCAGAATAAACTACATTCGACGATTATATTGTTAGTGATTATCCAATCGAGAATTATTGTAATATTACATAGAAAGACGATGAAAGTAATAGGGGAGAAAATAATTATTATTAAAATAATAATGATGATGATAATTATATCAATGATGAGAGTGATGATGATGATGAGAGTAATAATGATGATGACGAAGAGAATGATGATGATAATTATAATGATAATAATGAAACCGATGATTTCCATAATACTGTCAACAACTGGAGTGATACCAAAGAACTTCCTGCAGAACATCAAGGGACTGGGCCTTAGTGAGCATCGGTATAAACCTATGCAGAAAGCCGTTCTCCTTGCAACCGCGAGAACCGTCCGAAAGTTCGTAGGAAATACAGCAGACAACGTCACCTAGGACCCGATAACATGAAAAGGGTTCCCACAGAGCTTCATACTTTTGGTGTCTTTGTATGCCTGGTACGAGTGAATAATCCCTGGAGGGAGTGCGAAGCCGTTTGGCTTGTAAATCATAAAACCGATAATAGATGCGAAAATGAGTGTCCATCGATGTCTAAGAAACGGAGAACGGAATAAATATTTTGTACAGATTTAAGCAAAAAATATGTATGTTAGCAAAAAATTTTGTATATGAAAAATGTTCGTCCAATAAAATATACAAAAAAGTTTACATGTGTTCTTCTTGTACAATCAATAATTTCGCGGCAAATGACAGTCGCAATTTGTTTCATTCTATAACTCCATAAATATTAATGGTACAATAAAAAGCATTCCGATTTTTAATTTTCCTAATTAGTAGTATAATTTCTGTTGACTACTTTAACATTTTTTTCGCAATTTACAAAGCACGTGCAACAGTTTGTTTATTGCTATGTTTAACAATAATTTTATAACAAAAATATATCATTCATTGGTTATATCTCGTCGAGAAACCACAAATAAAAAAAAAATAAAGATTCTACGACCAATATTCTGTTACAGTTTTGTTATTTCATGAACAAAACTATAAATAATTTTACCAAAATACCCAGCAACCAAGCCACTACTCACCATTAATTCGACTCTTATTTTCATCAAGTAGTCTCTTTAATACATACAAAATAAAAGCTAAAAATTTTTGTCACTGTCATATCAAAAACCGGTTTTGTAAAAAGACAAAAAAATCAAGTGTGCCTAGAAATGTATTAAACACTCCACTTTTGCCACTTTCATTAAGGGTGTAGTTAGTTAATCTTTTGTTTTTTTTTTCTTGATTTTCTTGAGATTTCTAAAAGCGTCAGTAGATAGATTCTGGGCCAAGCCTTGGTTTGGAAAACTGGCATAAGCTCAGAAAGCAATATTTTGGCTAATTTTTATAATTATACAGCACTACGTTTATCCCAGTAAACAGCTAAAACCATATTTAGTGTTTTAGGGCAACATTTGCCAGATTTTGGGGGATAAAGAAAGTTAAAACTGTATTCGTTTACCCTTAAGTAAAGTGTAGTGAAAGTTATCACCTCTAAGAGGCCAACACCATATTTGTGACTTTCGATACTTGTTACACCCGTAAAGACAAACAGATACATGCCACAATCAGGTTTTATTAAACCGGGATCTTCCTTTTCTATTTAACAACTGGAATTTCATGCCGGAGCCTGGCATAAAACACTCCATTGCTCCCAAAGAAGTTACAGGTTAGTGCTTGCTGAAAGGACTTAGACTCAGTGATAAAACCACACTTCAGGTATTCGAACTATATATAATAAACTGTGGTATTACCTAATTTATCGTATGCTTTCATTTTCTACCTGTGATTGGGAACTAATAAGACTTTTTACGTGCGATCACAGGACATTTTATATAGAATTTAAGTTTAATTACCTTGTAAACCGAAGGTATACGTATACGCTGGGTAATTTAAAATATTGTTTCACTCATTAGAAGTCTAACACTTTTAATTTAGTTCCTAAATCGGCATGCTACATAATTTATTAGTGCAAAATACAACTGTACAAAAAGTAAGGTTATTCAGTTTAGCCGATAGTGAAAATTAAAGCTGAACTTACATCTAAACCGACTTGGCATATGGCGCAGATGATGTCATACTTGCAGTAGTGTTGTTCATTGTTTCTTTGTTTTTTTTTGTTCTAATCTAGGTAGCAAATAGTCGCATATTATTTAGATTAAATTAAAATTCACATAGTTTATAAAACAGAATCCTTTTTTTTTATTGTTAAATATAGATTTTAATTGTTTTTGGAATCGGTGTGTTTTATTTTGGGATCTAGTTGTTTCCTGTTTTCGTTAACATCATCGCTTTTTCTTACCGACGGGCCTAAAACAGGTGGCTCTTTGAATTTATATAACCCCCCCTAATCTCCGGCAAAAATTATAAATATGCATAAAATGTATAGAAGTGCAACAATTTGTTTATTGCTACGTTTAACAATAATTTGACTACAAAAACATATCATCCATTGTTCGAATTTGAAACGTCCGAGTCACGTCTTTTTCTGCGCCCCACAGGCTGAAAGAACGCCCCTTCCTCTCCACTGCTCACTTTCTAATTCTTTGGAGTAGGTGCAACTTTAAACTATTGCAGCATCAACAATTTTGAAATAATTGAGTTGAAAACTGCTGCATACAACAGTTTAAAGATCTTCCTATGAGTTCCTACTTAAATAATCCCTTAATAAATAACACAGAACGATTTTTTGAAAAAAAAATTCTATCTCAGCTTCTAGTGGTTGTACAAAATTTGCTTTTTTTTTTCAAAATATACACCAAAATCTCACCTATTATATTCACTTATCGTCATTTCGATATGAGTATCGTCAAAGAGTTATTCTATTTGTTTATAACGAAAAATCAACCACAAATTTGTTTATCTGTTTCAATAATTTAAAATCTACAATTAATTTGGTTCTTTATTGTTATTGTTAGCATGTCTCAAGCTTTCATTTGCGTACCTGCACATCACTGTATGATTTCTAGATCGCTGAGTATAAACAATAAAAAAACATAAAATGTTATAAACAAATTTACTGTGCAACAAAACTATTGAATATTTTTATTTGAAATTTGACATACTTGTTATATGCAACGAGAGGCTCCTATCGGTGTAGTATAAATTAATACAATATATTTTTCTATCGTTTATTAATAATTGAAAAAACACCAATTTTAGCAGTTTTTTTGCAATAACTAACAAACAAATTATCCGATTTTGATAAGCTTGAGCTCATTTTGTAGATATTTTCAAAGCGCATAATTTTGTTTAAAACTTTTTTACTAAAAAACAATGGTTTTTCCTAGAAGTCGAAAAAACTGTTTTTCACATCTTAATTGTTAAATAAAAAATTTTCCCCAAAAAAGAAAATGAGACATAATATACTACATAATTACTATTATCATTCTGAAGGTGTCTACGTAGTCAGAGGTGTCTACTAACAATAAATTTTTTCCAGATGCTAATTCCGCTGGCCTATCAGATTTAAATTCTATTTTTTTTAAACCTGTTTAAGCCGACTGAGTTACATCAATACAACGAAATTATTATATAAATCTCTTAGCTTAACTTCGTTAGTTACCTGTAGCTTACCCACCTATACGAGGCTTCCAAATTGCGTAAATACACAAAAGGGTGTTAAGAAAATTGTTTAATATATTCGAGCGGTGACTCTCTGGGGGATAACAAATGCCATTTCGTTTTAAATATATTCGAATGGGCTTTATTTTCAACATACGATTTCAATCCGTTCATTAATTCGTATTTTGCAGAAAAAAATGATTTTTGTGAAATTGGAACGTGTAATTTTTACCACAGGAACATAATAATTCTGAAAATATTCAGGAATGAACATTTGCTGTATATGCGAACGATACTCTGTGGAATTTTAAAGAGTGATGTGTGTAAATTAAATAATGAGACAGATTTTTTCAATTTTTTTTACATTGGAATAAAATTATAATTCAATAATGTTTCCCTCAAAATAACTTCCTACGGAAACCACGCAGCGCCGGAGATTCTTCTTCAAATCTTCATAGTAGTAATGGAATTTGGAGACTAAAATAGGTTTTAGCTTGAAAATCATGGTTCTTGTATTTAGACCATGGAACTATTCTGCGACGTTTCGCCTACGATTGCACGATGCATCTTCAGGGATCTTTACTTTACGAGATTAAAACACTAAATGAGTATTGAGGAGCAACAGACTCGTGCTCAGCGAACCGTGATCCAGCGTTATTATCGATTTCCACATGTGATGTAGACTGTAACCTATATCTCTATCAATATTACTTGGATATTTACAAATTTCGATTGATTCTCTAATTTTACGTTTAAAAAACCAGACACTGATGCTAGCATCTTAGTTCCTTTTATATTAAAATTGTGACCTGAGCTATTGCAAATAGTATAATTTGTTTCTTTTTTATACACCTTTCATGTTTCTTAAGCCTAGTGAATATAGACCGTCCTGTTTTATCTACATACACTTAATCACAAGAGCAAGGTATTTTGTAAACGCTTTCTGTTTGAAATGAAATTGAGTCATTTGGAGACTTCAAACATTGTCCAACTTTCTTACATGTGTTGAAAATTTTCCGAATGTTTGATTTTCGGAGCAACCTGACAACCTTGTCGGTAGTTCCGTGTATGTAAGGTAAGATAACACTGTCCATAGGATGTACATTTATGACAGTTTGTTGAGGAGTTGGGATTTTATAGTCATTAATAGAACGTCCTTATATCTTCCGCGCAATGTGACAGAATTTGATCATAGACTCCTGCCAATGACATATTGAGGTAGCGTTAGCCATTCTATCGATAACCAATTTGCTACCACACATTAATTTGTAGCTATTTTAATAACCTATAATTATAGATCACAGTAATAAAGACACTCTGGAAGTTTGGTCGTTCATGTTCTATCTTGCAGCTTTAGTTTCAAACAACTACGGTTATTTAAGCTTGCCAACCACAACTCAGAACTTCAGCACTCAGGCAGTGTTGCTGATTAGCTGGACAGTTGTCATTTCTTGTTTACAGCTCCCACAGCAGTACGTCCATACGTTAGTTCGCGAGATGGGTATTTAATTAAATTAAATAAAACAATTTTCTCAAAACACTTGCCTATTAACAAAAATAAATAGAATAAAAACAAAATATTTACAATGAGAAACTTAAAACTAATAACAATTACGAAAAAAAAAACTAACATTATTGGTCTTATTGATCGTCTTATTAACCAAAAATATAAAACCCAATTTTGAAAAAAAAAACACGTATAAATAGCTTGCTAAAATATTAAACAAAAAAAGTAATAACCGCGGAAAACAGCTATTTATATTATTTAATCAAACCGTATGGAAATCGCGAAATGCCCGACTAAAATAATACAGAATATTCCCTTAATTTCCCAAATTAACTGAAAAACAAATCAAACAAAGAAAACCTCCTTTCCCGACGAACATACCCGTGACGTAATTTGCTACACTGGTACACCCATACCGACTCTACTTATTTTCAGAAAGGAACTGACTTTAATTAATTTCTAAAAATCAATCGCAACTTTTATCCCTTGGAACCTCCTCTATCCCCCTATTAGATGCGTTGGTTCCGACATGCTTGCTTTTCCACCAATAGAACGTACTTACGCGATACATCCCCGCGCGCGAAGCATAGTTTTCGTTTCCGAGCGTCTGTACGTTTTCTGTGTCCTGGTTCATAGATGGCATAAATCATCCATGCGTCGAATTTAATTTAATTTAATATTAAAACTGAATAGAGCTCAAAACTAATAATTATTTTATACAAATGTGATTGGTAACTATTCTACAATTATACTAAAAGATCGTGAAAGAACCCGTAGAAAAAAACCCCAAGGTTTTAACCATTTTCACATTTTCTTATTCTTATTTTCGTCAATTGGGGAAAAATGGGTAACAGTCGCGAACTTTGTACACAATAGCAAATACTAATATTGCATTTTAGTGATTTTATTTAAATATTCTTTTGTTTTCTTATGATGGGAAACTTTGCTCAGTTTTAGTAAAAGAAAGCTCTCTCACGGTCGGCCACATGGTGGTTATCACTTTGGTGCTTGAATTTAGAATTTTAACGATGTGGTTTTTAAGACTATTAAGTTACTTTGACAGATTTATATTAAAAACTTCAAGAGGGTAGAACAGTTTAGATTTTGTGTAACATAAATTCACTAAGTTTATGTTGTTTTTTCAGAAAAATTAACTACCCCAAAAGTAATAAAACTGAGCTTAAACATGTTAATGGATTTATATTTTCCTGATATGTGACTATTTTTGGCCAGACATAAAATGTACATTTCAACGGTCCAAATCTTTATACAGAGGGACTCAAGTAAATTCTTCCATTTAGTAGAATTTTATTTAGAGTTAATAAATGTTAAAATAATTAAAAATAACAATAAACTTTTGTTCCCTTACAGCAATATCCGTCGCCTCTCAAAGCCATTAGTCAGTTTTTCTGTTTCTGATTTCAGTAATTGTTCGTCACATGTTGAAGGTGGTCTATGTACCAAAGAGTTTATGACGGATTGTTTTTGAGAAAGATGATGGTGTGACGTTGCATTAAGGTTCGATTTGCACGAAAGTCCTAATTTGTCATTTTCTTTCTTATGTACTAATACATCAAGAAAGGGAAGGGCACCATTTGATTCAGTTTCCATAGTGAAGTTTATGCTAGGGTGTTGTTGATTTAGATGATCCAGGAAATTATGGAGGTTATCTACGCCATGCGGCCAAACTTCGAAAGTATCATCTACATATCTGTACCAAAATTTAGGTTTTAGAGCAGCAGAAGACAAGGCATTTTCTTCGAAAGCTTCCATGAAGATGTTAGCTATCACAGCTGATAGCAAAGATCTTATGGCCGCTCCCAAAGTCTGCTTGTAGAAAGTTCTTTGAAAAGTAAAATAAGAGAAAATCAGACATGCTTTAATTAATTCTAGTAGGGTGGAGTCCATGTTGTTGTTTCATAATATCTCCGATATTATGGAAACTGAATCATCTATACGAACATTTGTGTATAGGGATTCTACATCAAAACCGACCAATATGTCTTCGGGCTCTAATTGGATGGTTCTTAATCTTTGGATAAAATATCCAGGGTTTTTAATAAAAATTCGGTTTTCCCTGTAAAGAGATGTAAAAGTTTCACCAGATATTTACCTATTTTGCTGGTTGGTGAATCTGTTGCGCTGACGATTGGACGTAAATGTACATTTTCTTTATGAATTTTAGGCAGTCCATAGAGGCGCCTCTATGGACTGCGAGATGGATCTGAAAATCAAGCATTAGGAAAATATTCAACACATGTAAGAAAGTTGGACAATGTTTGTAGTCTCCAAAGAACACAATTCCATTTCAAACAGAAGGCATTTACAAGATAACTTGCTCTTGTAGTAAAGTATATGTAGGTGAAACAGAACGGTGTACATCCACTAAGCTTAAAGAATATGAAAGATATATAAAAAAGAAACAAATTGTTCAATCTGCAGTAGCTGAATACCAGCATTTCTCAGGTCACACTTTTAATGCAAAAGAAACTAAGGTGCTAGCATCGGTGCCTGGTTTCTTTAAAGTTTAAATTTGAGAATCAATCGAAATTTGTGCATATCCAAATAATATTAATATAGATGCAGGTTACGGTCTATATCACACGTGGAAATTAACTGGAACGCTAGATCACAGTTCGCTGAGCACCAGTAAGGTCTAAATATCGGACTGTTGCTCTTCGATAGTCATTCAATGTTCTAATCTCGTGGAGTAAAGATCTCTGAAGATTCCTCAAACAAACGTCGTAGGCGAAACGTCGGATAATAATTCAAACTTGATCAAAGCCGTGAAAGCTTTCGTTCTTTGTTAGATTTTAACTTGTCAGTTAAAGCCGTTTTAATGTTTTCGAGTGTCTCTTGAAAACTGATTTGTTGTTTTCCTTTGCGCACTTAAATTTAAGTAAAGTAAAAATGTAATTTGTCCGTCGATCACACAATTTAAAATTGGTTATCAGGAAGAAGTATCCTTCAGAATTTAGCTCACAAAACCTGCTTAACATCGAGCAAATCTCACCTCTTGTGTCACAAGAATGTAATATTTCTTCATGACACCTTACAAGTTCACAAACGAGTCAAAGTTCAACCCTTTCCTTGTAGTCTAGTTCACCTGTGCTCCAAGTCCGAGAATTATGTTTGTGTCATTCGACTCGCAATGGCATCTAAAAATTTTATGAAAAATTTGGAGAGGGGCCGGTAAAAAGTGTAAAACTTATAAACAAATTAGTAAAAAGAAAAAAGTGCTTTGGTTTTTTGCAAATATCTCAAAAACTATTTGAGATATCTGAAAGATCCTTGGACAGCAGGAATTTCCTAAAAAAAAGTTTTTCCTTCCGGGACTGTACCGACAATATCAATAATTTTAATTTTGGGGTGAAAATTAGGCTTGAAACGGATAGTGACGCTCCCGCGCGCGTTGACCGAATCAAATACTTTAACAATAAATATTATTTTAACTGATTAAATATGAATATTAGAGAAAAAAAATTGGGTATTATTTGGACACATGAACAAACAATAATCCGTTAAAGAAAAATTTTTACCCCAATTATTCAATTAACTATGCTTTTCTTAACTACTTAATTTTTGCTAGTTGAAAGTTAACCAAAAAACTCAGATAATTTGTAAATTAAAAACCTGGGATTTTTTTTTACTTCTTGGAGCTATTCTTTGAAGGCTTTAGAAAAGATCCCCGTTGGCATAAAAAAATTACAAACGTAAATAAAACAATCAAAAAAATTTTTTAAAAATCTTTTAAACTATACATTTGTTTATAACAATTTTGTCAACAATAACAGTTATAAATTTAAAAAATATATTATTATATAGCTTTTAGCCGTAACAAAAATCAAAATAAAAAGATTTTTTTTTAGATTGTTTTAGTTAAATTTGTATTTTTTTATGCATTCAGTTGTTAATAAAAAACTGAAAAATCAAAATTTTTAAATTTTTCGAACGGGGATCTTTTCTGAAGTCTTCAAAGAATAGCTATAAGAAGTGAAAAAAATCTCAGATTTTTAATTTACAAATTATCTGGATTTTTATGTCACTATTAATTATACCATACTGAGTTAGATGTTTTAGATCATCAGAGAAATCAGGAAAGAACTTGAAGCCACATTCATTGGGCCTCATTTTAGACAGGTGTCGTTGTACAGAGCTAAAAACTGATTTGGCAAATACTTTTGTCATTCCTCTTCAAAAAAGGTACTCTTAATTTATTTCGATAAAAATGGTGGTTTTCGAGATAAATCGGTTTTCATACGAAACACTTAAAAGTTACTAATGAAAATCGCAAACAGGTAAAAATCGCGTTATTATTGTTAATACCTACATAATGAATTAATATTGACGGAACTTGTCAAAACCGCCGTAAAGTAAAAACAATTTAACAAAATGGAAGAATATTGTTACGCAGAGTATGCTGATATGCATTTAATTTATGGTGAAGTGCTGTCAAATTCTTCGAAAGCAAGAAGACTTTATGCGAAAAGATTTCCAGATCGAACATTGCCAAGTTCAAAATTCTTTTAAAGGATTGATTGAGGCCTAAGGGAAACAGGAAAAGATGATTTGAAAATAATTAACAAGTCAATGAATTAATTTTTTACATGTTTTATTCAGGGTCATTTTTGCCGTGAGATGCTCCAATACTCAACCTTATTTTGTTTACCGATGAGGCCGGTTTTACAAAAGATGGCATAATAAACTCTTACAATTTACATTTTTGGGCTCATGAAAACCCACACACTGTAATTCAAAACAAACACCATTGTAAATGTATGAGCTGGTATCATCGGAAATAATCTGATAGGTCCATTTTTTTTGGAATAGTGAGGTCTATTTACAATTTTTGCAGCAAAATTTAAATAATTTATTGGAAAATGTATCTCTTTATAGAAGAATGCAAATGTAGTACAAACATGATGGTGGTCCACATCATTTTAATCGTATGGTACGTCAACACTTAACAAACATTTTTGGCCCTCGTTGGCCAAGATGAGCCTGTTTTATGGCCATTAAGATCTCTAGACCTAAATCCCTTAGACTTTTACTTCTAGAGACATCTAAAAGAATTAGTTTATTCAACACCAGTAAATACTCCGTAATATTATTTGCAGTGCAGCGGAAAAATATTCGCGGAATAAGAAAATGTAGTAAAGTACCTTTACTCCATAATAAACATTTGATAAAATAACATTTAAACGTTTTCACTATTTTTGAATTTTAATAACATTGTAAATTAATTGAGCCCTGATTAATCCGTTGAAAGGTTCCTGGACTTGACAATATCTGAGCTGGAAATCTTTTAGCATAATATATTCTTACTTTCTAAAAGTGAGGCATCGCTTCCCCATAAATCAGAACGCGTCAGCACACCCTGCGTTTTTATTTTTACCTGTTTATATTTAGAATTGGCAACTTTTGAGTTTTTCGCATAAAAACCGATTTATCTCGAAAAGCGCCAGTTTTATCGAAAAAAATTCAGAGTACCTTGAAAAGGAATGACCAAAGTATTGAAAAAATCAGTTTTTTGCTCTGTAAAATGACACCTGTCAAAAATTAGGCCTAACGAGTGTGGCTGACTTCTCTGATGATCTAAAACATCTACTGCAGTATGGCTTAATGGATCTTTATAGTCTCTATAAAATATTACAATTTCATTAAATTATACAAGTCGGTTCAAAACTTAAAGCCGATAAGATAAATTGCTGGGTACCCCTTTAGAGCTCTGTATCTTTGTTAAGAAGGAAAAAGTGGAGGAAATGTGGAAACATCTTAAAGAAAGCATAAACGCTACAGCTGAGGAAACTCTGGGAAGGAAACCCAAACGAAATGGAAAACAATGGTTTGATGATGAATGCATTAGAGCAGCCGATGAAAGAAACAAGGATAGAAAGAAAATGTTACAAAATCCAAATGACAATAACATAGAAGAGTATAAGAAACTAAGAACAAAAACCAGGAAGATTATGAAACGTAAGAAAAAAGATCTACAGACTAAACAAATAGAAGAAATAGAGCAAAATGGATAAAGCAGCAATATAAGAGCATACTATAGGGGAATTTCAAATATAAGAAAAGGATACCAACCAAAAGCAAGCACTCACCATCTGATACAAACTATATGGCTTACAGAAGAAATACCAAATGAATGGAAAGAAGGAGTCATCGTTCCCATACATAAGAAGGGTGACAAGATGAAATCGAGGCATTACTCTGCTTAATACGGCCTATAAAGTACTCGCAATTTTACTCTTAGGAAAACTTAAACCCTATGCAGAGGAAACTATAGGGGACTATCAGTGCGGTCGCTCCACCGTAGATTAAATATTTACCATTAGATAGTTAATGGGAAAATGCTGGGAATTCAATCGACACCTGCATCAACTATTTGTGGATTTTAGACAGGCGTATGACACCATCCATAGGGTTAAATTGTGGCAAGCAATGGAGGAACTTGGCTTCCCAAAGAAATTAATCAGACTAACCCAGGTGTGTGTTGGTGGCTCAAAGAGCAAAGTTAGAATTGGACAAAACCTTTCAGAGGTGTTCAGTATAAATGACGGTCTCAAACAGGGGACGCTATATCCCCGTTGCTTTTTAATGTAGCTCTACGCGAAAATCTAACCGCCAACAGCGATGTTTTATCATAACGGTCCCAACTTACTTGTAGCATTTGCAGATGATATAGACATTGTGGGAAACAGCACGCTGGATATCAAGACGACCTTCAATAACTTCGAAAAACGTGCGAGTAGCTTTGGGCTTAAAATTAACGAAGAGAAAACCAAATATCTATATTCCACTAGAAACAACCAACACAGAGGCAGACTAGGCCAAAACATCACAATGGGGGACTATAACTTTGAACGCGTCAAAGAGTTCAAATATCTGGGAAAAATACTTACTGAAAACATGGACGGAACGACATAAATTAACTGTAGAATCCAAGCAGGTAATAGGTGCCTCTACGCAGTACAAGACCTCCTAAAATCCAAGTTAACAACAAGACGTACCAAGATAAACATATACAAAACAATAACAAGACCTGTAGTGATATATGGGTGCGAAGCTTGGACATTAACGGTAACAAATGAAGAACGGCTCCGAGTCTTCGAAAGAAGAATTCGTAGAAAAATATATGGCCCAACAGTGGATGCAACAACAGGACGATACAGAATCCGTACCAATAAAGAACTGGAGGATCTATTTGGAGACACTAATATTGTACGAGAAATAAAATCTAAGCGACTACAGTGGGCGGGACACGTAAGAAGACTACCAGATAGTCGCACAGTCAAACTCGCGTGGGAGGAAGCACCGGTAGGGAAAAGACTACTGGGACGCCCTCGCCTCCGATGGAAAGACAATATTGCCAAAGATCTAAAGGCAATGAATATTGATAATTCGCTAGATGCCATGGCAGACAGACAGCAATGGAGGAGTATTGTGAAGTCGGACAAAGACTCACCCAGGGTTGTAAGCCATGGAGTAAAGTAGAGTAAAACTTTGTTAAGGGGCACTTTAGGAATATTTTTCTATGACATATTAGGGCCATTTTGACTTCCTCTGTATGCTCCTGGAAGTTTAAGAGGTACTTACCGGACATCCTGTATAGTGGGTAAAGTTGAAAGCTAGTTCCTAACGACATCGTTTTAGGTTTCTGCATTCGGCCTAGCTATAGATGCAGTGGCGCCCTAAATAGCCCACTCCTACTTTCCGGTATTTCTTAGTAATTATCAACTAAAACTAAGTGCAGCATACATGGGTCCGTAGCGTAGCACGCATAATAGTGTTTAGCTTAAAAATTTGTTCGATTTCACTTGTTAACGGCTAGTGGAAACGTCGTGATATTCAACAAAAAAATAAAGTCCAACATATATCTGCTACTTCGCAAGGAACGTCGTTATCTATGACCTTCAAACATAGACGAATCTAATTGTGTGGTCAGTTTTTATCAATCATTTTACTATATTGTTTGCGAGATTTCAAGGAACAATAAGTATCAAAATTGTTTCACTCTATATTAATACAAAAATTGAACAATGTTGAGGTATTTGAACAAATTTGCGAGTCCATTTATTTATTAATCTCGCTTGATTTGAATTGAAATCAGTAAATAAACTGAAATATTAAATAATACCTTTTTTATTGAAACCTGGAATGTTTCATTTAAACCCTAGCAAAGTCGTGATTTATGAACAAAAATGTTTGCTTAGGCATCCTTTGTAATTATAATTATTAAAGGTAAAAGTTAATTTTCCCCCTTTTTTTTTCTTATTTTCAAATTAAAAGGGATCAAGGAGGCGTGGTTTGTTAATTATATTCGTTCTTTTGGATATACATATTTTTGAAAGGAAAGCATGCTTTAAAATTAATTTATTAATTAACTAAACAAATATATGTATCTTGCGGAGGAAGGAAAGTATATAACAGGCTGTTTGTGTATAGTTGTAAGACTGTAATGAAGAAGAGTTTTTTTTTTAATTTACAAGATTCAGGCGACTAGCATACATCAAATATAGAGGTACATACAGCTGAAATAGAAGACCATTGCCCGACATATGAAGAAGTAACCCAAGCAATTAAAAAACTTAAAAATAATAAAGCCCCAGGCAGCGATGGTATACCCGCAGAGTGTCTGAAGCACGGAGGGGAAGCACTATACAGATCTATATACAAGCTAATTCAAGGTATTTGGCAGGAAGAAACAATGCCAGACGAATGGAAAGAAGGTGTTATCGTACCAATACACAAAAAAGGTAACAAAAAGCAATGTAACAACTACCGAGGAATAACGCTCCTTAATACTACCTACAAAATCCTTGCAAACATTCTGTTAGAAAGAACCAAATCGTACACAGAAGAAATCATTGGAGAGTATCAATGCGGATTCAGACCCGGCCGATCTACTGTTGACCAAATATTCACTATAAAACAAATAATGGAAAATGCTGGGAGTTCGATCGAGAGCTCCATCAGATGTTCATAGACTTTAAACAGGCTTTCGATAGAGTATGTCGGATGAGACTGTGGACAGCAATGCAAGAACTTGGCTTTCCTAAAAAACTAGTCAACTTGATACGAATGAGTATGGATGGACTACGATGTAAGGTAAGAGTTGGGCAACAGTACTCGGAGACATTTGAGATTAACAATGGACTGAAGCAGGGAGATGCACTCTCACCACAACTCTTCAACGTAGCTTTAGAACACATAATCAGAAATGCAAGAATTGATACACCGACTTCCATATTCCATCGAGAAGGACCAAACTTACTGCTGGCATTTGCAGACGATGTAGATCTAATAGAAAACACAAGAATAAAAATAAAGGAAACTTTCATCAGGTTCGAGAAGGAAGCAGAAAAGATGGGGCTACAAATAAATGAAAACAAAACTAAATATATGTACACGAGCCGCAATATTCGAAACAGAGACAGAATTGGACAGAACATCACCATCGACGACCACAACTTTGAGCGCGTCAGAGAATTTAAGTATCTTGGAACAACAATAACTGAAGATAATAACGGATCACAAGAAATAAACAATAGGATCCAAGCTGGGAACAGATGTAGCTACGCCCTTCGAAACCTGATAAAATCGAAACAACTAACAAGACGAACAAAGATAAATCTATATAAAACAGTTATAAGACCAGTAGTGATGTTCGGCAGCGAAACTTGGACAATAACAAAGGCAAACGAAGAGCGACTGCGAGTTTGGGAGAGAAAAATACTAAGGAAAATCTTTGGCCCGTTACTGGATGGGGCAACGGGACAATATAGAATAAGAACAAATAATGAGTTAGAAGAGTTATACGCAGACGCCAACATAGTAAAAGAAATAAAGTCTAAAAGACTCCAGTGGTCGGGCCACCTTATAAGATACTCTAACGAAAGAATAGTGAGACTGGTGTGGGAAGAAACCCAACTGGAAAAAGACCACTTGGACGACCCCGGCTCCGGTGGCGGGATAATATAGCAGGAGACCTTAAAGCTATGGATATAGAGAACTGGATGGAGCTAGCAAAGGACAGAAACGAATGGAGGCATATTGTCAAGTCGGCTAAAACCCACACGGGGTTGTAACGCCACAGAGTAAGTAAGTAAGTAAGGCGACTTGCGTTATGGGCCCGCTCGGTACGAATCGCCGCAGGTGTTTTATACGAGGGAAGTAGGCCGGGGCGGATCCAGCCTCTCTCTTTGAGTGGGGGGGGGGGGTGATATCATAAAAGTACAGTATGACAAGCGAAAGCAAGTTGTCGACGGGGGGGACACCGGAAACATTCCCATTTCTAGTGTAATAGACAGGGTCGGGTCTATTTTTCTGAATTTTAACCTCTTGGAGAAGGGGGGGATTCAAGAACTAGAGAGAGTAATAAAACTGTTACCGAAACCTCCAACGTACCTGCTCCAGTGCCGCAGGTAAATGAGGACTGCCGTAAATCTAATTATATTTAAATAATATCAGCTTTTATAAATTTATTGCAACCATAAAATTTCGGATAGTTCATTCAATTTAATTTCTGTCAGTGAGCGAAGTACACCTTACGGTGTGTCTTTAGTGATGTATCTTGATAACGCTTGTTTTTGTATATTATTTGAGATTAATAAGATACCCAAAAGATATGGCTTCCACCTCTTTATTTATTCGAAAATCGTTAAACCAAAGCATTTTTTCCTCAACGAAAAACTTATTACGATGAATGTTTATGATGCCTTAAAATATCAATAACTCGATAATAATGTTAAAAGCTCTGTTGAGATATGTTCCAAAATGACAGGAGTTGGGAAATCTATTATGTACCGAATGCTGAAGGAGAAAAAAATGACTGAAATGGTTAGTACTCCCAAGCCATATTCGATCACATGCAGACAAAAAACCTCGTTGGAAGAAGAGATGAAATCTGCAATAAAAGGAGTTGTACATACATTTTATTGTGAGAAGCAGATCCCAACTGTCGACAAAATTCTAACTAAAATCAATGATCGGGATTTACCTGAAATAGGCATGATGACTAATTTTGGAAAAATACTCCACGATGTTTTTACGCACCTGCTTTATACAAAATAAATCTTTTTTCCGCAAAAAATTTATGTTTTGAAGGAAAAATTGACCTTTTTAAAATACAATTTAAATTTCGCACCAAAACGCTACAATAGTAATGGCGTCCGTCTGTGACGTCACCCTTTCGTAAACACTTGACTAGTTGTATCTTATTGCTTGTTCTGATTATTATTTTCCATTATTTTGTGTGATAATCATGAATTCTAATGTGTATCGATGGTGTGTAGTTCCTCCATGTAATAATACATCGATAAAAACTCCCAATAAGTTATTTATTAACGTGCCAATGAAGCAAAATATCAGAAATACGTGGCTAAATCTTGCAAGGCGAGTGTATCTGTTAATTCAGTGATTTATTTCTGCGAAGATCATATTGATGTAAGTATTTATTTTATATACATAAGTGGCGAAGCTCGCAAACAAAATATATGTAAGGTAGATATTTGTCAATAACATTGTTGGTCCCGTTTGAGGTTAGATTTCATTTCTTTATTACTGTATTATTTTTAAAGTTCCTAATTAAAAGTTTTTTCTTTTTTCAGTTACCAAATGATATGGAAAATTATATACAGTACCATGTAATGGGTTCAGTTTTATAAGTGCGCATAAAGTCAGGGTGTATACCCACAAAATTTGAATGCTAACCAGGCAGAAGCAAACGAACTTCTGACATCGCTGAGCGTCCCTATGTTCTCAAAAAACAAAGAAGGTGTCTAATTGAAGAAAGTGACAAAGATGTAACACAAACAAAACCACCTTGAAAAATAAAGGATTGCTGCCTAACAAAAAAATCTTAAACTGGGTAATTAAAATTGCAATTAATTTCGCGCCAGTGAAATCAAGAATTTTTGGCGCAAATGAAATCTTAAAATTTTACCATGAAATATAATATATTATTACCAACTATAAACGCCTTACCAAATCCTGGCAACACCCTGTAAGGTACCTCAGTTCAGACTTACCTAATGATTGTCCTAATGCTGACTGGAGTCTACCTATACGCTAGCTCATCTCAGGGTAGATTCATTGTTTTTATATTTTTCCACTATTTTTAATATATTGCCTGTATAAGTTTTATAAATGACTAAATCGGGAAAAAGGCGCCACCAAATTTTACTTTAGAATGAGCCCTAATGATTTTACTACGAGCAATTGTAGTAAAGAAAACTTGGAAAAGAATAAATATTTAATATGTCATATCCGGGTAAATAAATCGCAGAGTCTAAGTACTTAAAAGTATCCTAATTTAAAATTATAGGAAATAAAACCAACTAAATAGAGGCCAATACATTTATTTCTCACGGTATACCCCTTCCCAGATAATAAGTACAACCCCTGGAAAAAGTCATCACCAGTGTGAATTATTGCAAGCTCCTCTAATGGGGCTATCTAATAGAAGTGCGATTACAAATGTTAAATTGCAATAGAGAAACCTTGTTGACGAAAGTTATTGTCTTTCTATGACGTAGCAAAATGTGAATATTTAAACAAAAGAATAATAAATTAAACTTGACAGTGTCCTGCACCGTGAACGGCAAACCGATCCAAAAGTAAAGAAATCAACTACACTTGGAAGGTTTACGTCGACATAGCCTAGTTATAGAAGAAAAGAACACACTCTATTTTAAACTAGACCAAGAAGTTCCATAAGCCCAAGAATGCAGGAGACTATCAACTTTGCAGTAATAAAAAAAATAAGCCATATAAAAAACTACAAAAATGTCTGCAAAGAGAAAGAATTAGAAAATTGAATAATGAAAGAGATAATGACAGTTACAAAAATATAAGCAATAGAAAGTTACACAAAAAAGTGATAGATAAATCCAAAATTAGGTCGTAGAAATCAACTTATAATCTTAACAAAATTTTTCTTTGAACAAAATAACTAGTTTCCAAAATATTCAATTATTAAGCAATTAAAATTTTCAATAAATGCATCATTATAATATTCATTAATTTAAACAATAATTAAATGGTTAATTGGCCGCTCTGGGATTCTAAAAAAAAAATGGAACCATAAAAAAACCTCAATTACAGTAGAGTATCGCAAAAATAAAACATTTAAATTTGAGGTTGTAGCGCAACGAAGTCGACTGCGTTTCACCTTACATAGTTTACTGGTTCGCCGCAAATATATGATATGGTAAATTACCAAAAGATAAATATCATTAAAAAAATATATTAAAGTCCAGATATTTAAAGTCTATTAATTAGAAAGGTTCAAAAACATATACACAAGAATCCCCTACCTGTTAGCCCTCTAGGTAAACGAACAGAAAACTGTGTTTAGATAACTAAACGATTCAAAATACAGATTTAATACCCATTAGGCTTAACAGTCAAAAACTCCTGTGTACATACTTTGGCTAAAATTAAGCACTTAGCTGAATCACTTTAAAACAGGTGGTTCAGCAAGGCCTGTGACATAGACGGTTTCCCCAGAAAGGACGTTGACCTGGGTCAATATGGAGATTGTCCCCCTTTCAGAGGCTCATAATCCCAGAAGTGCAGCACGAAAACCCAAACTGTACATTATAACTATTCCAAAAACATACTATAGTTTTCCCAAAGACGTAATTATTCCAAAGACGTAATTATTCCAAAGACATAATTATTCCAAAGACATGTTGTACTTATCCCAAAGACAATACTGTAGTTATTCCTAAGACCCTAAAATAAAGAAATAAAAATTCCTACTCAATCAGTCGTACAAAAGGCCTACGCAAAGCCTAGCTAAATTTTGCTTAAACACAAAAACTGATTGTTTCAAAAGAAATATGTACATACCTCGAACTCAAGAAGATGGTGGCATCTGCTAACTGATAAGCCGTTGTTTCTGGCTGGCTGAAGAAAATAATCGCCAAACTGGCTGTAGAGTGAAACGACCAAAATCACCAAAAATTGTTTGCACCCCGACTCGGTTTTGTTACTTTAATCGGCCAATTATGACCAGGTCCCTTAACTTGGGAAAGCAGTAAAACTAAAACCACATCTTCACGCTCTTGCGTCAGATAGCCAAAAGAGAACGATTTCTCTCAAATCACTAGCACATTTCTTCAACGGAAGTTACCAAAAAAACTTTATAAAAACGTCTATCAAAAATCTATCCAAAAAAAATAACCTTAATCTCGTAGCCATAATCTCGAACCCTTGAAATTTATCATACAATTTGAACTACTTCCGGAAAATATATGCAAAAATTCTTCTATCTCAACTTTAAACTGGCCAGTACTAAAATCAGACAGAGACAACCAATATCTTAATAATCTAACCTGCCTCGTCCTACAAAATGAATACCCAATAACAAACTACTTAATGGGTTCGAAATATTTAAAAATGAAATCCAATTAGTTCGAAATAGTTCGATATAGTTCGAGGGTCAAATTTACAATATTATAATTACCAAAAATTCTAACGAGTAAAGTAAAGAGAAATATTCAACTAATAAACTAAAAACAACATAATGAAGAAAGTCAATACCATCTCATTTTAAATTTAGCATTTCGATAATATTCAACTGATGGGCCATCTTATAGGCAACCCTAAAAACTTTCACGCAATCTCGTGGAGCTGACCATTCAACAGTTGATATGTGACAATAAATAAATATTTTCTGAAAAAGGAAAATCAACAAGAAAGCAAATAATCCTATTTATGTTTATCCAAACATTAAGAAAACGCTTTTCCCACTATGTGATACATTGTCTCGAGGTACCTACTGAAATTTATAAATTACAGAAATATGTTAAGTTTCGATGTCAATCAAAATTTCAAAATGTAAACAAAAGGAATGATCTGAATATAGATGAAACCAATATTAATGAATGAAAAACAAAAGGTAATCATTAGTTTTATAGTAAAAAACATTGTTTACTGTAAATTTACGTACAAAACAAAAATCTATTTATAACTTTATTAATCTGAACCTGTAATTTAATGTAGAAAAATGTAAACGAAAATATTTATTATTTAAACCCAATTTTTAACCGTAACAACCTACAGAACATTTAGAACTCACAGGCACTTCATCAGAAAGTTCAGGTTCGTACCCATTGCTTTTTTATACTGGTAACCTGTTTTAATGAATTCAAGTGTATATCTTTTCTGTTAGCCGGTTTAATCATAACATTATAGGTAGTTATGATTTCAAACAATCTTTATGGTACTTATTATTATTATTATGAATGATTTACAAGCCAGACGGCTTCGCACTCCCTCCAGGGATTATTCACTCATACCAGGCACACAAAGGTACCAGAAGTATGAAGCTCTGTGGGAACCCTTTCCATGTTATCGGGTCCTAGGTGACGTGGTCTGCTGTATTTCCCATGAACTTTCGGACTGTTCGCGCGGTTGCTAGGAGAGTTGCTTTCTGCATCGGTTTATACAGATGCTCACTAAGACCCAGTCCCTTGATGTTCTGCAGGAGGTTCTTCGGTATCACTCCAGTTGTTGAGAGTATTATGGGAATCGTTTGGACGCTGTTCATTGCCCATTGTCTTCGGATTTGCACCTCCAGATCTCTGTATTTGGCGATCTTCTCGTTGTATTTTGGTCTTAGGTTGTTGTTGTTAGGTACAGCGATGATTATTATTATTATTATTATAATATTTATTATAGTCTGTTCCAAAAATTATAGTACATAATAATGTGTAAATAGTTACAGTTAGTTCACAAGTACTTATTTTTATTTTTTAGCTTTACACACAATTGAAGATCTAGAAGCACCTACCACCTTTACAAAATCAGCTGATAAATCAGTACAAGTATATATATTAAACAAATTCAGAAGTAAACCTGTCCAGACTGAAAAAACAGTGCACCAGTTAACCTCTTGGCAAATTTGAGCTATTGGCCTTGACAAATCCTTATTCCATGACGTTTTTATACTTTTGGAAGCACGAAACTGACACACTTGATAGTTTTATCCACAAAATATCTGATTAACGATGCAAATAAAGACAAATTCCAACGATAAAAGCAATAAACAATTACGACTGATGTGATGTTTACGAAAGCGTGACGTCACGCGCTTCTGATTGGTGTTCGATCTAATATGGCCGATTTCCATATTTTGTGTTTTATTTTTACTAAAATAAATATAATCTCACTTGTAATCTAAAAATAAATGTGTTTTTTAGAATCTGTCTATCCTATATAATTACTTTAAGTCATAATTTTAGTGATTCTTCGTTACAGTCATCATGCCTATTAAAAGAACTGAGCTCTGGAAATTGCTTAGAGAACTTAATTTTTGGTGGGAAAAACCAGATAGGAAATCTGTTCTTACAGATCTTCCGGGACTGTTGGACAAGGAAATATCTCTCTCAAGTAAAAGGTAGAGTTGTTAGAAATAACACAACTTACAAAATTAGTAATTTAACTGAACTTTTGAAAGATTTTTTTGAATAAAGTTACTGCGGAAAATATCCATATAATAAAAGAATAAAACAAAATGTGGAAACTCGATCTCATGAGCGGCGCGATAGAGGAACCAATTATAATTAATTTTAGCGAAGATAGCTTCACTGACTTTGATTACGCATTAGATACGTAATGTTTACCAGTGTAAACACAATTTATTATTTATATTTTTGTTTTTGTTGTATTTTATTTTTTAATGTTGTTTATATATATTTTTTTATATATTTTTATTTTAGTGTGTACCACTCTTTAATTTCATATATATATATATATATATATATATATATATATATATATATATATATATATATATATATATATATATATATATATTTAATTCCAATTAGCCGTAATTTTTTTATTATTATTTTTGGTCTTTTTCTTAAGCGTGTAGAATTAAGATGTTTATTTTATTTTTTTGGGGCTATCGGATTTCCATATAACAAAGTAAATCAAATTGAGATGTGCAATGAAATAAAAATAAGTAGGTCTAATTTTAACTGTCCTAAAAATGTTTTTAATTAATAATAAAATAGCCCGATAGCCCCAAAAAAATTTTGATATTATATGGACAAATTTATTTTTTTTATATATATATTTAACGTCTGATATTTTTAACAACGGGTAGTTTGTAACTATTGAAATCACAACTTAGATTTTTTTGTGAGAATAAGGCTACATTTTAGTCTGAATGTGCCTAAGACAGTTTTTTATGCCAAAATTAAAATAATAAAAATACAGTTGTGATTTATGATAAATATGTCAAAATTATCTATATTTTGTAATGTATGTAAATTATTAAGAAATCATAAGAAATAAAATAATATTATACAAACTTTTTATGTTAAGTTTATTACCGAAATAATATTCTATGCCATAAATACTTGTGATAAAATAAATCTCTTTCCGATGCCTATGCCAAGGATTAAAATCCTTTTTAACACTTCACACTTCCAAATATCTATTGTTATCCAACCCAATTAATTCCATTATTATCGACCGGTATTTTTGATTGTAAAATTTCTAACCCATTCCTATGAAAAATATTTGTGTTTAACAGATTTTGCCAAAGACACTGGACTAAAAAAACGGGTAAAAAATGATTTATTACTCTCTATGGTTCTTTAATAAACTATAGTATAGAAGGCAAAATAGGGTCTATTTTCGTGAACTCAAAGCTCTTGGGGGGCGATCGCCTCTACCGCCCCCCCCCCTTGAATCCGCGCCTGGAAGAAGGGCAGTTTTCACATCAGGTATACAGAAGTACCAACTGAAAAATTTGGAAAATGGTAGATGTTTAAAGCATCCCGATTGCATATTCAACAATGAAAATTTTCTACCACGTATAGATTTGGTAGAATGTATCAGTTATTTTTATTTAATACAAACATTTTTATACAATATTTATACATAAGTTCAAAACAAGATATTTCAAAGATAACAGGATATATTTACAAAAAAAAACACATGAAAACATATTTATAGTAAGTCTTTTGTACATAATTTTAACCAACAATAATCCCCCATCATTGGTGGATGCCATCTGCCTTGGTAGCGTTGTGCCATTGTTAATGTGTCTTGGTGGAATCTTTCTCCTTGCTCGTCACTAACCGCACCCAAATTTTCTGGGAAAAAATTTAAATAGGAGTGCAAGAAATGTATTTTAGGAGATTTGCAGTAGCTTTCAAATAGTTTTTCGTAGTTTTCTACTTTTTTGTTTCCTATAATTCCGAAACAATTATTTTAAAAGAACTCTAAGCAGCTAATTCAACATCTCTTCATTTTAGATTAAACTGTTATCCCTTAGTATTTTTCTAATTTGTGGTCAAAAATATTCCTTCCTCAAGCTTAGCATCACTTAATTTAGGAAAGATTTATTTAAGGCATTTTAACGCATCCCCTTCTTTATCTAATGTTTCAACGAAATTTTTAATCAATCCCAGTTTAATGTGTAATGGAGATAACAGAACTTTTTTGTGATCAATGAGAGGTATATTCTTTACGTTAGCTTTACCTGGAATACATTGATGTCTCGGACGCCATTCTTTTACTTAATAATGGCTCTGTGAAGAAGAAGCCTTAGTAGCAGTCCTATAACTTTTACGTCATCACATATTTGCCACTTATATGTAACATAGGTTATTGTATTTAGAATAAATGACATACTTTCGTATGTCTCCTTCATGTCAACTGCATGTACAAGAGGAACAGAGTGTCTTTTGTTTCCATTATGGAGCAGAACTGCAGAGTATAAAACAAGGATAGATCCTGGTTACGGTTCCTAAATATTTTAACTTTGGCTTCAGTAGCTAGTAAATTCCATTGTTGTAATCGAGACCCTCATACTTCATCAGGCTCTTTGAACAAATGGGGTGCGTTTCCTTCACTTTCAGGAAAATAAGAATTGGCATTTTCTGAAACATTATCGGGGTAAACCTTCTCCATGAAGAACCAGTTTTACTACTGAGGGAATATCCGCATGTTCAATATTATGTTTGCTCTTTCTTGAAGAACCAGACACTTTTGCCATGCAAAAGTAACAGTCGTTAAAATGGTTTGTTTGTTCTCGCCAAATCATTGGAACCGCAAAAGGCATAGAAGAGCGTTTGTCAACATATGTGAGGAGCCTAGTCCCGATCTTGATCATCAACAACCATCCAAAATACTTATGATAATCTATTTGGGCCATTTTGTAATTGTCTGCGATTTAGAGGTAAATTAACCACATGTGTTTCCAAAAACCATTCCCGTGGTTAACACAGCCAAGTTTCTGTACTTTAGTCGCATACATCAGTTCAGAGATCTGACAATACGTCTACAGGCATCAACTAATTTTATTGAACACAAAAATAACACTAATACAAGGCTCTTACTATCGGATTGTCCGCTTACTTTGCTGTTCCATCTAATAATGACCACTTCTTCTTCTTCTTCTTCTTCTTCTTCTAGGTAGAACCAAGTTCTGTTATCTATACAATGCCTCATGGATCCTCGTTTGAGGTCGAAATCCAGCTGTCTCTCCATCTTTTGGGGGGCCGTCCAGGCGGCCGTTTGGTGTTTGGTTTCTCTCTCATCTCGGTTTTTGCTAGTTTGTCATCGTCCATTCGTTCCACGTGATTTCTCTACTGCCTACGACGGTTTCGAACCCACTTCACAACATCCCCCACTCCGCTGTCCTCGCGTATTTTTGCGTTTCTTATTCTATCTCTTAAACTTGTTCCCGTGATCATTCTCAGCATTTTCATTTCTGTGGTTCTCATAATTTGTTTTGTCTTTGTGGTTTCATTTCTTGTTTTTGCGCTGTAGGTCAGTATCGGTCTTACACAGATCTTGTAAATTCTTGCTTGGCTCTCAGCCGTTATATGTTTATTGTTCCAGATTATGTCTCTTAGTGGGCCTGTGTGCGTACTTCCTCCGTTACTGCCCTGTTACTTCTTATATGTGCTCCTAGGTATTTAAACTTCTCAACCTGTTCGATATGTTTGTCATCAACCATTAGTTTGCATCTTACCGGTTATTTTGCTATTACCATTGCTTTGGTTTTCTCCACAAATATCTTCATACTATACTGTTTGGGTGTTCAATTGAGATGGAAAAGCATTCTTTGTAAGTTGTCCTCGCTATCTGCTGTCAAGGCAACATCGTCTGCAAAGCATATAATCTGAACGGTGCTGTGTCCCATTGGGTACCCAATGATTTCGTCCATGATTACATTGAAAAGTGTTGGACTTAGGTTATCACCCTGTCTTATTCCTATGGATAGAGGGATTTCCTCTATTAGAGTGTTATTTGTTTTAATTACTATGGTGTTTTTGGAATTCAGTTCGTATATTGTGCGTATGATTGCTTCGTCTACTTGTTTTCTTCGCAGTAATTCTGTTATGTGTTCCAGTTTGACTCGGTCGAACGCTTGTGTAAAGTCCACAAAACAAATAAACAGCGGTTTATCGTATTCGATAGATTTTTCAACCAGCTGTCTGATAATAAATGTACCGTCGATAGTAGAGCGGTTATTCCGGAAGCCCTGCTGTTCTTCGCACGACCCTAACTTGTCTACAATCCGTTGTGACAGTATTTTGGTTAACAATTTGGCTGAACTATTCAGTAGGCTGATTCCCCTGTAGTTTTCGGGTTGTTTCTTTAATCCTCTTTTGTGGATCGGAATTGTGATGTTTTTCCGCCATTCGTTGGGTACTGACGTTGTGCGGAGTATTTTTTGAAATAGAACAGTGAGCTCTGTGACAAGGCTGGGGCCTCCGTACTTTAGCATCTCATTCGTAATTTGGTCGGTACCAGGTGATTTTCTGTTTTTTAATTTCTTAATTGTCAGGTGCATCTCTGCTTCACTGATATTAACATCTGTTAGTTCTGTGATTTCTTGTTCGTTTTCGTCTACGTTGTTTTCTGTAGCTGGTGCCTGGAGTAAGTCCTTAAAATGGCTGACCCATTGTTGGCTGTCGATTGGACTTAGTTGAACGTATTCATTGATTGCTTTTTTCTGTTCCTCAGCATGTTCCATATTTTCTTTTGTCCTCCATATAGGTCGTGTTCCATGTCTTTTGAATACTTTTCCCAGTATTTTTTTTAGTTGAGCTATTTGACTGTTGATTCTGTTTCTCACCGTTTTGTACTCTTCGAAATGGTTTGTTGTTTTGTGCTGTCGGTATTTTGTAAATGCTTGTCGTTTTTCTTTTGCTAGTATTTTCACCTATTCTGTGAACCATGGTTTTGTATTGCTTCGCTTGTTCGTGCTAACTGTTCGTGTTCCGATAGCCTCCCTGGCGCTCTCTTATATATTTCTTTTCAGTTTTTTCCAGGCTTTCTCCACTCCGTCATTTTCTAGGATTGTATTAGTTTTTATTTTCTCCGAGAGTCTCTGCTGATATACTACTTTTGTGCTATCGTTAGCGAATGATTCGGTATTGAATTTAATAAAGGTATGTTTCTGTTTGTGCATTCTGTTTATACTTTGTTGAGACCAGTATTTACATAATACTAGTCGATGGTCGTCTTTTCCCAGATCTGACGAATTCAGAGTTCTGGCATCGAGTATTTGGTGGGGTAACACTTTTCTGTTCGTTATTATGTAGTCTATGGTTGATTCTTGTTCTCGGGTGTTTCCCCATGTCCGTTTATATTGCCACTTATGTGGGAAAAAGGTGTTATTTATTCTCATCTCGTTTTGGGCTCACAGTTGTATGAGTTGTTCCCCGTTGTCATTTAGTGTTACCTCATTATATCTCTGCATTACTCCCGGAATGGGTTCGTTACCTATTCTTGAGTTGAAGTCTCCTAGCATAAATACTTTTTCTCTATCGGGTATGGCACTTAGTAGATCTTGCAGTTTATTGAAGGATGTTTCTCTGACCTCTCTGGGTTTGCTGATATCTGGTGCATAGACGCTTATGATGTTCATCTTTTCTGGTTGTAAGTTTAGGATGACGTGAATGAGTCTTTCATCGACGTACTGTATGTCCTCTATGTAGTGTTCGTATTTTTCGTGGATGAGCAGGCCCACTCCTTCTTGGGCTCTTTCTTCCTTTTGTTTCCCACTGTATATAAATAGGTAGTTGTTGTACTTGTTGTTTCCTTTCCCTTTCTTTTTCGTCTCTGAAAGGGCGCAAATATCTATGGAGTGCGTGTTCATTTCTGCGACAACTTCCTCATCATGTTTATGCCATGAAGTGACATTCCAGCATCCCAATCTAATGATGTTCTGTTTTTTCCATGATCGTGTCCTAGTTCTCGCCAATGTCTGTTTCCGTGAGATCCGTCCAGTGTCCGAGGCATGTATGTTATTTTGAGCTACATTGGTGTTTTACTGCGGGTAGGCTGCTAACCTGTCCCGTAAACCCTCCTCCTTTGCCCGGGCTTGGGACCGGCACTGACAGTTGCTGAGTTACTCAATCCGTCCAGCCCCTGCCCGAGGCATGACCACTACTCGTGCTAAACCAGTACTGATGATACAACTGCTGGCCAGCTGCTTTTATAGCCATTCGGTACTTCTGGTATTTTCTAGAAACGTCGGGGATCGGAAGTTCGAAAAGCGACAGCCATCTATAAGTAAATTCGGCTAAGAACCAGAGTGAAATTTGGAATTATATGGATTTAAATGGGTACTTCCGTTATTTTAAGCCCTAGGGGGTTGAGATTTGACACTTCCACGTAGTGTGCCAGATTGTGCAAAATTTTTCTAACTTATGGAAAACGTAAATTTGACAACGTCGCGCTCCGATTAATTACGAATTACCTTTTAAAATAATGTAATTAAAATCATTTTTTTGTATTTTTCGGAAAACTGAAGAAAAATTGTGGAAAACCAAGGACACCATATTATATGTTCTATGACCTCGAAATAGGGAGAATGTAATAAAATTTTTCAATATTTCATTTAATCAAAATAATTACCGAAATATAATAATAAACCAAAATTTTATTTTTCAAAAAGTTTATTAAAATTAATTTCTTTACTTTATTAGATTCTTATATAGTCAAAATTTATATCCATCCTAAGTGGCGTGTTTGATAAAAACTTTTTTTATAAATCTTTCCCTTAACTACTTAAAAAAATAAATTTATTTCGACATTTTCCACAATTGCCTTTATCCTCACAAGAAACGACAAATGAGGCATTTTTTCTCCTTAAGGTACCCCGGCTCCAAAGTTGTAATATTAGAAGACTTGTAAAGGTTTCCTAATAACCATTCTAAAGGGAAATACATTTTTAGTATCTGGCCCTTCCTCAAAAATCGCTTTAGAGATTTGTGCAAAAAAGTTTTCGTCCGGATAAAAAAAAAATACAATCCCCACGTTTTATATTAAATACGAATCGATGGAGATTTTAGTTATTTTTCGAATGAAAAATAACAATTTCAGTTGCTTTGCTTTAAAATACGGAACGTTGTGAAAACAACTGATTACGGAAAAGTTGTTGCAAAAACAAAATGGAGCAAGCTGTTCATCTATTTAGACCAGTGGTTCCCAACCTTTTTTAGTCGCCATATTTGATCAGTAAAACCAAAAACTAGGGGTTAGAAAAAAATATAATTTACGACATAAAAAAGGTAATGATTTTTTAAAATTTAGTATTCTTCTTTAAGTTCCTTCTCCATTGCGGAGGTTGGCAATCATAACAGCTATTTTAATTTTTGAGGCAGTTGCTCTAAATAGTTGAACTGCATCCAAACCATTCCCTTAGGTTTTTTTAGCCATGAAATTCATCGTCGTCCTACGCCTCTTCTGCCACTTATTTTGCCTTGGATTATGAGCCGTAAGATGCTGTACTTTTCTCCCCGCATAATGTGTCCGAAATATTGCAGTTTTCTCTGTTTTACTGTTATCTCGACTTCCTTTTCTTTCCCTATTCTTCTCAACACTTCGGCGTTCGTAACTCGATCCACCCACGAAATCCTCTGGATTCTTCTATAGGTCCACATTTCAAAAGAGTTAAGTCTTCTCATTGCCTCTCGATTCAGTGTCCATGCTTCCATTCCATAATATAGAACACTGTATACGTAACATTTAGTCAGTCGTATTTTCAGGGCTAACGTTAGATCTTTGCAGATAACCTTTTTCATTCTAATAAAGTTGGCACGTGCTTTCTCGATTCTGGTTTTTATTTCGACGGTATAGTCATTATTTTCTGTTATTAGGGTTCCCAAGTAAGTGTACTTCTTAACTCTTTCTATGTGCTGGCCTCCTACCATTAGGGTTTCATTATTATTGGTGTTGTTCTTACTAATTATCATGAACTTGGTCTTTTTCGTGTTAAGAGAGAGTGCATATGCTCCACTATCTCTTAATATTTTATGCATTATTTTTTCTAGGTCTTTCAAACTATCAGCTATTATTACGGTGTCATCTGTATACCTAATATTGTTGATTAAAACTCCGTTTACTTTTATCCCTGCTGTTTCAGATTCAAGACTTTCCAATATGACCTCTTCAGAATAAGCGTTAAATAGTAAAGGTGACAATATACACCCTTGTCTGACTCCCCTTTGTATTTCTACATCTCCGTATATTTCCTGTCTAATTTCTACTGCCGCTCGCTGATTGTAATACAGATTTGATATCAACCTCAAATCTTTTTCGTCAAAATTTTTGCTTCTGAGAATCTCTATCAGTTTGTCATGTTTGACCCTATCAAAAGCTGTGTTGTAATCTATGAAGCAGACATAGAGGTCCTGATTGATATCTAAGCATCTCTAAGTAAGCACATTAAAAGTAAATAATGCTTCTCCTGTACCCACCCCGTTCCGGAAGCCACACTGTGTGTTACTTATATCCAGCTCCAATTTGGAATGTATTCTACCGTGTACAATTTTTAAAAGGGTTTTCAAAGTATGTGACATGAGATTGATTGTTCGATAGTCACTGCATTCTTTTCAGCTTGTTTTCTTTGGTAAACATATGAATGTTGATGTTAACATTTCTCGGGGGATAGTTCCTGTTGTGTAAATTGTATTAAATAATCTCACCAATAAATACAAATTTTTGTCATTGATCAGCTTCAACAAGTCACCTGGCATTTCATCTGGACCAACAGCTTTATTAGTTTTTATCGACCTTAATGCATAAATGACCTCTGCTTTAGTAATTTCAAGCCCTATGTCACCGCTCAGACTGTTTATAGAAGAATTTTCGTGTATTTGATCTTTAAATAGTTTTTCTATGTATTCTTTCCACCTGCCTAATTTTTGTTGTGTTTCCATAATAATATTTCCCTCTTTGTCTAGCAATACGTTGGAGGTTTTTCTCTTTTCTATTCCAGCTAGTTCTTTGACTTTTTTATGCAAGTTAAAGTTGTCGTACTTGTTTTTCAACTCCTCTATTTCTTTGCATTTTCCAGAAAGGTACTCTTCTTTTGCTGCTCTTATTTTTCTTCTTATTTGAATTTGCAACTATTGATATCGGGTCTTGTTGGTCTTCTGTCTCCTTTTTTCATCCATCAACTGGAAAATATCATCTGTCATCCAATTTTCTTTCTTGTTTCTTGATGTTGTAAGGACTTTCTTGCTTGGTTCCATAATTGATGTTTTGAAAAACTGCCACTGTTGTTCAACGTTGTTATTGTTTAACTCAGGGTTGCCTTCTCTTCTTTCTAAGTTTGTGTTGATGTCTCAGCTTTTCTTTCGTTTCTTCTGATTTTAATTTGTGTATATTTAGTTTTTTGATATTATGATCTGTTTGTATCCTTTTAATTTAAGTTGGAATTTAGCGATAAGAGGATTGTGGTCCGAAAATACGTCCTCACCTGGGTACGCCTTTAGTGGATGTATTGCGTTTCGATATCTGTGTTTTATCAAGACGTAATCAATCTGGTTTCTAACTATGTTGTTGTCCTTATCAGCTGGTGACTTCCATGTATAGAGACGACGTTTCGGTAGCTTAAAAAATTTAGTATTAATTATTGTTAAATAATTAATTGAGTCTGCATCTACGTTACAAGTATTAAAATTCTTGGCTAAGTTAATCTTGAACATCCAGATTATTCCTGGTTTTTATCTTGATCTAGAGAAGAGTTGAAAATCTACTTTTACAGAGATAAGTAGAAGCAAATGTCATTAATATCTGAAAAGAAAACATGATATAACACGAAGCTCCAAAAATTCACTTTGCATTTCACCGGCAGTGTCAGCATAAATATATAAGAAACAGGTTTCGTACTAATGCAGATTCTTATTCAGAGAGCTCCGGGGAGTAACGGTGAAGTAGATTATCTATAATTCCCCTCCCTGCTTCTGCAGTTTGGTGCAAAAGTGTTCAAGCATAACAAAGTTTTGCAGTCATGTGCGTTTCTTTACCTTGCAGTTTCAATTTTAGTTTATTTAACTGATCCAAGATATCAAGAAATAAGCAACTCATTCAATTCAGGTTTCAGTAAGTCTTAATTCACGTTTTTCTTTCATTTCTAAGAACTGATTGTTATATGTAGATTTCGTTTTAAACATGCAATCTAAATTATCGCTATTAATAATTCTGTATTTTAAATATTTGGTTTTTATATTATCATTTAGCCACTAATTATAGATGACTAATATTATTTCATAAAAATTATATGGTTTTGAAAGCATGGTATACCTTCCAAATACTGTTGTCCATATGAAAATTACTCTCAGGGAATTTTATAGCACTAAGCCTTTTCCTTGGTACCAGGGAAGCGTTATAGTGTTATGGGGTTTCTGTATTGCATATCTACGATCCAAGGCCGTGTCTTTAATTCCTTTAAAGCCTTCAGAAAGGGTGTATTATAAAGTGTAAATATGTAAACAAACAGCTGTCAAAGAAGATAGGTTAAATATGTATATATATATATATATATATATATATATATATATATATATATATATATATATATATATATGTATATATATATATATATATATATATATATATATATATATATATATACGTATATATTTATATGTAAATATATATATAAGATTATTGGGGAGGCAGTCTATTTAAATTTGTAGGAAAAACACTTCTGTCAAGCTTTCGAGAATTTATTTTTCTCTTCTTCAGGACATCTCTACAATATTAAGTACAAAGTTAGACTTTAACCTATGTGTATATGTATGTACGTAGAGTTGGGGGGCTGTACACTGCGACAAAGTAGGTCTGTTGTACCCCCCTACTGCTGCCCAGTCGTAAGAGTTACCTTATCGGCTAGAGTAGGTCCTCCAGGCCTATTTCCCTCAGAAATCTCAAGATGTTGGACGGCTTCAAGGTGGGTAGCTCCTTTTCTTCGATAGTAGGGTTTTTTAGAGCGCTGCACTCTACAAGAATATGAGCAGAGGTTTCGTTCTCCCCCTCACAGAATCTGCTAGACTTTAACCTAACTTATAACTATTAAGAAACTTACCAATGCGATGTGAATATAAATGAAGTAGATATATGAAAAACCGGGGAACAAACTCACCATTAAAACTTTTTAATTATATTTAACCCCATAATGTGATACGATTGTTCAATTTGAATAAGAAGAATTTGATTATTTTTAAAATCCACAAACAATAAACATTCCACTTGACTATTTAGCCATTTTGTAGTGACAGATGTCAGGTTTCAACTAGGAATAGAGGTGTAGGTTGCCTAAGTAGCAAAAGTAATAAAATTCTACAGAACAGTGGCGCAGCCAAGTGTGAGGTTTGGCAAAAATATTTGTTTAATATTTTTTACATGATGTAAGAGCTACTATTAAAAAAGCTTATTCATCTGGAGCTGGACTGTCCAGGAGACTTAAATACTTTTCTTTCTCTAACTTCAATATATAGCTGTAAATGGTACTCGAGATTTTACGTCTACTGGTTTAAAAAAGTAATTTTGAGGAAAATTCTTTTAAACTTTAGAGTAAATTTTCAAACAACTTCAACAATTTTAGTGATATATAAGGCTATTAAGTACAGACAGTCCGACAAACATGACAAAATTATTAAGCCTCTTAGTGGCTACTGCACCTTAAAAAAAATTTTTTTACTATCTTTTTAGTGCATCAAAAAATTTGTATATTCTCCTCAAAGCCCTTCTCCTTTTCTGTACCTGTTTAAAGGAGAACGTGTAACTTTTTATATTAACAACCTGTTGAGGGAACTCACCTTGTATAAACACGGTCGACTGCCCTTAACTAGCTCAATAAGTTTATTAGAATTCCGGGCCATCCCAAAGCTTCTGAAATTCAAGATCAAGCTACTTAGACTTATGCAAACTCAATGAAAAGGGGATTTCGGTCAAACTAATTTAAATTTTGTGGGTTTGCCATAGGCGGAGGTGTTACGACTTATTTAAATGCGATATATTGGTTATACGGGTTATTTTGCCTAGCAAAATAATGCATTGGAAAAACACCGCTGATAAAAAGCATGAGAGATACTGCCAAATTGAAATCTTATTATCAGAAAAAAGACAATTTGGAAATATCAAAATTATGAAATAAGTTTTACCAAATACAATCTAAAATATGTACTTTAGGTCATATCCTATATATATATATATATATATATATATATATATATATATATATATATATATATATATATATATATATATATATATATATATACCTACAGCAGTAATTGTGTTTCCAAAGTTTTCTTGACTACCGCCTCTTTATAAGAAAAAATAAATATAACGCCCTTTTCTCTCACAGTAGTTGTACCCAGCATTATCGGGCAGCAATATCGGGTTCTAATTTTGACAACTATAGTCCGGGAGCTCAGTGGGTTTTCGTACCCGACATGGCTCCACTAAAGTTTTTATATGGATTTTGACTGCTCGATTACGAAAAACGAGGGTCGATTCTCAAAAAATAGGCAACAAAAAAAGGTAATAATTTACTTAAAAAATTGCTTTTTTGTATCAAATAAAAAATATTTATTTATTTATTATTTAAGTAAACTGTTGGAGAAAACCGTGGAAGTTCGATAGTCAAGGGATGCATGCAGGGAAGGGTACTATCCTCACGTCTGTGGGATTTGATGGTCGACGAGCTCCTGGCTACTATACCCAGGGGTATGCTGACGATATAGTTGTATTCGTCATGGGGAAACATAGCAATATATTATGAGAGCTAATGCAAGAGGCAATAGTGGAGGAGTGGTGTACTAAGGAGCACCTTAGCGTAAACCCTGGAAAAACTACACTCAAACCCTTCATTAAAAAAGAAAGTTAGGTGAATTAAAATTACCAACTCTCTTCAATTCAGAAATGCAAATGAGCCAGGAGGTGAAATATTTAAGTGTAATCGTGGATGCAAAGCTTACTTGGAATTCACACCTATGAAAAATTATATCTAAAAGAAAAATATCCATTATGGGCACTGGGCGAGACATGGGGATTAAAGCTACACATTGTGCAATGGCTGTATAATGATTATGGCTAAGACAGGTCACTTTGGAGCTTTCCAAACTTCGAAGACTGGTCTACCTATGCATCACGTGTGCTATAAGAAGCACCCCAACAGCAGCCATGGAAACCCTATTAAGCCTTCCTCCCCTTGATATAATAATCGAGTCTGAAGCGAGAATGAGAGCTTATAGGTTGAAAAGAAAAAACATCCGGTGGACTGGACCTGTCCTATGACACACTAGCATCAATGGCGTGGTAACGAACTCATTGCTAGAAATAAACAGTGATACCATGTCAAGAATATTTAACTTTGACAGACCTTGGACTATTCAGCTAGAAGACGTGGTCTTACGAAACACTGAGTCAGCTAGGAAACTTCCAAAATTGACCAAGAGCCAGAATACGCTGGGATACACCCAGACTCAGTACGAGTGTAGCATTGGGAAAGCATACCATAATATTTCAGGTAGAAATTCACGCTATTGATGTCTGTTTTCGGGAGAATTTGATTTGGTTATAGGGGCAGGACCGTTCTCATCTTCTCTGACAGTCAAGCAGCGCTGAAGGTTCTAGCGTGCTACTAAATATCATCAAAACAGATGTAGGACTGTCTTCAAAACCTTTTGGCTCTGGCGAAACACAACAGGGTCACCCATACGTGGGGCACAAGAGGGTCTCGAGCAATGAAAAAGCAGATCAACTTGCAAGACAAGGGTTTGCCATTCCATTTATTGCACTAGAGCCAGCATTTGGCTGTTATTCGTGAGTGGCTGCTCTGGCGGATAAATTAACAACACCAGATCCACTGAAACCACCTTGCGGGTCACAGAAACAGCAAGTTATTGCTGAGCAGACCATCAGGCAAACTAAGCCGTGAAATTTTGCGTCTAAGTAGACAATAAATCAAGATGGTGACAAGATTATAATTGGCCACTGCAGCTTGAGAAGACACCTACATATAAGGGGCATCTTCAATGAAGAACCAATATGTAGACAATGTGATGAAGGGGACCAGAAGGCCTTACACATCATTGTCGAGTGTGAACCTTTGGTCTACTGGAGACACCTTCAGGGATCAATCTATACGAGACGAGAGGACAAACTAGTGAGCAGGCTGTTAAAGCCAATCAAGGCCACCAACCTATTTGCCTAGAATGGACAAGATAGGCAATAAAATAAGTCTGAAGACTGCAGTGTAAAGGTTTTTCAACCCTGGTCCACTATGTCATATATCAATCAATCAATCGAAGTACATAACAGGCAAATACCCCAATAGTACAGTGAGCAAGAAATGCATCTGGGACTCCAAAAAAAAAAACATCAAATTACAATAAAAAAATATATGTAATAAAAATTTGAAAACCTTACACGAATTAATTCTCGGAATAAAGCAATAAGATATTAGACCAAGAGTAAACAAAAAATACACATTTCACAGTTCATCCAAGAAACGTACTCTTGGATAAGAACTATTGAGATTTTCCATATACCCGGATATGAAAAAAATACGTGATAGGAATACTACAAATGCATATAACCTTTTTTCGTATATGCCTCATCTTGAGAGATATGGGCTCTCAAAGGGCTGAAATTGAATCAAGTTTTTTATACATAAATATTGAACCATCAGGTATATTTCAGTTTTTTTTTAATATGATGTATACCAGGTAAGACGCTTTAAATTACTATCCAAGAAACTGTTGTGAATTACTCACAGCTGCAGGGATGGACTAGATGTGACAATCATGACCCCATTTTTTTACGACCTATATGATAAAAACTTGGGATAACGTTTTTTTGCACACCTTTAACTAAGTACGCTTCATTCATGTCGCTAATTCTAACCGTTCTCGAAAAAACTGCATTTTATTTACTCTGTTAGTCCCCTAACTTGTGTCGGGTTGAATGTGAAAAGAGACGAAACCGTAACAATTGGTGTCAGAAGTGAAGATTATCACCGGGTGTCCAGAAAATTCTGTCGGAAATTAGGGGAGATTGAGAAAAAGGATTTCAAATTTGGATTTGTTATCAAGTAAGAAAATAAGATTAATTTTCTGTAAAGTTCTAGAACTTTCTATTTGAAAACAAAAAGAGATAGCGAAAAACGGACTTCACCATGGGATTTGTCATCAAGAAAGAAGCTTAGAACCCACTAACAAACAAGTTCGATGCCTGTCAACCAGTAGAACAAGCCGGTTTTCGCAAAGGGTTTTGCACCATGGACCACTTGCATACAGCAAAAACATTAAGAAAAAAAAACGAATACAATATACCCCTTCATTTGGCGTTCGTAGACTATCACAAGGCATTCGATTTTATTGAAACATGGGCTTTCTTGAATGCAAAAGACGGTAGAATCAATTTTTGATACTCGAATCTATTAAAGTACATTTGTCAAAATGCCACATTTCGTGAAAATCAGCGACGACTTAGTCACCAATAGAATCAAGATCAATAGAGGTGGGCATCAGGGAGACACGATATCTCCAAAATTATTTACTCTAGCCCTAGAAAACATTTTTAAAAGACTACCATGGGAGATTAAATGCATCAACATTGACGGTATATATTTAAACCACCTATGTTTTGCTGATGATATTGTCCTAATCAGCAGTGCTATTTGTGAATTAACAGACATGTTAGAACAACTAAACAGGACATCAAAAAGATTTGGTTTAAAAATGAACCTTTCCAAAACCAAAGTAATTACTAGCACTGAAAGAAAAATCAATGTGGATGGCAGGATCTTGGAGAACTTGGAGGAGCATACATATTTGGGGAATATCATCAAAATCGAAAAGGATAATCAGACAGCTAAGACCAGACACAGAACAAAACTATCTCGGGCAGCTTTTGGTAGGTTGGACTACATATTTCGAAAGAGTGCTATAATCTTAAACGAAAAGTCTTCGATACCTGTGTATTGTCGGTAACAACAGATGGCCTGAAAACCATGTCAGTAACAAGAAAAAGTGCGAAACAGCTTAAAGTGTGCAGAGGGCGATGGAACAAACTATGCTTGGAGTCAGCTTAAAGGATAAAATCAAAAACGAGGAAATTCGAACGAGAACCAAGATCAGAGATGTATATATGTGCGTAGAGTTGGGGGCCTGTACATTGCGACCTGATAGATCTATTGTGCCCCCCTACTGTTGCCTAGTCGTAAGAGTTACCTTATCGGCTATATCAGGTCCTCCAGTCCTATTTCCCTCAGGAATCTTAGGATGTTGGATGGCTTCAAGGTGGGTAGCTCCCCTTCTTCAATTTGGTGTGTTACAAAGAACCGCATCCTACAGTTTTCGAGAGTGCTGCACTCTGCAAGGATATGAATAAAGGTTTCATCCTCCTCATCACTCTTCTTTTTCGAACAGTTCGAGTTTCTTGAGGTGTCCCTCCAGGTGGCAATATTCCGTTAGGACACCTGTCAGAACTCTGAGTTGGATTTTACTTAAGCTTATGCATTCTTTGAATCTGTTCTGGTCGTAGTTCTCAAGAAGTATCTTCGCTTGTCTCAATCCTCGCAGCTCTGTCCAATAATTAAATCTCCTGCTTTCTTTTTCTATCTTTAGTTCTTCCAGCATTACGCTATTACTGATTTCACAGAAAGGCTATGGCCCCAAAAAAGGTATCTCAGCCCCTTTCCTCGCGAGCTTGTCTACTATTTCATACCCCTGTATTCCGGTATGTCACCCTATCCACATCGTCACCCTTTATCATTCTTACTCAAATCATTACGTTCCTCTAGGCATTCCCAGACCATCTTGGAACTGATAACTTAAGAGCTCAGCGCATTGATGGCTGTTTGACTATCCGACAAAATGATAATCTCTTGGCCGTGATAGTTTTTCTCTTTGTTAAATTGAATACATATCCTAATGGCATGTATTCTCGCCTGAAAAATGCTTGGTGACTTACCCAAGCTTTCGTAATGTCTGGTGCCGGGTTCATACACTCCTACTTCAGTTCCCTCCGTGGTTTTGGAGCCATCTGTTTACCATATAATGTATTTCTTGCTGAGTTTTTCAATGGTGTTTCTGTCTCATTCCCTCTTGCGACTCAACTTTGTGCTAAAGTTTTTCACAAAGTTGAATTTCTTTTTCGTTTCATCTTGGGGCATGTCCCAGATTTGTTGATTGCTGGATAAGAGACTGGGCTTCGTTTTATGACCTCATCTCTCATCACCCCTAAATCGTCCTCTTCGCCATGTTCTCTAGAAATATATAGTAGATGTGTAAGGTTTAGGATTACTTCCATGGCGGCCGTTGAGCAGGTTTCCATTGCCCCAGTTATACATGCACAGATCAGTCTTTGAACTTTCGAGAGGTTAGCTCTCGTGTTAGCCAGACTGGTCACAGATATAATAAGGCTTGTCGTAGAACTTAAATGGCAATGGCAGATGACACCGAGCAGCCGTAGCATTAACACTGCTATGAACTCGAGTAAACTCAAGATGGAGTACGATCAGATGAGCGATCAAAAAATTCTTGCTGTAATACAAGACATAACAGAAAGAAAGGACTATGAGGGTAAGCCCATCGGACAGCAACTGGACACCCGTTCTCTTCAAGAAAAAATCAAAGAACTTGAAAATCCACTGAGGATCACAACACAACAAAAAGACAAAAAAATACTCCACATGACAAAATAACTAGAAGAGAGCACTAGAATTATAAAGAAGATTCAAGAAGAGAATGCACAATTACAGGCCACGTCCCAGGACTTACTAGCCAGAATGAAAACAATGGAAAAAGTATACAACATTGACAATGAAGACTCCGACGCCATGTAGAATGACAACGAATCCCAAAACCACAAAAACAAGAGGTAAAGAAAAAGAAGGAGACGTAAAAAGAAAACCAACACGAATGAAGCCCAAAACACTCAAGATACCGAGGAGGCCATGGAAAGGCCCCCAAAAATACCACCAATGGTCCTCAAGGAAAAAGCAACCTACAGTGAAATTCTCCAAAACTGTAGAAACAACCACATCGAACTGGATTATGCCAAGAGCATACCAGAAGGTGTCAAAATATACACAAAAGATGCCGAAGCACACAAAAAGTTACGAAAACTTTTGGAAGACTCCGGAAAACCCTTCCATACCTGCAATCCCGAGGATCAAAAACCATTACACATCATCCTGAGAGGAGTCATAGAGGAAATCACTGAGACCGAGATCATCAGCGACCTGCACACAAAAGGCTTTCATTCAAACTGCAGAGCCAGTCCACGCTGCGTTAGTTGCGGCAATGATCATCACTGGTCAGAATGCCAAAAATCAAAAGAGGAATCACCCAAATGCGCCAACTGTGGAGGATAACATCCTGCATCCTACATGAAATGCCCCAGCAGACCACAACACACTAATCAGGATCACAGCCTCTCAAACCCAGGACACGGGGTGCACCGCATCGGAACACCTTCTACAAATGCAGAATTCGACGACAAAGTACACAGGATCACGCAACTCATGATGACTCAGTTCCAAGACGCCTTAAAAGACATGTAGAGAGGGACCCAAGTTTAAGGAGGTCACAGGAACTAAACAGAATCAGGACCCAGGTAACACTCACAGACGAATAGTAGCAAACGTCCCCTAGAAGAAAGACACTCACCAGAGGGAACTCCATTATATTATAATTAGATTAAGTTCATAATTAGTTAAGCCACATATATAATCTGTACATTAAATAGGAGTTTTTAGTCTTTAGTACTGACTCACTAAATGGCAATGGGTAGAATATGTAGCTAAGCAGACTTAAGACAGATGGACAGCAAAACTAACTCATTCTCAACGAAGAGAAAAGAAGCGTAGTGACAGCAGACCGCAGAAAAGATGGCTAAGTGACATCAAAAGCAAGCAGAAACAAGATGGTTCCAGATAGCACAGAACAGAACAGTGTGGAAACAGATGAAAGAGGCCTACATTCAGGAGTGGCTGAAGAAGAAGAAGAAGAAGATCGATATCATAATTTGTCATGTAAATTTTTCATTTTTGAGAAATTTTGAAGAATAATAATTATGCAAATATTTATTCTGAATTAAGCACGCACTTGGTCGGTTTTTAATTATAAGTATTTTATTGTATCGAAGATACTATGCGCCCCTTTCGACATCTTAGTTTACTCGTATACAGAACCTTAACAAAAGTTGGGTTTCAAGGTTTTGCCATTTATCAACGTAATTGTTACGTTATCAGCCCTTCATTTCTATAGGAACATCTTGTAGAAAATACGGAGAGTAATTATTGTTAAATTTGTGGTCGACAAAATAGAGGCACAATAATTGCCTATCGATTGACACGTGTGGCGGCGTGATGAATATTATTTCGGGGTCGAAATTATTACTGTGGGATAAATTTATAAATGTCATATATTCAAGTGTTTATTTGTTATTGTTTCGAATCTATAATCTTATTAAAAGTTGTATTAGGGATTACTGGCGAAACTGAGATGAGTAAGTTTAAATATACAGGGTACTTTTAAAATATTCACCCGTCCAATCGGGTTAGATTTCAAAATTATTTCCTTGAGGAACATCTCAGAAATTATTTCTACAGAGTGTTTCAAAATTAATGTAAAACATTTTTAAGCTGTTGTTTTTTGGGCAAATTTTACGGTAACTTATCGGCTAATTCATTTTCTTTTTATTTTCTTGAAACTTCGGTTATTCATTGTTCATATTATTTTCCGCCAAACTGCAAAATTTCTGATACATTTACCTTCCCACAGTCAAGATAATCCATATAAAAAGACAAAATTTAACACAGGATCAATGACAAGAGCTACAATTAGTGTGACGTAATTATATATAGCTTAAGATCTTATAAATATATTTTTCAAAGAAAAAACGAATATTTGGTATAAAATATTATAAGCTGGCATCCTGTTAATTCGCAGTTTTAATATAAACTTTGTTATCATATAAAATTTTGAGGGCATGGATAAATGTACGGACAAAAGGTGGTGATCGATACCTAGGCCTCATTGGGCCACCATGGCTGCAGCTCATTCTAGGCCGATCACTTTTGCGAATCCAAGTGGCCTGACTGATTGAACTTGAATGACGGTTTTCCGAAACAAAATTTTATCTTCGAAATATCTCTGCCTTAGGATATTGTCAACAGCTTCATCCTCCTTCAGACACTATCTGCACATCGAGTGTTCATATACAACACCAATCTTATGAAGATGGTCTTCCAAGTGACAATGTCCTATGAACAGTTCCACTACAACTCGCAGCTCTCTCTTTTCTAAAGAAGGAAGCTCCCTAGTCAGCCGTGCGCTAGGTTCAGTTATATGTTCCTGGACAAAAATCGTTCCAGGTGCTTCTTTCCACGATTCAATATATTTACTTTCCAGCAACAATTTTTATTAACTTTATCTGCGGCTGTAGTTAGAGGTTAGAGGTAAAATTGGATGGGGTATACATGGTTCCATCGGGAACATCATCTTTGCCAGACGGTCCACTTCCTCATTCCCGTATATACTCCAGTGACCCGGGACCCACACGAATTTTATTATGCAGCCATTCCTTATCAGATGATCCAGTACATCCTTGCACTTAGACACCAGTCGTGAAGTTTATTCTCTTCCTTTGTACGTCCCTCTCACAGAGATGACCACACTGCAGAATAGCATAAATTTCTGCTGTAAAGTTCGTCGCACGTTTTCCGAGAGAGTAGAATTCTCTCACTCTTAGTCTATAGCCAAACATTCAGACTAAACTTCTTGCTTCTTGACGAGATCCATCTGTAAATCAACAGAATCCCTTTCTTAGAAGAATTTCCTCCCCCTTCCAATCCTTTCTACTTGGCAAGAGTATATCAAGAGAGTGGTTGGGTTTTAAAAGCGGTACCATCTAACCTGTCTGCATGGGGAGTGATTAACATTTTTCCACCACGCTTTCGCAGAGACTCAGTAGCCGCCCGTTCCAATTCTGAGATCCTAAGATAATTGAGACGATAAGCATCCTTCAGGACCTCATTCTCTATGTATAAGACGATAAGATAGAAGATTACCAGGGCCTCCAAAGCCCAAGTGAGAGCAGTCCTTATTGCAGTCATTTGTCTAACACAAGCCATTCTTTGAACTTTGTCAGGTTGAAGGTGTTTGTGCTTTGTTGTGCTGGGCTACAATACATTAGAGGCATACGTGACCATGGGGCGATTCAACATAATGTATATCCAAGATAGCACTCTCAGTGTCGGTCCCCATATGCACCCAAAGGCTCATTTACAAATCCAAAAAGCACACTCTTCTTGGTTTGAGCCTCAGTGTGATCATTCCAGAACAGTTGTGTGTTCAGAATAACACCCAGAACTCATGTATTTAACTATGATCTTGTATTGAAGGGTCTTTTCCGGCAATGTAATTGTGAGAAGTCTCCCCGTTTCTTTCTTTTTTGTGAAGAGTACCACTTCGGCCTGTTTCGTGTTTATTACGAGTCCTTCCCTGTAGCACCATCATTTTACGATTCGGAAGTCCCGCTTTATCGATTCTCCAAATTCCTGGATATCATGACCAAAACACAAAATGATCAGGTTGTCGGCGTAGGGGTGTGTATACAAATCAGACTCATTTAGTTCACTCAGCAGGCTGTCTACTTTCTTTTGACAGCCCCTACTTAACAATGCTTTGCCAGTTACATTGTTAAGCTCTGAATTAGCATTGCTCTGATTCATACGACTACTGTCGGTTCAGAGCCTCGTCGATCGAATCTTGAGATGTGTTGTCACAGATGAAAAGGACACTGCACCATTACTCCTGCCTTTTGGTGTCGATCCACCAACTTTCCCAATATCTTTAATAAGAAACAGTTCAAGCTGTTAGGGCGGAGAGACTTAGAGTTTATGTAGGGTGTCTTTCCTACCTTGGGAAAAGTACTACTTGTTTTTCCTCTACGCTATCCTCTTTACCCCAATCATAGACACGAGCTGAATAATTTTACCAGATTGACTAAAATGAAGTTGTCGGACTTGCATTGTCTTTGTTTTTATTTATTTTTACGACGTTTTGATTAGGTTATATCTTTAATCGTTATCCATAACTCATAAACTAACAACGTTGTGTGCGAAGCATACTATCCAAAGGTCATGTCATTCGACATCGGCATCCAAACCAAGCACGAGTTTTCGTAGTTCAAGCAGGTAGAAAGTATACCGTAATTTTGTTAAGGAACTTCTGGATGCATTCCTGTGGTGCCCTAATGTTATTGTTTACAGAGGTTGATATAGTATTTTAGGGTACGTCTTATTGTTTTGAGCAATGTTGGTTGGTCGCTTCCTGTAGGGTAATGGGTTCTGATGTTTAGAACCTTGGTTTCGGTTTTTTTGAAGTATCCCTGGATAATTAGGGGTGTGCCCTACTGTAATTTGCCTATTTGAGTGGGTCTTCTTTTGGTTTTATGGAATTCGATGAGTTGTGTTTTTCACCATAATAACTGTCAATTGTAGCATTGGTAAATTTTAATTTGTTTTTTTTTCTGCTGAAATCTTATTGTCCGTGATCTTTTTCACCTTGTAGATGTGAGTTTCTGTTCTGGGAACGAGGATGAAAAGCATGTGCATAAAATCCCTACCTCTGTAATACCATTTTGTTATCTTTAGTGCTTGAAAACCTTCGTTTGTCAGATCTATTATTTCTATTTCTAAAATAATTTCCAAAACCCAACTTAAGACTATTTGGAGGGGATTCTCCTGTTCTTGAACCCGCGCGTAGTATTTTTTCATGTGCGTCATCCAGAATTTGCATTAATTTTTTGTACTGATGTGTTGTGTTTGGATGAATTTTCCTTCTCGCATTTATTTATTATATTCCTGATTTTCATTTTCTCTCACAGGACAATAGGAGGAGATAGTCGGTCATGAACCATCGTTTGAGAGACGTTGTGTCCTTGTTTTTTTTTGTAACTTTTCCTGTTTGTTGGGCGCCTCTTCTTGTGCTATAAAATCCTTGTCTGCTCGCTTGTTCTTGTGGTTCTTCATGGAACTGACTATTGTAATGCTCTCGTCCTCGTCTTTGAAATTAGACTCATCAATTTCCATTTCCAAGGTCAGGCTGCATGATTTTTCTCCGAGTTCTTGTAAGGTTCTTTACAGTTGTTGTATTTGGTCTTGGAAATATTTTGTTGTAAGTATTCCTGATCTTTCTTATGTGTACTTTGATTTCTTCTATACTGGCATTTAATTGTTGTTGCAGGTTTTTGATTTGGTTGCTGAAGGCATTTTACATTGTAATCTGTTTCTATTCCTGTAGCATATTATTTTCTTTTTCTCTGCTTTAAATTTTTTCGAATTCCAATAAATTCAATTTGTTAAAAAAAGTTTTTTTCTATTTCAAGAAGCTGTTTGCCTTTTTTCTTGCATTTCTTTTATGATACAAACTCGTTGTTTATTTCTTTCTACTTCTTTTTGAGTTTTAGTCGGGATTTTTGTTTATTGTCAGACATCTTGTAGTGAGTTACAACGAGAGGGATGTTGCACTACTGAAAATTATAAAAAATTCTTAATTAAATAAGATTATTGAAATTTCATATTCTTCCTCGATTCCCGAAATTGATGGGTGACAAAGCCAACATATATATATCAAGAAGATCAAAAAAATTTCGGGAGAAGAAGAAAATATTTTAACTTACAAAACAGTCTCATTTATTTTATTACTTTCTACAATTCTATCTGAATGAGCCAGATTAATTGGGCTACATGTTAATGCTCCCTATTCAATTTGATTATCTCGTTCTAAACTTCCACTTAACAGTCTAACGTTTTATTAAAATCTTTTCAAGCCTTTCCATTTCCTTAATCGACGTAATTTAATAATGGAGATATTTCTTATCTCAATGGGAAAAGGTAAACTGATTGAAAGTTTTATTTGAAGAGAACAACGGAACCTAAGCGACGGAGTTATTTTAATTTTTCATTGTTTAAATTTCGAGTTTTGTGGCAGTTTCGAATGAATGTAATTTATTTTCCATGAAAATTCGGGAACAGCAAAAATTGTTTATCTTGAAATGAACCAAAAGTATATTGTTTTGTAACTTTGTAAAAAGTTTTTGCTTTTTGTTAGTTGTCACTTCATTAATTTATAGATGCAGAATACTTCACATTGTTCGAGATAAGTGATACCATATATTTTTCAAATGTCTTAGTTTTTTCTGTGATTCTTTATCAATTTCTTAAAGCAAGTTATAAAATTCAAAAAATTCACCACCAAAAAAGCCATCGAATACAACAAAGGGGCATATATGTGTTTTGTCGACCTCACAAAAGCCTTCGACAGGATCAGACTTCATGATGTTCTCGAACTACTTAAGGACAGAAACACATGTCATAACATCCTGGAAGTAATTAAAGACTTAAACAGCAGAAATACAACGAAAATTAAAGTGGGCAACAAGACATCGAACCAAATTCCAATATCTACCGGCATAAGGCAGAGAGACAGCCTCAGTCCAATTCTATTCAATGTCATTATGGATGAAATTATCAGAGAGGTGAAAGAGACCAGTAGAGGATATAGAATGGGAAAAGAAAAACTAAAGATAATTTGCTATGCCGATGATGCAGTACTGATATCGGAAGACGAAGACAACCTCCAACGGCTCCTGTACAAGTTTGAAAAGACGGCTGAAAAATTTTACATGACAATCTCTATAGGAAAAACCCAATCTCTCACGATCAGTAAACAACCAAGAAGATGTAAGCTCGCTGTACACAATCAAAGTATCGAACAGGTCATGTCGTTTAAATACCTGGGAGCAAACATCACCAGCAATAGAAACTTAAAAGCAGAAGTTCAAGAACAAACAACCAAAGCTGCCGTAATGTCAGGATACCTACGTGATATTATATGGAGAAATAAACATATGACGACACAAAGTAAGATCAGAATATATAAGACCTGCATACGACCCATAATGACTTATGCCATCGAAACAAGAGCAGACACATCAGCAACCAAAATACTACTCCGCACAACTGAGATGAGAACGCTAAGAAGTATCACGGGTCATATATTACGCGACAGACTAAGAAACGATGAAATCAGAAAAAGATGTGAAATACAGGACGTCGTAAGATGGGGCAGAGGAAGAAGGAGAGCATGGAGGGATCATGTCGACAGGATGATCGACGACCGAGTGGCAAAAATTGCAAAAGAAGGAATACCAAACTCCTCAAGGCTTCCTGGTCGACCGCCTAAAAGATGGAAAGAGAGCTGGACATCGGTGTCACAGGAACAAGAATAAACGAGATGCACTGACAGTCAATACAGGACAAAGTCCTATACTAAGAATAAGAAGAAGAAGAAGAAGAAAAAATTCACCATCCATTTTGCAAGAACTTTAGACGTTAAAAGAAAATATACAAATGTGAATAAAATACAAAAAACAGTATAATCTCGTTTTTAAATCTAAAAATATAAGTTCATATTTTCTATTGTTTTTTAATGGTTTTGTGGGTTTATTCTATTTTTTTTTTATCGGAGGACAGTTTAAAATAGTATTAGTTGTTAAATATTAAAATCAAAGGACTGAGATGAGCTTTAATCGATTCTACCTGTATGAGGTAATATATTGCAAACAAATCTCACAGTGTCTTGAAATAACAAAATAAAATGAACCTTTCATGCATCAACAATTTTGATAATTTCCCATCAAATTCTTTATTGGTGCACATTATCTTTAGCCTGAGATCGAATAAAATATATACATTATAAATAATTTTATATAATTTATAATAATACGATGGTTGCATTGCAGATCATACGCAACAAATTACAAAACTTTAATTACTAATAAGAAATATCCTGCCCAGTTCCATTTAAAATGTAAGATATATTTCACCTTATTCTGTTCGGTTTCTTATGATGTAATTGAGACAAAAAGAATGACTCGCAACATTGACCGTTCCATTTTTCGTTGCATGAAATGTATTCTATTGATGTTATTTTTTGTCAAAGTAAGTGTCTCAGCTCCATACGTGAAAACAGGCAAGACGCTCTGTTTAAAAACCTTTCTTTTTAAGCATATAGGAAGATTAGATCCCAATATACATCTAAATCTACCGAATGCCTCCCACGATAAACCTATTCTTCACTGGATTTCGTGCGTCTAATTATCTCGCCTAATATCGATCTCATGTCCCAAGTATTTGTATATATGCACTTGTTCCAGATTTATGTTATTGATGCTTAAGGGACTACTCATTATTAGTTTTGTCATGTATTGTATCTTTGATAAATTTTCGCCATCGATGTTGATTCCTGTTGAATCCCAGTATCTTTTTCAACACACTCTCTAGCAATGCAACAAACAATTTTCGGGAGAGTGTGTCACCTAGGCTTATCCCTCCAGTGATATTAAATCTATCTATGCATTGATTTGCCGATATTCTGACAGTTGCCGTGGCATTCTCATATATATTTTTGATAATTGCCTAGTATCGATGATCGACGCGAGATTCGCTTAATTCCTCTAGAAGTTTGCACTGATTTATTGAATCAAAGGCCTTCTCGAAATCAACGAAAACAAGCATCAGTGGTCTACTATACTCAATACATTTTTCGATAAGAACTCTGATGGCCAGAAGATGATAATTTGTTCCATAGCCTGATCCGAATCCCGCTTGTTCTATTGAAAAAAAAAAAGAATTTATTTTAGTTGTCAAACGGTTTGCGAGTATTTTGATCAATAGTTTGTATATGTGGCTAAAGAGGCTGATCGGCCTAAAATTTCTAAGGTCTGTAACGTCACCTTTTGTGTGTAGAATAACAATGGTTGCATTTGTCCACTGTGATGAGGTTATTCCTTCCTCGATGCATTTATTAAATAGATCTTTTAAAGCTTTGACGATTTGTGGTGCCTCTTTTATTACCAGTTCATTGTCTTCAGGAGCTCTATTGTTTTTCATATCTCTTAAGGCGCTCATAATTTCTTCCTCGGTTATTTCTGGAATATCTTCCGATCCCTGCTTTAGCACTTTTGGAATGTCGGTTATGATAAGTCGCTGGTTTGATGTATAAAGTTCTCGGTAGAAAAGTTTGATAGAGTGTAAAATTTTCTCTTTATGTGTTACTATGTTGCCGTGTATATTTCTTCCTGTTGAATTGTTTCTTAATACTTTTAGACTTCTATTCTCTTCTATGACGTTCCGAATTTTTCCGTATTATGTTGTCGCTTATGCTTCCCGATTTCTTTTGATATCTCTCTGTTTAGGATGCTATATTTTTGTGTGTTCTTGTCTTCCATTTTCCTTCTCTGCTTTATTAAAAGTCTTGTTCTTTGGTTTAATTTTTGTTCTTTCACTTGTATTTTCAGGAGTTACTCATTGCTTGTCATTTTTCTTGAGTGTCATGTTGATTCTTTCTTTGTTTTTATTTATTTTTACTTCTACTCTTACAATGCAGTGATCGCTTTCTGTCGACAATCTGTTCAATAGACTTACGTCTTTGATTATATATTTTCTATTGCTGATTATGAAATCTACTGCGTTTTTGGTTTTGCCATCTGGACTAGCCCATGTCTATTTTTTGCTGTTTCTTTTCTTGAAAAAGTAGTTCATTATATTTAAGTTATTGTGGTGAGCAAAGTCTATCAGTGTATCACCTCTTTCGTTTCGGCTTCCCAATTCATGGTAACTGACTGCAGTTTCAGCTTCATCTTGTTTATTACCAACTTTTGCATTGAAATCTCCAATCAACATTGTATAGTGTTTTTTTCCATTTTGTAGAGCCGTGAATACGTCTATATAAAAGGTTTCTAACTCGTCATAATAATACATTTAAAAAATTAATTACCACTTAACAAATGTACAAGGTGGATCGTTTCGGATGTTTTTGTAGGCTGGGTAACCGTAAAAGATTTTAAAAATCTGATAAAGTAGTCCCGAACTCTTTTTTTGAAAAAATAATAATAGCGGAAATAAATTACCGCTATTGCGACCGGAAGTAACATTCATCATCTTAGATTCATACGTTCCACTGCCATCATGAATACAAACATACTGGTTTTACCAGATAAGTATGAATGAAACAAATCAAGCACTCCATCTCCCATGCCATACTTCTTCCACCTTTGTAACAAAATACCATGATCAACAATATTGAAGGACTTTGATAAGTCGCACAAGATAATATTATTTTCTCGCATTACGATTTTCATAACTATAACTAAATATATCATGTAAAGCACTTTCCTTTGATAGATTTGACCTAAATCCATGTTGACAGGGTGTCATTAAATTGTGTTTTTCTAAAAATCTTACCAGACGATTTTGGACTACCGTTTCAATGATTTTAGTGACAACCTTAGCTAGTGAGATTAGACGATAATTTGTTATATCACTGTGTGAAACTTTTTGAAAACTGGCAGAACTTTTGCGAAGTAGTAGATATTTTTTGGACTTCCACTGTCTTTATTTTTTGTTGAATATCACTACGTTTCAGCTAGTAGTTATCTCTAGCCGTTTTCCAGTGAAACTGTTTCACAAAAAATTAAGACAATGGAAGTCCAACAGATATCTACTACTTTGCAAGAAACATCATTGTCTATGTCCTTTAAATAAACACTAGCAGAACTTTTGCTATTTTTAAGAGGTCAGGAAAATCACTTTCTGTAAAAGACGACTTTCTTAAGTCTGTTTACGCTGAGGCTAATGTCTCTATGTGACTTAAAGGTATCTCATCATTGCCAACTGAATTGCTATTATTTGATGAAAAAAAAAATCCTTCCAAGCTTGTTGCGGGTTTAAGAGAAAACTAACATTAATTGATTTTATTTGTGTTAGAAAAATTAGGAGAGTTGGCTGAACTGGTATAAAGCATATTTGAAATATGTGGAATTTCTAATTTGTCAGTGATGCTCTCATCATTTATAGTATATTTCCACTTATAATTCTTTATTTCCCTTCCTTGTCATGACAAATTTTATTACCTTGCAGATGATATAGCTTCGGCGGTAGAAAATTAGAAAAAAAAACGCAATTTCACTCACAGTGATGATTTAAATTAGAGTACTGCAAGATATAGTTCTTAACAGATTAAAAGTAAAAATTAAAGCTTATATAGATGTTAGGGCGTCCTTTTTTTCTTGTAAAAAGTATCATATTTCCTTCAATTAAGTGAAAAAAAAAATACACTATCCAATTCTGATATAACAAATTAGTTGTTTTTTTTTATATATATTTTTTTACCTCGTCTCGAATGACTTGGAAAATTGAATACAGAATATATTTTCAGCATAAAGAATCCCATAAATTTCATTCATCCACGACGATTTTATCCGTCAAGTAAAATTGTGGAACGATGAACCAAGGACTGACGACCCCACACACTACGAATCAAATAAAGTTTGCTTGTATATATATATATATATATATATATATATATATATATATATATATATATATATATATATATGAATGGTTTGGTTATTCCGGGTTTCAATCCGTTCGTTCAATAAATCGTTTTCACGACGTTTCGTCAAAATTTCATTTGGCATTTTCAACGGTTCGACTCGTTCTCGCTGAGAACTGATGGTGGCCTCTGATGAATTTCGAGTTATGTTTAGCTGGCTCGCTTTCTGATTGTATGAGCGGTTCGCAGGCTCCTCTCCTCTGCCGAGTGCGATGTATTTTGTTTTTTATGATATATTTCGAAAAAGAGACACTGCAAAAGACACCTTTAAAACCGAAATTTTGGAAACGCTATGTTGATGATATTTTTATAATATGGCCACATGGAAAAGAAGACCTGAACGATTTCCTCATATACCTGAACAATATCCACCACAGAATCCAATTCACGCTAGCAGATGTAAATTATTGGTGCAAAACCTGTACTGACTGTGCTGCCAATAAAGGACCAAGAACCTGTAGCCACTGTAAAATAAAGCAGTACAATGTCCACTTTTTGAAAGAATTTCAGTATCAGTATCATTATATGTCGGTAGCTATGAATTACTTCAGTAAATGGCCAGAAGTTTATGTGAAGGACTGACGTCCCCCCACACTACGAGTCAAATAAAGTTTGCTTGTATATATATATATATATATATATATATATATATATATATATATATATATATACCTTAAGTTATAATCGTTGTTATTAGTTCCAACATCATGTTAGGATTTTGCCATAACTTCAAAAAAAAAAACAAAACTTAAATTATTCAGTATCATTGAACGCTGTTAATCCAAAACCGATGTTGTTAAACCCCTAAGAACTTCATGATCCAAAGATCTAGTAACCCGATAACCCATAACCCCATGACTCTATAACTCCATGACTTTATGATCCCATAACCATATTACTAAAACAATTAGGATTATAAGATCATTGGGTTGAACAACCGTGGTTTGAAGAAATTGAGGCCATGATAAGTTCTTCTGCTATGGGAGATTCAATGTAATTACTTCAGTAATATAGTTATGGGGTTATAGAGTCATAAGGTTATGGGGTTATTGAGTCATGGGGTTCAACAGCCATAGTTTAAAAGAATTAAGAACAAGTCAAGCTCTTCCGTTATAGGAGAATGAGTGTAATGATTTCAGTAACATGGTTATGGTGTTGAGGCGACTACAAGTTCTTCCTTTATGAGAAATTGAGTATAGTGATTTCAATGTCATGCTTATGGGTTTTTAGAGTAATGGTGTTATGGAGTCATTGGGTTATGGGATTATTGAGTTTGTGTCATGGGGTCTTTGTATCATTAGGGCTTTTACAGCATTAGTTTTCGATTAAAAGTGTTCAATAACGTTTAATAGTCCTAATTTTGAGGTTTTTTGAGGTTATGGCAAAACCCTGACGTGATGGAGTTTAAAGTACCTCGGATTCGGGTTCAGCGACCCCAAAAACACATAATAAACATAACCAGAACCTCAGACGAGAAAAAAAATTCGTGTAACTATATTATCTTTTATATTTTAGCAGCATCAGATAAATATGAAATTTTAGTAAAAGTTATAAAATGTTTCATAAAATTATCTTATAATAAAGTAGCTAGACAAGAGTAAAAAAAAATGTCGTTAAATGCAATATGATTTCGTTAGACTTCGCTGTTTACACAACAACAAAAGTAAAAAGAATTTCAAATTATTTCCCGTCAAATTATAAAACTCCATTAAAAATACGCTTTAGCCTGATAAAACTCAAATTAAATACCAGAACGAAAATTAAAATTATCTCAGCTGCGTTTAGTTGCAAGAAAATAAGTTCGTATAATATATCATCTTAACTGCTACGACGTAATTGGAACTACGAAAAATTGAAATAACTTTTAAAACTGTTTCCATTACTGAAAAGTTTTATAATATGATATATTTTCTTCACGTGGATAACGATTTTGCCGTTGTTTTTCTTCGGTACAAAAAATGGAAATATTATAATTTTTTTTTGCTACAAAACGTCGAAATTTTTAGTCAATCTATCAAGTAGGCCTCGGTATAAGATTAAAAAAAATAACACCAGCATGCCTCCTTTTATTGCTTTTATGTAATTCAAATATTTATCAAGTAGGCTTTAAGCTTCGAAACACTACATCACTTTGACGTCAATATGTCTTTAAATGTTTACATAGGTCTTGAAATATATTTTTTCCATAGATTACATAGGTTTACAAAAAAAAGTGGATGTCTATTTGACCAGACTATTTTATTCTTATGTAATTCTTCTTCCTCAGCCACTTCCTGTCCACTCCTGAACGTAGGCCTCTTTCATCTGTTTCCATACTGTTCTGTCCTGTGCTATTTGAAACCATCTTGCTCCTGCTTGCTTTTTGATGTCATCTAGCCATCTTTTCTGCGGCCTGCCGACACTACGCTTTGTTTGTCTTGGTCGCCAATGCGTTAGTCTTGCCGTCCATCTGTCCTGAGTCTGCCTAGCTACATGTCCCACCCACTGCCATTTAAGTTCTGCGACACGCCTTATTATATCTGTGACTTTGGTTCTTCTACGAATTTCCTCGTTTTTGATTTTATCCCTTAAGCTGATTCCAAGCATAGCTCGTTCCATTGCTCTCTGCATCACTCTAAGCTGTTCCGCAATTTTCCTTGTCACCGACATGGTTTCGAGGCCATAGGTTGCCACCGGCAATACACAAGTATCGAAGACTTTTCTTTTAAGGTTCATTGGTATGGCACTGTTTCGGAGTATGTAGTCCAACCTACCAAAAGCTGCCCAAGTTAGTTTTGTTCTGCGTCTGATCTCAGCTGTTTGATTATCCTTTCCTATTTTGATGATGTGCCCCAAATATGTGTATTCTTCCACATTTTCCAGGATTGTGCCATCCATATTGATGTTTCCTTCAGTGTTAGTAATTACTTTGGTTTTGGAGAGGTTCATTTTTAAACCAAATTTTTTTGATGTTCTGTTTAGTTGTTCTAACATCTCTGTCAATTCACGAATATCACTGCTAATTAGGACAATATCATCAGCAAAACGTAGATGGTTTAAATATATCCCGTCAATGTTGATGCCTTTAGTCTCCCACGGTAGTGTTTTAAAAATGTTCTCTAGGGCTAGAGTAAATAATTTTGGAGATATAGTGTCTCCCTGACGCACTCCTCTATTGATCTTGATTCTATCGGTGACTAAGTCGTCGTTGATCTTTACGTGAAATGTGGCATTTTCATAAATGTATTTTAAGAGATTCGAGTATCGGGAGTCGATTCTAGCGTCGTCCATTGCATTCAAGAAAGCCCATGTTTCAATAGAATCAAATGCCTTGTGATAGTCTACGAATGCCAAGTGGAGGGGCAAACTGTATTCGGTTGTTTTTTCTATTAATGTTCTTACTGTTTGCAAGTGGTCCAGGGTGCCAAACCCTTTTCGAAAACCTGCTTGTTCCACTGGTTGATAGGCATCGAACTTGTTTGTTAGTCGGTTGGTGAGAATTTTAGTCAGAAGTTTATATAGGTGCGACAAAAGGCTTATAGGACGGTAGTTCTCTATATTGGTATTATCACCTTTTTTGAATAGTAAAACGACTTCTGCATTTTGCCACATATCCGGTATCCTTCCTTGGCTTAAACATTTATTGAGAAGCACTTGTATTGATTCTTCCAACACATCTCCTCCCATTTTCAACATTTCACAAGTAATTTTGTCTTCCCCAGGACTTTTGTTATTTTTCATTTGCTTGAGAGCTGCCCGTATTTCTTGTTTTGTTATCTCGGGAATATCTTCTGATCCAACGTTACGAATAAAGGTGTTTGAAATTTTTGGATCAGGTATAGTAGAGGCGTAGAGCAAGGTGTAGAACCGTTCAATATGTGCGGCGATGTCTTTGTTATCTGAAATTATGTTACCTTGCTGATCCTTCATGTTGGTGATTTTATGTTTACCTGGAGATAATTTTGATTTTAGAACTTTCATATTTGCATTTTTTTCTATAGCATTTTCGATTATTTTGGTGTTATATGTTCGAATATCTTTTCTCACTTCTTTGTTTATTATTTTATTCATTTCTTGGTAATCCGCTGCGTCTCTGGAAGTGTTTCTCCGTTGTTCCATAAGTTTTATTGTATCTGGTTGCAATTTATGGTCTTGTTTGTTTCTACTCTTGGTACAGATTTTCCTGGTAGCAATACGAATATCGTTAGTAATTTTTTTATTGAGTTCGTTTATCTCCATTCTGTCCAAAGCTTCGACTGGTTCAAGTTTCTTTTTTAGTTCTTTTTGGTACTCTTCTTGTTTTCGATTAAGTTCTTCACTGGTAGGAAACTTATCTTTATGAATAAGTTTGTTTCTTTCAGCTCTAAGAGTAAAACTAAATGATGCTCTAACCAGCCTGTGATCACTACCCGTGTCGAACCGATTCAACACTGCGACGTCTGTGCATATTTTTCTGTTATTAGCTAGTATAAAGTCGATCTCATTCTTCGTCTTGCCGTCGGGACTTTTCCAAGTCCACTTCTTCTGCTTAGGTTTTTTGAAGAAAGTGTTGAGGCAGTATAGGTTTTCTTTATTTAGATAATTTGTTAGCATGTCCCCACGTTGATTTCTTGTACCTAAGCCGAAGTTTCCGATGTTATTTGAGTCAGTTTCATGTTTCTGACCAATTTTAGCGTTGAAGTCTCCGCTAATGACCTTATAATAGCTTTTCTCAGATTTTATTGCTCTTGATAAGTCCTCAAGGAAAATTTCCATTTCTTCCTCGTCCGAATTACTTGTTGGCGCGTATCCATGGATTACCTGCATAGTGTATCTTTTATTCAATCGGAGTATTACGTAAATTACTCGATCAGAGATGTAGCCGAATTTAGTTACTAGATGACCAAGTTTTTTGTTAATAAGGAAGGCCACACCTCCCTGACCACGGTTGCTGTCGGAGTTGTATTGATATAATATATGACCTGATCTTAAAACGGTAGTTTTCTCTTCTGACAGTCGTGTTTCGCATAGCCCCAGAACATCCCATTTAATATATTGGAGCTCTTCTTCTAATTTAGTGAGGTGGTCTAGCGTACTCATTGTTCTAATGTTATATGGGGCTATCTGGATTTTTGTCTTAACACACTTACGTTCTTTCAGTTTAATCGAATTTTTGCCTCCCCCAGAATCCGAATTGAGGCAGACTGATTTTGCATCAGTGTGAGATTCCGTGTCATTTACACTACTCACCTGGGGACTTTTTTCTAAATTCGACATTTCCTGCATGGATAATTATGAAAGGTTTATGGCATTTAAAACGCCTCGCTTGCCGAGCGTGTTGGCGAGTGGGCAAGTGAGAGTTGCATTTCCTCATCTCTCAGTTGAAACGGTTATACCGCCGTGACTCGGTCGCCAGAGCCTCGTCTGTTATCTAGCAGGGTATACCGGATAACTGATCTCCAGTTATCACTCGTGCAGGTGAGGTTGACATTTGGACAGGCCTAGCCCTTCTGCCTTCGTCCCTTATACCCTATGTAATTAGACGTCCTGAATCCAAATTTGAGGTCCGCTAACCTCTACCATGCCAGATTCAAGGTCATTTCAAGGTCAAAATGAGTAAAATTCACTAAGCAAATCTGAAGACTTAGATACGTAGGTCGACTAGAGGTCATTTTAGGGTTATTACAAGGTCAATATGTAGGCTTTTACTTACTTACTTACTCCATGGCTTACAACCCTGGGTGGGTCTTTGCCGACTTCACAATATTCCTCCATTGCTGCCTGTCTGCCATGGCATCTAGCGGATTATCAATATTCATTGATTTAGATCTTTGGCAATATTGTCTTTCCATCGGAGGCGAGGGCGTCCCAGTGGTCTTTTCCTTACCGGTGCTTCTTCCCACGCGAGTTTGACTGTGCGACTATCTGGTAGTCTTCTTACGTGTCCCGCCCACTGCAATCGCTTAGATTTTATTTCTCGTACAATATTAGTGTCTCCATATAGATCCTCCAGTTCTTTATTGGTGCGGATTCTGTACCGTTCTGTTGTTGCCATATATTTTTCTAAGAATTCTTCTTCTGAAGACTCGGAGCAGTTCTTTATTTGTTACCGTTAATGTCCAAGCTTCGCACCCATACATCACTACAGGTCTTATTATTGTTTTGTATATGTTTATCTTGGTACGTCTTGTTGTTAACTTGGATTTTAGGAGGTCTTGTACTGCGTATAGACACCTTTACCTGCTTGGATTCTACAGTTAATTTCTGTCGTTCCGTCAGTATTTTCAGTAAACATCGTTCCCAGATATTTGACCTCTTTGACACGTTCAAAGTTATAGTCCCCCATTGTGATGTTTTGGCCTAGTCAGCCTCTGTGTTGGTTGTTTCTAGTGGAATATAGATATGTAGTTTTCTTTTCGTTAATTTTAAGCCCAATGCTACTCGTACTTTTTTCGAAGTTATTGAAGGTCGTCTTGATATCCAGCGTGCTGTTTCCACAATGTCTATATCATCTGCAAAAGCCAAAAGTAAGTTTGGACCGTTATGATAAAACATCACTGTGGCGGTTGGATTTCCGCCTTTCTGCTGACGTATTCTAGAGCTACATTAAAAAGCAACGGGGATATAGCGTCACCCTGTTTGAGACCGTCATTTATATTGAACACCTCTGAAAGGTCTTGTCCAATTCTCACTTTGCTCTTTGAGCCACCAACACACACCTGGGTTAGTCTGATTAATTTCTTTGGGAAGCTAAGTTCCTCCATTGCTTGTTATAATTTAACCCTATGGATGGTGTCGTATGCCTGTCTAAAATCCACAAATAGTTGATGCAGGTGTCGATTGAATTCCCAGCATTTTTCCATTAACTGTCTAATGGTAAATATTTGATCTACGGTGGAGCGACCGTCCCTAAAACCACAGTGATAGTCACCTATAGTTTCCTCTGCATAGGGTTTAAGTTTTCCTAAGAGTACAAATGCGAGTACTTTATAGGCCGTATTAAGCAGAGTAATGCATCGATAGTTGACGCATTTCATCTTGTCACCCTTCTTATGTATGACCGCTTCTTTCCATTCAGCGGTATTTCTTGTGTGAGCCATATAGCTTCTATCAGATGGTGAGTGATTCGATAGAGAGCTTCTCCACCATATTTTAGGCATTCGGCGAAAATATTGTCACTTCCAGGCGCCCTGTTATTTTTAAGTTTAGTTATGGCTTTTTGGACTTCTTCGTAGGTTGGTAAAGGATCTGGAATTTTAGCTGTTTGTACTGTGCTTGTGAGAGTGTTGTCGTTGTTATCCGTGTTCAGTAGTTGATGGAAATGTTCATGCCATGTGTTCATGACCTCTGTATATTCCGTTATAAGCTGTCCATTGTCTGTTCTTATAAAATTTCTTGCTTTTGCTTGGTATCCTTTTTTATATTTGAGATTCCCGTATAGTATACTCTTGTATTGCTGCTTTGTCCATTTTGCTCTATTTCTTCTATTTGTTTAGTCTGTAGATCTTTTTTCTTACGTTTCATAATCTTTAAGCCTTAGCCAGCATAGTCTGAGAACTGAAGTAAGCGAGTAATGAGTCGAATCGCACTTGAAAATGCCAAATAAGTTTTTGGCGAAATGTCGTGAAAACGATTTTTTGAACGAACGGTTTGATACCCGGAATTACCAAACCATATATAAATATATATATATATATATATATATATATATATATATATATATATATATATATATATATATCTTTTAGGGAGTGCAACCCATTAGCAAGTACTTGCACCCAGATAAGTAGCTGAATTGAATTAATAACAAAAATAAACTTAAAATCGTATTGTTAAGGAAATTACAATTTTCGTTGTCGATAAACTATGTTATTCTTGATTATTATTATTTATACATTAAAGGATATATATATATATATATATATATATATATATATATATATATATATATTTACATATATACTGTTTGTTTTTGAGGCTATTTTTATGTTCTTGGATTCTTGCTGATATGCGCCTATTTGTTTGTCCTATATAAGTTTGATGACAATCTGCATATGGAATGCTGTAAACGCCATGATTTTCAAGGTTGGTCTTGTCTTTGGGATTTCCCAGGATGTTGGCTATTGTTTTTTGTGGTTTAAATATGGGATGTATGTTGTGTTTTCTTAAGATTCTTCCAATTCTGTCTGTTATTGCTTTTATGTATGGTATTATGGCTTTGTTCCTTGTTTGATCTTGGTCTTTGGTCTTTGTTGTAGTCTTTTCTTGTCTTTTTATGGCTTTTTTTATATCTGATTGTGAGAAACCATTCTGTTCTAGAACTGTTGAAATATGTCTTATTTCGTCTTGTTTTGTGTCAGGTTCTGTTAGGCGGAGAGACCTTGATACTAATGTGTCGACTACTGCCTGCTTTTGAGAGGGATGATGATGTGACGCTGCATTGAGATATCGGTCAGTATGTGTGGGTTTCCGATATACGCTGAAGCCCAAGGTGTTGTTGAGTTTCCTAGTTAATAGCAGCAAAATCGCTATATCCAAGCATACCATTGGATGAGGCTTTGGACAAAATTGGCATGAACGAGGATTTTCCAGACCACACAATTGAACTTGCAGCAAACTGCCTAAAGAACACATACTTCATGTTCAATAACCATATATACAAACAAACATATGGCGCACCTATGGGGTCCTCGCTTTCACCAGTCATAGCCAACCTTTTCATGATATATTTCGAACAAGAGGCACTGCAAAAGGCACCTTTAAAACCGAAATTTTGGAAACGCTATGTCGATGATATTTTTATAATATGGCCACATGGAAAAGAACACCTGGACGATTTCCTCATATATCTGAACAATATCCATCACAGAATCCAATTCACGCTAGAAATCGAACAAGAAAAGAAACTTCCTTTTTTGGACCTGCTATTAACTAGGAAACTCAACAACACCTTGGGCTTCAGCGTATATCGGAAACCCATACATACTGACCGATATCTCAATGCAGCGTCACATCATCATCCCTCTCAAAAGCAGGCAGTAGTCAACACATTAGTATCAAAGTCTCTCCGCCTAACAGAACCTGACACAAAACAAGACGAAATAAGACACATTTCAACAGCTCAAGAACAGAATGGTTTCTCACAAGCAGATATAAAGAAAGCCATAAAAAGACAAGAAAAGACTACAACAAAGACCAAAGACCAAGATCAAACAAGGAACAAAGCCATAATACCATACATAAAAGGAATAACAGACAGAATTGGAAGAATCTTAAGAAAACACAACATACAGCCCATATTTAAACCACAAAAAACAATAGCCAACATCCTGAGAAATCCCAAAGACAAGACCAACCTTGAAAATCATGGCGTTTACAGCATTCCATGTGCAGATTGTCATTAAACTTATATAGGACAAACAAACAGGCGCATATCAGCAAGAATCCAAGAACATAAAAATATCCTCAAAAACAAACAGACAACCTCAGCCCTATTTCAACATCACCAAACAACCGGACATACCATCGATTTCGAAAAAACAAAAGAAATAGCCCAGTACAGAACTACAAGGTACGCGTCATAAGAGAGGCCCTAGAAATCGAAAAAGCGGGACAGCTAAATAAACGAGACGATGCTATAAATTTTTCATCTACATGGAAAACATTAATAAAAAATCAAGAAAGACAACAACAAAAATCAACTAGTGCACGAGAGACCTGCATACAAGAACAAAATATATCGCACTCGGGAGAGGGGAGGAGCCTACGAGGTCGCCCACCCAATCAGGCAGCGAGCCAACTAAACAAAACTCGAAATTTTTCAGAGGCCACCATCAGTTCTCAGCGAGTAACGAGACGAACCGCACTTGAAAATTCCAAATGAGATTTTGGCGAAACGTCGTGAAAACGATTTTTTGAACGAACGGATTGAAACCCGGAAAAACCAAACTATTCATATATATATATATATATATATATATATATATATATATATATATATATATATATATATATATATATATATATATATATATATATATTGTAAAAAGAATAAAATCAATGATCATCGGTATGCTTTATTCTTGGATTTGATCAATCTACACCAAAATCAAGTAACTATGTTTTATATTTTTCGCTATAATACAATAAAGTAAATTATTTCTATTTTACGCCCGCCATAACCTCATAAATTAACCTTCTCTGAGGAGCCAGTTTATTTTTAAAGTAATTTTAAATTTTGTCCAGCATTTAAAGCATTGAAATCACTTGTTCTAGTTTCACTTCAATTGCTGCAAGTTATTATCCAAGTTTTTGAAGCTTTATGATCGCTTTTTGTTCCTTGTTTTTACTTGATAATGATTAGAGATACTACCTAATCGAAACGTCGTAAAAATAAATTGTTGTAGGACCTACATTGTCTTTATTTTTATTTGTCATTGATTTTATTATTTTTGCAATTCTACAGAATTAGCTAAAAGCAATACTAGATTTGTCAAAATGCACATTTTGAGAGATTTTTAAAATTCGTATCCCAATTATTGGAAAAATATTCGACACGACGTAGCTCCAAAATTCAATATTATTCACTCAAAACTGTAACCCAAAGAGATAGGCAATTCTTTAACACGAGAGTCGACAGAGGATGCCGATATAGAAATCTGGCGAAATTGCGACTCCAGTTAGAAACGATGCTATCGATGGCGAGAGGCATTCGATCTTATGTGAAATTTCAAATTTAAATAGAACTGGCGTTAAAGTAAAAAAAAGAGCCTGTTACAATCACCTTAAAAATTTCATGTTATTTTTACGTCAATTTATTTTCAAATGTTTAAGTAGGCATTAAGAATGATAGGTTATTTAAAAAATATATATACAAGAATGCCATTCTTTGTAACATTTTCGTAGTTTTAGTATTTATCAAATATGCTTTAAGCTTAAAAACTCTATATCATTTTGATGGCAATTAAAGGGGGTCGTCTAAATGTCTCAGGAATACGCCATATGAATGATTTCATTCTTAGGTATATAGATCTTGTAACATTGCCACTTCTGTCATTTTCGAGCGCTATAGCTGCGTGTGGCCGCTCCATCTCTCTTTCAGGTATAAGTTCTTTTTCGGAGGGGTATAGCGGTCATTTCTTGAGGTTTTGTGAATGTATGCGAATCGGCGGGTCCTTTTCACGTTAACTTTCCGAGTTGGCTCAGTTTACCACCGCATTTTAAGTTGAAAATATCTTGATCGTTCTAAAGTTTGAAAGTTTTTTGCTCTGGGGCACTGTAGTTCATCAGACGAAAATCCCCAATACTTAAAGTATCCTTCCGGCAAGGAAATTTTATGCGAGTAGCGTCAGGCTGAGGACAACGGGACGTTGGCGACTTTTCAGCATGGCAGAGTTTCTCTCGCTCCCTCGATACTGATAAAACCAAAATACGAAAGTTTGTCATCTGAAAGTTTATTGGGAAGATGTTTGGGCGCCCATATTCAAAATAACAACGAGTCTGTGAACAGCTGCATCTGGATGTTGGCGGCAAAACATTTTTATTCAGGTAAGCAGGTAGTCGAAACTGCAACTCATTTGGCAGTCATGATTTTCAATGAGGAATTTTCATCGATTTTACAAACTATGGAAGTTGTGGGAATTTCCATGGGACCTCATCGACTTGGCGACAACTACATCGACCGTTCGGAACGAAGAGTGAGCGATGCAGCTAAAAGGGCTCGAATCTAACACAGAGAGGTGCATGTGGTAGACCAAGACCGTCTCCATAACGAAGAGGGAAGGTCTACGGCTCTAATATAGCCGGTTAGATCGTAACTTTCTCCAACCACGTTTAATACTGGCATTTATTTTTAAACGCGATTTCCCAAAAGTTGAATTTGTCAAATTTTTATCGATTGTGATAAATTTTTTTTCAGTTTTTCAGTAAATATATAGCTATGTTTCTCCCAATACGAGTTTTGGAATTTTCTTTTGTTCTGTTTTTACAGCCTCCAATAGGTCAAAAAAAATAGGTTAAAACTCGAATTTGAACAAATTTCAACATAAAATAATCATCTTCGAAGAAACATTGCCAACGTAACAAAAAAAAAGAGATATTTCATTTTTTTGGCTTCAGTGAACTCAGATGGCCAAAACCTTATCAAAAAGTTCCATATTGATTTTTTGCGGAGACAAAGTCAAGGACATCCAAAGTCGCGAGTGTGATTATTATTATTTTCTAAAATACATTTGAAAAGACGAAGCTTGTACCAATAAAATAAAAAAAAAACATATTTCAATTATCCTCAGTAGTTCTTTTGCAATTAATTCTTAAAAATAGGCTTGGATTTCACGGCTCAAAGGTGGACGATCCCCTTAAATTCAAATGTTTCAATAGGCTTTGAGAGGTAATTTAAAACAAGCAATACAAGTATAACAAACTCGCTACAACATGAAATATTTATTTTTCAAAATAATATTATTATATAAAATACACCAATTTTAACAATTAAATTACAGTCCCAACTTGAACTACCCCCAGAAACATAAACAACATTTAAGGTAAACCCATGAGAGTAATTAAATTTCTAGAATTCCCGTCTCGCGCCATCCCGGTCCAGTTTTATTATCTCGATGTTAAGGATCATTAGAAAATTGAAGCATTATAAATATCGATTTGACTTTATCCAAGAGATTCACGACTCGAATTTGATACTGATTATCGGGAGACGAAACAGATTTGGGGTTTCAGGTTTAACGGTGAAAAAAACGAATATTTTACGTTTTTTCTTTTTTGTGTTTATATCTTAACTTGAGATGTAATTAAGGATGGATTAGGGGAAAGCTTTTTATTCGAAACGGCGCGTAAATTAAACTGCCATCGTTTCTTCCAAATATATTGAGATCGGAAGAAATATTGCATAATATAAAACCAGAAACCAAAATTAAATAGAAATAAATTTGAAAGATCCTATCGTAAACGATCAATATTAATTTTTATATTGGGTTACAGCAGGGGCGGGTCCAGTCTCACTCTTTGGGAAGGGGGGGGGGGGGTAATGTCACAAAATTATAGTACGGCAAGCGAAAGCAAGTTGACGACGTGGGGAGGGAGGAGACACCAGCAACATTCCCATTTCTAGCATAAAAGGTAAAAATCGGGTTTATTTTAGTCTGAATCTGCCTAAAACGGTTTCTATGCGAAAATTAAAAATAATTAAAATACAGTTGTGATTTGTTAAATATGTCAAAATTATCTATATTTTGTAATATATGTGAATTATTAAGAAATCATAAGAAATAAAATAATATCAAAACTTTTTATTTTAAGTTTATACCGAAATAATATTCTATGCCATAAATACTTAGTGATAAAATAAATCTCTTTCCGACGCCTATGACAAGGATTAAAATCCTTTTTAACACTTCACACGTCCAAATATCTATTTTTATCCAACCCAAATAGTCCATTATTATAGACCCGTATTTTTGATTATAAAATATCTAACCTATTCCTTTGAAAAATATATGTGTAACAGATTTTGCCAACGACACCAGACTAAAGAACACAGGTAGTTTGCAAAGAAAAAAAGGGTAAAAAATGATTTATTACTCTCTCTAGTTCTTGAACAAACTATAGTATAAGAGGCAAAATCGGGTCTATTTTCCTAAACTCAACTCTCTAGGGGGGGGGGCGATCGCCCACACCGCCCCCCCTTGGATCCGCGCCTGGGCCTGGGTACAGGACCCTATTTTGAAAAAAAAAACTCTTGAAAATGGGTCATTCTCAATGTGAAAAGCGGAAAACATGTCAACTTATAAAGAAGGTACATGAAGTGTCCGGCTCCGATTTTAATGAAACTCTAATATGTTGTACGAAAATAAGAGACCCGTATTTTTTTATCTGCGAAGATTCATTATAACGGGGTGAAAAGCGCCCGTAAAGTTCACCTCTAACAGTATATTGGAAATATCTCCGGTTATAAGTGAGATATCTTCAGAAAAAAAAATTAAAATTATTTGTTATTCGAAATGATGTTAAACTAGGGTATTTTCACTCCTCAAAAATATCATCCTTTATTTTTTATTAAGGTATACCTTATTTTTGCGCAGATAATTTAATTCCAAAAATTACGAAATTTAATGGAATCGCTAGAAAATATTTTTTTTCACGAATATCATAATTAACTCCAGTAGACATCTTTCGGCGTTTCCAAGAATAAACTAGTAAAAAGGGTTAGCCACCCCCAAATATATTCTTTTCCATATCAAGTTCTAATTAAGATATCTCTACAAAATAAAATGAAAATTACTTGTTGTTCGAAATCATGTTAAATCAGGGGAGGATCCAGCCTCTCTCTTTGGGGGGGGGGCGATATCACACAAGTACAGTATGGCAAGCGAAAGCAAGTTGTCGACGGGGGGGAGGAGACTCCAGCAATATTCCCATTTCTAGTGTAAAAGTCAGGGTCGGGTCTAGTTTTCTGAATTCGGAGCTCTTGGGGGGGCGATCACAAGAAAAAACAAGTTGTCGATGAGGGTGAGATGCCAGCAGCATCTACATTCCTAATATAAGAGGCAGAATCGGATCTATTTTCCTGAACTCTAAACTCTTGGGGAGGATGCAGGCCCTTACATCCGAACCTGTGTTAAACTATGGTATTTTCACCTCCAAAGATATCATCCCTTATTTTTTATAACGGTAAACCATCTATTCGCACACGCAATTAAACTCTAAAAGTTATGAAATTTACTGAAATCATGTCAAAATATTTTTTCCAAGAATACCATAATTAACTCAAGTTGATATTTTTTGGGGTTTCCAATTTCTCAGACTTGAAGCGCATGCATTACAGTGGATATGTGACGCCCACTGTTTGTCTTGATTCTCAGTATTGCAACCGAAATAAAGCTGATCTGCCTTTTTTCTCAATGAGGTAATAGATCGCTTTTGAGACGCAAAAGTCACCTCACCACAAACATAACAGAAGTGATCTGGAGTGTTTTTTACACACTTTCGAGACATCTTACAATTTCAAATATTCGATGCAACTCATTAACTTCGACTGACTAACCCCTTTTCCTACCCGCTAAAACCCCCCCTGGACTTGAGGTCCTCATAATTCTATTTCCATTGATTTTAGGGAAGCTACAATGAACAGAAATTCGCAATGAGTGTCCTTCGATTTCCGGGCAGTAACCTTTACAAACCTCCAGTCATCACAGCATTAGTGTTTCCGCTCCAGGTGTCGGTGCACCTATTGCTTCGTACTGTCTTACATTTCGCATACAATGTAAGGTTGGTCTCTATCATTTTTTCGTATCCCATCTCACTAACTTTTGTATTAATGTTCTAGTCCTAGATGCTTACGCCCCTCGTTTCAGACTAGGAACTTGCTTCTTAGTCACCAATATTTTAACCCGTTGCTCCGTTTGATGTATGTATGGGCATAGAGTTGGAGATCTATAGACTACGACCTGGTAGATCTATTGTGCCCCCTACAGCTGCCCAGTCGTAAGAGTTACCTTATCGGCTAGAGCAGCTCCTCCAGTCCTGTTTCCTTAAGGAATCTCAAGATGTTGGACGGCTTCAAGGTGGGTAGCTCCCCTTCTTCGATTTGATGTGCTCCCAAAAACCGCATCCTAGGGTTTTCTAGAGTGCTGCACTCTGCAAGGGTAGGCTTCGTCTGATCCTGCATCACGGTCTGACTAACTTCTTTCTTCTACTATCTTCTCGCATCTTCTTAATGACTTCATTGAGGGATTTAGCGTCTCAACAGTCTTCTTGAATAGAACTGCAAAGTCGTTGGATAATAAGTGATCTTTTTTTTTGTTGATCTTACCGTCTTTTTTGCTTTTCTCTAGGTTATGTTTCCTTTTGAGGTTATGTCTCTCCCTAGGTGCACATGCTCCCTAGTAATCAACACCATCCAGCGGTGCTTTTCCTCATTTAAAACTGCGTCACTTGCTGTTTTCTTTCTTCCTTCTTCGGAGAAAAATGAGATGGACCGCTATACCCATGATCCGTCGTCTTCGATTGCTGGCACGCAACTCGATGAATGATAATCGAATGACTAATCCTTCTGCTTTGTAGCTGCTTATATACCCAAATACAAGGCTTCTACATTTTTAGAGAATATTCGAGAATTTTGTATGCAATTCCATAATATTCTCAATAGTGGCGTTTGCCATTTGTTTGTATACAAGGGCTGTTCAGTACAAAGCACATATAAAAGTCGATTTATTTGGGTTTAAAAGGCTATCTCTCCAATTTTAATCCTTGTGGGGTTGAGACTTCGTATATGTGGGTTATTTCTCGAGATCCTCCAAGCGGTGTTGTCAAATTGTGCAAAATTTCTTTAACTTGGGGAAAACGTATATTTAACAATGTCGCACCTCTCCATTGTTATGACAATAAAACGTGGGTTATTGCGGTTACATTGTTAATATATAAGAAAACATGACATCAAGTATTTCTAAAACTTGAACTAATATTAAAAAGATAAGTTTAATTTCGATTTTACCACACCAAAGATGAGATTTAATCGACTTTATTTTAGATATATTTTGGTTATTGTCCAGTGTCATTACAATCGATTAAAATAGCGCAAAAACGTTTTAAAATTACATAAAAGTGGAAGCCTTTAATTGTAGATTCTTAATAAAAATAATATATACTCACAGATAACAAATTATGAAACAATTATTAATAGCGTTTAATCTATTGAACTACCAATTCTTGGACGCAGAATTTGAAAATATTTATTTAATCAAAATTATTCATCTTCATCGTCTCCGAAAACTCACTGGCCTCTATCCTCGAAAGTGTGATGTGAAAGGTGATGTGAATGGAGATGGGAATGGCGATGTGAACTTTTTGACAGTAAAAGCCGTATTCTTGAAATGCCAATGTTGCCAGATATGAACGAGCTAAAACCCGAGAATTTCAAAAAATAAAATGGATGACAGATTGAATTGAGTTGTCAGACCGAAAATGTCCGTAGTAGATTTTGTTGCCATTTTAGGAAAAGGTAGTTTTGGTACTTTAAATTAATCATCAAATGTAAAAAAAATAGTGCTGTTGTTGTTATTTTTGTGAAGTTATTGATTGCCATTACAATATTTGTACTTTACCTGGATTAAATTTATCTTAAATTGACACTCTACAACTGTTAAACAAAAATGCATACAGAGAGCCAAGTACTTGAAGATTCTAATATATAAAGAAAAAGGGATATCAAGAAAAGCAGCAATCATATATACAAAGTAATATACTAACAGTAATTGCAGAAAGTCAGCACTGATAAACCTTGAAACGGTGGAAACTACAACTCTACGTAGTATGACTAAAAGCCATCATCCCAATCCACTACGGAAACTATCCAATACAGTTATTTATTGTATGAATTCACAAAGTGTCCAGCCTCTTACTGCAAGATGTTCTGTCCTGACAAGTAAATTTGAAAGAAAACCTGAAACTTGAACAATGATAGTGAAACTGTTTATGATCAGGGACCGAAACCAAAGGCCAGACAGAAGACCTCCATTAAAGATAATGGCGGAGCTCACATTCAACTTTAAATATATATATATATATATATATATATATATATATATATATATATATATATATATATATATATATTATTTTATGTACCATAAATATGGTTTGTATGCTGAAGGACCTCATTCGTTGGTCTGTAGGGTTCATATTTATATGTCCCGATAAATTATAATCATAATATTTATTTAATTGTGGTGTCGTATAGTGTTTAACACAGTCTAATTAAGTTAAGTGCTGTAGTTAACATAATTTAAATAGAAAAAAGTTCAAAGATTTGGAGCTTAAAGTCGCATCGGAAGTGGAGACCATTTAGCGACTGGACCTACATTTTAACGTGGGTTCCGAACTATTGTCCTCGACACTCAGCTAACCCCGAGTTTTACACTCTTTGTCAGTCAAGTGTCTACCGACTAGTGGGACTATCCTCTAATGGTCTGACAACTTAAATAAGTAAGTTGCCGTGCACGGGGCTTGAACCCGCGCCTGGCTGTGGTCGTCCCTATCAGTCCTAGCGCCTTAAACGGTTAGGCTAATCCCACGGCCTTAATTTAAATATAAAGTTTGTTACTTATTTAAATAAAAGTTTCAGATAGCTTACAAATTGTGATTTCTCAGATTTATTATAAGTTGTGTCGTGAAAAGAATTATGTTAGACTGTTATGAACACAAGTATTTATGTTAAATCCATAAGCAGAACTCTCTCTCTCTCTCTCTCTGTAGCTTTACAACCCTTCGTGGGTCCTTGCTGCATCCACGACCTGCCTCCATTTGCTTCGGTCCATCATGTCGTTACTCCAATCTCGTACTCCCAGTACATCCAAATCCTTTGCGATGTTATCCCTCCATCTTAGTCTGGGCCTACCTAAGGGTCTCTTTCCGGTCGGGTTCTCTTCCCATATTCGTTTGATGAGACGTTCGTCATGGGCCCTATGAACATGTCCTGCCCACCTAAGTCTTTGGGCTTTTATTTCGTTAATGATGCCTGGCTGATCATACAAGTTCTTTAATTCTTCATTTGTTCGGATGCGGTATTGTCCCGTTGTTTCATCTACTCTAGGCCCATATATTTTTCTTAATATCTTGCGTTCGAAACGTCTTAATAACAATTCGTTCTGTTTTGTGATGGTCCAGGTTTCTGAGCCATATGTTATTACCGGTCTATTAACTGTTCTATATATACGGATTTTGGCTGATCTGGACAGCACCTTTGATTTTAGTATCTCCTGCAATGCATAAAAGCACTTAAAACCTTTTTGTATTCGTGTGCGTATTTCACTGCTCACATCATTGTCGTGTGTTATATTGGCCCCTAGATATTGGAATTCTTTCACACATTCAAAATTGTATGTGTCCATAGTTATATTCTGTCCTATTCTATACCTACCTGCTCTTCGGTTTACGTGCATGTATTTGGTCTTCTCTTCGTTGATGTTGAGTCCTACTTTTTTTGTTTCCCTTTCCATTCTGATAAACATTTCCTTTGTTTTAGTTGTGCTATTTCCTACGGTATCGATGTCGTCTGCATATGCTAGGATCATTCCGGGGCCCTGGTTTGAGAATACTTCCTGTTTTATGTTAGCCTCTTTGATGGCCATATCTAACACTATGTTGAAGAGTAGTGGCAATAAGCCATCGCCTTGTTTTAAACCACTAGCAATAGAGAATATGTCCGTAGTGTGCTTACCGATTCTGACTTTCACCCTTGCATTCTCTATACATCAGATTAATAATCTTCTTTGGCACGCCTACCTTTTCCATGGCGATCCATACACTATCTCTTACAATGCTTGGCGGAAATCAACGAACAGCTGGTGTACATCTTTGTTAAATTCCCAACTCTTTTCCAGAAGCTGCCTAATAGTAAATATTTGGTCAACAGTTGATCTTCTTGGTCGGAAGCCACATTGGTAGTCCCCGAGGTTTTCTTCTGCGTAAGGGGATATTCTGGTTCTTAGTATGTTGGATAGCACCTTGTAGGCAACGTTTAGTAACATAATTCCCCTGTAATTTTTACATACTGATCGGTCTCCTTTTTTATGTATTGGGATAATTATCCCTTCGTTCCATTCTTTTGGAAATTCTTCAGATTCCCATATCTTCTCCACAAGGGTTTGTATTGCTTCATGTAGCTGATCTCCGCCATATTTTATAAGCTCCGCGGTTATGTTGTCGCTCCCGGGTGCTTTATTGTTCTTCAGTTGGCTAATTGCTTTTTTGATCTCTGTCAGTGATGGAATTTCTACCTGTTCCTCTGCTCCCTGGTATATTGTATTTGTGATGAGAGTTGTGCCCTTTATATTTAGTAAGTTGTCAAAATATTCGTGCCAGGTTTGTAGGATTTCTGTTATATCTGTTATGAGATCTTTATTTTCTTTCTTTAATATGCTGGTCCGTGGCATATACCTTTTCTTTATGTTCTTGATCTCCCTGTAGAATTTCCGGCTGCTCTTTGTATTTGATTCCTTTTCTACATTTGTTATGATTCTATTATAGGCTTCTCTCTTCTTCCTTCTTATAAGTTTTCTTGTGTCCGCTCGCAGTGTGTTAAATCGCTGGATGTTATCGTCATTTGGGCACTGCAGCATTTTTAATCTAGCTTTGTTTTTATTGTCTTGTGCTAGTTGACATTCCTCGTCATACCACTGTTTTCTTTTTATGGTTTTATTTTTGTCTAAAGTTCTCTTCGCTGCATTCTCTATCGATGTCTTAATCTTGCTCCAGCATTCGTCTACTCCTGTTTCCCCTTGTATCTTATTCTGTTCCAGCAGAACTGGCCCTAGAAAAACATTTTTAAACAGCATGCTCATACAATTGAGTGATGAACAGAATCTCCTGTAATAATTTTATATGTCTGTAAAATATGCTTAATATTTGCGAGACATATTCAACTTTCTAAATATATTTTAATAAAAAATTTGAAAATATCGGGGTACCACCTAATTAACGTTTCAACTGTTTATTCAGAAAATAAAACGTCTTAAAGAAACGGTTCGTCAACTTATTATTATTTTTTTTAATGCGAGTTATTTTGAAGAACCAAAAATAAAATTAAAATTTTTAATACTATTTTATTTTTTGAAATCCGTACGTTAAATATGTCATTTAGCGGCTGACATTTCATTTGCGAATGTTTCACCGTTCGCTTGCCTTTCACCGGGCGAACAAGGATATGAGTGATGAACATTTCAAGAATACGCGTTCGCCACCTTTTCACCGTTCACTTCACGTTCCCCAGTTCGAGGATAGGGCCCCTTGGCTTTCCGGCTTAGTGATGATTATTCCTTATATAGAGGAGATGGCGTCCAAATAGACCGAAAACTAGTATCTCCAAAGTCAAAAGACGTTCCTACTTTCACTTTTTAAATAGGTATATTTCGTCAACAAGTTTTGTATGACTAATTGTAAATGATACTTGCAAATCTCCCCCATCATTGTGGAATATAAAGCGCATTATCTTTTCCTCGAAATTTCATGAAACACAGTAATTTAAAAAATTAAGTCTAAATTGCCGTTATTAAAGATACGCTAGCCTACGTTTACAAACTTCAGGCTAATTTGAAATGTAAATTTTCTTCTCCTTCTTTCCAACTGAAATTTTCCACCGTATTCAGACTTCCCGTTCGAAATAAGACACTAAATTGCCCTATTCTTCTCGACAGTAACAGGAAATGGGGATATTTCTATTTATTTAGGACCTTTTTAGTTTGTAGACGGGTTTGATGTTGGGGCAAATGTGTCTTTAAATAGAGCTCGCAGAGTTTTGTGCCAGTTGTAAAAGCAAGCTTTGTTTGTGGAGCAACAGGGTCAAACATTCGTAAATAAATAGATGTGGGATAGTGTCGAGATAAGGAGTGAATGAGTACAAGTAAACACTGATGAACGGGAACATAAATTTGGGATTCTCAATGAAATCCGTCTGCGGCTTCGCCCACACAATGTTTATTTTTGTGACAGTTTTTGGTTTAAATATAACCATTGAGATATTTATTTATTTCTTTATTTATTTACAATAACTGCCCTACAGGTCTTGAGACTCAACTACAAGGCAGTGATTACACAAATAATACGTCTACGAATAATTCTAAATTAGCATCAAATGACAAAAATATATATCAATTTAAATACAAGTAAAAATTTAACTAAAATAACTAATTCTAACATTAAATGTATAATAAAATGGTATACTATCTACTTTCATATACAAAGGTGAACATACAAATCAATTAAGGATGAGAAAGAGAAAAAAAAAGAGAAAAAAGAAAGAAATGCCAAGGTGAATGTGCCAAAATTCGGCAGACAGTTCCTAGAGATGAGCTGAATATATCAAAGCTAACACTCTTGTTGTAAGGGCCGCACATGGAATATAGAGGCGAAAATTTGAGCACGTTAGTTCTGGGAGTTCTGAGATAAAATACGTTAAAATTTCGGCAATTTATACAAGGGATACTTACGTTTATCCTAGCTAAAATATTAGGGCAGTCAATATATTTGGTAACTACCTTATAAAGAATTGTTAGTAAGAAAAATTTCCGCCGCACTTTTAGAGATGAAAAGTTAAATTTCTGAAGCAATAGTTCATGTGAAAAACCTTGCTTGGGATAAACCCCAAAACTCTTAAGATTGCGGTATTTCAAAAACCTTCTTTGGACCCTCTCCAAAGTATTGACGTGGGTATTGTAGCCTGGGGACCTCACGCTTGATGCGTATTCTAGTTTAGACCACACATATAAGAAATACAGTAATTTGATGACTTCTGTGTTATTAAAATCGCGAGTACAACACAAGATAAACCCAAAAACCTTTGAGGCTTCAGAAACGATATTATATATATGAAAAGAAAATAAAAGCTTGGGATCGTAAGTGACTCCGAGATCTTTAAAAAGATCTGCCCGCGAGAGTAGCACATACAAATAGGCAGACAGTGGGAATAAATAGCATCCTGATGATCCCCATACTTCTATCAAAAACCGGCGTCGTACCGAAAGGTCTTCTGTTTAATATCAAGGGGCCTTAGCGAATACCTGTATAAGGCCATGCAAAAGGCAGTGCTACTTGTGACTATGCGAACTGTCCGGAAGTTTATGGGAAATTTAAAAGACCATAACATCATCTAAGACCCGACAACATGTAAAGAGCCTTCCACAGATCTCCAATCTTATGATATCTGAGTATATCTGGGATGAGCCAGTGTTCTCTGAAGGGAGTGCAAAAGCCGTTTTGCTGGTTATATGAAATAAACTCCTTTATTAACAAATACAAACATAGTACAAAATAATATAATGCACATATGGGATGCGGTTGGCTAAGTTTAACAAATGGCCATTCTTTCACTTAACCAACCGCTCCTCCCAATGAGCTCACAAGAAGTATTCAACAATACACACTTATTATTAAGCTTAAAGTAGAAATTTTTTGTACCCTGATATAAGTTTTTTATATTACAATACCTAAACTGTGGTAAAATCATATTATATTGCTTAACAGAACTATAAGAAAAACTTTTCATTTCAGGTAACATCCACAAAATGCTCATCCCCACCCCCAGTAGTTTCAACGCAATATTCAACAGAACGTTTCGACAACGTTTCGATTACTAGACAGGGCGTCCTTCTTTGGGACGCCGGCGGGGGGAACGCCATGTAACCCTCCCGCTACCTCCCACCGAATACCAACCTCGACCATGTTCTCCAAGCTACGGAGCGGGGGAGGGGGAGCCCAAACCCCCGTGGAATCGAACCCGATCGGTCAATATTTCGAAATCGGAAAACAAGTTGCCAATGCGGGTCCTGAATTGGTATGGAAGATACATGATGCGTATAGGAAGAGTGATGGAAAGGTAAGTTAATAGAATTTTAATGTAAATTTATTCAAGAAATCATCTTATTTGCTAAGAAAGAAACAAAACTTAAACGCTTTAAATAAATGCATTATTTTGTCTTCGAAAATTAATCGATCTAAGCCAAAATAGTATCAAGAAATGTGAAAAAAAAATAGTTGCATTTATGTAAACCGATCAATTCATGCTATAGTTACACAATCTCAAGTTGTACAATATTAGATACTCAATAGATTCTTCTTTAACAAGTCTAGGTTGAAGTTTTGTCATTCAGCCATTACTTTTATAACTGGTCGTTCTAGTAGAGTAGCGTAGAATTGTTAAAAAGTAAAATCAGTGATCATTTCTTCGCTTTATTATTTAAATTCGATCAATCTACACTAAAATCAGGTAACTATAATCTATATTTTGTAATACAGTCGTTATTCAATAAATTAAATAATTTCCATATTACTTAGAATACTGAACCCCAGTCTAAGCCAAAATAGTATCAGGAAATGTGGGAAAAATAACATTTATGTAAACCGATCAATTCATGCTAAAGCTATATAATCTCAAGTTGAACCAGATATTCAATAGATTCTTCTATAATGCTAGACAGTCTTGGTTGCATGCCTAGTCACGAGATATACTAAAAACACTTCCTTCTGTGAATTTATAATTCTAATTTTTGTAATTATGACCTGAACGAGTTAATATGTCCCTCAATCTGCTCAAACTTATACGATTGAAGAAAGAAATTGTTAGTTTTTTCAGTTATCAATTCCTTAAATATAACCATGGGTATGATAACATTCAAAACCATTTTTTATGACCGAAAAAACATTATCAATTATTCCTTGCAAGGTGGAATCAGGTGTCTGGATTCAGATAACTTAAAAGACATAACGAATGGATATTTTTCTTTCTTTGAAGAAGCAAAAATTATCATTTACAGCCGTTACCTAAATGAAATGCTACACCATGTAATCATTAGCGTCGATATACCTAGTCAGTTGGAAGAAAATATGTGCAATTCAGCAAAAAAAAAAAACTATCACGGCCAAGAGATTATCATCATGTTGAATAGTCAAGCAGTGATCAGTGCACTGAGCTCTCAAGTTATCAGTTCCAAGATGGTCTGGGAATCTCTAGAAGAATTAAAGGATTTGAGTAAGAATAATAAAGTCACCCTCATGTGGATACTGGATACAACGGGATAGAGGGGTATAAAATAGTAGACTGGCTCGCGAGGAAAGAGGCTGAGACGCCATTTCTGGGGCCAGAACCTTTTTGTGGAATCAGTAGTAGCGTAACGCTGGAAGAACAAAAAATAGAAGAAGAAAGCAGGAGATCTAATTATTGGAGCTGCAAGGATTGAGACAAGCGAAGATACTTCTTGGGAACTGCGACCAGAAGAGATTCAAAAAATTTATAAGCCTGAGAAGCTTTGGTAAATAGCAGAATAGACTCGAGATAAAAAAAATCTATTGCATGATGTATATCTAGACACAACGATGACGAGCTAAAGACGAACCGCATCCCAATCAAAAGAGGAGTAAGACAGGGAGATACAATCTCGTCCAAATTATTTACAATAGCTCTGGAAGACTTGCTCAAATCATTAAATTGCATCTGAGATATGCAGATGATATACTCTTGATCGCATCCGACTGGGAAGAGCTGCAGTCAATGATAAACGACCTCCATGAAACATCGCTCCAACGAGGATTAAAGATGAATCTCAGAAAAACAAAAGTAATGTCAAACTCAGACGAACAACAAGTTATAACAGTAAATGCAACCGAAATAGAACTGGTGAATGAATATATATACTTAGGCCAGGCCATATGAGCGAGTAAGGATAACCAGACAACCGAAATAACACGAAGAACTCGATTGGGATGGACGGCGTTCGGAAAACTCTCTTATGTTTTGAAAAATCAGAAAATTCCCTTTTACTTAAGAACCAAAGTATTTGATTGTTGTATATTGCCGGTTCTACCATACTGAGCGTAGACGTGGACCTTTACAAAATCAAATCTATGTCTTTTTTATGGGATACCAAAGGAAAAATACACAGGTTAGTTACTAGTTTATTTTTAAGTGTGCCGAAGTAACGCTTAATTATTAACATGCATACGAGAGAAATAGTCCTAAAACGGACTCCGACAATAGAATTTCATTTTTAAAAAATCGCTGTACACTTTTTAAACTTTTGCACTTGTTTGTTGTAGACATTCATTTGAATTATTATTTACCAGTAGCAGAGATTACTGGTACGCATTTTTAAAGTAATTCAGGGATTTGTTCTACCCATTATGAAATAACTCATTAGAGAGTATATTAGCTCAAATTTCCCGGGGTGTTCTTTAATATCAGAAGCACAAAAACGATTTGTTTTTGTTTGCCAGCCCAACTCTATCCTCTGTTATAATTTCAGTCGACAAAAAAGCAAGAAAATAAATTATCTTGACCGTAAAATGCCCTGCTGAGATTAAGGCAGGTCTACAATTGTTATTTTCGGTCATTATTTAGAAAATCTGTTGCTTTTCATTTAGAAGAATTAAATGGGAATATTATATTATTTTTTCTGGAACGTAAAGACGGATTTTAATTTGGTTAGTAATTACAAACAATAGTCATGCATTCAAAAACTAATATTGTAGCCTTGATATCTGAACATTGGTTAATATTTCTATTTCTACTTCCAGTAGTCGATGTGTCCCTAATTCATATTTCTTTCTCTCTATTTCCGTTTGTGTCCCTCTCACGGAGATGGCCATTCTAGGTCTTCTATCGAACACTCCACCTCCAACTTTTTCATCCTGTCGAAATCCGTCTGGTCACCACAAAGATCCATTTATGGACAGAATTACCTTAGATGAACTCCTTTTTTGTTAGTTATATATCGCTTAATGAATAAATGCAGGTTAAAAGAGACGAGACATACAAAAAAATCTTATTTTATTCATAAATTTTTTGACAAAATAATGAAGCTATTTTTAAATTGATTTAAAATATTGCTTGGTGTTAACATCTACCTGTTAATTTCATTCATTTTCAAAATTTAAAGTTAATACTTAACAAGAAATGTCATATTTTCCAACCTCTATTTTTGAGTCCGTTTTTATCAGAATTAAATAAATTTCTTCTATTGGAATGGCCCATGATCCTACTTTTAAGATTTTTTACATTACCAACGAATATATAAATATGTATATATATATAAATATGTATGTATATATATATATATATATATATATATATATATATATATATAAATATGTATGTATATATGTATATATATATATATATATATATATATATATATATATATATATATGTATACATATATATATATATATATATATATATATATATATATATATATATATTGTGACGATATCCATTGGTGTGTGTGTTCGCACTATAGACTCTAAGCCTTTAAGAACCTTTTAGCGCTATATGCACCCGCACAAAAATTTACCCGATTAAAAAGAAAATAATTGGATTTGGTAGGAAACTTGTTTATATGATTTACAAGCCAGACGGCTTTGCACTCCCTCCAGGGAATATTCACTCATACCAGGTACACAAAGGTACCAGAAGTATGAAGCTCTGTGGGAACCCTTTCCATGTTATCGGGTCCTAGGTGACGTGGTCTGCTGTATTTCCCATGAACTTTCGAACGGTTCGCGCGGTTGCTAAGAGAGTTGCTTTCTGCATCGGTTTATACAGATGCTTACTAAGACCCAGTCCCTTGAAGTTCTGCAGGAGGTTCTTTGGTATCACTCCAGTTGTTGAGAGTATTATGGGAATCGTTTGGACTCTGTTCATTACCCATTGTCTTCGGATTTGCACCTCCAGGTCTCTGTATTTGGCGATCTTCTCGTTGTATTTTGGTCTTAGGTTGTTGTTGTTAGGCACAGCGATGTCGATTAGTGTAGTTCGCCTAGAAATTTTATCTATTAGTATAATATCTGGTCTATTATGAGCAACTGTTTGATCCGTCAGAACCGTTCGGTCCCAATATAACTTGAACTGGTTGTTCTCAAGAATAGGCTCTGGATTGTATTATTATTATGATTTACAAGCCAGACGGCTTCGCACTTCCTCCAGGGAATATTCACTCATACCAGGTATACAAAGGTACCAGAAGTACGAAGCTCTGTGGGAACCCTTTCCATGTTATCGGGTCTGCTGTATTTCCCATGAACTTTCGGACGGTTCGCGCGGTTGTTAGGAGGGTTGCCTTCTGCATCGGTTTATACAGATGCTTACTAAGGCCCAATCGCTTGATGTTCTGCAGGAGGTTCTTTGGAATCACTCCAGTTGTTGACAGTATTATAGGAATCGTGTGGACGCCGTTCATTGCCCACTGTCTGCTGATTTGCACCTCCAGATCTCTGTATTTGGCGATCTTCTCGTTGTATTTTGATCCTAAGTTGTTGTTGTTCGGTACAGCGATGTCGATTACTATAGTTCGCCTGGAAATTTTATCTGTTAGTATAATGTTTGGCCTGTTATGAGCAACTGTTTGATCCGTCAGAACCGTTCGGTCCCAATATAACTTGAACTGGTTGTTTTCAAGAATAGGCTCTGGATTGTATTTGTAATAAGGCATTTTTCCTACCTGTAATAGGTTCAACTTTTCTGCTAACTCTTGGTGGAGTATCTTAGCGGCTGAGTCGTGTCTTTCCTTATACTCGGTTGCGGCAAACGCTTGGCATCCTCCAGTTATGTGCTGGACTGTCTCCGATGTTCGACAGCCATATCTGCACTGGTCATTCTCTATTGAGGGATCTCTAATGATGAATTTCCGATAGTTCTTCATCGGAATAACCTGGTTTTGGATAGCCAACAAGAAGCCCTCCGTTTCCGGAAACATCTGTCCTGAAATCAACCAGTAGTTCGACGCTGAGTTGTCGACATTGTCCTGATTGACCTCATTTGGATGCCGTCCATGAAGTGGCTTCCGTAGCCAGGTTTGTAACTTCTCTTGATCTGTTTGGTGGTGAGAAGTAATATCTTGTTCCCTTAACTGTAGCGGCGTTGAATCGTCTGCCTCGCATATTGCTCGATGTAGCATGGAAGAGTCCGCTAACCTGTGGAAATATGAACGTAAGTTTATTATTTGTTGATCGAGCTGTTTATCAATATCCACCAATCCTCTTCCTCCTTGGTGTCTTGGAAGCATTGTACGTTCAATGGCACTCCGAGGGTGATGTTTTTGTGCTTTTGTTAGGAGTGTCCTTATTTTTCTTTGCAGGTTTTGGATGTCCGTCCTGCTCCATTTTACAATTCCAAAGGAGTAGCTCAGCGCTGAGCAAGCATACGTGTTGAGCACCTTAAACAAATTTCTACTATTTAAATTAGTTCGTAGTACCCGCCTTACCCTCCTGACAAATTCGGTTGTCAATTCAGCCTTCATAGTGCCATGGTCAATTCTTTTAGCCTGTTTCATACCTAGATATTTGTATGTTTGGTCTGCCTCCATTGCAGCTATAGTTACACCGTTCTGCATTTCAAAAGCCCCCGGTTGTATCTTCCCTTTAACAATCTTCAAAATACGGCACTTGTCAAGTCCAAATTGTATTCCGATATCCCCGGAGAACTCCTCTACAATTTTAAGCATTTGTTCCAGCTGGTTTCTGGTAGCAGCCATCAGTTTAAGGTCATCCATGTATTGAAGATGATTTACTCTGACTACCTCTTCGTTGTTATTTCTAACACTAAAGCCGTATCTGGTGGAGTTCAAACGGGGTGATAGTGGGTTCATTGCAATGCAGAACCACAATGGGCTAAGTGAATGTTTATTATTATTATTATTATTATTTAAGAAAAAAAATTTTTGTTCCTGTTAATTCTACCCTTTTCTCAGGTGAGTTCAGTTGTTTTTAATAGACCACTCTCAGATAATGAATACACACACATTAAAAATATAATATAAATATTTTATTCAAAAATTCATGAATATGGGACAATTTTCAACAATTTTAGCTGAAATTATGACAGAAATTTCATGCAACTATGCTGCTTATCAAATTATCATTTATTTATTTATTTTTGCCGTGCATTATCCCTTTACAACAACTTGTATCACACCTTTTATTTATTCAATTTTGCAACCTAATACTAGATGGCGTTACTGCAATTTAATCTTTTAAACGTTTTTAATTTCTCATAATTTGGTTATTTTTTAAAAAATTTTCGTATGGTGTGATGTGATATAATTGGTTATTTATTATTACAATGACCCCTATTATTGATGATTAATGTTTTTATATATTGTCAGGTTAATTTGGATGCTACCATTCATTAGTATAATTTTATTTTTATTTTGTTAAAACTCAGACTATTATTGAAGCTAGTGTTTTTTTTTATTTTATTTTCCGCAAACAACTAATAGCATTCACTTTCTTAGACTATTATAAATACCTTTGGTGTTGTTTTCTATACTTTGGTTTCGTTTCTGTCCAAATTCACAAATACAATCCCAGTATATTGATTTAATCTTTTTATAAATATTTTTCCCAAAGCTCGTACTAATGTTTTCTTCTTTAAGAATATGTCACTTTATTTTCTTGTATTTTCCAAAACACTATTTCCCGAACTTGTTATTTGAGAGTTGATTATATAATTCGTAGGACGAAATTCAATACATTTATTTAATTTTATGAAATACTAAATTTGTTTACTCATGAAAACAAACATATAACCTCACTTATAATAAAAAACAAAACAAAATATTTCACTTTTGTTTTAATGACGTAGGTAAATAAATGAAAATTTGAGGTTATGGTAAAATTTCGGAACATCTCAAACGTGATGCTTTCAGCAACTGGATTATTTCAACTCTGACAATTCCTACGCTTCGTCTATTTATAAACGTCCGAAACATTTGAATCGTCTCCAACCTGATTGGTCAAAATTGGGACATCAGTTAACTTGATAAATATCACCAACTTGAAAAATTGTAATTTATGGGCGCTTTTTAATTTGATCAATTTTAACTAGAATTTTATATGTTTTGTTGAATAAATGGACCAAAATTCTTTCGTTGGGCATTATTGAATGTGCCCAAAATAAAGCTTAGAGCTTTCTCGACACTTTGATATACATCAATCACTTTGGCATACTATTTATATAATAAAATTGAATAAAATAAACGGCTTGCACATAGAAATTTATGACTATTTGACTCTATTTTGTTCGAAAAAAACTGTAAAATGTTTATTATCGCCTCAGATATTAATATCTATGTACTAAATAACATTTTCTAGACATTTTACATCTAATTTTGCTTATAAAAAAAACTTAAATCTATCTTATAATCTAAATAAAATTGTCTTATATTTTTCAAATCTATATCATATATGGTTTTAATTTTACCATATTTTGTTTACTACACCTTAAAACTATTACATTCTTGTTTCAGTAGGACCATTTACGTGTTTTTTTTTTATATCCGCACTGATAGTACATTTCGCGCATTTTTAGGTATCACTGTAATTGTTTATATTGGAACTAGAATAAATGCGTAGCACTTGATTTTTAGTTCAGGTTAGTTCAGATTAGTTAAACTTATGTCTCTAAAGAGGAACAGTTCGAAAATTATCTGTTTGGAACAACATTTTGTTAGCCAGTCAGTTTTTCTTACTACTATTCCTTATTATCTATTCTATTGTTTATACAAAATATCTCAAATTATACTTAATTCTATTTGGTACCTTAATTTACTCAGTAGTTACAAATTTATTATGTAGCAACGTTTGATTTTAATCTATCAATGCATTGTTTTTTATCGTGTGATCTCAAAATAATATTGGGTTTTATCATTTATTTATACTATGTATATATATATATATATATATATATATATATATATATATATATATATATATATATATATATATATATATGAAGTAAAATGCGAACAGTAAATGCAAACCTCGCTCCAACCATATCCTTTCCGTGTTGGAGGTTGCACAGTTTGAATAAATTGCGAAGGAACACAATTCATCCTATTCCACCACCATCGAGATGATGGCCTACCTGTACCACCATACCGAGAAAGAAAGTCAAAACTTACCCTCCCCGCCACAGTGATACGGCAGAGGTACATGTTTCGTCTCTACTAGACTCATCAGGGTACCGACATGCACCTGACTGTGCAAAGGACAGATCTGTCCTGATGAGTCTAGTAGAGACGAAACATGTACCTCTGCCGTATCACTGTGGCGGGGAGGGTAAGTTTTGACTTTCTTTCTCGGTATGGTGGTACAGGTAGGCCATCATCTCGATGGTGGTGGAATAGGATGAATTGTGTTCCTTCGCAATTTATTCAAACTGTGCAACCTCTAACACGGAAAGGATATGGTTGGAGCGAGGTTTGCATTTACTGTTCGCATTTAACTTCATTCCTATACGGAGCTGCATATAGTTGTACGTTTGCTGAATGTGATTTCAGTACTACAATGGCATAATGTGGATATATCCACTGCTATTGCATCTCACACGGGGAAATCCATGAAAGCCGCTTAAACATATATATATATATATATATATATATATATATATATATATATATATATATATATATATATATATATATATATATACAGGCGCGGATCCAAGGGGGGGGCGGTGGGGGCGATCGCCCCCCCCCCCAAGAGCTTTGAGTTTAGGAAAAAGGACCCGATTTTTCCTCTTATACTACAGTTTATTTAAGAACTAGCCTTACCCTTTTTCTCTTCGCAAACTACCTGTGTTCTTTAGTCCAGTGTCTTTAGCAAAATCTGTTAGACATATATATTTTTCATAAGAATGGGTTAGAAATTTTATACCCAAAAATACCGGTCTATAATAATGGACTAAAACGTAGCCTTATTCTCTCAAAAAATTCGAAGTTATTATTTAAATAATTACAAAATATCCATTATCAAAAATACAAAAAGTTAAACATATATGAAAAAATAAATTCGTCCATATAATATTAAAATATTTTTGGGGCTATCGGTCATTTTATGATTAATTAAAAACATTTTTAGGGTATTTGACGTTTCAGTTTATTTATTTCTTAAACCATCTGTAGAATTACAAGTAAACACTAAAAAGGGATTCAAATGTAATTACTTTTTATATGTTGTAATTAAAATTAGAACTACTTATTTTTATTTCTATTGTACTGATATCTTAATTTAATTTACTTTATTATATGGAAATAGGATAGCCCCCCAAAAAAAATAAGATAAACATGTTAATTCTACATGCTTAAGAAAAAAACACAAATACAATAATAAAATAATTAAAAACTTACGGCTAATTGGAATTAAATATATATAAAATTAAAGAGTGGGACACACTAAAATAAAAATATATAAAAAAAATAAAAAAACATATAAACAACATAAAACAATAAAATACAACAAAAACAAAAATTCAAATAATAAATTGTGTTTACTAGCATTACGTATCTTATTTCTAATCAAAGTCAGTGAAACTATCTTCGCTCAAATTAATTATAATTGCTTCCACTATCTCACCGATCATGAGATCGAGTTTTCACATTTTGTTTTATTCTTTTATTATATGGATTTTTCCCAATTTTCTGCAGTAACTTTATTCAAAAAAATCTTTCAAAAGTTTAGTTAAATTACTAATTGTGTTATTTCTAGCAACTGTACCTTTTACTTGAAAGAGATATTTACTTCTCCAGCGGACAATTTCCGGACGATTTATAGGAACAGATTTTCTATCTGCTTTTTCCCAGCAAAAATTAAGTTTTCTGAGCAATTTCCAGAGATCAGTTCTTTTAGTTTCAGGTAAATCGCGATCTTCATTGATTTGAGTTAGAATTTTGTAGACGGTTGGGATCTGCTTCTCATAATAAAATGTATATACAACCCCTTTAATTGCAGGTTTCATCTTTTCTTCCAACGAGGTTTTTCGTCTGCCTGTGATTGAATGTGGCTTGGGAGTACTAGCAATTCCAGTCGTTTTTTCTCCTTCAGTATTCGGTACATAGTAGATTTTCCAACTCCTGTCATGTTGGAACACATCTCAACATTATTATCTCGATACTGATATCTTAAGGCATCATAAACATTCATCGTAATAAGTTTTTCGTTGAGGAAAAATGCCCTGGTTTAGCGATTTTTTAATAAATTATAGAGGTGAAAGCCATATTTTTGGGTATCTCACTAATCTCAAATAATATATAAAAACAAGGACAAACAAGATAAATCACTAAGAACAAACTGTAAGGTGTCCTTTGCTCACTGACAGAAATTAAAGTAAACTATCAGAAATTTTATGTTGCAGTAAATTTATAAAATATATTTAAATCTAATGAAATATAATTAGATTTACGGCAGTTCTCAGTAACCTGCGGCACTGGAGCAGGTACGTTGGAGGTTTCGGTAACAGTTTTATTACTCTCTCTAGTTCTTGAATAGAGTATAGGAATGTGTATGCTTGCGATCGTCCCCCCCCCCTCCCAAGAGCTTTGAGTTCAGGAAAATATAACCCATTCTGCCGTTTATATTAGGAATGAGTATATATATATATACAATTTATTTTTGTATCTTAAATATTTTGTAAATAATTTTCTGTAATATTTTCTTGGGTTTTTGGTTGTCTTATTTGAAGATTAAAAGACGACAATTTTTCTGACGTTTCGCTCTGCGTAGTGAGCTTCTTCATAGTTATGGTATATGTATCTGTATCTTTCACTTACGAAATTACAAATTATTTTGATAAACATATATCACAAGTAATCGTTTTATATACCTATTACATTTGTGTTTTTAGGTTAATATTTAAAATTAATAAAAATAAATAGCTTTTATAATAGTCTTATAATTAAAAGAAAACGATACAAAGATAAAAACATTGAAAACGATAAAATAGTTTATTCACTGAAAGTAGCTTTGTACGTGTGTTAAAAATAAATTCAATTATTACAACTTAGTATGCAAATGATATGGGCAGATTACTTTTTATAACAGCAAAAAATAGGAAAAAATAATATTTTTTTTATAACATTGTTTGATTTACACGAGTTTATACGACATCATGCCAAGCATCATTACATTATTTCTAATATTTATTATAGTGTCGCTTCAAGCATGTCATATTAGAAAATCAAATTATAGTAAGTTTGACTGAGGTTTTTGACATCTTGTTTGTCATTAACAGCATTTTTATATCTTTTTATATGTATCATTTCTTTTATGACCAGTTTGTGATAATTTCTGTCTGTATCTAAAATGTGGGTGTCTTTAAATTTATGCTTAGTTGTTTGCTCATGTTTAATTAAAGATGTCGGATCGTTTTTATTATACTGCGTCCATTAATTCTATTTTCAATATATTGCGTTGTTATGCCAATGTATTTTTTAAGACAGTTTAGGCATGGAATTGCATATATTACGTTAGATCTTTTTTTTTTGTAGGAATTTTGCTTTTTAATTTCGTATAAAGTGATCTCAGTAAATTGTTCGCCCTGTGGCATACCGTTATGTTATACTTACCTAAAATATATTTTATTTTTTCTGATAGTTGGTTTATATACGGTAATGCAATGAAAGTGTTTTGTGGTGTGGTATTGTTAATTTTATTTTTTTTTGTTTGTGTTTTAATGTAAAAAGGTTCTTTGTTTAATTATTTTTTTTTATAAGGAATTTGGGAAAATGTTTCATTATTAGGGTTTCTTCTATTTTTTTTTATTATGTCTGGGCGAAATTCGAGTGAAGATAATTTTATATCTCGATCAACTATGATTGTTTGGCTGCTGTACCCGAAAACAAAATAGATATCTTATTACTTTATATTATACTTTAATAATTTTCACACAAAACTAAAATTTACATCTGAAATTGAAACTGAACAAAAATTAATTTTTTTGGACTTTACTATACACAGAAAAAAACAAATAACCGTCTTCATACAAAATGATACGCAAAAGATACTCGGTCAGGCCACAATTTAAATTTCAACTCTCAACATCAAAATAAACAAAAAAAATACTATCATAATTGGTTTAGTTGATCGAGTTATAAAATTATCTTCACCCGAATTTCACCCAGAAATACTAAAAAAAGTAGAAGAAACCCTAATAATGAACCATTTTTCGAAACTCCTAATAAAAAAAAATTAATATACAAAGAACCTTTTTACATGACAACACAAACAAAAAAAAATAAAATTAACAATATCACAACACAAAACACTTTCATTGTATTACCGTGCATAAACCAACCATCAGAAAAAAATAAAATATATGTATTTTAGGTAAGCATAACATAACGGTATGCCACAATACGCGAACAATTTACTGGGATCACTTTATACGGGATTAAAAAGCAAAGTTCCCACCAAAAAAAGATCTAACGCAATATATGCAATTCCATGCCTAAGCAAGCGTAAGAAATACATTGACATGACACAATATATAGAAAATAGAATTAATGGACACAAGTTTACTAAAAACAAATCGACATCTTTACATAAACATGAACAAAGAACTAAGCATGGATTCGATTTTAAAACACCCCCATTTTAGACACAGACAGAAATTATCACAAACTGGTCATCAAAGAAATGATACATATAAAAAGGAATAAAAATGGTGTAAATGACAAGCAAGATGCCAAAAACCTAAGTCAAATTTATTATAATTTGATTTTTTAATATAACAGACTTGAAGTGACAGTATAATAAATACTAGAAATAGTGTAATGATCCTTGGTACGATTTCTTATAAACACAGGTAAATCAAGGAACGTTTTGAAAAAAATATAATCTTTTTTCCTATTTTTTGCTGTTATAAAAAGTAATCTAGCCGCATCAATTGCATACCAAGTTGTAATAATTGACTTAATTTTTAACACACCTACAAAGCTACTTTTAGGGTATGTACTATTTTACAGTTTTCACTGTTTTAACCTTTGTATCGTTTTGTTTTAACTTTAAGACGGCTATAAAATCTGTTTATTTTTATTAATTTTAAATATTAATTTAAAAACACAAATGTAATAGGTATATCAAACAATTACTTCTGATATATGTTTATCAAAAAAAATTACTAATTTTGCAGATGAAAGATATAGATAAATATATCATAACTTTGAACAAGCTCACTATGTAGAGCGAAACGTCCGAAAAATTGTCGTCTTTTAATCTTCAAATAAGAAAACTTAACCTCAAGAAAATATTACAGAAATATATATATATATTTCTTCTCATATTTTTATGTATACTGAATTATGAAAATCGAATTTTTCCGGACCCAAATTAATAAAAAACTTTTCGTATTTTGTTGCCGATAAAACCCGGGAAAACTTTCTAATGACACATAGTATAAATAAGTATTAGTAAATTATAACTTTCCCAATAAAATAAATAAAAAGTTTTCTCCGTGGATAATAGATAGATACTCGGAAACTTTTTAATACGAATTAAACAAGAAAAGTCGTCTGATCAACTATCTCTTTACATTTATAAACTTATAAGTCCAACTATCAGCTTTTCTTCGAGAAGTTTCTCAAGTTTTTAAGGTAGGGGAAGGTGGGGAAATTACGAACACTTGCGAGGAATTTTAAGTAAAATCCAATAATTTAAAGAGAATATATATTTTCCTAACTTTTAAGCATGTCCATAGTTAGATGTCGGTTTGAGCGGTTGGACTTTTTAAAAGACACATTTCACGTATAACAAATTTATTTTTTAAAATTTACTTTTACAAATATGTACTTTTGATTTTGGAAAGTATGGTTAAAACAATCTTAATAACTAGTTACATCTAAAGTTAAATCTATAATGTCTCTTGTCAATGACTCTTGAATCTATTTATAGTTTTAGGCATTTCACTAATGGGTTAATAATTGTTATTTACTAACTAATACAGATAATCTTAATATTTTAGATATACAGGCAGTAGCGTAAATAACGACACGGCGGTGCAGAGGGACGCAGCCAACCTAGGGGGCCCTCAAGTCCCTTGATGAAAATGAATAAGTACGAAAGATCGAAACAGATATAATATAATAGGGCCCCTTCAAAAATCTGTGAGGGGGCTCACGTACTCTGAGTTACGCCACTATACACAGGATGCTCGATAATATAACTCCTCCTCGCTGAGATTCAACTTTAAGGAAGTTCAATTTCTTCATCAGCTTTATTGCTAAATGCACAGTTTGCAATCTTGTGTCGAACATAATATCTTACTAAAATTACAAACGGAATAATCTACATTTATTGCTTAATATAAATCGTCAAAATTAATTTAATTTTGTAGTTTATGTAATTCATCGAGTTGTGTAGTTTCTATTTGTATTCCCTTACACAAATGACATAGATCTATATATATGCATATTACGACGTTTCGACTGGTAGTTTTCTCTAACCATTTTTGAATGAAACTAAATAACTTTCTAAGCTACACTACTATTTATACTAAAAATAAATGTAGGGGAGTATGACTAAGATGGATGCAATCATGCGTGCTACGCCAAATTCTTATTTATGCTGCATTTAGGGGCGATCGCCCCCCCTTCCCCCGAGCTTAGAATTTAGGAAAATACACTCAATTGTGCCCCTTATACTAGATATGTGTATGCTGTTAGGTTCCACACCCCCCCGCCGATAACTTGTTTTTTTTTTGCGATCCCCCCCCCAAGAGTTTTGAGTTTAGCAAAATAGACCCGATCCTGTCTCTTATACTAGGAATGTGTATCGTGCTGGCTTCTACCCTCCGTTAACAACTTTTTCTTCTTGCGATCGCCCCCCTCCCCCCCAAGAGCTTTGAGTCTAGGAAAATAGATTCGATTCTGGCTCTTATACTAGGAATGTCTATGCTGTCGGCTTCCACCCCCCCTCTCCCCCCCCCATCGATAACTTGTTTTTTCTTGTGATCGCTCCCTTAAGACCTTTTAGTTTAGGAAAATAAACCCGATTCTGGCTCTTATTTTAGGAATGTGTATGCTGCTGACTTCCACCCTCCGTCTTCAACTTGTTCTTTCTTGCGATTACCCGCCTCAAGGGCTTCGAATTCAGGAAAATAGACATATTGTACTTTTGTCATATCACCGCCCCCCAATAGAGAGGCTGGATTCGCCCCTGGTCTAGGCATGGCTGGCAATATCAGATTTTTCTCTTTCTCCTTGAAATATCTATTTTTGGTATTTTTAGATCCTTATATCAAGAGGTCTCTTTGTTTCGCCAACCTAGGACTTGACATATTTACGTGATATCTGATACAGACACTTCTTCATGTCCCTTTGAGTTACTGGTTTGACCCTAGTGAGCCGATTTGAATTGAAAACAACGTTGATTTTATATTGTTTTCCTATTCTTCTAACTTTTTTCGAAATGGCTTTAACATAGGGGATGTTCAATATAGCTTGTCGTTCTTTGTCGATATTGGCCTATTTCTGCGTTGTTCCAGAATGTTATCAATCAGATATACTAAGTTAGCTGTCAGATCATTTTTAGTGTTGTCTATCTCTTTTATCGAGTTCTAGTTGGAGTTACAAAGAGTTAAGACTCTTTCTACGTGATTGGATGAATAGTTTAAGTATTGTCCTGTGTGTATGGCTTTTCTGTAAACTGAGATTCGAATTTGTCGGCCATTTCTTTTAACCAAAATATCTGAGAAGGGTAATTTACTTTGTACAGGGTGAGTCAACGATTGGATGAAGTAGGTTTGTGCCTTTTCGGTGAAATTAACAAAGAAACTATATTTATTATTTGATACAGTTTATTTTTACGCAGATTTTAAAAATATTTGGGACTCTACAGGGTGAGCCAAAAAACTAGGACAGCATAAAGTTGTATTTTTTTAAATAGAACACCCTATATACGAATCGTATTTTCGATTTAGCTTATAATTTTAAATATTTTTTATTAAAGGTTTACTATAACAAAACTTTATAGTTTCTGAGATAATTAAGTTTAAAGAAAAAAAGTCACATTTTCAAGCATCAATTCAATCCTAAATAACGTTTTCAATTTTGTGACAAATATATTCAAATTTGGAATTTAGCAAGGCCAAGGACAAGTTAACATAATTTTTACCTAATATTTGCAGTAAAAGCTACAGGGTGTTGAACACATCGGCTCAAATTTGAACAAGTTTAAATAAATAAATATCTTTTTTTTGTTATTTAATAGAGTAATAAAAAACCTAAAAGTTTTGTTCAATATATCCTATACCTATTTATAATAGTTTTTTAGATATTTCAGTTTTTCTTATTTTCCATACTTTTTTACAGAAATAGTCTTCATTATCATAGTAGCCATGTAAAATAATAAAAAGGAACTACGGAAACAAACAGAATGTGGTTAAATATGATGAAATACATTATTCGTTATATTACAATGGCAATAGTTTAATTAAACATAATGTGAAAAAATTAATACAACAATAACGACAAGGCAAATACATATTTACTTTTATACTAAATTGAAACAAAAAAATTACCTATTAAATACTGAGATTAATTATTTCTTTTTAATAAGTGTTCGAATAAACGACCCTCTTGTGCAATGCACAAATTTAGTCTTTTTTGCAGATTTTCTCGGACCCTGGACAAAATTAGTGGCGTTATTGTTCTACAGGTATCCCTAATCCTGTTTCGCATATCTTCCACTGTTGTTGGTGGATTAACATACACCTTATTTTTAATATAACCCCATAGGAAGAAATCTAATGGGGTGATGTCGCAAGATCTTGGTGGCCACTCAATGAAACCCCCACGTCCAATTCATTTTTGCGGATATCGTTGGTCCAAAAACGCACGAACTTCACGATGGTAATGCGGAGGCGCACCATCGTGCTGGAACCACATACTGTCGAGCTCATCTCTATCGAGACCTTGAAGCAGTTGGGGTAGTTCTTCTTGTAGAAAGTTCAGATAACTATGGCCATTTAGTGGTTCATTAAAAAAGTGGGGTCCAATAATTCGATTATGATGAATACCACACCAAACATTTAATGACCAGTGGTTTTGATGTTGCACCTCTCTAATCCAAAATGGGTTTTCTGTGGCATAATAATGCATGTTGCGTCTATTTACGGCACCGTTACTTCTAAAAGTAGCTTCATCACTAAACATTACCTTGCATAATAAATTTGGATTTAATTGAATCTCCGCATTTATTGTACGACAAAAGTTTACACGACTTTCAAAATCCTGTCCATGCAATTCTTGGTGTAATTCCATGTGATATGGATGATACCTATATTTCTTGGTAGTACGATTAGCGGTGGATTGTGATGTTTCACATAATGCTGCTAACTGACGGCTACCAATATAAGGATTTTCCTGAACATTTAACAATACTTGTAGTTCTTTTTCTTCATTAGTTACTGGTTTGTTGACCACTTTACGTTTTGGATAATCAACCGTACCAGAAGAATCAAATCTTTGCATTAAGTTTTGAAAAGTATGGGTATTAGGCTGGCGTCGATCAGGATACTTCATTTTGTAAATTCTTTGAGCAAGAAGGCAATTTTTTTGAGCCTCTCCTATTGTATAAATCATATCTATTAACTCATTCTTTGGAAAATTCATTTTACAATATAAGATGAATGCAAAAAAAACCAAACTACACTACACAAAAAACCAAAAGAAGCGATTGCGGTTATAAATTTGACACACAGAAAAATGTTCTTTTAAATTGTTTTTGCCATGGCTACTATGATAATGAAGACTATTTCTGTAAAAAAGTATGGAAAATAAGAAAAACTGAAATATCTCAAAAACTATTATAAATAGGTATAGGATATATTGAACAAAACTTTTAGGGTTTTTATTACTCTATTAAATAACATGAAAATATACAGGGTGTACCATTAAAAAAAAGAAGATATTTATTCATTTAAACTTGTTCAAATTTGAGCCGATGTGTTCAACACCCTGTAGCTTTTATTGCAAATATTAGGTAAAAATTATGTTAACTTGTCCTTGGCCTTGCTAAATTCCAAATTTGATTATATTTGTCACAAAATTGAAAACGTTATTTAGGATTGAATTGATGCTTGAAAATGTGACTTTTTTTCTTTAAACTTAATTATCTCAGAAACTATAAAGTTTTGTTATAGTAAACCCTTAATAAAAAAGATTTAAAATTATAAGCTAAAACGAAAATACGATTCGTATATAGGGTGTTCTATTTAAAAAAATACAACTTTATGCTGTCCTAGTTTTTTGGCTCACCCTGTAGAGTCCTAAATATTTTTAAAATCTGCGTAAAAATAAACTGTATCAAACAATAAATATAGTTTCTTTGTTAATTTCACCGAAAGGGCACAAACCTATTTCATCCAATCGTTGACTCACCCTGTACTGTACAGAAAACATCGTTGTCTAAGACCTTCAAACATAATATTATCCCATTGTAGATTACAATGTGCGACTAAGTAGGTACCTTTTAATACAATTTTTTCTTTAATAATTCTGCAATTTTTTACCAGTTGTTGAGGTATGGGAAAACAAGTATATATTTAATCCTATTAACTATTTGAAAAGTAACAGGATAATTAACATGTAATTTAATTGGTTTACACTCTGTAAGAGGTTCTTGATTAATTAATTAAACTTCATATGTTTTACCTAGATGAGGTGTTATATTTTCTGTTTCACAAAAGTATAAATCAATTTCATTTTTTGTTACATTGTTTACCTGCCTAAGCGTATTGATTTTGTGTTTTCAACATGTATTTATTTTTGGGCAATGGTGTTTCAAAGTGATCAACTTTATGTATTGGTCTTGAGTAAAACTGATAATATTCGTACTGTAAGGGAACAAAAGTTTATTGTGATTTTTACTAATTTTAACATTTATTAACTCTAAATTAAATTCTACTAAATGGAAGAATTTACTTGAGTACCCCTCTGTATAAGGATTTGGACCGTTAAATTGTATATCTTATGTCTGGCCAAAAATAGTCACATATCAGGGAAATATAAATCCATTAACAAACTTAAGCCTAGTTTTATTACTTTTGGGGTAGTTAATTTTTCTGAAAAAAACAACATAAACTTAGAGAATTTATGTGACACAAAAACTAAACTATTCCACCCTCTCGAAGTTTTTAATATAAAGCTGTCAAAATAACTTAATAATCTTAAAAACCATATCGTTAAGGGTATAAGGTTAAGTTGTAAAGTGATAACCACATGTGGCGACCGTGAGAGAGCTTTCTTTTACTTAAACTGAGCAAATTTTCCCATCATAAGAAAACAAAAGAATATTTAAATAAAATCGCTGTAATGCAATATTAGTATTTGTTATTATGTACAAAGTTCGCGACTGTTACCCATTTTTCCCCAATTGACGAAAATAAGAATAAGAAAGAGAGAAAATGGTTAAAACCTTGGGGTTTTTTTATGGGTTCTTTCACGCATCTTTTAGAATAGTTGTAGAATAGTTATTGATCACATTTATATAAAGTAATTATTAGTTTTGAGCTCTGGTCAGTTTTAATATTAAATTAAATTAAATTCGACGCATGGATGACTTATGCCATCTATGAACCAGGGGACCGAAAGCATACCGACGCTCGGGAACGAAAACTACCTTTCGCGCACGGGGATGCATCGCGTAAGGGCGTTCTATTGGTGGAAAAGCACGCATGACGGGACCAACGCATCTAATAAGGAGAAGGGCGGTTCTAAGGGATGAAAGTTGAGTTCGATTTTGAGAAATTAATTAAGGGCAGTTACGATTTAGAATTCGTCTAAGTCAGTTTGGCGTGCGTTTTAGTGTTTTACCAGTGTAAGAAGGTTTTTCTCTGCTGTCTTTTTCGCTATTTTTGTCTTATATATTTTTTTATTCTTCCAGACAGCATTTCAAATAGTAAGGGGAAATTTACTTTATTTTCTACCGGGGAAGGGAGTCCACCATACCTTAAACTTTTAATTAAACAAATAAATTTGGGTTTATTTCATTAAGGGGAATATCAGAACGGCCTAAAGAGCTTGTAGTTTTAAGCTTTTTAATTATAATCCAAATTTACTCTAAAGTTTCTCATTTGTAAATACTGTTTTATTTTTCTTTTATTTTGTTAATAGATTAAGTGTTTTGAGAAACTTGTTTTATTCAATTTAATTCAAACCTTCACGCGAATAAACTCGCGGGCGCTCTGCTGCGAGATCTACAAGACCAGAGATGTCTACTGACCAACTAATTAGCAGCCTTTCCTGAGTCCTGAAGATCTGAGTCATGGTTGTGGTAAGCTTTAATAACCGTAGTGTTTGGTACTAAAGCTGCAAGAGAGAAGTTGAACGACTAGACTTCCAGAGTGTCTTTATTACTGTGATATTTAATTCTAGGTTATCAAAATAGTTACTAATTAATATGGGACAAAAATGATTATAGATATGATAGTTAACGCTACCTCAATATGTCATCGGCAAGAGTCTATAATCAAATTCTGTCACAGTACGATATGTTATTCGTTAAGAGAAATGACAATAAATAATTTATTTTGTTGTTAGAAATATAACAGTCAATTGCAATTAATTTTTCTAGCACGTGTAAGTTTTCCGTAGTGAAATCAATTGGCAATTTATGTTGAAAGTTCTTATTTTGAAATTTATTTTTTAGTAGATTTCTGACTAAGTAGAAACTTTCAGAATGATAATAGTAATTATGTAGTATCTTATGTTTAATTTTTTTTTTGGGGGGATGTGAAAAAGCAGTTTTTTCAGGTTCTAGAAAAAGTTATTATTTTTCAGTAATCCAAATCGGATAATTTGTTCGTTAGTTACTACAAAAAAACTGCTAAAATGGATGTTTTTTGAATTGTTTATAAACAATAGAAAAACAAATTAAATTAACTTTATACTGCAACTAAAGAAGCCTCTTGCTTCATCCAACAAATGTGCAAAATTTCAAGAAGAAATATTCAATAACTTTTTGCACAGTGAGTTTCTTTTTAACTTTTTATGTTTTTTTGATTGTTTATTCAAAGCGATCTAGTGCTCGTACAGCTCGTCTGCGGATACGCTAATGAAAGGTCCAGACTTATACTAACAATAACAAAAAAGAACGAGATGAATTGTGGATCTTGAATTGTTGAAACAGATACACAAAATTGGGGTTCGTTTTTTCGTTATAAAGAAATAGAATATCTCTTAGACAATTGTTGATATCGAAATGCCGATAAGTGGACGCAATAGTTGAGATTTTGACGCACATTTTGAAAAAAAAATTGTGTACATCCACTAGATGCTGAGAATTTTTTTCAAAAAATCGCTGCGGAGTTATTTATTAACAATAAGGCGTTATTTAAATAGAAACTTATAGGAAAATGGTTAAACTATTGTATGCAGCAGTTTTCAACTAAATTATTTCAAAATTGTTAATGTAGAAATAGTTTAAAAGTACACCTACTCCAATAGTCAGACAGTGAGCAGTGGAGGAGAAGGGGCGTTCTTTCAGCCTGTGGAGCGCAGAAAAAACGTGACTCGGACGCTTCAAATTCGAACAATGGATGATATGTTTTTGTAGTCAAATTATTGTTAAACGTAGCAATAAACAAATTGTTGCACTTTTATACATTTTATGCATAATTATAATTTTTGCGTACTTACGTGCTTTTCAAATTGCGAAAAAATTGTTACAGGGGTCAACAGTATACTATTATTTAGAAATATAAAAAATTAGATTGATTTTTAATGTAGTATTAATATTTATCGAGATAGAGCATAAAACAAATAACAAAACTTTGTTTATAGCATTATTATTTTTACTTTCAAATACGACGAAAGTAATAGCGGAAAAAATAATTATGATTATAATAATAATGATGATGTTGATGATAACGGTAAATATTACGATGATGAGCGTGATGATGATGATCGTGAGAGAGAATGATAATGATGATGATTATTGTAATGACAATAATGAAATCGGGTTCCGAAAATGACTGTCCATCGATGTCTAAGAAACGGAGAACGGAATAAATATTTTGTATAGATTTAAGCAAATATATGTATGTTAACAAAAAATTTTGTCATCCAATAAAATAAACCAAAAAATTAACATGTGTTTTTCTTGTACAACCAATAATTTGGTGGCAAATGACAGCCGCAATTTGTCTTATGCTATAACTCTATAAATATTAATGGTACATTAAAAATCAATCTGATTTTTAATATTCCTAATTAGTAGTGTACTGTTGACTACTGTAACATTTTTTTCGCAATTTGAAAAGCACGTGCAACTATTTGTTTATTGCTATGTTTAACAATAATTTGTTTAGAAAAACATATCATCTATTGTTCAAATCTCGTCGAGAAATCACCGATTATTATTATATTCTATTTGTTTATAACGAAAAAACCAACCACAACTTTGTTTATCTGTTTCAACAATTTAAAATCAACAATTAATTTGTTCTCTTTGTTATTATTAGTATAAATCTTGAGCTTTCATTTGCTTACATACAAGATCACTGTACGATCTCTAGATCGCTGAGAATAAACAATCAAAAAAAATCATAAAATGTTATTAACAAATTTACTGTGCAAAAAACTATTGAAATTTTGCCTGCTTGTTGTATGCTTCAAGAGGCTCCTTGTGGTGTAGTATATAGTTAATGCAATATATTTTTCACCGTTTATTAACAATTGAAGAAATATCCATTTTAGCACGTTTTTTGCAAAAACTAACAAATCATCCGATTGGATGGATTTAGCTCATTTTGTAGGTATTTTCAAAACACGACACTTTTATTTGAAACTTTTTTACTGAAAAATACCTTTTCCTAGAATTCGAAAAAACTCTTTTCTCATTGTAATGTACATAAGATACTACATAATTACTATTAACATTCTGAAGGTTTCTACGTAGTCAGAAGTCTACTAACAATAAATTTTTTCCAGATGCTAATTCCGCTGGCCTATTAAGAGTTCATTTGTTTGTATTCTGCTGGGATGTATTACTTTGAGTTTTGCAAAGGTGACTGAATTTTCGACATCCTGGAGGATAGATATTATTATATTTATTGTTTCGAGAGTGTCACTTAAACTTTCAATTAAACTTTGTTCGTTTTCAAATTTAATAAGATGATTTATCACGTAATTGGTGTTCGCTTTGACTTGTTAGTGCTATGGTTTTATTAAATCTCGGTAAGATCGATGGGGATAAAGACATTTTTTATTAATTAAGGAGCTTAACTATTGTGCCTTCGCATTTGGTTCGATTATTGCAGTTTATCTTAAAAGGTACTATTTCTTCCAATTTGAATTTAACTGTATTTAAATTTAGATAAACGAGACTGAATATTAGATCTAAGATTTGTTATAAGTGAAGATATTTTATTTATTTCTAAAATTACCGGGTTTAAATCATAAAAATTAATGAGGGTATAGTAACATGAGAGGGTAGTTGCTTTTCCTAATTCTCCAGGTAAAATACCAGGATTACCTTTAAGGTTTTTGATTTCTGATTATCTTGTAGCAAACCCATAGAATATAAAAATCAGGATCAGTTTTCTCATACTATTGTGAGTGCGTCTTTCCAAGAAGATGTTATTTTAAAGGTTACAACAACCTGGAACGATGAATGTCTTGAAGTTCGTCTGGGCAAAGTTCTGTTGATCTTGATGACTGAAGAGTTCTCTAGGTTCGGAGATTTTTACTCTACAGTTTTGTTGCTCAAGCTGGTAGATTCGGGGAAATTTTTGGGTTAATTTTTGTGGTTTTTTTGAAAATCCACTAAGGCTGCTCCTGTTATTCGTCGGATCGAGCGGTTGGGATTTTTAAAAAACACTTTTCACGTACAACAAATTCATTTTTTAGAATCTACGTTTACAAATGTGTAATTTCGATTTTCGAAAATACAGTTAAAACTATCTTAACAACTAGTTACGTCTAAAGTTATATCTGTAATATCTCTTGTCAACTAGTTTTTAATATATTTATAGTTTTAGGCTTATCACTAATGGGTAAATAATTGTTGTTTACTAACTAATACAGATAATCTTAAACTTTTATATATAGAGAATCTTCTGTCATATAACTCCATATTTATTTAGAAACTTCAAAAATTAACTTGGTTAAATTTTAAAAACAAAATCAAGTGCAAGAACAAAAACAAAACAATTAATGTTCGTGTTTACCCTACGTCAGTCAGGTAAACACTAACATCAGATGAGGTAATTACGACTCAGCCTAGTTTATAAAAATCAGTCTTCAGTTACCTTGTCGAAAGCCTTGGAGAAATCAGTGTAAATAGCATCCACTTGACACCTCCCCTCCAAAGCCTCCACCAAGTACTGCTCATAAACAAGCAGATTAGTAGTAGTTGATCGACCTGCCATAAAACCATGCTGTGAAGTCGCTAATACATGCCTAAAAAGTGGACACATCTTTTGGTAAACAATACCCTCAAAAATCTTACTAAATAGTGAAAATTTCGAAATTTCACGATAACTTTGAAGGTTAGCTCTGTCTTCATTCTTTTGGATTGGCGTAATGTAATTAGTTTTCCATACTTTTGGAAAAGCACCCACAACTTGGTTAAATTTTAAAAAGAAAATCAAGTGCAAGAACAAAAACAAAACAATTAATGTTCGTGTTTACCTTATGTCAGTTGGGTAAACACTAACACCAGATAAGGTAATTACGACTCAGTTTATAAAAATCAGTCTTCAGTTACAGCATAAATCACATAGATAGCCCGCCGATGTAGATTGCTCATCCGTACATTTTTCATGAGCCCAGTTTTTACATACGACACATATAATCCAGTCTTATGTACTTTTCATTGCAAAAAATACAATAGTAGTCACCATCATCGTTGTTTTTCTTTTCCTTATTTCTTTTAGTGTGATTTTCATCATCAGGATCACGAAACTCTTGCCGGGTTTCGAATTTTTTCGGCTTTCCTAATATTTTTGTTTTTATCTTCCACATTAAGTTCCCTGTCTATTATTTGTTTCTTTGTTTGTTCCTCTATTTTTTTACAATCATTTGCTACTTTTTTTTATTTTGTTTCTCTTGTAATTCTTCTTCGAAAAGTATACTACACAGCTCACAGTTCCATTCAATTAATGTCAAGGCAGAAATCATTGGCAATTTTTTGATTGGACTATTCGTATTGCCGGTACAACTGAATAGAGAACTTTATTTGGAATTTCTCCAGAATGCTTTTCAAGATTTAGTAGAGCACCTATCACTTAAAATTCACCGAAACATGCACTACATGCACGATGAAGCACCACCTCATTTCAGCGTTGCTGAGCAGGAGCACCTGAATAACGTCTATCCAAACCGGTAGATAGGTAGAGAAAGACCTATTGCTTGGACTCCTCGATCTACCGACCTAACGCCGTTGGATTTTTACCTGTGCGGACATCTCAACACGTTAGTTTATTCCACTCCGGTTAATAGAAGGGAGGAACTTCTACAAAGAATAACGTTTCATTATGATCAAATGAGGAATAATACTGAATTAATGTGGCAGGTACAGCAGTCCTCAATTCGTCGTTCCCGCGAGTGTATGAGACTTCATGGAGCCCATGTTGAACCATCTTACGAAGTTTTGAATTAAGCAATTAGCTTAACTTTTTATTGAAACCTTGGTGACAGGGGAAAATTCCTCTTTTTCATATTCAACCTGACAGAATTTAAGGGACTAACAGTGTAAATAAAATACGTTTTTTTCGAAAACGGTGAGGATGAGCGACATGAATGAAGAATACTTAATTTTTATTCAATAGCTTCTATCTTACAGGGTCTAAAAAAATGGGGTCATGAGTGTTACAGCTAATCCGTCCCAGCAGCTGTAAGTAATTCACAACAATTTCTTGGATAGTAATTTGAAGGGTTATACCTGGTATGGACCATATTTAAAAAAATTGAAATATACCTGGTGGTTCAATTATTGTGTGTAAAAAACTTGCTTCCATTGCAGCTCTTCGGGAGCCCATATCTCCGAAGAGGAGGGCATATGCGAAAAAAGTTTATATTAACTTGTAATATTCCTTTCACGTGTTTTTTCATATCCAGGAGATTTTCCACAATTTCCTGGACACCCTGTAGATAAATTTCACATTAACACTATAAAATTTCAAATAAGTTTTAACAAAAGCAAATAAAATTTTATCAAAACAGTTTTTCATTACGATAAAAGGGAAATAACTTTTTTTTTATTTGCCTTTTAAACGCCTTAATTTCCTTAAACTACATTTCCAAGACTATTTTTAGAGAAACTTTTTCCTTATTTTGATGATAACACGACGGGATTTTCTTCCAAGTCTCTATAGAGATTTACCCGCCTATTTTAAAGCAATTTTATTTTATTTGTCACATCTTATAATAAACGTATTTCCTGAAATATTCCTACACGGTTATTTACGAACAGCTCCGGGAGAGGAAATCGAGAATATCCATATTGGAAACAAATCAGATCTACAAGTACAAATTGCGAATGCATTTTAAATTTTCGTATTTTTGTGCCGGATATATTCGCTATAAAAGCTGGAAGTTATTTAAATATATTAGAAATAAACTATTTACGTCAAAGTAAATTTATATGTCTGGAATTTTTTATTCATCAGTATTTTATTTGATGAATGTCACTTTTCCATTTCAGTTAATATTTTTAGATTTTTGAATTATGTTTGAGGAACCAATAATGCGGGCCTCCAAGGCCCGTATCCTCAAAAATGTGATGTCAAAAGTGATGTGAATGGCGATGTGAACTGTCACTTCATACTTTTGACAGTAAAAGCCGTATTCTTGAAAAGGCAATGTTGCCAGATATGAACGAGATAAAACCCGCGAATTTCAAAAAATAAAATGGATGACAGTATGACAGTATTTGATTATAGACTCCTGCTAATGACATATTGAGGTAGCGTTAATCATATTATCTATAATCATTTCTTGCCTCATATTAATTAGTAACTATTTTAATAACCCACAATTAAATTTCACAGTAATAAAGACACTCTGGAATTCTGTTCGTACATCTTCTCTCATGCAGCTTTAGTACCAAACAATTACGGTTATTTAACCTTACTAACCACCACTCAGAACTTCAGGGCTCAGACAGTGCTGTTCATTAGCTGGACAGTTGACATCTCGTGTTTTGTAGGTCTCGCAACAGAGCGCCCGCAAGTTAATTCACGTGAATCAAACAAGTTTCTCAAAACACTTAAATCTATTTAACAAAAACAAATAGAAAAACAAACTATTTACAATGAGAAACTTAAAACTAATAACAATTACGAAAACTAACATAATTGCTCTTCTCGGCCGTTATTTTAACCAAAAACGTAGAACCCAATTTTGAAAAAACACGTATAAATAGCTTAATAAAATATTAAACAAAAAAGAAATAAAACGCGGAAAAACAGCTATTTATATTACTTAATCGAACCGTATGAAAATCGCGAAATGCCCCACTAAAATAACACACGATAATCCCTTAATTTCCCAAATTAAACAAAGATAACCTTCTTCCCCGACGATTATACCCGTGACGTAATTATTCTACGGCACTGGTACTCACGGTACCGTTCTAAACGACATTCAAACTGTGACTGACTTTTACTATTCCTTAAAAGAATGTCTTCGAATCTTACACCCCTCTACATCCCTCTGTTTCCCGTCTGTACCCATATTACCCGATGGAACCCGGTAAAAGTCAATTTCTTTCCCCTAAAGTTCGAAGGTTTCGATCGTTACGTGCTGAGGACGTTAGCTATTCTATACCGGATGTTTGATTCCCGAATTGACCTCTGAGCGTCTAAATCCTAATTTTTATATAACAGAGTAGTAAAACAACTTAACCTACGTCTTCCTATCACGAAAAGAATATATGTTAAAGGCTGTAAAAAAACTATTTACTTTTCTTGGCTGTTTTGGCAATAAACATCTTAACTCGTTATTTCTTGTGAATAGAAAAAACAGTGATTAAATCAAAATTCTTTTTACAAATGGCCAAACGATATATTTCTATTATAGTGAGTTTATTTGATCATTCTTTTATTTCCTAATAATGGGAAATCGTTCAATATTTTAATACATTTTAACGGTATTTCATATACCATATGTTAAAAACTACCCTCAACACATCTGGTTTTACTTACATAATCAGAGTAGGATTATTTTGACAGATTTATAGCCAAATCTTAGAAAGGGTCCTTTAGTTTTATGACTTCATAAATTTACTGAGTTTATATATTTTTAAGAAAACATTTAAACGACAAAGATAATAAAGCTAAGTGCGATAACTGATTTATTTTTCCTTTAGACTTTCGTGGATAGTGATAAAAAATATAACTACCCTATTACCACTGGAAATCTATTCACAGAGTGATAATTTAATTATTCATTTTAACAGAATATAGTTCACATTGAACAGTGTAAAATAATTAATATTTGTTCCATTACAACAGATTGAATTGAGCTGTCAGACAGAAAATGTTCGTAGCAAATTTTGTCTCCATTTTAGGTACGTCAAATTAACCGTCAAAAGTCAAAAAAAAAAATAGTATCGTTGTTCTTATTGTTGTGAAGTTATTGATTGCCATTAAGATATTTGTACTTTCCCTGGTTTAAATTTATTTTATATCACTTAACAACGAAGAAATAAAGAGCAAACCATCAGTCAAATTTTTAGGTGTAAATATAGACCACCAAAATTATCTTAAATTGATACTCTAGAACTGTTAAATAAAAATGCATGCAAAGAGCCAAATACTTTAGGATTTTAATACATAAAGAAAAAGGAATATCAAGAAAAACATCAACTCATATACATAAAGTAATAAACTGACGTCAATTGGAATACATGCCCCCTATATATAGTAATTTCAGAAAGCCAGCATTGATAAACCTTGAAACGGTGGAAATTGCAACTCTACGTAGTATGACTAAAATCCATCATTCCAATCCACTACGAAAACTATCCAGTCAGTTATCTAGCCTCTTACTGCAAGACGTCCTGTCCTGATAACTAAATTTGAAAAACAACCCGAAACTTTTACAATGATATAGAAACTGGTTAAGACCAGACCGAAACGAAAGGCCCAACAGAAGACGTCCAATAAAGATACTGGCAGATCTCACATTTAACTTTTAATATATATATATATATATATATATATATATATATATATATATATATATATATATATATATTTAATTTTATAAGGATTTGTAGAGGCTTGAAAATCAAATAATGACAAATCTAGTGCTTGTACAAAACATCAGAATAGGCAACTCTGAGATAAAAGAGACGCATATGTACAAATATCTCAGCCACGAAATACAAATTGGAAAAAACAACCAAATACACGAGATACTGCATAGAATAGATTTGGGTTGGGCTGCTTTTGGCAGAGGTATTTAAAAGTGACATACCCATATGTCTGAAGAGAAAACTATATAAACAATGCGTGTTACCGGTAATAACATGTGGAGCAGAAACTCTGACATTAGTGAAAGTCAGCCGAAAATCTAAGAGTAGGCCAAAGAGCCATGGAGAGAGCCATGCTTGGAATCACTAAAAGAGACATAATACCCAATAATGCCATCAGACAAAGAACCAAAGAAAAATACATAGTTGAACACATAAATAAAAAGAAACGGAAATGGGCAGGTCATTTGGCGAGAACATCAAACGACAGATGGATCAAAAGACTATCGGAATGGCGGCCACGAGAAGACAAACGTAATAGAGGCAGACTACCAACACGCTGGAATGATAATATAAAGAGAATTGCTGGGAACTAGGTAATGACGGCCCAGAACCGAGAGACATGGAGGAACTTAGAGGAGGCCTATGTTCAGCAGTGGACAATAACGGCTACACGATGATGATGATGAAGATCAAATGTAACATAAATAAGAATTTTATGCTGAAGCACCTCATTGGTTAATCTGTGGGGTTCATATTTATATGTCTCGATAAATTATAATCACAATATTTATTTAATTGTAATGTAGTATAGTGTTTAACACAGTTTAATTACGTTAAATGCTGTAGTTAATATCATTTAGATGTAAAATTTGTTACTTATTTAAATTGTTATTTCTCAAATTTATTATAAGTTGCCTTGTGAAAAGAATTGTGTTGGACTCGGCTGTTATTGACACAAGTATTTATTTTAAATCCATTACCAGAACTAGCTGTAGAAAAACATTTTTAAATATCAAGCTCATACCATTTAGTTATGAACAGAATCTCCTATAATAATTTTAAATGTCTCTAATCTCAAATTTACTTAATATTTACTAGACATTTAACTTTCTAAGGATATTTTAATTAAAAATTTGAAAATATTACAAATATCGGGGTACCACCTAATTAACATTTCAACTCTTTATTCCCAAAATAAAACGTCTTAAAGATACGGTTCGTCAACATATTACTTTATTTAATGACGACTTATTTTGCACAACCAAAAATAAAATAAATTTTTTTAATACTAATCGTCAAATATGTCATTTCTCGGCTGACATTTCATTTGCGTTTCACCGTTCACTTGGTTTCCACCGGGCGAACAAGGATATGAATGATGAACGCATCAAAAATACACATTCGCTACCCTTTCACCGTTCACTTCACGTTCCCCAGTTCGAGGATACGGTTACGGATCGCGGAGCGATTGTCCTACAGAAACGGCCTCGGAATAATCCCGCACAAGGCCGAGGTAGTACTCTTTATAAAAGAGAGGAAAATGGGGTGATTTCCCATAATTACATTATCGAAAAAGACTCTTCAATACAAGGGAACAGTAAAATATCTGGAAATAATTCTGGCCTCATAAATAAACTGGAATATTGATACGATTATGTCTCTTTAAAATTCATTAATGGCTTCGCAGAATAAAACACAATCTTTCACTAATACTTATATTAACTATTTCTTAACACAGCTTAAATACAACTATCCTCTTACTTCTTCTTAATATCTTCACTATTCAAATAGAACTATGCAACTCTTTAAACTCATATTCTATCCTTATATATGAACCTATAGAATTTCCTATTTAAATCTAGAACTTACTAAAACAAAAGTTGACATCTATCTAGAAATATGACACATCGATATAATATTACTTTCAGCACATTATAATAAAAATTTATATACGAGGGCGTACCAATAAGTTTCTCCTAGTCGTTTGTAACACAGCCTCCCTCCTAATTCTGATCGTCCCGATCAGCTTTAATATCTCCGTGGAAGGGCTTTAATCTGCGTATATGTACTACTTTCTTTCATTTTGGTCTTGGAACTTCGTTGGACTCTATAAACAACGTCATTGATTCTTTTCAGAACAGTATATGGTCCTTTCCATGATGGCATTACCTTACGCGATTTGCTCTTCTTTCTCTGTGGATTACATAACCAAACTCTATCACCTCGCTGGAATTATGCCGAGTTTGTCTTGATGTCATATGAATTGACTAATGCCTTCGATACCTGGTATTTACAGGGTTTGTTGGAGTGTTGAACTAAACTGACGTTGCTTCCAGAACTCTCGTTCAGTCTTCCGTAAACAATTTTGTCAGTGCTTCTTTAATTATTGTTGTTTGTTCGGCATTGACGGAATAAATTCCTCATTGCCGAACTGTAGAATGTTAAGCCTGTTGTCGAAGGAAAATTCATGTTAACGAATCAGGTATATTCCTAGAATAAACTCATCTTCTATGTCAACAATTAACACCAAATGGTTTAATGTTAGCCTTCCAACTTGAATCTCAACTCGCATTTCTCCATTCACACTAGGTGCTTCTCCAGTTACAGTTCTAAACATTACTTTTCTGGACAATGGTAAGATTCTAAATTTATCAACAAGACTAGACTTTATCACAGATATTGCAGCACCAGTATCAACAGTTATGGTAGTAGGTGTACCATTGACTTTTTCCTTGAAGTTAAAGTTAGTCTTTTCTCATCTGAGCTATACTCCAATTTGGAACAACGTGAGAACTGATTCTCTGTATAGGAAACCCTTTTCTCTGTTTTATTTTGCTGCAGTTCTTGTATTCTTATTTACATGATCTCGTTAACAAGGTTTAAAATTGTACTGTTGCATTTTTTCCTGGTTCTCTTCTGTGCGGTCTCTGGATGATAAACTAGATATTAATCGCCCTGACAGTCCCATCTCAAGTATCCAGTTAGTTCACATCTGTAGCACTTTACATATCTTTTTAAGGCCACCCGACAGTCCCTTTTCATGTCTCTAGTGCGTCCAAATCTGTAGCACTTTATCTGGTCTCTTAATTGCATCCGATAGTTCCTTTTCATGTATCCAATTCGTCCACATCTTTAGCACTCGAACTGATATATGCTATAATGTGAAGTATCACTTATTCTATCTTTGATTTTAGAATTGAACTGTTGTAGTTTTTCCTCGTTCTCTTATATGCGGTCTCTGAATGGGGAACTAGACATTAATTGCACCTGACAGTTCCATCTCATATGTCCAGTTCGTCCACATCTGTAGCACTTTATATGCTTTCTTAATTTCACCAGACAGTTCCTTCTCGTGTGTCCCGCTCGCCCACATCTGTTCAATCTGGTTTTTGCTGTAACGTGGAATATCACCTCTCGTGTTCAGTACATCCTGGTTTCTTCTATAATGTAAAGTATCACCTTTGTGTCTATTTTCTTTAACAATTTCAGATAACATTGTGTTCTTGGTTTGGTTCGGTAAGTCCTTATTTTTCTCTGTGGTACCAATTCTTATTTTTGGCCTTGAAACATTATAAGCTGCTTCTATTTCAAAAGCCCTGTCGAACGCTTCACTACAATAATTAAACTTGCTTATGCGCAAGATTTGCTGTATTTTTTGATCCCTGATCCCATCAATAAAATACTGAATTTTTAGTTCTTCTTGGAATTCTTCCGTAGCTCCTGGGTTAGTCAAATGCACAAGGCCTCGGACATTAGTCTCTTTAAAATCGCTCACAGGATCCACAGAATAAAATACAACACCTTTCACTAATATTTCCAATATTTATATTAACTACTTCCTAACACAGCTGAAACACAACCATTTTATTACTACTTCTTAATATCTTCACTATACAACTCCCTTTAAACTCATATTCTATCCCTATTTATAAACCTATAGAATTTCCTAAACAAATCTAGAACTCACTAACATAAACTTTGAGATCTCTCTATAAATATGACTTAATGATATATTATTCCCTCAGCGATACCTAGGATATCCATTTTGAGTCATGCCACCTCTTGTGCGAGATTCGTCAGTGTCTCAACCTCGTAGAGGCGTCTTGTATTCCAAGTTCCCATTTTCATTGCTTGCCTTAGACTTGTTTTTCTATTTGAGATATTCAAAATTGTCCCTCTTCCATAGAGAACCTATTTAAACTTTTGAATTGAATATACTTATGTATAAATGAATGAATGAATAAAAATGGAGGTGGTGATTTTAGATCATCGATCCCTAGGTCTCCATTGGGCCCTTTACATCCCACCAAATCTGCAGGTCATTCGAGACCTATCGCCTTTACGAATCCAAGCAGCCTCGTTAGTTGAACTTGCCTAACTGCTTCGGGTAACAAAATTGTATCTCCGAAATATCTCTATCTCAGTCCGTTGACTGCTGGGCACTCTCTGAGGACATGGTTAACAGTTTCATCCTCCTCCAAACACCATCTGCACGTCGTGTCGTCTTCGAAACCGATTCTATGTAGATGGCCCCTGAGGTGACAATGTCCTGTCAACAATCCCACCACAATTCGCAGCTCTTTCCTTCCCACGGAGAGAAGCTCCTTAGTACGCCGTGCACTAGGTTCAGTTATATATTCCTTAGCACACCTTATTCTATGAGCTCCCCTCCACAATTCAATAAATTTACTTTCCAGCAACGATTTTAATTCCCTTTTGCCAATAACAATTGGGACAGGTAGTATTGGTTAAGGTCCATGCGGTTCAGTTGCCGAACCCAATGTTGCCAGACGGTCTGCTTCCTCATTTCCGCTTATACCCAAGTGCCCGGGATCCATACGAGTTCGACTGTGCACCCGTTTCTTGTCATACCATTTAGTACGTCCGCGAAGTTACGACACTGTACTTTAGTGCCAATATCGCAACCTTACTGTCTGAGCATATATTTATTACTCCATTCCTGTCTATATCCCTCTCACAGAGATGGGTACATGCAGAATAGCATAAATTTTCGCTGTGAATGTACTTATGTAATTATCTTGGGAAGCGTAATGAAGGTGGTATCCTTTTGCCTTCCTTTTTGCCATTTCTTGGTTTGAATTTTGGCCACCCACTCTGGCGAGGTGAGATGCTGTTTACACCCGCCCAAACTGAATAAAGACATTGCTGTTCTTGTGCTATTTTTTATTTCTCCGGTACCCTCGGCAACTGAAGAGTGTGCTCTAATCTACATTTAGGGGGGAGGGCGATAGGAGATCTAGCAACATCTATGGATTATAATATTATAGTCATCATCTTTTCGAATTAGTTGCATTATTCAACACACATTGATTTATGTTTTAATAGTCAGATAGATAGACTTTTCAAGTCGATTAAATTTCTTTGACGTAATTTATTAAATTTACTGGACATATTCGAAAAGCATCTGAACTGAATAATTAATAAACAATTTTTTGCTTTTTTATCCCATAAATGTGAGAAAATTCCCTTGACGTTAACGAGAACACACTTTTCCTGTCGCTATCGAGACTAGACATATCAAATTCTCCGAAGTAGAACCAATGGAGGAAGTTTTTTGTACTTAATAAAATATGTAGCGCTAGATTCGATTAGACAATTTTCCGAAAATTTATCGCCCGCAGTGGAGTAATAATACTTGTCGGAAAGTTTTTAGTTAATATTTTTTATCTTTATAAATAGATGAACCTGTGGTGTCACGTATCGAGAGATTTTTTTCTTCCAGACCCTCGCTCTTTTAATGATTTTACGAGCCCACAAAAAAAATTTTTTTTAGTACCCCAAGACCTGTTATTAAGCCGTCTTTCTGCTGATTCTGAAAGTGACATTTCTTTTTTTTTGGTTCAGTTATTAATTGGGTTTGTATACAGGGAGTTACAAACATAATACAAAAAATCTTAGTTCTGCCTAATCCATATCTAATCAATGATAACCTTACTACGATAAACACACCTATGATAAAAAAATCCGTTACATAAGTAGAACATTTAAATGAATTATCAGGACTGGGTTGAATAAACAGGGTGATTCTCCGAGAACTTTATCGATCGATTGTGGGAAAACTATAATTAGGAAGAATCTGAAAATTTGGCAGTGTACTAACGTTCATGGGGGACAGCCGGCTAAAATATTTTTAAGATGGCGGCACTTCCGGTTATACAAGAAGTAGATGTTAACTTGCTTATTTTAAATGGAACAACCTATATATTATTGCATTTTCGATTTCTACGTAAAATTCCAGACATATTTCATGTATAATATTCTATACTTAAGTCTCACCATTTTGGATATATTTAAATTATTATGTCAAAAATGACGTTTGCAGACCAAAAGTTAACTATAAATTTTTCCTATTAGAAAGTCTTTATTATTTAATTGGAGTTAGTTTTCTTGTAGACGAAGATCGACTTTAATAGTCTTTCTATGATATTTGGATATTGTTTACAGAATGGTCAAGAAAGAAGAATAAAAATTATGTTTAAAAAATCGTTAAAAGTCAATTTTTTTCAAATAAGAAGCACCTATTTTTATAATTTTATCATATTAAGCATTAAAAATAAGGGTAAGTTTGTATAAGGTTGTCTGTTCCGAAAATTTGTAGTTTTTAAAACATTGGCTCTGAATCGACAGTAGTCGCATGGATCAGAGCAATGTTAACTCAGAGAATAATATAGGCTGAGCTTAACAATGTAACTGTTAAAGCACTGTCAAGTAGGGGCTGTCCACAGGGAGTAGTGCTATCGCCTTTGTTGTGGAGCCTTGTCGTGGATAGCCTGTTGAATAAACTGAATGATGCCGGTTTGTATACGCATGCTGATGACCTGGTCATTTTGTGCCCTGGTCGCGATATCCGGGACTTGGAGGGGCCAATGATGAGGGCTCTCCAGATCGTGGAACGGTGGTGCAGCGGGGAAGGGCTCGGAATCAACACGAACAAGGCCGACGAGGTACCCTTTACAAGAAAGAGGAAAATGGGGAGACTTCCCACAATTACATTGGTGGGAAGGACTCTTCAATTTAAGGACAGTTAAATACTTGGGAGTAATTCTGGACTCACAACTGAGCTGGAATGATCATATTGAGGCTCGAACTAAGAAAGCCAACTTCGCGACTACTCTCTGAGTGCAAGAAGCTATGACAAGGAACGGCACAGTCATACTCGTATGGATCCGGGATCACTCGGGCATACCTGGGAATGAGGAAGCAGATCGTCTGGAATAGTGGGGTTCGGCGACTGAACCATATGGACCCCAACCAATACTACCTGTCCCAATTGCTATTGGCAAAAGGAAATTAAAATTATTTCTAGAAAGCAAAACTATTGAATCATGGAAGGGAGCTCCTGGAATGAGGTGCGCTAAGGAACATATAACTGGGCCTAGCGCACGGCGTGCTAAAGAGCTTCTCTCCTTGGAAAAGATAGAGCTGCGAATTGTAGTGGGATTGTTGACAAGACATTGTCACATCAGGGGCCATCTCCATAGAATCGGTGTCAAAGACGACTCAGAGAGTGCCCAGCACTCAACGGACTGAGTCAGAGATATTTCGAAGATACAATTTTGTTACCGTAGTACAAGTAGTTAGGCAAGTTCATCTAACGAGACTGCTTGGATTAGCAAAGGCGATCGGCCTCGAATAACCTGCAGCTGTGGTGGGATATCAAGGGCCCATTGGAGGCCTAGGTATCGATGATCTAGTATCACCATCCCTTTTTCATTCATTCAATAATTCAAGACTTTCTTATAGGAAAAATTTATAGTTAAGTTTTGGTCCAGAAAAGTAATTTCTGACATAAAAATTTAAATATATCCAAAACGGTGAGACTTAAGTATAGAATATTATACATGAAATATGTCTAGAATTTTACGTCGAAATCAAACATGCAACAAAGTCCTGTTACCTCTACTACACATTCTTCTTTCTCAGCTCATTGACGTCCACTCCTGGACTTAAGCCTCTCCGTTGGTCCTCCACTGGGATCTGTCTCTCGCCTTCTGGAGCCAGTCTTTTCCAGCAAACTGTCTTATATCATCTACCCATCTGCGTTGTGGCCTGCCACGATTTCGGTTCGTTTCTCGCGGTCGCCATTGCAGTAATTTACTCGTCCACCTATCGGGCTGTTATCTAGTTATGTGCCCCGCCCATTGCCACTTTAGTCGTGATATGCGTACAATGACGTCAACTACTTTGGTTCTTGATCTTATTACTTGATTTCGTATTTTATCCCGTAACGAGATCCCTAACATTGGTCTCTCCATAGAGCGTTAAGTGACTCGGAGCCTATTTGCATTTTGTTTGGTTAGTGTTATCGTTTTCATGCTGTAAGTAGCAACAGGCAAGACACACGTGTTATACACTTTCCGTTTAAGGTTGATTGGTGTGTTTCTATCTCTTAATACGTACTGCAACTTTCCAAAGGCAGCCCATGCCAGCCCTATTCTCCTTGTTATTTCCGCCGATTGTTTTTCTTTGCCCAGTTTCATGACGTTGCCTAAATAGATGTACTCTTGGACATTCTCTATGATTTCATTTTGAATCTCTATTTGTACATTTGCGTCAGGGCTCATTTACTTAGTTTTCCCCAAGTTCATCTTAAGTCCCACTTTTCTCGCCTCTTCATTGAAATTTTGAAGCATTTGTTTTAGCTCTTCTGGGTTGCTAGAGATGACAACAACATCTTCGGCGAAACGAAGATGACTAAGATATGAACCGTCGACTCTCCAACCTTTCTCATCCCAATTTAGTTTTTTAAAGACATCCTCCAAAGCTTGCGTAAATAGTTTCGGAGATATGACGTCTCCCTAACGCACACCTCTCATAACGTTTATTTTTTCGGTTTTTGTGTCTTCGTCGATTTTAACCTACAGAGTTGCATTTTTATATATGTTTTGTATAATAGTGGTAGACCTGGAGTCAATTCTAGCATTATTAAGTGATTTTAAGATCGCCCATGTTTCTATAGAGTCAAAGGCCTTGTGAAAATCTACAAATGCCCGGTGTATAGGAATGTTATATTCCTCGGTTTTTTCTAGGACTGTGCGTAGGGCTTGGATATGATCTATCGTACTAAATCCACGTTGAAAGCCGGCTTGCTGCACAGGCTGGTAATAGTCAAGCTTTTCAGTCAGGCGATTTGTCAAGATGCGGGTGAATAGTTTATATAGGTGGTTTAATAAACTGATAGGACGGTAATTTTCTATATTTGTTGTGTCCCCTTTTTTGAAGAGAAGTACGACTTGTGCGTTATACCACTGTTCTGGTACTCTACCTTCGTATAAGCATTTATTCATCAGTGTTTGTATCGGTTTTTCAAGACTGTCTCCGCCCATCTTTAACATCTCAGTTGTAATTTGATCCTCGCCCAGGCATTTTCCATCCTTCATCTGTTTTAGTGCTCTTTTTATTTCATTTAACGATATTTCCGGCAAATCTTCTGATCCTACATTTCCTATTTGTTTTACTGTTTTTGTTGGATCTGGATCCGTATTGATCGAGGAGTATAAGTCCGCATAGAATGCTTCCACAGCTTTTATCTACATGTGTACACTATTTAATCTTCTGTGGTGCTAGTTAGCGCGTACACATTTATAATTTGTAGGGTGTAGCGTGTATTAAGTTTAATTGTGATGTGCATAACTCTCTCCGATATTGTACAAAAGTTTGTCATCGTGTGTTTCAGACGTTTGTGTATTAGGATAGCTAGTCCACCGATATTTTGTGTTTCAAAAGAACTACACATTATATTGGGATTAATTGAAAATTTTGTTAAAGCATACAGTAAAGATGGAGATTCGTTTAAATAACTTAAACAAATTTTTCCTAAAGTAACTGATGTTAAGCTTAAGAAAGAAATATTGGTTGGACCACAAATTAGAAAAGTGATGTTGAATCAGCTGCGTAGAATTTTTTTAAAATAATTGTTTCGGAGTTTGTAGGAAACAAAAAAGTAAAAAACTACGAAAAACTTGTAGAAGAACTACTTGAAATCTACTGTAAAATAGGCTGTCGAATGTTTCTTAAAATACACTTTTTGTACTCCCATTTAAATTTTTGCCCAGAAAATGTGGGTGCGGTTAGTGACGACCAAGGAGAAAGCTTCCACTAAAACATATTAATAATGGAACAACGCTATCAAGGCAGATGGAATGCAACAATGATGGGGGATTATTGTTGATTTCTTATAAGAGAAAGCGATCAGGTATATAAACGAGAGTCAACATTTGCAAAACATTTATGTACAAAAGGCTATAAATGTGTTTTCATTTGTATTTTTGTAAATGAATCCCGTTATCCTTAAAATAGCTTGTCTTATTTTTATTCTTTTGAACTTATGTATAAATTGTGACGCGTTTTTCGTAGGGGAGCAAGTCGTGCTCTACGGATTTACTTCGTTTACGGCAGCGGAATATCGGTCAGTGGATATTTCTCGTGCAGACAGTCATCGGTCAAATGCTCAGCGCAGGGGTATCGGTTTGACGGTATCTACTTATATTCGGGATATCCCTGCTCTCTGAACTGATCAACGGTTTGACTGCCTGAAGATCAAAACATCCACTCGGGTGCCACCTTTGGGATTCATGTGGTCGAGGGCCCACTTATGCACCGGGCAGCTTGTTAACAGTGGAGAAACGGCAAGCCAGGGGTCAATTACGCGTATTAGCGCTGGCTGTCGGCTGCCAATTGTTACCTATAATGTTAAAAATGGGACTATGGAATAAAACAAACAGTTTTAAAACATCCTGTATCCTGTATTCCATTTTCTATAAAAAGACATGGCCTAAAACTAACTTATAATCTAAGATGTACAACAAACTAACAATTACACGGTCTGGAGGGCAAGAGTATGTTTTGAGAGCGGTTCACGGTAGCTCGTACTGATCGATAGCGCTATAAACGGTAACCCGGCGTTATCATTCACGACGCTATTCACGTACCTCGTACTACACGGTTGCAACGCTATTCACGACAGCTCGTACGCAAATTATCGCGTTTCGTATCTAAAATTCGCAGACGCTGTTCACGGCGCTTCGTACTAAAATTCGACCGACGGCGGTATACACGATATGTAATAATAACCTGGCATCGATCGGCGATAAATGGCGTCTCTACACGCGACGGTGGCATTTGGCGTCGGGGCGACAGTTGTTAAGTGCCCTTATCAACGGACGTCGGAGGGCACCTGGCGGTAAAACACATTCCTGGTCAATACGGAAACAAAACTAAACTTACGGCATCAGTGCGTGTGTATATAGGTGACGGTAGGAAGGAAAGAAAGGAATTGACGCTGCCCGTTCTTATAAGGGTCCTCGACAGCGTCAGCAAGATGGAACGATATTGCCCGTTCTTGTAAGGGTCCTCGACAATGTCGACCAATAGCGGTAGGGAATTAGAAAAGGAACCGACACTGCCCGTTCTTATAAGGATCTTCGGCAGTGACGGTAGGATGATACAACATTGCCCGTTCTTACAAGGGTCCTCGGCAATGCTGGCCATTAGCGGGGTAGGACGTAAGGAAGGAAGTGTATGGTGAAACACCATATACACACAAGCCTAGCCTCACCTACATTGCTAGACCAGGAATTTGCGGTCCGGCAGGCGACCCAGTCCAGTCCGTTTGGACTGTAGATCCGTGTGGAGAACGTGCAGTTCTCAGCGAAATAATGATCTGCTCGAGCTTAAGTAGTCGGCCTGAGCTCCCACTACGCTGACGACGTGCGGTGATCTTGCATACAATACTGCTGCATGTGGCGCGCGATTACTATGGTCGGACGCTCTGAAAATCTCGGAAAATTATATTTCTCGGCATAGCGCGGTAAATCTAATTATATGTCTGTAATCTTGAAACTTTAAGTATTCTTTTCCCGCAAGAATCAGATTTTTCCGATGTAAAATAAATAAATTAAATCCCGGCGAACATACTCATGCCCAAAAATTAGTAACTTCGTTACAAAATATTAGATAAAATTGTTTGTATTAAATAAAAAATAACTGATACATTCTATAACTTAAAATCAATACGTGGTGGAAAATTTTTGTTGTTGAATTCACAATCAAGATGCTTTAAACTTCCACGAAAAGCCGATATAACATGAATTGCAATTTTTTTTGCATCTGTTGACTAGTGTAATTGGTTTGCTTTTCTAGAAATTTTTCTAGAAAATAAGAACGAAAAATCTGCAATTCTAACGGAAAAAATAAAGAGTTGAAAATCATTGACTTGTTAAAAAGTAAGTTTATTGATCATTTCCGACTATATAAAGAACAGCCTGGAGTATTTTCCATAAAATTGCATTTGATTTTAAAAAGACTCCAGCCGAGAATTCCGTTCCGGTAAACATTCTGCGTGGGAAACATAGTCATTGACTTTATAAGCCCTGGCATATATGAAAATTTGTAGGAGACATTTCACATACTAGGTGAATCGCCTTTTAAGATGATTATCTATTTCAGGGTAAAGCAACATCCTCCAAATTAAAACTAATTTTAATAAATCCATAGTAAGTAATTAAGTTCGATGTCCCGGGGGCTTCGGGCTTTGGTTTTATGGAAGAAACGCCCTTTTGAGCCTGTTAAAGCCCAATTTACTTCCACTTTTGTTGTTTTCCTTTGTAGCGAACTCGTTTCATGCTGAAAACCCTTTTTGATTGGGTTAATTTCACTGCCCCCGGCTTTATTGTAAATATTAAGTACAATGGAGTGTTTCCGATTTTTTTGGTGGAGTTTATGTATGGGGGGCAATTATACTCGTAATTCAAATGTATTTAAATAGAATAGTCTGGAAATTTAACAACTGAATAAATTTTTTACCCAGGCGGATTAAATCCGTTCAATTATATTAAATAGTCTTGCCATAACTTCTGCTCATAATGAAATAAGGTTCAAATGGAATAATAAAGAAATGAAAACCGAAAAAATATAAATATATTGTTGTATAATTTTCCTGCAATATCTATTTTTTTTTGTGGATGTGGAAATGCTTTTTACGCACTCAGTGTGGGACTCGCGCCTCCGTTCTAGAGGACACCCTACTCACTAAACCACACCCTGGGGACCTTAATAGTATAAAATTTCTTGGGAGACCTTCCGGTATTACTTCAGGAAGTCTTGGTCTGTTTGTTGGTAGTCGATACACACGTTTCGTTTTCCTGTTTCATTCATCCTTGTCATTTCCGTCGCTTCTTTTTTCCGTTAAAATCAGTTTAGCCACCTTGCATACCTCTTTCCAGTTGTCTTCGGACTCTAGCATTTTGTGGAGAAGATTATTGAGATTTAATTTACCCATTTTCCGCTCCAAGCTTCATCGTAGTTCATCCCATCTTATGCACTCGAAGAATGTGTGCTCTACGGTATCCACTCCATCGCAATAAAGACACTCGTGGTTCTCAATAATTTTAAAGCGTTTAAGATATGCTTGGAAGTATCAGTGTTTGGTGAGTATTTGGGTTAAAAAGAAATCAACTTCACCATGTTTCCTTTCTGTCCATATTTTAATTGTGGGTAGAAGTCTCTTGGTCCACTCAGCCGTTCCGTCTTCATTGTTCCATTCTTCCTGCCACGATGTCATCATTGTTTCATGTGCCGTATTTCTCACAGTCGTTCCTCCCTTCTCTATTTGGGTTCTCTTTTCTGCTTGGAGGTGAATTGGCGGGAGTATTGCCTTCGTTGATGCCGTTCTATATGCCCCTGGTATTCTAATGACCATTCTTCGTCGTACTTTTAGTAGCACGTTTCTATGCATCTTTGATCCATTGCCCTCTCCCATACAGACGCTACGTACAACATAATGGATTCCACAACCAAACAAAGGATTTTCCTGATTGCCTCTCGTGGTCCACCCACCCTAGGAATAAGTTTACTGATGCTATTCATTGCCTTATTTACTTTCTCTGCTGTTTTAGGTATATGCGTACCCATGACCATATTTCTATCCAGGTATATCCCGAGGTACTTGATATGTTCCTGGCTCTGCACTATTATACCTTCCACCGATACCTTTATCGTCTTTGTTTTCCTCCCAGCGACCAGAATGACTGCTTCAGTTTTTTGTGGGGTCAATTTAAGTTGTTTGGTGTTCATCCAACTCGTGACCTCTTGTAGGGCCTTGTTTCCTACTTCCTCTATTCTATCTGCACCCCTCATTTCCACTAGGATTCCAAGGTCGTCTGCGTATCCTGTCATCGTTACTCCGTCCGGCACAGGTAGGTTTAGTACTCCATCGTAGTAGACGTTCCACCGAGTGGGCCCAATGACGGATCCCTGCGGGACTCCACAAGATACCTCCATTTTCTCCCTATCTCCTATTATGACCAATAGATCTTCAAAATAGCTAGCAATTATATTGAACAAAAAGGGAGCAATCTTTCTTCTTTTGAGATCTTCAAGTATTCCAGACCAAGGCGCTGTATTGAAGGCGTTTTCCACATCTACGGTTATTAAGGTGCATAACTGGTCTCCTCTACTACTTCGCACACCCTTCTGAGTGCACTTGTTGTTGATCTCTCTTCTCGAAAGCCATACTGTTCATCGGACAAGCCGCCTGTTCTCTCTATTTCTTCTTTCAATCTACCGAGTATTAGGTGTTCCAGTAGTTTTCCGGCAACGTCTATTAGGCAGATGGGTCGATATTTCTTTACTTGTTGTCCTGACTTTCTCTCTTTTTCTATCAAGACCAGCCGTGCTGTCCTCCATTCTTTCGGGTATTCGCCTGACTCCAGGGTTTTGTTCACAAATTCAAGATATTTCTGCGGATATTTCTCAGCCACCGCTTTGATTACCTCTGCCCGTATGTTGTCCTGACCTGGAGCCTTATTATCTTTTAGCTTCATTGCTGCATTTCTTAATTTTTCGATGGAGAATAGTGGTATATCTGCTTCTCCAACTGGTATTTTCTCCCATCTTCTTATTGGGTGTTTTGGGGACAAGGCTTCAGCTATTTTTAGCTGTTCGTCGTCTGGTAGATTTAAAGACAGTGCTCTCACTGTGTTCATGACTATCCTGTAGCCGTTTCCCCATACGTCTCTGTCTACTTCTTCAATAGTTTTGTTCCATGCCTTTTTCTTTGCCTGTATTATGGATTTTTTCAATGCTATTCTTTTGGTTTGGTAATTTTGGTTGCAGTCTATTTTCTTATTTTCCTCTCTGCCTTATCTACTAAAATGTTTGTTTGAAGGTTATAGACAATGATTGACAAAAATGTGGTTGTTGGATTTGCATTGTATTTATTTTTGTTTAATTTTACGACATGTCGATTAGGTTGTATCTCTAATAGTTATCAAGTATAAACTGAATGTTTTGCATTAAAGCAACGAGCTTATATAGGGAATGTGTCCATTGAAGCGCAAAGTTTCGCTTCACTGTGCACACCACAATGATTTGATGTTACAAAGAAGTGGTTGCCAAAGATTAAGTATTTCAACACTGGGTTCCATTATTATTTTTAATATAAGCTACTTCTATAAATTTTCTTTTTTTCATATATATTGCCGCAGCTTCAGACCATTTTATATGGTGTTGTTTATCCCAGGCGTTTTCTGCAATGCCTGATCTCTACGTTTCCCCTTTTTGTGTATGACTTTTGTGTTTCTTAATTCTAACTTCCTGTGATCGTTTGATTTCTCTAATATACATTTCATCGCACTAACATGGAACGTTGTAAACACATTCTTTCTTATCGGTAGTTTTTGGTTTTGATTTGGTAAACAAACTCTTAGAGTATTGCCTGATTTAAAGGCTGTTTTTATATTATAACTGTGGGCAATTCGTCTTGTTTTCTCCGAGGTTCCCTTAATGTACGGAATGGTGAAAAAGGAATGTGTTTCTTGGTGTCCAATAGTCGTTGTTCTAAAGTTATTTATAACCTCGTCAATTCATTTTAATGGATAACCATTCTGTTGTCAATCGAATTGTATGTTTACTTCCTCTTTTTCCAATGAATCTGCATTATTGCATATATAGCGCGATTATAGAGGTTGCGTATAATTCCCCGTTTTGTTACAACATAATGATTTGAACTATGGTTAAGATATTGTCCAGTATGTGTTCACTTCCTGTATACTGAGGTTTTAATATTTTGGTTTGAACGGCAACTAATTATTTACCTCTTTTTCCAACAACATTGTACAACATACATCATATAGACTTTTTAATCAACAAGGTTTTGTTACAACTTTCTATAATTAACTTACATATACTCTATGTCAGAATCATAATAATCACTGTGATTTTCATAATGGCACATCTTAAACAATATCAAAAATCGATAAATGCTAAAAAAACAATAGTAGTTTTCTAAATCTTAGATATCTAAACACAAAGAACACAAAAATCGATCTGCTATTACTTCTCCACAATCATCATGAGTCCACTTAAAACAACCTTGACATTTCGCCCATTTTCTCCTCTCAGGTCTTCTGAAAATCTTCCGCTACAGTATAGACATTCAGCGTCATATGATTCATCATCACTGCTGCTATCTGGAAGATCGGACTAGTATTCATTCTCAGAACTAGAACTATCTCGCTCCTTAACTTTTTTTTTCGTAACTTTTTTAATGTTCTTTCTTGTTTGCTATTCTTTATTTGTCTTTCTAAAATCTTTCTTCTGGTCGTTTTTATTTTCCCCTTTAATTCTCTTTATTTAAAGCGTCTATTAGCGAATTTTTATATGGACAACCAGGAATTATGGAAGCTGCTCCAGTTCGAGTTTTCTTTGACGAGTCATTCCTAAGTAGTCTTGGCATTGGTCTAAATGTAAAAAGTTAGACATGAAATGACGTGCTAGGCACTAGATTTTTATAAAAGACAGCGCAATTAGAGGAAGTTTCAGTTATGCCAAACAGATTTTCTATCGAACGAGTTACGCGACGTGTTTCCTGCGGATTTTCATTTGAAACTCCATGATCAGGGATATATAGAAGGAGAAGACTAGGCGTATTGGTCAACCAAAACAACCAGATAGTTTTTGATAGCACAGAAAAAAATAATGTGTGGGAAAAGTATGTAGAAGCACTCTTCTATGACGACAGACCTCTGGAAGCGGGTAATAGGAGCGACTGTTTAACTGGCTCATCAATCACCAAAGAAGAGATAGAAAAAGCTATACAAAATTCAAAAAACAACAAGACGACTGGTCCAGACGAGATACCGTCTGAGATATTGAAACTTCTGGATGAAAGAGACATCGCGCGCTTCATAAAATATTTAACATTATTTACGAAACGGGTTGCTACCCCAAACCATGACTATGCTCTACCTTCATTCCCTTGCCTAAAAAGACCAACGCAAGAAAATGTGAAGATCCTAGACTCATTAGTTTGATGAGTCATACACTAAAAATATTTCTAAAAATAATACATCAAAGAATATATAATAAATGCGAAAGAGACATAAGCGACTCACAGTTTGGGTTTAGGCAGGGCCTAGGTACGAGAGAAGCGATAGTCGCTACACAGGTGCTTGCTCAGAACTGTTACGATCAGAGAAAAGATGTGTGCCTATGCTTCATAGATTATAAAAAAGCATTCGATCGTGAACAACATCATAAACTAATCCTGCTTCTTAGAAAACTCGACATAGATCAGAAAGACATCCGATGCATTGAAAGCTTATACTAGGGTCAAACCGCGCAGATAAAATCAGACAATAATGTATCCAACCCGATACAAATCCGAAGAGGAGTGCGACAAGGGTGTGTGTTGTCCCCTCTCCTGTTTAACCTTTATTTGGAAACAATTTTGCAGAAGGCTTTGGAAGATATTGAAATGGGAAATAAAGTTAACGGAATATGGATTAATAACATCCGTTATGCGGATGACGCAGTTCTAATCGCCGACAATATAAACGACCTCCAAAAACCCATCAACATAATAGGAGAACGCAGTAAATCAATGGGCTTGAACATCAATACAAGGAAAACAAAATTCATGATTATCTCAAGGAATCCCAATTTATTCCAAAACGCCAACATAACATTCAACACAGTACCCATAGAAAGAGTAACCAAATTTAAATATCTGGGCACATGGATATTCGAAGAATGGACTTCTGACAATGAAGTAAAATATCGCATTGAATAGGCGCGACAGGCTTTTGTAAAACTCAGGCGAGTGCTTACGTGTTCGGATTTTGACTTGAAATTAAGATTGAGGTTCATAAAAGGTTACGTATGGTCAATACTTCTTTATGGTGTGGAGGGTTGGACATTAAAGACAAGCGCTATCAATAAATTAGAGGCTTTCGAGATGTGGATATACAGAAGAATCCTTAAGATATCATGGACAGCGAGAATGACCAATGAAGAAATTTTCTCACGTATTGGGAAAGAACGTGAACTATTCAACATAATCAAGAAAAGAAAGACGGAATATCTTGGGCACATCATGCGAAATGAGATATACCAATTCCTACAGGTGATGATTGAAGGCAAGATCGAGGGCAAAAGAGGAATTGGAAGAAAGAAGATGTCCTGGCTCCGTAATATCAGACAGTGGACGGGGTTGCACGATATTCAGACACTGATACACACCGCGAGAAGTAGGGAAGAAATGGAAACTGTAATAGCAAACATCCATTAGTGGATATGCATTTGAAGAAGAAGAAGAAGATCAGTTGAAAGGTGATGAATCTGCAAACGTATATCCGGCGATTGATCATCTTCTGTAAAAATATTGTGATTACAAGGAACTAAATCAGTTTTATGAAAACCGTTGACAGAGTTACTCATAGTTGGAGCTTTTTCATAAGCTACGCCAAATAATCTTGCTACATATTTGTTGGTCAATATTCGCCCTGGGTTGTTTCGCAGTAATAAGCTTTTAGCGGTTTTATGAACGCTATATCCATTGGCTGCATTGAGTGTGTGCAATGTGGCGGTAAGCAAACTATTTTTACATTATTTTCTCGAACTAAATTTATCACATCAATGTTTCTTGTAAGTATGTAGAGGCCATCTAGAATTAAGATTATGGGATAATCTTTACTTGGTTTTGGGAATTTATAAAATGCTGAAACCACATTGTCAATAAGTGTGTTCCAGCTAGAAGGATGCTATGCATCTATAAAACCAGCAGGTGCACCGTCCATTAGTTCTTGAGCCATGTTTTTCCTTGGAAAAATTATTAATGGAGAAACATAGCTACCAGAAGCCTTGATGCACACCACTATGGTTATTAGTTTTCCTCTTTCCAGAGACGTCAACGCACCAACCTGCTTCTTTCCTTTCAAGGTAATGATTTTAGAGCGTTTATGTTATTCCGGTCTCGTCAGCGTTGTGCACTCGGTGTGAAGCCGATTTTATTTTATCAATTTCTGGCTCACATAAATAAAGGAAATTGATGTCGGTAATTGGATTTAATCCTTTTATTCTTGCAGCAGAAACTACTTCAGGTGTTCTAACTGATAAATCAGAATGTCTACTCATAAAGAAAAGAAATAGACGGGTTTTGTATTTCAGTGTATATTTTATTACTCTCGGCCAAGCGCTTTGGGTCTAACTTAAACCATACTCAGGGCTCAGGTCTGAATTATTTCAAGAACATGCAATACATTCGCGATCCGATATCCGCAGAAACAGAAACCAACATCACCCGCAATTAAAAGGATTATAGAAAACTTCAAGAATTTTGGATCCATAAAAGCAAAAAAAAAATAGCAATAAATCATTTGTTAATAATGAAAATATTGAAATTACAATTTTAGGATATTTGACCGCATATCAGACAATATCTACAAGGCAAATAGCATTAGAGTCTGGATTATCTCACACATCAATTTTAAGAATTTTATGGAAACACAATTTTCATTCCTATGTATATTCCATAGTACAACATTTAAAGCACTGATTTTCCACGAATAGTAGGGTTTTATCAATTTATTTTTCTTCGGTCGCAAGAAAATGCTGTTTTTTTCGGATAATATTATTTGGTCGGACGAAACCAAATTAAAAAAAAAATGGATTGTATAATCGACGCAATTCCCACTATTGGAGCTACTCAAATATACATCCATTTAGAGAATTTAATTTTCAAGAGTCTTTGCCGTTTAACGTGTATTATGCTATAAGAAATGACGGTATCTACCAAGATAATCTGAATGGTAAATTAGCCATTTTTGAAGACTTCTAGATGAGCGCTACCTCGACATCTTGAGAAAAGAAGCGAACTATTTAGATAACTTGCCGCTAGCTGATCATAGAGATCTATTTTATCCACATGATGCGGCGCCTCCACATAATATTCATTTAGTTAACAATCATAAGCAAAACTTGTTTTATGATCAATGGATAGCCAAGAATGGGCCACATCTTTGGCCACCTTGCTACCCCGACCTAACAGTACTTATTTGGGGGATAATCAAAAATAAAGTATACAACATTGCATTAACCACTATGCAAGATTGCATGCAGTGCGTCAGAATAGCATTTGAAGAACTTAGTCCTCAGTAAATAAGAAGAGTCACCCATAAAGAGTTCTTGCTTGGGTGCGAAAAATGTTTGAAAGTTCAAGGGCGTCAATTTAAACATTTACTCAAATAATTTTTGTAAATTTATTTTAATAACAACTGGTTTATTTCTATTTCTTTTAGCTTTTTTAGATCTAAAGTTTTTGAAGTTTTTTATATTCTTTTAACAGCTGGTACTGTTGGTTTCTGTATTAATATTTTGAACCACGTTTAAATAAAATGTTATTAAATACAGACTCGGATCCAGGGGGCCCCCAAGAGCTTTTAGTTTAGGAAAATAGACCCGATTTTGCCACTTATTCTGTAGTTTATTCAAGAACTAGAGAGAGTAATAAATCATATTTTACCCTTTTTTTTCTTCGCAAACCACCTGTGTTCTTTAGTCCGGTGTCTTCGGCAAAATCTGTTAGATACATATATTTTTCATAGGAATGGGTTAGAAATTTTATAATCAAAAATACCGGTCTATAATAATGGACTATTTGGGTTGGATAACAATAGATATTTGGATGTGTGAAGTGTTAAAAAGGATTTTAGTCCTTGACATATGCGTCGGAAGAAGTTTTATATTATCACTAAGTATTTATGGCATAGAATATTATTTCAGTAATATTACATTAGAAAATAAAGATAATTTTGACATATTGAATAGAAATCACAACTGTGTTTTTATTGTTTTTAATTTTGTCATAGAAACCGTTTGAGGCACATTCAGACTAAAATGTAGCCTTTTTCTCTCAAAAAATTCTAAGTTATAATTAATAATTTAAATACGTATAAAATACCCATTGTCAAAAACACTAGAAGTTAAACATATATAAAAAAATAAATTCGCCCATATAAATTAAAATATTTTTGGGGCTATCGGTTATCTTATCATTAATTAAAAAGATTTTTAGAACATTTGACGTTTCAGTTAATTTATTTCTTAAACCATCTACAGAATTACAATTAAACGCTAAAAAGGGATTCAAATGTATCTAATTTTTATATGTTACAGAAAATTTAAATAATAAATTATGTTTTCGCTGGTAAACGTTATTTATCTAATTTGTAATCAAAGTCAGTGAAGCTATCTCAATCATAATTTGTTCCTCTATCTCACCAATCATGAGATCGAGTTTCCACATTTTCTTTTATTCTTTTATTATATGGATTTTTCCCAATTTTCTGCAGTAATTTTATTCAAAAAAACCTTTCAAAAGTTCATTTAAATTACTAATTTTGTTAGTTGTGTTATTTCTAGCAACTCTATCTTTTACTTGAAAGAGATATTTCCTTCTCCAACGGTTGCGATCTGCTTCTCATAATAAAATGTATGAACAACTCCTTTTCTTGTAGTTTACATCCCTTATTCCAACGAAATTTACTAACAATTCCGGTCGTTTTTTTCTCCTTCAGTATTTGGTACATAGTAGATTTTCCAAGTCCCGTTATATTGGAACACATCTCAATAGAGCTTTTAACATTATTATCTTGATGTTTATATCTTAAGGTATCATAAACATTCATTGTAATAAGTTTTTCGTTGAGGGAAAATGTTCTGGTTTAACAATTTTCGAATAAATATAGACATGGAAGCCATATCTTTTGGGTATCTCACTAATCTCAAATAATATATAAAAACAAACACAAACAAGATAAATCACTAAGAACAAACTGTAAGGTGTACTTTGCTCACTGACAGAAATTAAATTGAACTGTCAGAAATTTTATTGTTGCAGTAAATTTATAAAAGCTTATAATAATTAAATGTAATTAAATATAAATTAATTTACGGCAGTCCTCAGTTATCTGCGGCACTGGAGCAGGTACGTTGGAGGTTTCGGTAACAGTTCTCTCTAGTTATTGAATACAGTGTAGAAATGTGTATGCTTGCGATCGCCCCTCCCCTTCCCAAGAGCTTTGAGTTCAGGAAAATAAAACCGATTCTGCCTTTTATATTAGGAATGTGTATGCTGCTGGCACTCCCCTCACGTTGATAACTTTTTTTTCTTACGATGGCCCCCCACGAGCTTTGAGTTCAGGAAAATAGTCGACAACTTGCTTTCGCTTGCTATACTGCACTTTTGTGATATCACCGCCCTCCCCAAAGAGACAGGCTGGATCCGCCCCTGATTAAATATACATACAAGTTTTTTTTATAAATAAATATATATTCGTTTCTTTTTTTATTAATTTTTCTATTTATAAGCCCATTATGCGATGCGTTTTGACATATGAAATATAATCGTATACCCTGGCGTGAGACGCCCGACTGTGGTCATTTTCTCCTTCGTTGCTTGTAGCCATGGCTTTTCTCTGAAATACGATTCACTCGATACTTTCCATAATATCAGCAAGAATCCAAAAAAGTCATCTTTTTCTACCTTTTTATTATTTTAAAAAATTCCTTTGCTCAGTTGGATTTTGTCTTTTAATCATTTATGGTCTACCCTTCAAGTCATAGTGCAGGCAGTTCGCTGTTAATTGATTTACATTAAAAAATCTCTAATAACTGGGCTATAATAAAACTGGCGTAAAAATAAAACGACTGTTACATTTCAATTCCTAATTTATGAGATATGAAAAAAACTGTTAAAAATTTAATATCCGATGTAACGATAAGCGTTTCGATAAAACAAATAATAAAAAAGTCGAGCGCAAATTAATATTGTGGATAAAACAACACGGGAAAAATAAAAAGAAATGCTACCCAACCCTCGGCCACTTGGGCATATTTTAATTTTAAAAAATTGTGTCGGTTTTATTTAAAATTGAATATTTTGTCTTATTGTCAGAGCGAAGCAATTTTACGCAATGAGAAATAATGTGGCAATATTTTTTCGTTAAAATTAATATCTCAGCTCTTCTTTTGTTATTTTCCTTTTGCAATGAAAATCTCTTTTGATTGGATTGATTTTATGCTCGAGGCTTTATTGTATCTAAACACAATGGACTACATCCGATATTTCTGGTAAATTTTGTACATATGGGGGAAATTATAATTAAAATATACTTACTCAATAGAAGAACCGAAAAAAGTTCTTATTTGATCACATGATATTACAGGTTTCAGCTAAAATTGGATTATGTAGACTATAAATCACTGGTCATACATACATATATCTATATCTCTATATATATAAATATATTATTTGGCATCTTCTGTGTAAGGTGGTTGTAGATCAACTGAAAGAAATTCAACGTGCAGCCTACTTTATACGCGGTCGCAGATAGTAACGGTTGGTTGGTGTTGGCACCACCTGCCTCTTGAGCGCCGCCGTTGGTGTCAGTTTAAGCGTGGTATGCGTGTCGGTACCAATGGTCCCGCTTAAAAAGAGTTTTCCAAATAGGAGGAAGATTAAGTGTATCGTCTCTCTTATTCGGAGTGCCGTTTTTTTTTTAAATTTCGATAAATCACGAATCAATCTTGCCTTGTTGTGTTCTATATTAGCGATTTGCTTGCCGGTATCAAAATCAATTTTGTGTCCTGTCTCGTGCTGGTGTTGAAAAGGCGCCGATGTTGTCTGTTTGTTTCTGATATTGAGTTTATGTTCTTCTAGTCTAGCTGATATTCTTCTATTGGTCTGGCCTATGTATGTTTGATCGCAGGTGCCACATTGATTTTATATACGCCTTGATTTTTTCAGATTAATTTTGTCTTTTGGATTTCTTAAAGAAGAGCCTATTGTTTTATGTGGACTGTAGGCTGTAGATGTGTTGTATTTCGGGAGGAATCTGCCGATTCTGTCTGTTGTGCCTTTTATGTAAGGAAGTACGACGATTTGTCTATCCTCGGCAGGAGGCCTTGTTTCTGCATTGGTTTTTCTTGCAATTTTATTGCCTTATTTATGGTTGGGGTCTTGTAACTGTTTTGTTTGAAGGCCCATTTTATGTGTGACAGTTTCTTTTCTTTTCCTTGGTCATCAGTTAGGCGAAGTGATCTTGATTTTAGGGTATTGGCTACGCTCTGTATTTGTGAGGGGTGATAGTGAGAATCAGCATTCAAGTATCTGTCCGTGTGTGTTGGTTTTCAAAATGCTGTGTGTCGCAGATCTACATCCATCGTCTTGGTTATGAGGATGTCTAGAAACGGAAGCTGATTATTTTCCTCAAGTTCTAGAGTAAACTGTATCCTTGTGTGGATAAAATTAAGAAGCTCGTGGAAGCAGTTGAGCCGTTGTTTGCCATGAGGCCATATTACAAATACATCATCGACATAGCGACACCAAAGTTTGGGTTTGAGGTGGAATTTTTCAAGAGCTTTCGTTTCGAAATAGGCCATGAATGGATTTGCCATAGCTGGAGATAGTGAGAAGCCCATGACAGCGCCATCTATCTGCCTGTACATTTGACCATCAAACAGAAAATATGCGTTTTTAGGACAGTGTCTGGTGAGATCCATGATATGCGTTGGGAAATCCTCTCTTTGAGCGATCTGGTCCACTGCTTCGTCCATCGTTATGCTAGGATAAAGGGATTTTCCGTCGAAGCTTGCAATGATGTCGTCCTTTCAATTCTTACGGAGTGTAGAATGGTAAAGAAGTACTCCGAGATTTTAACGTAAGAAGCGGCATTCTCAACACGTGATCGCATGAAGCGAGCAAGGTATTTTTCCAGTTTTTGAGTGATAGAGTTATAATGGCTAACGATGGGACTTAGAGGGACATTTTGCTTGTGGATTTTTGGAAGTCCGATAGTCTTAGACACCTACTGAATTTTTCCCGTGGTATTAGTTTCTGTTTGACATCCAGTTCTATGGGTGAGTCCATGATTTTGATTTTTGTTGTTTTCTCAAGATATGTAGTGGGATCTCTTGACACAGGTTTGTAAGCAGGATCTTCCAAGATATCTTTCAATTTGCAATATAGTCTTCGGTATCCATGACGACATCTGCATTGCCTTTATCTGCTGGTAAAATTATTATGTTATCATTTTTGTTTATGTCTTTTAAGGCTGTAAATTCTGTTCTACTCAGGTTCTGTTTCGGAGGATTCGATGTTCTGAGAATTTTTGACACATCCTAATGTATTTGCTCAGCCTCGTGGTTGTCTTTAGAAGAACGGGTAGATTCGATTTGTGTGATTATTTCCTCTGTAGGAATCTTTTTCGGAACTATTGTGTAGCTGAAACCTTTATTTAAAACTGTTGTAATGGTTTCAGTCAGTTGGTGTATGCTGTACAATGTTCTATTGTCGTTGGTTGTTGCTTGTTTGTTTTCTTGTTTGTGGTGGTGTTTCATGATAATTTCGAATTTCTTTAAATGGGTTTCTGTTTTTGTGTTTTTTTTGTAGTTTCTGTTCGCCAATAACAGAGTTTCTAGACGGTTCTACAGGACGGAGGACGGGATGCATTAAGTTAGTCAGAGACAGGTGAAGCTGGTAGAATGCCTGTTCCGTTGTGTTCAGTTGTATGTTGTTTGTATATATATATATATATATATATATATATATATATATATATATATGTATATGAAGTAAAATGCGAACAGTGAATGCAAACTTCGCTCATATCCTTTACGTGTTAGAGGTTGCACAGTTTGGATGAATTGCTACAAAACACAATCCATCCTAATCCACCACCATCGAGATGGTGGCCTACCTATACCATCACACCGAGAAGAAAGTAAAAATCTTATCCTCCCTACTACAATGATACGGCAGAAGTATATGTTTCGTCTCTTACTAAACTCATCAAGGTACCGGCATGTACCTGTTTGTGCAAAGGACAGATCGGAAGGAAGCATGTAACACTGAACGCGGCTTCGCCGACCTCCCATCGGATGCCGTATCTCCTTGCTCTCCACAATTGTATTAACATTTACAAGTCCAGCAAGGCCTTAAAATGTGTGTTTTGTCAGCTTGTTTCTGAAGCCGAGTGGCTTTTTATCAACATAACTGATACAATATGGCGTCTGGATATAATGGTTTCGTATCTGTTTCTGTTGCTGTTTTGGGTGAATACAATTAAGTTTTGAAGATACATCGTGCCGAATATTTTTCCAATAATTAGAATATAGGATATAATCTCTTGAAATGTGCATTTTGACAAATCTAGTTGCCATTTTGGGCGAATTCAGCCATTTTCTTTTTAGCTGGTCGGTCTAGCACTAATATAAAATTGTTAAAGATTAAAATCAGCGATCATCTGTGTATTTTATTATTTGATTTGATCAATCTACACCAAAATTAGGTAACTATATTCTATATTTTCCGTTATAGTCGTCGAGTTCAATAAATTAAATTATGTACATTTTACGCACGCCATAGCCCCTTAAAAAATTTCGAAAATACTGACCCCAGATATTTTCCTTTTGTTTTAGGGGCTAGCTACCAGTGTTTTAAACTCTATAGATAATTTAAAGTTTTATCCAGCATTAAAATCGTTGACTCAAGCTTTACTTCAGTTTCTGTGAGCTATTATCCTAGTTTTGAAGCTCTATGACAGTTTCTTGTTTCTTGTTTTTATGCAAGGCTTATCCCATGTTCTTGAAGCTTTTAAATAAAAAAATACTACATATTTACACGAAACTAATTGTTTCTGCTGCCGAGTGTGTTGCTTTTGATTTATCTTTGGCCACATTTATTAAAGTACTCACAAGGGGGTTTTAAAACATCCGAGAGCTGTTCTGTTTTCAAGTATCCCATTTGCCGAGACCATCTTTTAGTGACTGCAGCCCGAGAACTTGTACTTACAAGCAGATAAGTAGCTGTATTGTTTAAATTTTTAAATAAAACGTACTACTAATATTGTAAAGCAAATTGCAATTTTCGTCAACAAGCAATGTCATTTTTGCTTTATTATTTTTAGCCACAGCTACCATATCTATTTCATTTTTATTTTATTATTTTTAGCTACAACTACCAAGAATTTTTATTACAGTAAATTATATAATTAAATACAAGTATCTTGAATGATCTATCTTCCTGGAGTTACCCCTTTATCAGTTTTAAGTTACAGATGCTGCCTTAAATTTAAACCTTCGGTAACAGTAACATCAGGAAGTGCTATTTTTGCATTTTGTAGTAAGTTGGTAAACAAAAAGAACTGCTGAACACCATCAAAGAGAGAAAAATACAATATCTGGGTCATAGACTGAGAGGTAAGAGATACGAGTTACTCGACTCATAATAGAGGGTAAAGTGCAGGATAAATGATCAGTAGGAAGACGCCAAAACTCATAGCTTAAGGATCTGAGGAGATAATACAACCACTCATCTACAGAAATATTTCATGCTGCAGTTTCCAAAACTACAATTGCCATTTGGATTGTCAACCTTCGGAAAAAGGAGAGCGCGCAATAAGAAGCAGACGAAGTAAGTAAGTTATTAAAACTCCGCTCATATACCGGAATATTGCGGCCAAAATACGTGACTTCCAAAAAGTTTTACTTTTGGGATATATGGGGATATAATATAGTTACTTTTTAAAATTATTTTCATATTATACTGGGTATCTCAAAAGTTCTGAAAGTATCAAGTTGTGTTTTTTAAGTGGAACTCCCTGTATATTATTGCATTTTTGGATTTTCCGATCAAAATAAGTGCCTATTTTAATTAGGTTTATAGTACCTAAACCTTAAGGATTTTTAAATAATTACAATTTTGACAAAATCAAACATAATTTTCATGTTTCAAATACTTAAGAAATATTTCAGTCATCTACTCGAAATTTACAGTGAAGTGTAACAATAAATCATATTTTATATCTCAATTATAATAAACTTTCTATATTATACAGGGCGTCCAAAAATTAAAACTAATCAAATAAGAAATTTGGCTATAACTTGATTAATTTAAATAGAACGCTATACTTTTAAATACCTATCGAATGGTGTAAGGGTGTTCTATAGCTAAGTCTTCGCGTTTTCACAGAATACGCCAAATAATCGTTTTATACACCATTTTCTGTTTTTTGAATAGATGTTCTAATGTATATAGTGGCCTATAGCATTTGGAAATGTCAGGTAATATACAACTATAAGAATAATAATCAGGAAAATCTTTACAAATGTTCAGAAACTCGGAAGGGAATTTATAGTCGTCCAACAGGCCATAACAGCAATAATGGTAATAACCTATTGACGGTAGCACAAAACAAAAGCAAAATATTTATAGTAGATGTTCGATATGTCGACCATCAATTTCCAAACACTTACATATTCCCTTTTCGAAACCTCTGCTAACCCTGGATAACATTTGCGGGGTTACAGTTTCAACAGCGTCTCTTATGTGTATTTTCATAACATGTGGTATTCTCGGGGGCGCATTGCAGACAATTCCTTTTATGTATCCCCATAAAACAAACCTGGTGGAGTTAAGTCCAGAGATCTCGGGAGCCAATCTTGAAATCCGTCTCTCCAAATTAACCTGTTTCGAAAGTTGACATTTAAAAATTGCCGAGCTACATAGTTGTTCTAATATTTAAAAGGGCTTCTTTTAATAACATTGGAGGTTGGTGTAAAAGAAAATCGCGAAATATCAAATCATTTAAAAGTCCTTCAAAAAATTAGGGTCCAATTAGGTATGAACCCAGTATTCCTCCTCACACATAAACCGACCACCTATTTTGGTTTCTAATAACTCTGTATTCATGGGTATTTGAATCAGAATAGTAATGGAAGTTATGTCTATTCACGAAACCATTGTTATGAAAATTTCGTGCATCACTAGTCAACACATTATCAAAAAAGTGTTCATTTTCTGCCACTTTATCTAACACCCACAAACAGAATTCAGTTCGGTTGTCAAAATCATTTCCGTGAAGCTCTTGACAAAGCTGGATTTTATAAGGATGAAATCTGTATTTGTTAAGAATCCTTGAAACACTTGCTTGGCTAATGTAGTATTTTCGGATATATGATTCTGACTAATATTGGAATTTTCGATCACTGAAGCAAGTACAGTGAAAACATTTTCTTCATCCTTAGTGATAGGTATTCCTATAACAGGTTTTTTATAACTGACCCTACCCCTTTCCCGAAAGTGGTTTAATGGTCTCACAAAAAGGGCTGGTTTAGGATGGTTTCTTTCAGGAAACCTTTGAGCATAGACTCGAGAAGCCAAAAAACAATTTTGATGACGTTCTCCAAGGGTAAAAATCGTATTAATAAGCTCTTTATTTGGATAAATTTTAATTTTAACAAAGCAATAACGCAATAGTAGTCAAATAATTCAATTCAATAATGAAGTTTCACAGTTATAAAAAATAATACCGCTATTATAGCAACAGGCTTTGCAGACTAAACTGACAGATTAAATGAATTATTTGACGTTTCTAAATACTACAGGCAACTAGATACATTAGAAGATCTATTCAAAAAACACATAATCGTGCAGAAAAGAATTATTTGACGTATTCTGTGAAAACGCGCAGATTTAGCTATAGAATACCCTCTTACCATTCGATAGGTATTTAAAAGGTAAAAAGTATAGCGTTTTATTTAAATTAATAAAGTTATAACCACTTAAATTTCTTTCTGATTAGTTGTAATTTTTGGACACCCTGTATAATACAGCAAGTTTATTATAATAGGGATATAAAATATGATTTATTGTTATACTTCACTGTAAATTTCGAGTACATAACTGAAATACTTTTTAAGTATTTGAAACATGAAAGTTAGGTTAGATTTTGTCAAAACTCAAATTATTTACAAAACCTAAAGGTTTAGGTACTACAAACCTTAACAAAGGCACTTATTTTAATCGGAGAATCCAAAATTGCAAAAATATCCAGGAAATTTCATTTAAAAAAATACAACCTTGATACTTTCACACCTTTTGGGACACTCTGTATAATATGAAATTTTTTTTAAAAACAACTATATTAAACCTTTTGAGAGTACGTATTTTGGCCGCAATATTCCGTTCCGTATAGAGTGAATAACCTGTATAATTGCTATGACAATTAGAGCTAGCTGACTCAGACATTGTGGATTTTCCAAAGAACAGATATTAACATCATTACCTAATTCATTTTAATCACTTATATACCATTCAATAAATAAGTAATTAAGCACTAAGTGTAATAAAACTAACCCTGAGAGGATGTAACTCGAGAAATTACTACCATTTTTTCCCGTGTCGAATCACCTCTCTAAGTATCCTTATGCTTTATCCGAACACTCTATATACCGAAAGAGATATATTAAGGATGGCAAGTTTCCAGATTAACATTCAGGTGTACTATTCCAAAAATAACGTTGTAATGTCTGGAAATGAGATGGTCGTCAGGAAAAAAAAACTGTTTCTGCTCATTTTTATATATATATAAAAATAAATAAGTTCCTTACTCTTTTGTTATTTCTCTTTACAGAGAATTTCGCTTTGCACTGAAAATCCTCTTTGAGTGAATTGATTTCCGTGCTTTCAGCTTTATTGTATATATCAAGAATTTCTTGGTCGACTTAGTTGTGCGGCAGAAATTGTAATAAAAATGAATTTATATACGAGGTGTGATGAAAATTTATAGTTCACATTACGAGAGATTCTCGAAAAATCTCTAGCTAGAGATTAATACAAACAACTGCCTGTGCGGTACTTGATAAATTTCAATATAAACAACCTTTTTTTACTTGTGTCTCTAATTTATTTTTATTTGTTTCTTTATTTTGTATTTTATGAAATCGAAACATAGCATAGTGATCAAATTTTTAACAAGAGAATATTATTGACCTAGAAAGGGTCACCAACAAGTAATTAAGGTATATGAAGACGAGGCTCTATTATTTTCTAAACCAAAATATTGATCCAAATTTTTAATGATTGAAAATGAATTAAGAAGTGAAATGCTTTCAGATGCAATTAACCATTGAAAAACTCAACAAGAAATCCACTATATGGTATACAGATGGCTCCAAAACAACAGAGGGAATTGGAGTAGGAATGTATGGACCCGGCACTAGACACTGCGGAAACCTGGTTAACTCACCAAGCATTATCCAGGCATGCCATTAGGATGTGTATTCACTTTAACAAGGAGAAAAACTATCACGGCCAAGAGATTATCATCATGACGGATAGTCGAGCAGTCATCAGTGAGCTGAACTCTCAAGTTAACAGTTCCAAGATGGTCTGGGAATGCCTAGAGGAACTGAATGATTTGAGTAAGAATAATAAATTTACCCTCATGTGGATATCAGGACATACCTTTATAAAGTGGGATGAAATAATAGATAAGCTCGCGAGGAAAGGGGCTGAGATACCATTTCTGGGGCCAGAGCCTTTCTGCGGAATCAGTAGCAGCATTATGTTGGAGGAACTAATAATAGAAGAAGAAAGCAGGAGATCCAATTATTGGACGGAACTGCAAGGATTGAGAAATGCGAAGATACTTCTGGGGAACTACGACCAAAAGAGATTCAAAGAATGCATAAGCTTGAGTAAAAACCAGCTCAGAGTTCTGACAGGGATCCTGACGGGGCATTGCCACCTGAAAGGACACCTTAAGAAACTCAGACTGGTAGAAAGAGAACAGCGCAGATTTTGTGAGAAGGATGACGAAACCTCTATTCATATCCTTACATTGTGCAGCACTCTAGAAAACCTTAGAATGAGGTTCTTGAGAGCACAACAAATCGAAGAAGGGGAGCTTCTCACTTTGCAGTCGTCCAACATCCTGAGATTCCTGCGGGAAATAGAACTGAAAAACCTGCTCTAGCCGATAAGATAACTCTCACGACTGGGCAGCAGTAGGGGGGCACAAAAAATCTACCAGGTCGCATTATACAGATTCCCAACTCTACGCACATACATACATACAACCTTGATGTTTGCAGGAAAGTGGTAACAATAGCTCTAACGTTTCAGCCAGGTTGATTTCACTGCTTAGTTACAGTGCCTTAATTAGGGGGGTGTCAAGGCAGGGTACTGACTTTGGAGGGGCGCAGAAATGACCAGACCAGTAATATTAGAACATTTTTCAAGGGCGCAGTTATAGAAGCTCGCACACGGGCGCATAAACGGCCAGTTACGACACTACTTATTTAGTTATCAAATAGCTTAAAAGAACTTGAAATATTCAGATGTTTTTACAATTTCACATTTTTTCCCTTCATATTATATCTGACCTTTTACCCTTTATTCATGTTTCTTACAGATCACAGATATCGATGTTATAATCTTTTAGTTCGTTTAGAATCTCCAGATCTTTGTTATTGAAAGCCTTTATATTGCATGTCGCGAAAGGTACCATATCCCTATTCTTACAGCTCTTTAGTCAATTCTTTGTATCAGTCCAGAGGTTTCGGTTCTGTGGGCGTTCATAGTTTTTACCTAAGGAAGGGTACTGACCTGGCCTAAGGACCCTTTTCCTTTAACCGGCCTTGAGATTAAGATTCTATGTTATGCCGATGAGGCTGTCCTGGTCGCACAAAATGAAGACGACCTACAAAGACTACTACAAGCATTTGACCGAACAGCAAAATCTCTTAATATGATCATATCTGCTTCTACGACAAAATGTATGACCACCTCAGAGTCACCGATAAGATGTAAGTTTGTGGTTGATGCAAAATCATTAAACAGGAGACGAAATTTAAGTATCTGGAAATAGAAATATCCGGCTATGGAGATGTCGAAGCAGAGGTTTGACAACAAACTAACAAAGCAGCTAGGATAGCAGCATGCGTAAATAACACTATTTGGCAAAATAAACATTCATCAGAGTGAAAATGAAGACCAGAATGTATAAGACCACGATTAGGCCAATAATAACATACACTGCAGAAACATGACCTGACACAAAAAAATTCAGCAGATAATGGAAAAAAACGGAAATGAAAGTACTACAGAAAATAACTGAAAAAATCCTAATAAACAGAGAGCGAAGGGAGAATATCAGAGAACTATGTGAAGTGGATAATGTAATTGAATGAATGGATATTGGAGATAAAAATAGAATATAATGACCACATCAGTCGCATGAACAACTCGAGAATTGTTAAAGTAGCAGGTGACAAATCACCCTTAGGTCGCAGAAGTCAGGGCGATCTCGAAAAATATGGAGTTTAATGCCCAAATGGGCGAAGGAGATAAAGAAAAATAAGGCATTTTATGCCTAAACTAAGGAAAGAAAAAGAAGAAGAAGAACATTCTTTCTCCATACGTTACAGTACCAGGTGAGTCAACGATTGGATGAAGTAAGTTTGTGCCTTTTCGGTGAAATTAACAAAGAAACTATATTTATTGTTTGATACAGTTTATTTTTACGCAGATTTTAAAAATATTTAGGACTCTGCAGGGTGAGCCAAAAAACTAGGACAGCATAAAGTTGTATTTTTTTAAATAGAACACCCTATATACGAATCGGATTTTCGATTTAGCTTATAATTTTAAATCTTTTTTATTAAGGGTTTACTATAACAAAACTTTATAGTTTCTGAGATAATTAAGTTTAAAGAAAAAAAGTCACATTTTCAAGCATCAATTCAATCCTAAATAACGTTTTCAATTTTGTGACAAATATATTCAAATTTGGAATTTAGCAAGGCCAAGGACAAGTTAACATAATTTTTACCTAATATTTGCAATAAAAGCTACAGGGTGTTGAACACATCGGCTCAAATTTGAACAAGTTTAAATGAATAAATATCTTTTTTTTTTTAAATGGTACACCCTGTATATTTTCATGTTATTTAATAGAGTAATAAAAACCCTAAAAGTTTTGTTCAATATATCCTATACCTATTTATAATAGTTTTTAAGATATTTCAGTTTTCCTTATTTTCCAAATTTTTTTACAGAAATAGTCTTCATTATCATAGTAGCCATGTAAAATAATAAAAAAAAAACTACAGAAACAAACAGAATGTGGTTAAATATGATGAAATACCTTATTCGTTATATTACAACGGCAATAGTTTAATTAAACATAATGTGAAAAAATTAACACAACTATAACGACAAGGAAAATACATATTTACTTTTATACTAAATTGAAACAAAAAGAAATACCTATTAAATACTGAGATTAGTTATTTCTTTTTAATAAGTGTTCGAATAAACGACCCTCTTGTGCAATGCACATATTTAGTCTTTTTTGCAGATTTTCTCGGACCCTAGACAAAATTAGTGGCTTTATTGTTCTACAGGTATCCCTAATCCTGTTTCGCATATCTTCCACTGTTGTTGGTGGATTAACATACACCTTATTTTTAATATAACCCCATAGGAAGAAATCTAATGGGGTGATGTCGCAACACCTTGGTGGCCACTCAATGAAACCCCCACGTCCAATCCATTTTTGCGGATATCGTTGGTCCAAAAACGCACGAACTTCACGATGGTAATGCGGAGGCGCACCATCGTGCTGGAACCACATACTGTCGAGCTCATCCCTATCGAGACCTTGAAGCAGTTGGGGTAGTTCTCCTTGTAGAAAGTTCAGGTAACTATGGCCATTTAGTGGTTCATTAAAAAAGTGGGGTCCAATAATTCGATTATGATGAATACCACACCAAACATTTAATGACCAGTGGTTTTGATGTTGCACCTCTCTAATCCAAAATGGGTTTTCTGTGGCATAATAATGCATGTTGCGTCTATTTACGGCACCGTTACTTCTAAAAGTAGCTTCATCACTAAACATTACCTTGCATAATAAATTTGGATTTAATTGAATCTCCGCATTTATTGTATGACAAAAGGTTACACAACTTTCAAAATCCTGTCCGTGCAATTCTTGGTGTAATTCCATGTGATATGGATGATACCTATATTTCTTGGTAGTACGATTAGCGGTGGATTGTGATGTTTCACATAATGCTGCTAACTGACGGCTACCAATATAAGGCTTTTCCTGAACATTTAACAATACTTGTAGTTCTTTTTCTTCATTAGTTACTGGTTTGTTGACCACTTTACGTTTTGGATAATCAACAGTACCAGAAGAATCAAATCTTTGCATTAAGTTTTGAAAAGTATGGGTATTAGGCTGGCGTCGATCAGGATACTTCATTTTGTAAATTCTTTGAGCAAGAAGGCAATTTTTTTGAGCCTCTCCTATTATATATCTCATATCTATTAACTCATTCTTTGGAAAATTCATTTTACAATATAAGATGAATGCAAAAAAAAACCAAACTACACTACATAAAAACCAAAAGAAGCGATTGCGGTTATAAATTTGACACACAGAAAAATGTTCTTTTACATTGTTTTTGCCATGGCTACTATGATAATGAAGACTGTAAAAAAGTATGGAAAATAAGAAAAACTGAAATATCTCAAAAACTATTATAAATAGGTATGGGATATATTGAACAAAACTTTTAGGGTTTTTATTACTCTATTAAATAACATGAAAATATACAGGGTGTACCATTTAAAAAAATATATTTATTCATTTAAATTTGTTCAAATTTGAGCCGATGTGTTCAACACCCTGTAGCTTTTATTGCAAATATTAGGTAAAAATTATGTTAACTTGTCCTTGGCCTTGCTAAATTCTAAATTTGAATATATTTGTCACAAAATTGAAAACGTTATTTAGGATTGAATTGATGCTTGAAAATGTGACTTTTCTTCTTTAAACTTAATTATTTCAAAAACTATAAAGTTTTGTTATAGTAAACCCTTAATAAAAAAGATTTAAAATTATAAGCTAAATCGAAAATACGATTCGTATATAGGGTGTTCTATTTAAAAAAATACAACTTTATTCTGTCTTAGTTTTTTTGGCTCACCCTGTAGAGTCCTAAATATTTTTAAAATCTGCGTAAAAATAAACTGTATCAAACAATAAATATAGTTTCTTTGTTAATTTCACCGAAAAGGCACAAACTTACTTCATCCAATCGTTGACTCACCCTGTACAGTGTTGCTAGTTACTCTATCCACCCAAGGAATTTTCAACATCCTACGGTTGTACCACATTTCAAATGTTTTGGTTATTTTTTTAAGATTGTCTTGTTTTAGTATCCAAGCTTCAATTCCATATAGTAATGGTGAGAATATATATCAACATTCAAGCTCTAAGTTGCAAATTGATGTCGGCTTTTCCCTAATATAGAGACAATCAATGAGAGTCGAGTACATTACATGGACTCAGAAACAAACTAGAGTTCATATAATGAGTTTGTACAGGTTCTCTGTCTCCAACAAAAGTCTTCATACCATATTCTTCAAATTATAATGATGGAGGCCCTGCTCGAGGAGTTTGAGCTAAATTTGTAATATCGTATTCATAGACAAGCACAATTTTCCATTTTTCTTAAGAAAACCTATTTTGATTATTTTAGAAGCTATTCATGTTTTACTACCTCACAGCCCTCTGAGAGCTCTGCATATTTGTCGGCTTAAAAAACACGGAACACTTTCAGTGCGCGGTTAGTTTGGTTGCCGATGCCGAATGATATATCCATTGTGTAGCATGTTTTGTATATCAAATTTTCATATATTTTTCTTTTCATTTTACCATCGTACCATCATATGACAGTTTTGTACAACAGTATTGGTGTATGTTGCTTTTTTCTTATTGAGTGATCAGTCGAGATGTCGCTGTTCGTGTCTTGAATGCTGTTTTTTTTTTCATTTTAAAAACAGTATATAAAGCACGATTGCGGGATGGTGGACTATCTTCTTCTTCTTCATGTGCCATCTCCGTTTCGAAGTTTGGCTATCATCATAGCTATTCGGACCTTAGACACAGCTGCGCGAAACAGTTGATTGGAGTTACATCCAAACCACTCTCTTAAGTTTCGTAGCCATGACATTCTTCTTCTCCCGATACTCCGTTTTCCCACAATTTTTCCTTGAATTATATTTTGCAGGAGTTGGTATTTATTTCCACGCATGATGTGGCCAAAATACTGCAACTTTCGACTCTTGATGGATAGTAATAATTCTTTTTCTCTCCTCATCCTTCTAAGTACTTCTTCGTTTGTTATTTTATCGGTCCAGGGTATTTTCAATATTCTTCTGTAGATCCACAGTTCGAACGCTTCTATTTTATTGCAGCAGTATTTATTCATGGTCCATGTCTCCACACCATACAGAAGGATAGAGTGAATATAACACTCTACCAAACGTATTTTTAGTTCCAGGCTTAAGTCTCGGCTGGTCAATATATTTTTCATTTTCATAAAGGCGCTTCTCGCTTTTTCAATTCTTATTGTGATTTCTTTCGTGTAGTCATTTTTTTTTCGTTCACAGATGTTCCCAGATAGTTATATTTCTCAACTCTCTCAATTTGTTTGTTGTTTACTTGGAGATTGACATTATTGATGTTTTTCTTTGATACTATCATAAATTTAGTTTTCTCTATGTTGAGTGTTAGACCATATTCTTCGCTTATTACTACTAATTTCTTGAGTATTCTCTGTAAGTCGTTGAGATTTTCTGCAAGGATGATGGTATCATCTGCATATCTGATGTTATTGACTGGAATTCCATTCACCTTTATACCAGCCGTTGCGTTTTCAAGCGTCTTTTTAATTATATGTTCTGAGTATAGATTAAATAAAGTTGGTGATAAGATACAGCCTTGCCTGACACCTCTTTTTATGTTTACTTCCTCTGTTAATCTTCCTTCGGTTTGTATTGCCGCTTTTTGGTTATAATACAGATTGCTGATTATTCTTATGTCTCTGGAATAAATGTTTTTATCCTTAAGAAGTTGTACAAGTTGTTCGTGTCTCACTTTGTCGAATGCTTTATTGTAGTCGATAAAACATATATATACCTCCTGGTTTACATCTAGACATCGTTGTGTCAGTATGTTGTATGCAAACAGAGCCTCTCTGGTTCCCAGGCCCCGTCTGAATCCAAATTGGGTGTTTCCGATGTCCTCTTCAAGTTTGGCGTACAATCTGTGATGTATGATTTTCAGGAAAAGCTTAAGAATATGGCTCATTAGACTTATTGTGCGATATTCATTGCAGTGTTTAGCGTTTGGTTTCTTTGGGATGGCTATAAAGATGGATGTGAGCCATTCCTGAGGTATTATGCCGGTTCTATAGATGCTATTGAAGAAGTCTACTAGGATATTTAAATATTTCTCATCTATGAGTTTTATAACGTCTATTGGGAGGTTATCAGGTCCGGGCGCTTTTCCATTTTTCATATTTTTCAAAGCATATTGAATTTCTGTCTTTGTTATATCCGGTCCTGTTTCATCTTTTTGGATTTCTATTTTGATTTCTTTTCGGTTGTCGTCGAATAGTTTTTCTATATAGTTCCTCCATAATTCAATCTTTCCCTCAGCATCACTTACAATTGAGTTATTCTCGTCCAACAGGTAAGGAGTTTCTTTCGTTTTTATTTTTCCCGTTAGCTCTTTCACTTTTCTATACAGATTGAATGTGTCGTGTTTTTCTTGTAGTTCTTCTATCTCTATGCACTTCTCTGTAAACCAATTTTCTTTAGCATTTCGAATTTTCTGTCTGATTTTGGTTTGGATTTCTTTGTATTTACCGGTGTCATTTTTATATTGTCTTCGAGTGTCCATGAGTTTCAGGATTTCTTCTGTCATCCAGTTCTTTGTTTCACACTTTACTATACCAGATGCGAATGAGCTCCAAATGAGCACAAAACAGTGCTCTCGTCATTTTCCCGATCCAGAGCTTTTCCATTGTCTTGGGGTTAATTGGTGACTGACTACAGAAGACACTACTTTTATAACAGATGTACTTAAGCAACAGAATTGCCTTTTCCACCTAGCCACATGATAGTATCCACCTCCGATGAGTCGAATTGATAAACCAAAATATCGGATTATGTCCTCACTCTCAGCAAGGTTAGTAAATGCGACCAGTATAACACCGAGTTGCTATACTTAGCATATATGTAGACCAGTAATCTCATACCACACTACATTTAGACCTTCTCTCTCAGGCAGTAGACCTAGAAACAGGGCCATTCCAGAGATAACGCGTGAGCAAGATGGTGGATTCAATATGGAGAAATAAAACCCGAATTTTTGACTAAATCTTTATATGTTAAATAAGTTCCAGACGTGCAGAAAGATTTTATAGATGTATAAAGTATTTTATAATTCCTACCATCAGCTCCCTAACTATAACATGCGATTTCAGCAGGATTGGTGTTCGGCTTCACTAACTGAAGCCTTTGTTTCTAAATGATAATTGCAACCATGTATCAAAATATAAAGGAAGTCCCTGTACCGTTTTTGGTAATAAAATTATTACTATTATCACTTTGTTTTTAACGACATGTTGAATTTAGCTCACGTTCGCAACATCGCATGTTTCAGAGTTTCGTGTTTGAGCATCGTTTATCATCGTTACGGTATCTACGGGTTTCTTTCACCTAATTTAAAAGTACAAGCGGAAAATATTAAGGTTAATTTTAAAACAATACCTTGCTGAATTATTTACGAACATATTTTACATCAGACATGCATCGAATCGAATGTTTTTCTAATAGCCTTAAAATTGACGGAGAATGTTTTTACGTTTATTTGGTATTACTGCTTAAATGAATAAGTGGATGCTTAGACATCGTTGTTCTAATAACTTCTCTAATAAGAACACAAGCCAAAAATGTTGTCACGGCTCGTCGTCCTTTGATTTTCTAATAACTTCGATAATACCGTCTTGGAACAATTCCTATAATATATCTGCAGTCAGGACTGTTAATAAAAATATAAGATTTTCGATATATCGATGTTTTTAAATATATTGTAACGAAGGACTAGGAGGGTTTTTGATAAGTCCTTATAGAAATATTTGAATGAGTTCTTATAAAAAATTATATCGATGAATCATCATTGTCCTTGTAATTTCTAGACCTGTATGGTGTTATATTCTATAGGTATATAGGGTATCCGGAAAAAAAAACAAGTGAAAGGAATACTACAAGTTCATATAAACTTTTTTCGTATATGCCTCCTCTTCGGAGATATGGGCTCCCAAAGAGCTGGAATGGAATAAAGTTTTTTATACATAATTATTGAACTACCAGGTATATTTTTTTTTAATATAATATATACCAGGTAAGGCCCTTCAAATTACTATCCAAGAAAGTGTTGTAAATTACGCTGTTGTAGTGCTGAAATCACATTCAACAAACCTAGAACTATATGCAACTCCGTGTGTGAATGAAGTAAAATGCGAACAGTAAATGCAAACAACTTCGCTCCATCATATCCCTTCTGTGTTAGAGGTTGCACAGTTTCAATAAATTGCCACAAAACACAATTTATCCTATTTCGTCATCATCCAGATGATGGCCTACCTGTACCACTATACCGGGAAGAAAATCAAAACTCACCCTCCATACTACAATGATACGGCAGAGGTACATGTTTCGTCCCTTATTAGACTTATCAGAGTACCAACATGTACCTGTTTGTGCAAAGGAAGGAAGTATGCGGCACTGAACGCGGCTTCACACACAGAAGGGATTTGATGGAGCGAAATTTGGATTTACTCTTCGCATTTTACTTCATTTGCACACGGAGTTGCATATAGTTGTACGTTTGCTGAATGTGTTTTAGTACTACAACAGCATAGTGTGGATATAACCACTGCTATTGCATCTCACACGGAGGAATCCGTGAAAGCCTCATAAACATATATACGCCATCCGCCATCCAGTGTTGCATACTTTCTTCCGATCTGTCTTTTGCACAAACAGGTGCATGTCGGTACCCTGATGAGTCTAATAAGAGGCGAAACATGTACATCTGCCGTATCACTGTAGCAGGGAGGGTAAGTTTTGACTTTCTTCTCGGTATAGTGGTACAGGTAGGCCATCATCTCGATGTCAATGGAATAGGATAAATTGTGTTTTGTAGCAATTTATTCAAACTGTGCATCCTCTAACACAGAAGGGACATGATGGAGCGAAGTTTGCATTTACTGTTCGCATTTTACTTAATGTTAGTTAAATATTCACACGGTTAAAATGAGGTGGAGCAGCATCGTGCTTGTACCGCATTTGCATTCTTCTTCAATAAATTATTTAAATTTTGCTGCAAAAATTGCAACTAAATCTCAGCATTGAGTCACCTTTCCAAAACAAATGAACCTATAAGGTTATTTCCGATGACACCAGCCCACACATTTACAATGAACCTTTGTAGGTGTTTGTTTTGAATTATAGCATGCGGGTGTCATCAGCATAAAAATTTAAATTGTGTGAGTTTATTATGCCATTTTTTGTAAAACAAAATAAGGCTAGAAAAATGTAGATTTAGATTCTGTTGCTGTATAAACCAGTTGGAGTATTGAAGTCTTACGGGATAATCATCCGGAGACATAGAGCGTACTTTTTCAACGTGATACGGATAAAGTAACTATTCTGTTATAATTTTATGTACAGGGTGAGTCAACGATTGGATGAAGTAAGTTTGTGCCTTTTCGGTGAAATTTACAAAGAAACTATATTTATTGTTTGATACAGTTTATTTTTACGCAGATTTTAAAAATATTTAGGACTCTACAAGGTGAGCCAAAAAACTAGGACAGCATAAAGTTGTATTTTTTTAAATAGAACACCCTATATACGAATCGTATTTTCGATTTAGCTTATAATTTTAAATCTTTTTTATTAAGGGTTTACTATAACAAAACTTTATAGTTTCTGAGATAATTAAGTTTAAAGAAAAAAAGTCACATTTTCAAGCATCAATTCAATCCTAAATAACGTTTTCAATTTTGTGACAAATATATTCAAATTTGGAATTTAGCAAGGCCAAGGACAAGTTAACATAATTTTTACCTAATATTTGCAATAAAAGCTACAGGGTGTTGAACACATCGGCTCAAATTTGAACAAGTTTAAATGAATAAATATCTTTTATATATATATATATATATATTTTCATGTTATTTAATAGAGTAATAAAAACCCTAAAAGTTTTGTTCAATATATCCTATACCTATTTATAATAGTTTTTTAGATATTTCAGTTTTTCTTATTTTCCATACTTTTTTACAGAAATTGTCTTCATTATCATAGTAGCCATGGCAAAAACAATGTAAAAGAACATTTTTCTGTGTGTCAAATTTAAAACCGCAGTCGCTTCTTTTGGTTTTTATGTAGTGTAGTTTGGTTTTTTTGCATTCATCTTACATTGTAAAATGAATTTTCCAAAGAATAAGTTAATAGATATGATTTATACAATAGGAGAGGCTCAAAAAAATTGCCTTCTTGCTCAAAGAATTTACAAAATGAAGTATCCTGATCGACGCCAGCCTTATACCCATACTTTTCAAAACTTAATGCAGAGATTTGATTCTTCTGGTACTGTTGATTATCCAAAACGTAAAGTGGTCAACAAACCAGTAACTAATGAAGAAAAAGAACTACAAGTATTGTTAAATGTTCAGGAAAATCCTTATATTGGTAGCCGTCAGTTAGCAGCATTATGTGAAACATCACAATCCACCGCTAATCGTACTACCAAGAAATATAGGTATCATCCATATCACATGGAATTACACCAAGAATTGCATGGACAGGATTTTGAAAGTCGTGTAAACTTTTGTCGTACAATAAATGCGGAGATTCAATTAAATCCAAATTTATTATGCAAGGTAATGTTTAGTGATGAAGCTACTTTTAGAAGTAACGGTGCCGTAAATAGACGCAACATGCATTATTATGCCACAGAAAACCCATTTTGGATTAGAGAGGTGCAACATCAAAACCACTGGTCATTAAATGTTTGGTGTGGTATTCATCATAATCGAATTATTGGACCCCACTTTTTTAATGAACCACTAAATGGCCATAGTTACCTGAACTTTCTACAAGAAGAACTACCCCAACTGCTTCAAGGTCTCGATAGGGATGAGCTCGACAGTATGTGGTTCCAGCACGATAGTGCGCCTCTGCATTACCATCGTAAAGTTCGTGCGTTTTTGGACCAACGATATCCGCAAAAATGGATTGGACGTGGGGGTTTCATTGAGTGGCCACCAAGGTCTTGCGACATCACCCCATTACATTTCTTCCTATGGGGTTATATTAAAAATAAGGTGTATGTTAATCCACCAACAACAGTGGAAGATATGCGAAACAGGATTAGGGATACCTGTAGAACAATAATGCCACTAATTTTGTCCATGGTCCGAGAAAATCTGCAAAAAAGACTAATTTGTGCATTGCACAAGAGGGTCGTTTATTCGAACACTTATTAAAAAGAAATAATTAATCTCAGTATTTAATAGGTAATTTTTTTGTTCCAATTTAGTATAAAAGTAAATATGTATTTGCCTTGTCGTTATTGTTGTGTTAATTTTTTCACATTATGTTTAATTAAACTATTGCCGTTGTAATATAACGAATAATGTATTTCATCATATTTAACCACATTCTGTTTGTTTCTGTAGTTTCTTTTTATTATTTTACATGGCTACTATGATAATGAAGACAATTTCTGTAAAAAAGTATGGAAAATAAGAAAAACTGAAATATCTCAAAAACTATTATAAATAGGTATAGGATATATTGAACAAAACTTTTAGGGTTTTTATTACTCTATTAAATAACATGAAAATATACAGGGTGTACCATTTAAAAAAAAAGATATTTATTCATTTAAACTTGTTCAAATTTGAGCCGATGTGTTCAACACCCTGTAGCTTTTATTGCAAATATTAGGTAAAAATTATGTTAACTTGTCCTTGGCCTTGCTAAATTCCAAATTTGAATATATTTGTCACAAAATTGAAAACGTTATTTAGGATTGAATTGATGCTTGAAAATGTGACTTTTTTCTTTAAACTTAATTATCTCAGAAACTATAAAGTTTTGTTATAGTAAACCCTTAATAAAAAAGGTTTAGAATTATAAGCTAAATCGGAAATACGATTCGTATATAGGGTGTTCTATTTAAAAAAATACAACATTATGCTGTCCTAGTTTTTTGGCTCACCCTGTAGAGTCCTAAATATTTTTAAAATCTGCGTAAAAATAAACTGTATCAAACAATAAATATAGTTTCTTTGTTAATTTCACCGAAAAGGCACAAACTTACTTCATCCAATCGTTGACTCACCCTGTACAATCCATTTTGTAACATTGTTTTGTGTCGGGATCTTCCTTATGCTGTTTCAAGGATTGTCACCGATATCACTCAAAATTTGTTCCTATACTTGAGGGTCTCGTGCTTTCCTAAGAGGACCCTCACCGCTACGTCGCGGCTATAATATTCCTGAATAAAACATATAAAAAATTAATTTGTTAACTCCAACAATTATATTTCTTATCATCTTTTGCTTGTTGCTCTTAAGCTTCGATCAATCTTTTAAAAGGTTTTAGGACTTGGCAATGTTCGAGCTGGAAATATTTCTGCATAAAGTCTTCTTGCCTTCGAAGAATTTAACAGCGCTTCACCATAAATTACATGCATATCAGCATATTCTACGTAAGAATACTCTTCCATTTTTAAAATTATTTTTACTTGAAGGTGGTTTTGAAAAGTTCCATCAATAGTAATTCATTATGTGGGTATTAACAAAAACAATCTGATTTTTCCCTGTTTGTGTTGAGCATTAGTAACTTTTGAGTGTTTCGCATAAAAACCGATTTATCTAAAAAACCGCCAGTTTTATCGTAATAGATTAAGAGCACCTTTTTTTTAAAGAGAAATGACCAAAATATTTAAAAAGTCAGTTTTCAGCTCTATGAAATGACAGCCGACAAAAACTAGGCCCAATGAGTGTGGATGCAAGTCCGTTCCTTCTTTCTCTGATGATCTAAAACATCTACTGTAGTATGGTTTAATGAATCTTTATAACCTCTATAAAATATTAAAATTTCATTAAATTATAAAAGTCGATTCAAAACTTAAAGCCGATAAGAAAAAATCGCTGGGTATCCCATTAGGGCTCTGTATCTCCGCTAAAGGGCACTTTAGGATTTTTCCCTACGACAAAGTGGGGTTATTTTAACCACCCCTGTATGCTTCCGAAAAATTAGGAAGTACTTACCGGATACCCTGTATAGCCGAGAAAAATTTTCCACGTTAAGCTTCGTGTTTTGTTTGTAACCTGTATAATTTCCTCTAGCGTTTCCTGAAAAGTTCTAAAAGTAGATACGCAATATTGATATTAAGTATACTTTATTTCTCACAAACTCAATATTGAGCTAATAACCAGAATTGTATAAGGTTGTATACTTTGTGATTTTGAAAATTCAGTAGATGCAGTTATTTGATCTTGCTGATAAATCTTATCTATCAAACGCCCTTATTGCCAAAAGTTTAAATAATATTCACTTAAAAGTTTAAATATGGGAAGGCAAATTTGAATAAATTCGGCTTTTAGTCCAGTGGAATTAACATCTGGAAAAAATTTACTGTTAGTAGACTTTTGACGACGTAAGAAACTTCAAAATGATAATAGTAATTATTTTGTTTCTATTTGTTGACCGTGTAGTTATTAATTAGTTTTTATTTTTTTTTTGGGTTTCGGTCATATTATTACTTTATAAAAAAATTAACATATGTTTTTTTCCTGACGTTTCGGTTTATTTTATTGATTAAACCATCTTCAGAGAATTACTGTAAATATGAAAAAGAATATGTAAATTTATGCTATATAAACTGAAAATTTTACTTTCTTACCTAATGTTAACAGGTGGTTCACTTGAAAAACTTACATTTAACTATTTTATTACTTTAATACCATATAATTAAACACTTCTTATTTAATATAAATATAAATATAGAAAACTATTATTTTTTGATGCATTTTTTTTCACATCTAGTTTGTTGTGCTTTTGACAGAGTACTACCAAATGGTTTGAAAGTTTCTGGACCATCTGCAATTTTATTGCCCTATTAGATTCGTATATATATTACTCAGGTCATTTGTGTCCGTTCTGAAATTCATTGTACCGGGTGTTCTTTTAATATGGATCATTTCTTTAATTGTTCTTTTTTTTGTAATTGATTTCTTTGTCTAAAATCTCCACGTTGTTAAAATCGATGTTGTGCATGTTATCAATTGCATGTTTGGCTAAGGCGGTTTTATTATCGTTATTGTGATGTCTAATGCTGTATTTGTGATTTTGTATTCTATTTTTTAAATACTGTTTGGTTTGACCGACATATGTTTGGTTGCAATCTAAGCAATTGATCTTGTAAATGACATTTGTTTGTTCGTCTTTAGGGATATCAGGTTTAAGTTTTGTGTAAAGGTTTTTGAAATTATTAGAAGGTTTTTCAGCTATTTGGATATCAAATGGTTTTAGCACTTTTTTAATGGGATTAGTAATTTCTGGTATATACGGCAATGATATGTATTTTTGGGTTGATGGAACATTGCTTTTTGTTGGCTGATTGTTGTTATAGATTTTATCTACTCGGCTTTTTATTATGGGTCCAACAAATTTCTTTGGGTAATTGTTTTTCGCTAAAGTGTCTTTAACTTTTTTTAAATTTTGCGGTCTAAATTGTGGATGGGAAAATTTGATAGCTCTATCGGTTAGTGCTGTGACCACACTCTTTTTGTATTTTATGGGTGCTACAGAATTGTAATTTAGGTATCTCCCTGACCATACCGGTTTTGTGTACCAGTTTGTTTTTATTTTACCTTTGTGATCATATTGAATAGTAATGTCGAGGAAATTAATGGCTTTATTATTTTCTTTTTCTAATATAAATTGTATTTTATTATGATAACTATTAAATTTATTGAGGGTGTATTGAACCCATAATAAAAAGCCGAGTAGATAAAATCTATAACAACAATCAGCCAACAAAAAGCAATGTTCCATGAACCCAAAAATACATATCATTGCCGTATATACCAGAAATTACTAATCCCATTAAAAAAGTGCTAAAACCATTTGATATCCAAATGGCTGAAAAACCTTCGAATAATTTCAAAAACCTTTACACAAAACTTAAACCTGATATCCCTAAAGACGAACAAACAAATGTCATTTACAAGATCAATTGCTTAGATTGCAACCAAACATATGTCAGTCAAACCAAACAGTATTTAAAAAATAGAATACAAAATCACAAATACAGCATTAGACATCACAATAACGATAATAAAACCGCCTTAGCCAAACATGCAATAGATAACATGCACAACATCGATTTTAACAACGTGGAGATTTTAGACAAAGAAATTAATTACAAAAAAAGAACAATTAAAAAAATGATCCATATTAAAAGAACACCCAGTACAATGAATTTCAGAAGGGGCACAAATGACCTGAGTAATGTATATACGAATCTAATAGGGCAATAAAATTGCAGATGGTCCAGAAACTTTCAAACCATTTGGTAGTACTCTGTCAAAAGCACAACAAACCAGATGTGAAAAAAAATGCACCAAAAAATAATAGTTTTCTATATTTATATTTATATTAAATAAGAAGTATTTAATTATATTGTATTAAAGTAATAAAATAGTTAAATGTAAGTTTTTCAAGTGAACCACCTGTTAACATTAGGTAAGAAAGTAAAATTTTCAGTTTATATAGCATAAATTTACATATTCCTTTTCATATTTACAGTAATTCTCTGAAGATGGTTTAATCAATAAAATAAACCGAAACGTCAGGAAAAAACATATGTTAATTTTTTTATAAAGTAATAATATGACCGAAACCCAAAAAAGTAAAAACTAATTAATAGTAATTATGTAGTATCTTATGTCTCATTTTCTATTTTGGGAAAAATTTTTTATTCAACAATTAAAATGTGTAAAAGCACTTTTTCGAGTTCTAAGAAAAGCTATTATTTTTCAGTAAAAAAATTTCGAACAAATGTTATACACTTTGAAAATACCTGCAGATTGGATAATTTGTTTGTTAATTATTGCAAATAAATCTGCTAAAATAGATGTTTTTTCAATTCTTAATAAACAACAGAAAAATATATTTCCTTAACTTTATGCTACGCCGAAAGGAGCCTCTTGTTGCATACAACAAGTATGCAAAATTTCAAGTAAAAATATTCAATACTTTTTTGCACAGTGAATTTGTTTATAAAATCTTATGTTTTTTGATTGTTTATTCTTAGCGATATAAAGATCGTACAGTGATCTGCGGGTGCACAAATGAAAGTTCATATTGGTCGTAGAATCTTTTTTTTTAATTCGTGGTTTCTCGATGAGATTTGAACAATGGATGTTAAACATAGCAATAAACAAATTGTTGCACTATCATTTCAAATTGCAAAAAAAATGCTACAGTGGTCTACAGTATACTACTAATTAACAATATTAAAAATCAGATTGACTTTTAATGTACCATTAATATATCACATAAAAAATTTTTTTGCTAGCATACATTTTTTGGTTTAAATTTATACAAAATATTTAGTCCTTTCTCAGTTTTTTAGACATCGATGGTTACTTATTTTCCAAACCCTTATCGGTTTCATTATAATCATTACAATTATTATCATCATTATCACTCCCATCGTCACCATCATTATTACTCTGATCATCATCATCATCATTCTCATTATTGACATAATTGTCAACATCACCATTATTATTATAATCATGATTATTTTCTCCCCAATTACTTTCATCGTCTTTGAAATTAATATTACAATAATTCTCGATTGGATAATCGCTTACAATATAATCGTCAAATGTTGTTATTTGTTTCATGCTATATCTCGATAAATATTAATGATACATTAAAAATCAATCTAATTTTTAATATTCCAAATAAATAGTATACTGTTGATCATTGTAATAATTTTTTCGCAATTCGAAAAGCACGTAAGTACGGTAAAATTATAATTATGCATAAAATGTATAAAAGCGCGACGATTTGTTTATTGCTATGTTCAACGATAATTTGATTACAAAAACATGTGATCCATTCTTCGAATTTGAAACATCCGAGTCACTTTTTTTTCCGCGCGCCTCAGGCTAAAAGCAAAACCCCCTCCACTGCTCACTTTCTGACTCTCGGAGTAGATGCAACTTTAAACTACTGCTACATCAACAATTTTGAAATAATTGAGTTGAAAACTGCTGCATACAATAGTTTAATCATCTCCCTATGGAATCTTACTTAAATAATCCCTTAAAGTTAACAAACAACAACGCAGCGTTTTTTTGAAAAAATAAAACACTTATCGACATTTCGATATCAATAATTGTTGAAAAGTTATTCTGTTTGTTTATAAAGAAAAAACGAACTCCAGTTTTGTTTATCTGTTTCAACAATTTAAGATCAACAATTCATTTCGTTCTTTTTTGTTATTGTTAGTACAAGCCTGGAACTTTCATTTGCGTATCGGCATACTGCTGCACGACCTCTAGATCGCTGAGAATAAACAATCAAAAAAACATAAAGAGTTATAAACAAATCCGCAGTGAAAAAAAACTATTGAATATTTTCACTTAAAATTTTGTATTTTTGTTGTATGCAACAAGGGGCCCATTTAGTTGCAGTATAAAGTTAATGCAATATATTTTTCTATTGTTTATAAACAGCTAAATAAACAGCCATTTTAGCAATACAATAACTAACGAATAATTTGTCCGATTTGGATGAGCCTTAGCTCATTTTGTAGGCATTTTCAATACGCACAATTTTTGTTTGAAACTTTTTTACTGAAAAATAATAGCTTTTTCTAAAACGCGAAAAAATTGTTTTTTCACATCTTAATTGTTAAATAAATAATTTTCTCCAAAAAAGAAAATGAGATATAAGATACGAGATAATTACTATTAGCTTTCTGAAGATTTCTAAGTAATCAGCAGTCTACTAACAATAAATTTCAAAATTACCTCATATGAGGCTAACTCCGCTGGCCTATTTAAGAGAAAAATATTTTATAAAACAGCTTTTATCAAATTAAAGCGACTCGCTGTTTTTATACGAATCCAATACTAAGGAAGCTACGAAAAATATTTTGTTTCTCTTTATAATTGATTTGTTATGAGTCATAATATGAAAAATGTGCTGAGATACTTCCTTCTCCTCTATTTATGTTCTTATTTCTGTTCATTCTTTTCAGCCAGAGGTAGTCGCATTACGAAATAAATTTTCTTCATATAAATAGCAATTTTTCTTTAGATAAGACAAAATATAATTTAGCTACACCTATACCATTTTATTTCGATATAAATAGATCCTCATTCATCCCATCCTAGCTTTCTGTAGTTTAACAACACGAGACATTCATTCACACATTCCTTATTTCAAATATAAACAGAACTGCAAATATTTCTATTTCATAAATTGCAATTTTTATTTAATTATAACCACATAGAATTTTGCCTCGCCTGTACAATTTTATTTCATCCCGTGTCGACTTTCAGTGGTCAAACAACACTGGACATTCATTTGAACATCCCTTATTTCAAATAAAAAAGAATAGAATGGACTTTCGTTACATAAACTGCAATTCTGATTTAACTACAGGGTGCTCGAAAAAATGTAGAAAAACTCCCCGATATGAAAAAAAAACACGTGAAAAAAATATTACAACTTCATAAAAACTTTTTTCGTATAGGTCTCCTCTTCGGAGATACATATGGGCTCCCAAAAAGCTGCAATGCAATCAAGTTTTTTACACATAATTATTGAACTACCAGGTAGGGTTACTATTACTATCCAAGAAAATGTTGTAAATTACTCACAGTTGCTATGATGGACTAGCTGTGATAGTCATGACCCCATTTTTCTTACGCCCTGTATGATAAGAACTTTGGAGAATGTTTTGTACATACCTTTAACTATTGACTAAAAATTAAGTATTCTCCATCCTTGTCGCTTATCCTAACCGTTTTCGAAAGAACATGATTTTATGTATACACTTCTGTCGGGTTAAATATCAGAAAGGGGAATTTTCCCCTGTCACCATAGTTTCAATAAAAAGTTAAACTAGTTGCTTAGTTAAAAACTTCGTAAGAGGGTTTAACATGGGCTCCATGAAGTCTGATGCACTGACGGGCATGACGAATTGAGGACTGCTGTACCCGCCACATTAACTTAGCATTGTTCCCTATTTGATCACAGTGAAACGTAATTCTAGTTTTTCTCTACCATCGAACGGAGTAGAATACACCAAGGTTTTTAGGTATCCCACAGGTAAAAATACAACAGCCTTAGGTCGGGAGATCGAGGAGGCCAGGCAATAGGTCCTCCTTTACCTATCCAACGATTTGGATAGATGTTGGTGCTCCCGGACAGCAACGAAATAAGGTGGTGGCCCATCGTACATATAGTACACGTTTCGGTGGGTTTTAAACGGTAATTACTCTATTGTATCGTAAAAAGCATTCTGGAGGAACTCCGAATAAAGTTCTCTATTCAGTTGTACCAGCAATACGAATAATTCAATCAAAATGTTGTTAATAATTCGTGCTCAGACATTGATGTTGATGATGCGAAACGATTGTTCCATGAGGATTTTCCTCAGTCGATACATGTGAGTTGTGTAAATTTATGATACCATTTTTGGTAAACCCTGCTTCTTTCATGAAGAGAATAGTGCCAATGTAGTTTACATTATATATATATATATATATATATATATATATATATATATATATATATATATATATATATGTAAATGTATGGTAACTTCTTTGGATTAGGTTTCAAAAATTATTACTACTATTCTGTGCTTGACGTTTCGCCCAACGCAGTGGGCTTTTTCAAAACTATAATCTAAAATAAAAACAAAATACAACTAACATGGTGACAAACGCACACTCACAAGACTTAGAATTAAACACTCAATTGGTACAATATTAATTAAAAATATCAATTGATAAAATAATGTGACATTAAAATCAAGAATTAAAATTAAAAATTACAAATTAATCCCAGATACGCACCTCAATTTACCTTGGCCATGTTTCTCGGTGAAGTGTTTGACGATTCCTTCAGTTACTATCAACTTAATATTTTTTTCTATTTCGAAACCTTTTTACTCAGTTTTTTCTGATTTATAAATAAATTTTATCGATATTGACTATACAGTGTGTTGCAAACAATAAGGGTTACAATAGGTGGTTTAGTTTATTAGGTTAAAATATATTTGGCTCAGCTTTTTGATATCTTGTTTGTCATTGATTGCTTGTTTTTCTTTTTTTATATGTAGCATTTCCTTTATTTGAAGTTTATGGTAGTTTCTTTCCTGGGTTAGAATCTTTGTGTTTGAAAAATCAAATTCATGTTTAAAATTTGTCTCGTGTTTGTGTAATGCTGTCGTTGCGTTTTTTGTGTATTTATGTCCATTCAATCTGCTGTCTAGATATTGTGTTGTCATTCCAATATATTTTTGTGGACAATTTAGACATGGTACGGAATAGACAACGTTAGATCTCTTTTTATGGGTCACCTTACTTTTTAGCTTTGTAAATAGTGGTGACAAGTGGTTGTATGTTTTGTGGCAAACTATAATATCGTGCTGTTTGAGGATGTGTGTAACTTTTTCTGACAATGAATCTATGTATGGTATTGCAACATATGTTTTTGTATGGTATTGCAACATATGTTTTTGGGTTGTTATTATTATTATTTTGTGTAAGGGCGTTCTTATTATACAGTTTGTAGGTTCGTTGTTTTATTATTCTGTTTGTGAGTTTTTTGGGGAAATTATTATCACGCAGGATTTGTCTAACTTTCTTTCAAGCTTCTTGACGATATTTCGGCGAAGTCAGGGTTAAAGCTCTATCAGTCAAACCTAACTAAACCACCTATTTTAACCCTTATTGTTTGCAACACACTGTATAGTCAATATCGATAAAATTTATTTATAAATCAGAAAAAACGGAGTAAAAAGGTTTCGAAAAAAAAAAAATATTAAGTTGATAGTAACTGAAGGAATCGTCAAACACTTCACCGAGAAACATGGCCAAGGTAAATTGAAGTGCGTATCTGGGATTAATTTGTAATTTTTAATTTTAATTCTTGATTTTAATGTCACATTATTTTATCAATTGATATTTTTAATTAATATTGTACCAATTGAGTGTTTAATTCTAAGTCTTGTGAGTGTGCGTTTGTGACCATGTTAGTTGTATTTTGTTTTTATTTTAGATTATACTTTTGAAAAAGCCCACTACGTTAGGCGAAACGTCAAGCACAGAATAGTAGTATTAATTTTTGAAACCTAATCCAAAGAAGTTACCATACATTTATATAGAAAGATGGTTTAAGAAAAAATTTTAGAAAATTAAATGTTTATATATATATATATATATATATATATATATATATATATATATATATATATATATATTATATGTCAATTTCATTATAACAACAAACAATTTAGCCACATATATACAATTTCGTTTCGATAAAAATAAGTTCCCATTCATCTCATGTCAAATTTCTGTGGACAAACAACACGGTATATTAATTTCGCATTCCTTATTTCAAATAAAAAACAGAAGAACAGTTATTCGTTATATAAATTGCAATGTTAATGTAATTATGGTTAAATATAATTTAACTATATCTATACAATTTCATTTCGATAAAAAAAAAAGGCTTCCATATATCCCATGTCAACTTTCTGTGATCGAACAACACAGGACATTCATTTACACAACCCTTATTTCAAATAAAAAAGAATAGAATAAATCTTTGTCATTTAAATTGCAATGTTAATTAAATTATAACCAAATACAATTTACCTACGTCTATACAATTTCAGTTCCATAAAAATAGGCTTTTATTCATCCAAAGTCAACTTTCTGTGGTCGAACAACACGGGATATTAATTTACCCATTCCTTATTTCGAATGAAGAAGAACAAAATAGATCTTCGTTATATAAATTGCATTGCAATTCATTTAATTAGGACCAAATATAATTTAGCTGCCTCTATATAATTTCGTTTCGATAAAAATAGGCTTCCATTCATCCCATGTCAACTTTCTGTGGTCAAACAACACGTGGCATTCATTTACAGATGCCTTATTTCAAATAAAAGAGCAGAATAGATATTCGGTATGTAAATTGCAATGTTAATTTAATTATGACCAAATATAATTTAGCTACGTCTATACAATTTCATTTCGATAAAAATAGGCTTCCATTCATCTCATGTCATCTTTCTGTGGTCGAACAAAACGTGGCATTCAATTATATATTCCTTATTTCAAATAAAAACACCAGAATAGATCTTTGGTATGTAAATTGCAATGTTAATTTAATTATGACCAAATATAATTTAGCTACGTCTATACTATTTCATTTCGATAAAAATAGGCTTCCATTCACCTTATGTCATCTTTCTGTGGTCGAACAAAACGTGGCATTCAATTATATATTCCTTATTTCAAATAAAAACACCAGAATAGATCTTTGGTATGTAAATTGCAATGTTAATTTAATTATGACCAAATATAATTTAGCTACGTCTATACAATTTCATTTCGATAAAAATAGGCTTCCATTCATCTTATGTCATCTCTCTGTGGTCGAACAAAACGTGGCATTCAATTATATATTCCTTATTTCAAATAAAAACACCAGAATAGATCTTTGGTATGTAAATTGCAATGTTAATTTAATTATGACCAAATATAATTTAGCTACGTCTATACTATTTCATTTCGATAAAAATAGGCTTCCATTCATCTTATGTCATCTTTCTGTGGTCGAACAAAACGTGGCATTCAATTATATATTCCTTATTTCAAATAAAAACACCAGAATAGATCTTTGGTATGTAAATTGCAATGTTAATTTAATTATGACCAAATATAATTTAGCTACGTCTATACAATTTCATTTCGATAAAAATAGGCTTCCATCTATCTTATGTCATCTTTCTGTGGTCGAACAAAACGTGGCATTCAATTATATATTCCTTATTTCAAATAAAAACACCAGAATAGATCTTTGGTATGTAAATTGCAATGTTAATTTAATTATGACCAAATATAATTTAGTTACGTCTATACAATTTCATTCCGATAAAAATAGGTTTCCATTCGTCCCATGTCAACTTTCTGTGGTCGAACAACACGTGGCATTCATTTACACATTCCTTATTTCAAATAAAAACACCAGAATAGGTCTTTGGTATGTAAATTGCAATGTTAATTTAATTATGACCAAATATAATTTAGCTACGTTTATACAATTTCATTTCAATCAAAATAGGCTTCCATTCATCCTATGTCAACTTTCTCTGGTCAAACAACACGTGGCATTCATTTACACATTCCTTATTTCAAATAAAAAGAACAGAATTATTCTTTGTTATATAAGTTGCAATGTTAATTTAATTTTAACCAAATATAATTTAGCTACGTCTATATAATTTAATTTTCGATAAAAATAGACTTTCATTCGTCCCATGTCAACTCTTGTGGTTGAACAACACGGGACATTCGTTCACACATTCCTTATATCAAATATAAAAAATAGCAACTTATAACACGAGATTTGGCCGAAAAAAAGAACCTAAAAGACTTTTACACCCACGTGAAATCCCAACTCAGCCATAAAGAGGGAAGAGTTACAATATTGATATTTATCCGCACTCTTGTTTTGTCACGTAATTTTATACTGGCAGTTTTGCAGACGTGTCTGGAATATTACAGAAATAAAAAATATATATGTACATAACTATAAACAAGTGACAAGGGTTCGAATAACTTTTCGCTTTCCCGCATATTACGTGTTACACATGACGGTAACTTAGTACAGTCGAAAAAGTGTTACCTGAGGCTCGTTCGCGGTCTTCTTTTTTCAAGGAAACGCCTACAAAGAATTTTTTAAGGAGTTAAAATGTCAACCACTCAACGAATAAGTTATTTGCCATATCTCCTCGTAGTCGGGGAGCCGATACTGAATAATGTGACATATATCCTTTGGGTAGCATGCTTCATGCGTCGATTTTAATATATTTCTGTTTTTACTTTACCGTCGTGCCATCACATGGTGGTTTTATAAAACAGTTTTAGTGTATGTTACTCTTGAGTGATCCATCGAGATGTCACTGTTCGTGTTTTTCTAACTGTAGATAGAGCACGATTGCGAGACTCTTTGATACGAGAGCATTGTTTTCTAATACTCTGTGTCTGCATTCCCGAGAATTTTCTATTTTATTTAAAATTGCACTAACGATAATTATATAAATATATATATATATATATATATATATATATATATATATATATGAATAGTCTGATTATTCCGGTTTTCAGTCAGTTCGTTCAAAAAATCGTTTTCACGACGTTTCGCCAAAATCTCATTTGGCATTTTCAAGTGCGGTTCGTCTCGTTACTCGCTGAGAACTGAACGCGGCTTCACCGACCTCCCGCCGGATGCCGTATATATGTTTATGCGGCTTTCACGGATTCCTCCGTGTGAGATGCAATAGCAGTGGTTACATCCAGAAAGCCGCATCAACATATATACGCCACCCGGCGGGAACTCGGCGAAGCCGCGTTCAGTGATGCATGCTTCCTTCCGATCTGTTCTTTGCACAGACAGGTGCATGTCGGTACCCTGATCAGTCTAGTAAGAGACGAAACATGTACCTCTGCCGTAACACTGTAGCGGAATGGGTAAGTTTTTTAACTTTCTTTTCGATGTGGTGGTACAGGTAGGTCACTATCTCGGTTGTAGTGGAACAGGATGAATTGTGTTTTTTAGCAATTTATTCAAACTGTGCACCCTCTAACATGGAAAAAATATGATGGAACGAAGTTTGCATTCACTGTACGCATTTTACTTTATTCAAAAACGCAGTTGTATATAGTTGTACGTTTTGCTGAATGTGATTTCAGCACCACAACAGCATAATGTGAATATAACCACTGCTATTGCATCTCACATGGAGGAATCCGTGAAAGCCGCATAAACAATATATATATATATATATATATATATATATATATATATATATATATATATATATATTTATATATATATATATATATATATATATATATATATATTCTATTTGATTAAAAAATATCAAAATCATCAGAAAAGTGTACGTTTTCGAATAGTGCGTGGCAAAATGACATCATTGAATTAGATCATTCTGAAAATTTGCCCGTTAAAAAAAAATTAACTAAATTATTTTGTTTCTTAGTAAAAAAAATTATTCACAACATATATGTATGATCCTTATTTTTATTTTTGAAATTATTGGGCGCCAGGGAAAAATAACTATACCTGAATATAATTGATTTGTACCAAAAATTTTTATTTTAATAAAAAAAAACTTCCCAAATACATAGGTGCTGTATTTCTGAATGTACCCCATTTTTCTTGATCATATGTTTAAAAACATCGATGTCAATTTTTTCTTTCTTAGGTGAGTTCAGATTAAATTATTATTATTATAATTTACAAGTCAAACGGCTTCGCACTCCCTTCAGGGAATATTTTATACTCATACCAGGTACACAAAGGTACCAAAAGTATAAAGCTGTGTGGGAACCCTTTCCATGTTATCGGGTCCTAGGTGACGTGGTCTGCTGCATTTTCCACGAATTTTCGGACAGTTCGCGCGGTTATTATTATTATTATTAGAAAAGTCAAATCAATTATTCATAAACACAAGTATAAATGTCAGTTGGTGCAGTTTTATGTAATATTTATAAACCACCTTATCTATTCCTAATTAAAATTTTTAATATTATTTAGTGTACACTGTTTCCCTTTTGCTAGATTTAGGATAATTAAATCTGACAACGTTGTATATAATGTCTGAAAGTTAAATATGACTAGTGTCTTATAGCATGTAATTTTACTTTAAACAATCTAAAAAAATATTTGTGTGTGCCGTTAATATTAAGAGTGATATTGTTACAATGCAAATTAAACTATTTATTTTATTCTCACTACAAATATTCATTGTAAGGTTAGTATATATCTGTTTTATCAAACTATTTTCAGGCAAGTCTAAAATTTCTACTTCTTACAAGTTAGATAAATACCTTTTAATCTCCAGAATTTCTTTTTCCACGTTTTAGGTTTCTTTCTTTTTTTAAAACTTACAAATTCTTTCTCATTTTGCCAACTATTGAAACTTTTCTTTTTATATATTACTAATTTATTTAATAATATTTTTCAGAGCTGCTTGCTTAGTGATATTATTTATTTATAAATTTAGTAACCTTCTTTTCCTTTTTTTAAAAATTGTCTTTTAATCTCCAGAATTTTTTTATCCACGTTCTATGTTTTTTCCCTTTTTAAAACTTTTTTTTTTAAATAACAAATGAACATTTTGAGGTTATGTTACTTTTAATGAATGAGATTAGCGATGTTTACTCTACAACGGATTAATGTGAACTCTGCCTTTTGTTTTTTAAAATAACAAATGCACAATTTGAGGTTATGTTACTTTTTATGAATAAGACTAGCGATGTTTACTCTACAACAGATTGATCTGCACTTTACTTTTGAGGTTATGTTTCTTTTTCTGAACAAGACTACCGATGTTTACTCTACAACAGATTAATATGCACTCTCCTTAAAAAATTAATTTTCGCTTTTATAGTTAGCGGCGACGTAGCATAAATTTTTGTTTTAATTTTTTTCTGATTGGTCTGCCATCTGACGCGAATTGGCAACTAGATGGAATTTAAAGCTTTGAAATATAAAACCGAAAAATACAAAATGGATTCCCAATTGTCAATTTATGATGAAATTTTGATATTTTATTGATATTGTGAACTAAATATTATATTAAATGAAAATAAAATATGAGTTATGTAAATTTTGAACTTTTCCTGACATTTTGATATATCTACAATTTACTTTTCCTTAATATTTAGCACATAAAATTGATAAATAAAATTTGATTACATCTAAAATAATTTTACATATACATTTAAATTTTAATTGTAACTTGCTGAAATTGATAATTCTTGTTTTATTAATATTATAATCATATTTAGCAAGGTTTTACCTACAATTAGGTACTATTTTATTCTAGTTTATTTGTAAAATTAACTGATAATCTACATTTTCTTATACTAGTCTTACAGATTTACAATTTTTTTTAGAAAGTTTTTATAAATGTTGTTGAAATGAGTTAAAACTAAAATATTATAAATAATTATTGTTATTTGACCTTTATTCTCACTAATATTATCTTTACCCGCACTTTTTATAAAATGGGTGTTCAAGATTCTCTTCTTTGTGGATTTCAAAATATTGTGTTAAAATACCTTTTTTAGTCACTGTCTCCGGTCAATAACACTTCACACATTATTAAAAATATCTATTATTTATTAATTTATTTGTTTTATGTCTTTTGAAGTGAAATATATTTATTATTCTTGCTTTAAGTGCAATAATGTCCAACCTTTCACTCTAATTTTTATACATTTTATCATTACACAATTATAGGCATTTAATGTCCTTTTAAAACATGATTTATATACAAATTCTTACATACTATAACTAATATCTATTCTACAATCTACACTTACTATATATATGCATCAATTAATTATTTATGTCCTTTTTTTGTTTGACATTTTCATAATTAAAACTTATCACACCTGAGATAAGGTGACTAATTATACAATATATATATATATATATATATATATATATATATATATATATATATATATATATATATATATATATATATATATATATATATATATATATATATAGCTTTTCCAATGCTTTTTCTTTTAGAAAAGAGAACGGCTTTTTCCAAAATTAAATTAAAATAAAATGCATGAAAAAAGACAAATATTCACACATTTTTTACTGTTATATCCTATTGTCCTACTGGAAGTCCCCAAAAACGAATATCAAAATCGTGACGTCATCAATATTCTACGTTAGGCGGCATAGCAGCAACACTTAAACTGATGAATGACAATCTGTCAGGTTCGACGTTATAAAATAGAGCAAAAATAAAGTAAGGAAAAATGGTTTACTTTTCTGTATAGAAAACATAAATATTAGCTCAAGAGCTACAATAGTCCAATAATAAATTAAAAACAGGCACCAGGAGAGTATGAAAAAAAAAAGGTACAGTGTTTAGATTAAAAATTTAACTTATCTTCTTTGATAGCTGTTTGTTCACAGGTTTATATTTTTATTCTATTCTTTTTAAAGGCTTTAAGGGGATCAAATGTTAGGAACATGGCCTTGAATCATAAAATTATACAGTACAGAAACCGATAAAATGATCACACTTCTTTGTTACCCGGGAAAAGGTTTAATGCTATACAATTCCCTGAGAGTGATCTCCATATAAACGATAGTACTCGTACAGTACACATGTTTAAAAAAATCCTTGAGTCCTCCATAACATCAACTAAATTGTTGGCTATAGTTGATAATATACATTTAGAAAATATGTCGTAAATTATCGAAATGTACAGAATTTCTTCGATACATCTACCGAATATGCCATATTCGAATATTGCAACATTGTACATTACTGATACTTCTGTAGCAAGATTATGTAATGTAATTTAAAAAATTCCAGTAATAAATTATGTATCAATAATTAGTGAAAAATTTTATTTTCCAATATTCAAATTCAAAATTCAAAAAATGTTTATTAAGTATAAAAAATTACAATTAACGCAATAATCAAGGAAACTATAAACAATAGAAATAAAAAATCACTGAAGCATTTTTATGCTTGTGTGTGCTTTAAGATTAAATAAAGTTTAGTACAGTATACAAGTATTACTACAGAAAATCATTATCTAGTGAAAAGTCCTTAGTCAGATAAAAATTTCACAATTCCAGAATATGTTACAACTAAGAGTTAACGTCATGGTCAGGGAATAAAGTCAAAATCATTTAAGTTTAATAATAGTTTTGTCAACAAACACGATGCTAAAACGAGCAGTTTAAAACAGTACCTAGTTTCATTTATCTTAAGTATTTTTTATCCACCAAATCAATAAATACTGCCACGCTCATATATCTAGTTTTGGGTCATTGTTTTAAATTTATTGAATGTTTTTATTGATCTCATTTTTTCGGGTAACATATTGTATAACCGTGGGACAAAATATTTCATTGCTCTTTGTCCATGAGTCTTGTGCGTAGCTCTCGGATATGCTAATTTCTTTCGGGTATTTATCTGATGTGTTGTCATTTCAAATAAATCTCGAAACACTCCTGGAAAAGGTTTTCAGTCGGAAAAAGTCTGTTCCTACCATGCGTGATTTTAATGAAATATTTTTGTACAGTATTGAAGTATTTTATATGGCTCTCCAAAGCTCCCCTTCCCCCTGTTGGTATTCGATAGATTAGAAGACTTCGTATTAAAGAAGGATATATAATTTCCAAATGCTTAGGGGTGAGAAAGTCCTTAAGATACAGAAATTTTGGCAGAAAATCGCTAATTTCATTAACTAGACATCTATATTTGCCGTCTCTGGAATCTCACTTTCCTCAATATTCAAGTTTCCCAGTGGTGGTAAATTATTTTTATAAGTGGAAAAAGGAACATATTTGTTTTTTCAATACTTAAGGTTAGCTTATTAAAACTAAACCAATCTTTCAATAAAGCAATGTCCTCTTCCATTCTTGATTTAAGACTTTGCCAAGTTCCTGCCCTGCAAAAACAGCCAGTGTCATCTGCAAAACCAACAAGTTTTCCATTTAGCTTCAAGTGAAACAAATCGTTCACATAAATTATAAATAGCAAAGGGCCCAAAAAAGTTCCCTTAGGGATGTCATAGATTATTTCCCTCTCTTCACTTGCAACGCCGCCAATCTCCACACTTTATTTTTTTTCTAACAAATAACCTTTTAATATATTGTAAATTTTACCTCTTAAACCGTAACTCTCGAGCTTTTCTCGAAGTATTTTGGTACAGACTGTGTCGAAAGCTTTGGAGAGATCCATAAATAAACACATTGATGGTAGACTTTCATCGAGAGCACTCTGTATGTGGGTAATTAAAAACTGAATTGCATCCTGAGTGGATTTCCCTGTTCTAAATCCAAATTGAGACTTTACACTTCTCCAAAAACTCAACAAAATTTATTCTACAATTTTTGTAAAGACCGATAAAAGTAACACTGGTCTGTAGTTTTTTATTTGATATTTATCTCCACTTTTAAATAATGGCTTAATTGTTCTATTTTTCAAGCAATTAGGAAAAATTCCCGTCTTAAAGCACCTGTTGATTAAAAAAGTTAATACTGGAGAAATTTGTGAAGCTATTTCTTCAAGTGTTTCACTTCTAATACAGTTCCAATCAGGCGATTTTTTGTTTTTTTAAAGAACTTATTAGTTGTTTTATCTCTATTTCGTTAGTGCTTTTCAGGTATAAGTTGTTTGGTGTTATTTTTAGATTACTTTTATAATTGTAGCATTTAAATTTACCAGTTTGCATCAATGCTACATATTTTTAGTAATATGATATTATTTGTATATTTTTACCTGATTAATGTTAATTATTTATCCTGTAATTTAAAACATGGAATTTCTTTTTTTTTGGTTCACAACTCTTTTGGTCTTATAACTTATCACTCTTTCTTCTTAACAGAGTTTGTAAATTGCTGTAGTTTATATATCACATTATTTGGTTTGAATTTAAAAGTCATAAAATATTTTATTTCTAATAAATTCTCATTTATTTACATTCTATTTCAGTATTAAAAATATAAGGTTATAGTCAGTAATATAGTTCAGTTGACATGAGCACGGCATGTAGAGACCGATCATTTACGGTTGAGTATACAGTATGGAACTTGTAGCAATTTTTTGAAGTTTGTTTTAATCATGATTAGTAACTTTAGACTGTTTAATAATAATTTTCTTTTTGATAATATTCCATGGCTTGCCACTATTTGATGTATTACCTGGTAATCAATGTAAGTTCGGAACTAGGTTAGAGTGCTCCAGGTTGAGAATAAGGTTCGCAAAAATTAAAAACAAATATCCCTAGGATTTGTCACGTCTGGCTGCGAGAGAGATTTTCATTTTTGTTTCTTTAACTGTTGAACCGTCGAAGGCAGTAGACCAATCCTGCCATTAGATTTGAAAGGGCAGACGGTCAAGTGTTTTTTTTTCGTTAAAGTCCACTAATCAATGAGGGCTATCTGACACAAGTTCTTTTTCATCTTTGGCTTCGTCTCATTCCTTTTACTGTGTTTTTTCATTCTGATTTTCTCGGCTGTTAAGGCTTTCTAATTCTTCTGGCTTTATTTTTCCTGGCCGTGTTACCACGACGATTTTGACCTGCACGATTGGGCTCAACCTGCATTTGGTTGGTGAGTTGGGACTGGCCTGGTGAAACCCCATTCATCCACGAACAACCACAAGAATCCTAGCCACAGCGCTGGATCAAATAAGCATAGACCAGGTAGGAGAAAACTTTAATTTAGGGAATTGGAACTATACGTCAATTTTTTTACATGCAAATAAAACATAACATATTTACATTTGACATAATATAAAATGTAAGAACATCTTGATAACTTTCGTTATAATAGTTACTTTCTGTACTCTTGGCAATTAAAGGTTCTAGAACGTTTGCGGCCAAATTTTTATATAACCTTTAAAAACGATGTAACATCAATAGTTATCAAGAAAGGGTATATAAAAAAATTGTAGGTGCCATTCTGATTTATCTAAATAATAATTTTTTTGGAATAAAATGGAATTGTTATTTTGTTTTAATTAAGTCGTTTCATTATGGAGCTATACACTAACTGTCAATAAATTAAAATTATTCCTGATACCTATGTGTTTCCCTATTTAATCACTAGGTAAGTAACACAGATAATGTAAAACAGGTGACGCCTATTGGGTAATCAAAGCAGAGCACAACTATCTCTAAAAGAGATACGAACCTAGCCTCCGACATATTGAGCTGCCGTACGCATCCGTTGCCGTACCCTGTAAAAAGGAAGACGCTGCATAATGTGAAGGAGTTTTTATTTTTTTTAGTATAACTTTTGCCCAATTCACTGTAATATTTGTTAAAATGATCAGCTATTTCTTTTTTATCTGTTAAAGTTTGATTTGTGTCGTCTTTTATTTGTTCAAGTTTTACTTTACTTTATTTGTATTACATATTTTATTTACAGAGTTCCAAAGTGCTGACCTTGACTTGTTATTCATATCAATTTCATGTTCAAAAATGCCTATTTTGCTTGTTTTCTTAAAAGTCTAATTCTGTTATTTAATACATTGTATTTTCGTTTCATATATGTGTTTTCTGGATTTTGTAGCAAGTCTCAGTATAATTTGTTCTTTCCTTCAATAATTTCATATTAACTCGAACATCTTTTACTTTATGCCAGTTTATAGATAAAATTTAAAGTGAGTTGATTAAAATGAAAAACTAATTAACTTAAATGTACCCTAGGGGATCAGAGGTTCGGATGCTTGAAAGAAATACCGCCTTTGAGTCTGCCCGGGCTCTAAAAGCGATTAACTCTCGTTTTCGATATTTTTCTTTGTAACGAATTTGCTTGGCGGTAAAAACCCTTTTTATTAAGAATTTAATTTTATTGCTTCCGACTTGATAGATCGTGGGAGAGTGAATAATTTTTATAGCTGAGACATAAATTTTATTATCTTACAGATGCGATAGCTTTGACGGTGCTTTTTAAGTTGAAGATTTCAATTTTCGTAACCTTGCTTGCGTGGAAAAAATACAGCAATAACACACTTAGTAACGATTAAAATTAAAAAGAAATACTTATTTGCCAAAAAGTAAAAAGAAAAGCCTGAATAAGGGTCAATTCTTCATTTTTTGTTGGCAAAAAGTGCCGTATTTCTTGTTGTTTATAGATCCCGAATAACTTAAGAAATATTCATATACAGGGTGCTTACGAAAAGCCTGTACAAAACGCTAATGCAAATTCTTGCATTGCTAAAATATAAGTATCTAGCCAGTAATTCACAACACTTTTTTGGAAAGTAATTGGAAGAGATTTATGTGGTATACATCATATTAAAAACATTGAAATATACCTGGTGGTTCAAAAAATATGTATAAAAAACTTGATTCCATTGCAGCTCTTTGGGAGACCATATCCTCGAAGAGGAGGCCTATACGAAAAAGGTTTGTATGAACATGTAGTTTTCCTCTCACATTATTTTTTCACATCCGCGAGATTTTCTACATTTGCTCGGACACCCTATATATATATATATATATATATATATATATATATATATATATATATATATATATATATATATATATATATATATATATATATATATATATATATATATATATATATATATATACCGGGTGTCAACGAATCTATTAGACAAGTCATAATTTCTAGAGTATTATGTGTATCAAAATAAGAATCGGTACAGGTAAATGTTATATGAAGAGGAGAGTTTTCGCATATTTTCCACTTTCCGGCCACTTCAAGTTTCACCGGAAATGGCCCCGAATTTGAATTTTTAAATGGAACACCCTGTATGTTTTAACATTTTTGGATTTCTGAGACAATTCTAGATCAGAATGTGGCATTTTAAAAACTTTTTACGTCTACTTCATTTTTTTAGAGCCGCTTTTAAAATTGCATCTAGGTGGCCATGATCGGACGCAAACTAATCTAAGGGCCTTAGGTGATGTCAAAAAAATACAATCTCAAAGTTTTAGTTACTAGTATGAAAGACAGGAATAAGACAAGTTGACAAAATTACGTTTTCATTTCTAACTATTAATTTTGAAATGGCGACCCCTTTTTGACAACTACTTTTCGAAAAAAGCATTCTTTGGCGAATCTAACGGTACTAATGTATTTGCTATTGGATTAGACATAAGAACAGAAATTAAATATTATTAAGCAAAATACTGGATAATTTATTTACGTATGACAAGTGCGCCATGGACAGCCATGATGCATAATAATTTGCAACTGTTTTTATCAAGTCTTCTTTGGAAAACAAAGCACTCACTTAAGTAGATAATGACAGTGACATACGCTCTAAGAACAGACGTAAAAGTTTTTTTTCACTTGGAGTATACATTATTTTAACGAAAATTTAAACTAAACTTAACAAAAATTAAGAAACTTTTACGTCTGTTCTTAGAGCGTATGTCACTGTCATTATCTACTTAAGTGAGTGCTTTGATTTCCAAAGAAGACTTGATAAAAACAGTTGCAAATTATTATGCATCATGGCAGTCCGTGGCGCACTTGCCATAAGTAAATAAATTATCCAGTATTTTGCTTAATAATATTTAATTTCTGTTCTTATGTCTAATCCAATCGCAAATAAATTAGTACGGTTAGATTCGTCAAAGAATGCTTTTTTCGAAAAGTAGTTGTCAAAAAGGGGTCGCCATTTGAAAATTAATACTTAGAAATGAAAACGCAATTTTGTCAACTTGTCTTATTCCTGTCTTTCATACTAGTAACTAAAACTTTACGATTGTATTTTTTTGACATCACCTAAGGCCCTTAGATTAGTTTGCGTCCGATCATGGCCACCTAGATGCAATTTTAAAAGTGGCTCTAAAAAAATGAAGTAGACGTAAAAAGTTTTTAGAATGCCACATTCTGATCTAGAATTGTCTCAGAAATCCAAAAATGTTAAAATATACAGGATGTTCCATTTAAAAATTCAAATTCGGGGCCATTTCCGGTGAAACCGGAAGTGGCCGGAAAGTGGAAAATATGCGAAAACTCTCCCCTTCACATACCATTTACCTGTACCAATTCTCATTTTGATACACTTAATACTCTAGAAATTATGACTTGTCTAATAGATTCGTTGACACCCGGTATATATATATATATATATATATATATATATATATATATATATATATATATATATATATATATATATATGAACACACACAGAAGTCTATGAGTCAACTAATTTTTTGTTTACAAGCCATTTGAAGTTGATGACGTGTCAATGAATTTTTATACAGTGGATAAGACCAAATATCGTGCAGTGATAAAATTCTTTATTTTGGAAGGTTTATCAGCAAAAGAAATTCATATAAAAATGGTGAAAGTGTTAAAGGAATCTATTCCTTCATTTTCAACTGTGCGTCGATGGGTTTTAGAGTTTAAACGTGGTCGTACAAGGGTTGAAGATGAACCACGTAGTGGACGTCCAAAAAGTGTAACAACACCAGAAATCATTGAGCAAGTCTACGATATTGTTTGTAAAGATTCAAGTGCGACTAAGAGTGAAATTGCTGATAACATGGGCATTTCGAACGAATGAGTACTCTATATTTTACATGAAGAATTACGTATGAAAAAGCTATTCAGAAAGAAACAACAACAATTGAATCGCAAATAAATTTGTAAGCGTAATTTGGAGCGTTTTAAGCAAAATAAAACCGATTTTGTGCGTTGTTTTGGAACTGTGGATGAGACTTGGATTTATCATCATGATCCTAAACTGAAACAAGAACGTTGACAGTGGACTGGAGCTGGTTGTTCAGCTTCGAAACAGGTCAAGTCAGAACGATCGGCAAAAAAGGTTATGGCATCAGTTTTTTGGGATTCAAAAGAGATTCTGTTAATTGATTATGTTTAAAAAGATAAAACAATTAACTCTGAGTATTATTGCAATCTTTTAGACTAGTTGGATAAAAAAGTTCGTGAAAAAAACACCGGCTTACATCATCAAAATCATTTTTCATCAAGACAATGCACGTCCTCACACAAGTGGTTTGACGATGACTAAATTGAAATAATTAAAGTACGAATTGCTTGAACAAGCACCGTATTCACCAGATTCCGCCCGACTGCTACCTCTTCAGGAATTTGAAACAATTTCTTCGTGGAAAGCGTTTTTCGTCGAATGAAGAAGCTATTGCAGCCGTGAAAAGATATAAAATTATTGGAGGATCGTTGGAATAAGTGTGTTGAATTTGAGGGAGATTATATTGAATAGAAAAACTAATTGCATTAAAAAATACACATTCTTTCATTTTCGATTTCAAAACTTTTCAAGCAACCTGTTTATATATATATATATATATATATATATATATATATATATATATATATATATATATATATATATATATATATATATATATGTAATCGAAGGTTTTCGGGCATCCCGTGTATGTGCTGAGTCCCTCTCAGGACTGTAAGGCAGCTGACGTTTCGGTGAAATATCATTCTCCATTTTCAAAGCTCACTGTATGGCGTCTACGAGCGAACGAGATGCCCGAAAACCTTCGATTACACATCACACCTGTGAGAATATCCGACATAACATAATATATATATATATATATATATATATATATATATATATATGTATATATATATATATATATATATATATATATATATATATATATGTATATATATATATATATATATGTATAAACTGACTGGTTGACTGATCAACGCACAGCTGAAACTGCTGTGTCTAGAAGCATTTGCATAAAGGTTTCTTAAACGACGTAAATAAGCACTAAAAGAATTTTTGGGAATTCATCCCCTAAGGGGGTAAAATAGGGGATGAAAGTTCTTTATTTTGATAGTTAGAAACGCAAAAATTAGTATATAGGCTTATGGTAAGAAAAGAATGTTTACTCTATCATTCTTTTTTAAAAATCCATCTTTTAAAGGGGTTAAATAGGGGATGAAACTTTGTTTGGCAGTTCTTCATTTTTGAAGTTAAAAATCTAAAAATCAATCTATACGCTTATGTTTGGAAAGAAAAGTTTACTGTGCCACCCTTTTTGGAAAATTTATCCCTTAGGAGGGTAAGATTGGGAATGAAATTTGCACGATATTACTATTTTGGGGATAGAATTTTAGTTGATTGGTGGTACCCAACATAATGTCTGATGTCGCGCACCACGCGTACTGGCACATATATATATATATATATATATATATATATATATATATATATATATATATATATATATATATATATATATATATATATAGGGTGTCCGGAAAAAAGTTTATACAAGCTTTTTTCGCCTCTTCTTCGAAGATATGGGCTCCCAAAGAGATGCGATGGAATCAAGTTTTTTACAAATAATTATTGAACCACCAGACATATTTCAATTCAAGAAGTGTTGTGAATTATTCACAGCTGCAGGGACGGGTTTGCTGTGACACTCCTGACCCCATTATTTTTTCGACCTGTCTAATAAGAACTTTGGACAACATTTTTTACATACTATTGACTAAAAATTAAGTAGCCTTCATTCATGATACTAATCCTAAACGTTTTCGAAAAATCGTCATTTTATTTACCCTGTTAGTCCCCGAACTTCTATGATTTGGACAAGGGGAAATTGAACTTTATATTTTAGCCTCAGGAATTTAAATACACCCTGTCTATCTCAGTATCTTATAAAAGTCAGAAAATACGAATAGATAATATGACGAAACATACATGGCAAAGTTAGGTTCTCTCCAATAGAAATATGCATGGAAGTTTGGTTTTGGCAGGTCGCATTTATAAGATGAAATAATGTATGGCATTACTGTATGGCCTTGAATCATTTGAGTGGATATATCTTTTGAAAATCATTTTCAAAATTTTTCGATAAGTGTTTATTTATCCGTTACCGAGGATATGTTAAAATGAGTTTTAAAAAGTTCTAACAACTACCAAGACATAAAATAAATATAATAATTATAAGGGAAAAGCGGTGTTCTACGAAAGGAATTTTATTAAGTTTTTTATCAATTTTCTCCACGCGATAATGGAACATATCCTAACGCTCGCTATAAGAGACGTGACAAACGTCAGTACCAATATAACACACCTTTATATTTTTACGTTTTTCCTGGAGATTGCTTCACTGCATAATGATAAGTACAACGTAACGTCGATAGAGACATTTCTATATATTTCACAGTCTTTATATTTTTCTAAAATTACAAACACAAACTTCAAACCACTCATGACGGTAAGTCTAAATTACAGATCTTACAATTTTCCAAGAGTCATTACAAGTAAAAAGTGAACATCTACAAGTTTCAAGATAATGAAAATATTTCTGCTTTAATAAATAAAAGCGTTATTGACATTTGGCAGGTAACACACTAAGAACTTGCTTTGTACTAGTTAGGAATCAAAAGCACTACTTCAGATTGCTCTGTACTGACGAGAACCAATACGTTCGAAACCAGTCCGCAGATGGCGATCCAATAGGAGGTGTTTGCATCTTTTTCTGGTAGTTTCTTGCAATCTGAAGTGGTGCTTTTGATTTCCAACAGTTTCCGAAACTCATGTTGTCAAAATTATCATTTTTAGTTCATTTATTATCTCGTTAATATCTATAATAAGGTATTTTTTCTTATAACAAGTTAATTAAAAATAAAAATAAACAACTAAAATTTTTCTGCTTTGGTTTGTTATTGACTTTATGTGTCATTCTTATTGTTCATTGCCAGTTCATTCTTACATTATCATCATTGTTAATTCGTTGCTATGTACATTTTTATTGTTATTAGGCTATTAGTCCTTAAATATTCCCTAAGTATGATATCTTTCTTATCTTAATAGTTTTAAATAATTCCCAAACGCCACTGCTTTATTGGTCTGCATAGCTGTCCAGGGTGTTCAGAGCATTCTTCTATGCAACCCCATCTCGAACGCTTCTAAGCGGTTGATCGTATCAGCCTTCAGAATCCAGGTCTCAGCTCCATATAATTTCTTCTTCTCTAGGTGTCATCTCCGCTTCGAAGGTTGGCAATCATCAAGGTGATTCTCACCTTTAAGACTGCAACTCTAAATAGTTCATTGTTACTGCAACCAAACCACTCCCTAAGGTTCTACAGCCATGAGTTTCTTCTTCTTCATATTGATCTCCTTTCTTGGATTTTTCCCTGCATAATAATCTGTAGTATTTGATATTTTTCTCCTCTCATGTCCCATATAGAGCAGCTTTCTTTTCTTAATTGTTAGAATTACTTCTCTCTCCTTATGCACACTTCCCCGTTTATTATTCTGTACATCCACATCTCAAATGCCTCCAGCCTCCTCACGTCAATCATCTTCAGTGTCCAGGCTTCCATTCCATAGTATAGTACAGATAACACATAACATCTCATCAGTCGTATTTTTAGTTCAAAAGTTAGATCTCGGCAGCAAAAAAGCCTGTTCATTCTTGTATATGTGCTTCTGGCCTGTTCAATTTTTATTCGTACTTCTTGGAAGCTGTCATTGTTTTCATTAATGGTTGTTCCCAGGTATTTTTATTCTGTTATTCCATATAACAACACAGACCAAATATAACATTTTATCATTCTTTGACGCCATTATAGGTTTAAGGTGTCGTTACAGAAGAATGATTTCATTCTCAGAAAAGTTGTGCGAGCTGTTTTAATTCTGCACTTAATCTCTTTATTTGGGTCTAGTTGTTCTGTGGTGTAGCGTTCCAGATATTTGAATTGGGTAACTCTCTCATTGTTTTGTTGATCTGTCTATAGTGAAGCATCGGCGTGCGGTTGGCGGCTGAATATCATAAATTTTGTCTTGTTTGTACAATCCTACAACTCTTGAAGGCCCTGGATACTATCGCACAAGATGGCATATCGAATGGTATTAATCAGTTCATGATTGATCTTCACTCCAAGGTCTTTATCTTGCAAAGCCTGTTTGAAAATTATGACCGAGTATATGTTGAATAATAGCGGGAACAGAATGCATCCCTGTCTGATGCCTCGTTGAATGTAACATTGACCGGTTAATCTTCCATTGATTCGAACCACTGCTTTCTGCTTCCAATACAAGTTCTCTATAGTACGCAGATCTCTACCATCGATTCCCGAGGTTCTTAATATGTTTAAAAGCATTCCATGCTGGACTCTATCAAAAGCTTTTTCGTAATCGATGAAGGCTACATAAATATCTTTACGTTGGTTATTACACTTTTGGAGAAGCTTATTTAAGGCAAAAAGTGCCTCGCGGGTACCAAGTGCATTCCTAAAGCCAAACTGGGTTTGATCGAGTTCCCTTTTACACCTACTTCTTATTCTTTCATGTACTATACAAAGAAAAACTTTCAGTGTGCGGCTCATCAGACTAATTAATCTGTATTCATCGCACCTCTTTGCCCGCGGTTTATTCGGAAGTGTTATAAAAACAGACTTTAGCCATTCCTCGGGTATTTCACCAGTTGTAAACACATCGTTAATAAACTTAACTAGACCACCGATGTGGACTTCGCGGATCATTTGTAGGAGTCCTGTTGTCTGGTCCAGTTGTTTTCTTTATTTTGGCTGATTTTATGGCAAGAAGAACTTCAGATTTCTCAGCTCTCGGCTTTATGTACATTACCCTGTATGTTTGGTCTACTATCTTAAATCAATTCAGGTACATATTTACTCCATATTGCAAGAATTTCTCGTTCATCATTAATAGTATTTCCTGCACTATCCACTAGAATATTGGCGATTTCCTTATTATACAAGCCAGCAACCTCCCGAACTTTCTTGTACATGTGTCATGCTTCCTGATGAATTCTTCCACTTACAAATATCTATCCGCCATCTACTTCTTTTTAACCCCTCATATTTTTTGTTTTATTTCTGTTCGTTTTCTTCTGTATTTTTTTGCTTTGAGCTTGCATTGTCTTCTTTGTTCCATAAGGTGTAGTATTTCGCCCGTCATCCATTGTTGTTTCTTGTGTCTATTTGTTACTCTATGTTCTTCTAATATCTTGGTCTTATGTTCACGAAATAATTTCCATGCATCTTCGACACTTTCTCTTGTTCTCATTTCTTACCTATAATTATTTACTTCTTTTTGGATTTTTGTTTTGTTGACGTCTGTAATAGTGAGATTCTTTTGCTGGCATTTCTTCTCTATCCGTTTTTCTTTCATTCTTACGTCAGCGACTAAAAGGATCGTAGTCAGACCCAATATCCATGCCTGGGTATGCGGTAACTCAGTTGATGGAGTTTTTAAATCTTTGGTTGATATATGGTATATAGTCTGCGTTGATGTAATTATAACATGTATTTGTTACTACCATATTGTGTTCTTGGCAAAATTTAAACAGCTTGTACCCTCGTTTATTGCTTTCTCCTAGGCCATATTCCCCTACTAGATCTGATCTACTATCTTTACCAATTTTGACATTAAAATCGCCCATTATATATGTAATTTCGTTGGATTTTAAGCCATTTAGTGTTATACTAAGTTAATTATACAAAATTTCCACTTCGTTATCATACTTCTTTTCAGCAGTAGGGGCATATATTTCTAATAGATTGATATTAAATGGAGATGCGTGTAGATGTAAGAGTATTATTCTGTCGTTTATTGGGACAAAGTTAAGGACATATTTCTCGCTTTCCGATTTTACGAAAATTCCTACCCCGCTTCTATGGTGTGCGTCGTCGTTATCACTCCCGGAATAGTACAATATACCATCTTTGTGTCTGCATGTTCCTGAATCACACCATCGTAATTCTTTTATACTCATAACCAACAATTCCAAGCGCTTAGTCTCTTGAACAAGATTTTCAAATTTTCCGGCAGCATAAAGGATTCTAACATTCCATGTGCCCATCCGTACAGTGGTCTTTGCTATTTTGAGCCGGGGGATTCTTAGCACCACTTGCCCACTAAAAGGCTGCCCGGGATTAGAGGCTGTAAGTTTTGTTTTTCTCGCCATAGCAACATTTTGGGAAATGTTAAAAGTGTGGTTTACCGTTGCCTTCACTGTTTTGACTTCAGCCGCCTCTAATATGAAGACAGACGCTGTTTACAGCCGCCCACTCTGAGAGGCATTCCCCAATTCGTCACCTGGGGACGGGCCCTTATATATATATATATATATATATATATATATATATATATATATATATATATATATATATATATATATATATAAATAAGTAGATAAGTTTTTGTCCGTGTAATTTAAAATAAAAAAGAATAAAATATTGGCGAAGCGGACGTGAAAATTTGTCAATCTACATGATTCTTGTGTTAAAAAGTGCGGAGCACTCCAAAATATGGAAAAACTCCGGGTCCGACAGATGGCGACAGCGTCCTAATATGGGACTCGTCAGGCCACCGCATTCGGTACAAACCATCATCTCGCCTTTGCATCCTATAAAGCTGAGTTTACAATCAAAAAACAGAGTCCCATATTAGGACGAAACAGCGCTGTCGCCATCTGTCCGACCCGAAGTTTTTCCATATTTTGGAGTGCTCTGCACTTTTTAACACAAGAATCATGTAGATTGACAAATTTTCACGTCCGCTTCGCCAATATTTTATTCTATTTTATTTTAAATTACACGGACAAAAACTTATCTACTTATTTATTTACTTGTTTGGCTTTGAAACACGCTAAACGATGCTCTCATGGTGGGATCGTTTGGTGCGGCACATGGCTTTGACTGCAAAAATAAGCGGTAGGCTTGCTTGCCAGTACCGAAAAATACGACTCCTATCCTTTGGGCAGCGCGTTTCGTGTACTCGATTTTACATATTTCTGTTTTAATTCACCGTCGCGCCACCATATGACGGTTCTTTTACAAACTTTGTTAGTCTGTGTGGTTCTTGTATTATCAAGTGGACCATCGAGATGTCGCCTTTGTCGTCTTGTTTGCTGTTTTTTGATTGTAAACTCAGCTTTATAGGATGCAAAGGCGAGATGATGGTTTGTACCGAATGCGGTGGCCTGACGAATCCCATATTAGGACGAAACAGCGCTGTCGCCATCTATCGGACCCGGAGTTTTTCCATATTTTGGAGTGCTCCGCACTTTTTAACACAAGAATCATGTAGATTGACAAATTTTCACGTCCGCTTCGCCAATATTTTATTCTATTTTATTTTATATAATATATATATATATATATATATATATATATATATATATATATATATATATATATATAAGTTTAAAACATATTAATTTTTTAGTAAATCTGATTGTAAATTAGATAAACCAATAGAGCCCCAGTTTCGTAATAACAAGTAAACATCCCTCTTATATTTTTAGAAAAAAAATTTATTTCCAGAATTATAAAACCAAACAATCAGGGATATACACCCACTCTCACAAAACTTTTTACATAAAATAGAAGGCACTTTTTTCTTATTGTTAGAAAAAGTTTTTTGCTGTATATTTTTCATTTCGGAAGTTGCATCGTAAAAATTTCATTCATACTTCGATTATCTCCAGGGAGGCCATAAAAACGTAGGTGTCTGCAATATTGATATTAAACCGAACTTTTGTTTTGTCACGTATTTTATAGCGACCTTTGGGACGTGTTTCGATATTGTACAGAGGAAAGTTATAAGAAGCTAATAATTCCTGCAATCGTTGTTGTGTTAAGAAAGAGACTTTTTTAAAAATAAATTCTATACGAGGTGCTGTAAATCTGAGTTAATATATGTTGATATTAGAAATGGAAAGAAGACAAATGTTCTAATAAATTCTGACTGCATTATATATATATTTATTACACAACTCCGCAAAATTCTGTACCATAAACCAGACTTTACTTTTCCGAAAACTTTTGGCACGCTGAATCCCAATTTGATCACCAAATTTCTCCATCAAATTTAAAATTAAAAATTCAGAAATCAGTGTAAATATAAAAGCATACATATTACAACAAAGAAACAAACTAAGTACACAAAATTATTGGATTTTGATAAATGAAAAATTCATTAAGAAAAGAATTCCTGAAATCTATAAAAACAGCCAACAATTAAAAGACTAGCTTTAAATCTGTTAAATTGCGTTCTTTTCACAAAGTATATATATATATATATATATATATATATATATATATATATATATATATATATATGTTATGTCGGGTGTGATGTGTAATCGAAGGTTTTCGGGTATCCCGTGTATGGGCTGAGTCCCTCTCAGGACTGTAAGGCAGCTGACGTTTTGGTGAAATCTCATTCACCATTTTCAAAGCTCACTGTATGGCGTCTACGAGCGAACTGACGCCTGTGACTCCGGTGTTGTCGGTACCGTGGGCGCATCGGACGTGTTCGTTTTCCGAATGGTTCCGGACCATCAGGTGGCGTAACCTGCTGCGCGTCATCGGCCCTGTTGCCAGTGTTTGTGGTTGCGTTGCTGAGTTGTAATCTCTTTCGTTACTAAGTGGTACTGGTTGATGTTTTGTAAGCAGATTTTTCCAAGTATTAGGGACACGTTGGCTATCATCTCTGCTATTTAAGTTGTTGGGCCTCTTTGCAATTTTAATAGCCTCCCTTATAACTCTTGTGGACAGGTTTTCACATCTCGATAGCATTTTTGTTCCCGAGAAATTTATCTTATGTCCTGTGTTTAGCCAGTGTTGGGCCAGAGCAGAAGAAGTTGTTTTTTGCTTGACAGCGTTTATATGTTCGTCTCTTCTGGTGCTTATTTTACGGTTAGTTTGGCCTACGTAAGATGACCTGCACTCTCCGCATGGAATTTCGTACACTCCCTGGTTTTCTAGAGGGATTCTTTCTTTAGGTGTTGGCAAGAGATCTTTTACTTTACGGTCTGTAGTGAAAATAGTTTCAATGTTGTGTCTCCTGAGAATTCTTGCGATCTTGTCTGTGGTGGCTCTTACATAAGGAACAAAGCCTTGAAGCTATTCTCTTGGTTATCGCAATTTTTTGGGGCCAAGTGTTTGTTTTTTAGAACCTTGTCTATATGTTCTTTTTTATAACCGTTTTTTGTTAGGGCTTCCTGCAGTATGTTCATCTCTTTGTGATAATTCTCTGGATCTGTAAGGGACTGCGATCGAAACGCAAGTGATTTCACTACTGCAAATAAATGGGCGGGGTGGTGATGTGAATCGGCATTGAGGTACCTGTTGGTGTGAGTGGGCTTTCTGTAGACAGTGTGCGAAAGCAAGCCATCCTCTTTTCTTTTCAGTAGGATATCCAGAAACGGTAGTTCTCTTTCCTGTTCTGTCTCCATGGTGAATTTAATTTTGGGATGTATACTGTTTATGTGTTCCAGGAAACTTTTGAGATTTTCTTCCCCATGCTGCTAGATAACGAATGTGTCATCCACGTAACGTAGCCACAGTCTTGTTTTATGTGAAGAAATCTCTAAAGCTTTTGATTCAAAGTCTTCCATAAATTAGTTAGCGAGTGCAGGAGATAGAGGCGATCCCATCGGGGCTCCCTCGACTTGTTTATATCGTCGGCCTTCATAAGTAAAATAGGTGTAAGAGGCACCACAGACAAGATCGCAAGAATTCTCAGGAGACACAACATTGAAACCATTTTCATCACAGACTGTAAAGTAAAAGATCTCTTGCCAACACCTAAAGAAAAAATCCCTCTAGAAAACCAGGGAGTGTACGAAATTCCATGCGGAAAGTGCAGCTCATTTTACCTAGGCCAAACTAACCGTAAAATAAGCGCCAGAAGAGACGAACATATAAACGCTGTCAAGCAAAAAACAACTTCTTCTGCTCTGGCCCAACACTAGCTAAACACAGGACATAAGATAAATTTCTCGGGAACAAAAATGCTATCGAGATGTGAAAACCTGTCCACAAGAGTTACAAGGGAGGCTATTGAAATTGCAAAGAGGCCCAACAACTTAAATAGCAGAGATGATAGCCAACGTGTCCCTAATACTTGGAAAAATCTGCTTACAAAACATCAACCAGTACCACTTAGTAACGAAAGAGATTACAACTCGGCAACGCAACCATAAACACTGGCAACAGGGCCGTTGACGCGCAGCAGGTCACGCCACCTGATGGTCCGGAACCATTCGGAAAACGAACACGTCCGACGCGCACACGGTACCGACAACACCAGAGTCGCGGGCGTCAGTTCGCTCGTAGACGCCATACAGTGAGCTTTGAAAATGGTGAATGAGATTTCACCGAAACGTCAGCTGCCTTACAGTCCTGAGAGGGACTCAGCACATACACGGGATGCCCGAAAACCTTCGATTACACATCACACCCGTGAGAATATCCGACATAATAAATAAATATATATATATATATATTATATATATATATATATATATATATATATATATATATATATTGTATAAATAAGTGCTAAGGCTCAGTTTTATTTGAGATTAAAAGATAAAAAAAAATCAGACACAGAAGGGTTAAATGGAGGATTAATGGTTAATAAACCAGCAAACATGGTTTATATTAGGATAAAATTAAATTTAAGGATAGTTTAAGATAAATTGTTTAATTTGTAGTATATATAAACAGATATAGTCTTAAGAAACAGGCGATAAATTCCAAAACTGTTGACTAAGTAAATAATTTAGAATTGGTATATTCTTCAAAAATATGCCATATTTTTCTCTATAAAAAACTAAAGTTCAATAAAAAAAACTATGTAAAAAATATTGGACTAGTTAGAGGAAGTATTAATACAAATAAATATATATTTTTGAATGAATAAAAAGAGTGTGGATGCGTTTTAAAAACTAATAATAAAGTGTTACACATCGTCTTTGGTCCCAATAAAAACAATCACTCATAAGACACAGAAGTGCGTATAATGAAAAACTAGTATGAAATTCAAACAAAAACACTGTGAGTAGTGATAAACAAACATTAATGTACGGAATATAAGAAGAACGTTTTAGTTTTAAGGATTATTAAACAAAGTATGTAGAAATTAAAACCATATGTTATAAAAAACAGTAAAATGTAGTATAGATTTAATTACTTTTTAAGGTAGATTTAAGTATATTTTAAGCAATTTTGCTAATAATATATTAAGAAAATTTTGTTTAATAATAAGATAATAGTATCAAAAACAACAATAAACATTTTAGAGTTTTTTCGAACAAAATTTGAGTAAAAAAAATAATTAAATTAATAAATTCTAGTTTGCTATACTAACCACTGTTCTAATCTCGTGGAGTAAAGATCTCTGAAAACGCCTCGTGCAATCGTAGGCAAAACGTCGGATAATAATTCCAACTTGACACGGTCTAAACCCAAGAACCATGATTTTCAAGACATGGAATCTTATAAACAATATTCCAATTTTCCTTCAGCGAAACCGTGTTTTAGTGATGGAGTAAAGTAGTGTGATTGTTTTAATTTATTTAGTAGCAATTTTAATAAAAGTTGCATTTTGGAAAGCTTGTTTGAGTCTCGGAGTTAAATTTTCAATAAAGGGAAGCGACATGTTCGTTTGTTGTTGAACCGCGTTGTTGTCTTCCACTGACAGTGATAGTTGAGCTGTTTGCGTATGTGTTAATGAAGGTTGGCTTGCCCTTTTAAAATATTCTCTGTCACATTGTGTGTTGTGTAAGAATTTATTGATGATAGAAAGCGGATATGAGTTTTGCATAAAAAAAGCGAGTAACGAGACGAACCGCACTTGAAAATGCCAAATTAGATTTTGGCGAAACATCGTGAAGATGATTTTTTGAACGGATTGAAACTCGAAATAACCAAACCATTCATTCCACCATTCGTGAAAACCTACGATATAACCTACATATATATATATATATATATATATATATATATATATATATATATATATATATATATATATATATATATATATATATATATATATATATGATTCAGTATTAATCCGGGAATACATCCGTTCGTTGGTTTGGTTTCCTGTAGAAATTTGCAGACGTTAAGCCAAAATCCCATTTGGCATCTTCTGTGCTTGGTGGTTGTAGATCAACTGAAAGAAAAGTCAGCGTGCAGCGTGCTTTATACGCGGTCGCAGATAGTAGCGGTTGGTTGGCGTTGGCGTTGGCTCCGCCTCCCTCTCGAGCGCGACCGTTGGTGTCAGTTTAAGCGTGGCACGCGTGTCGGTACCATGGTCCCGTTTGAAGAGAGTTTTCCAAGTAGAGGGCAGATTCAGTGCATCGTCTCTCTTGTTCAGAGTGCCGTTCTTTTCAATTTCGATGGATTCACGAATCAATCTTGCCTTGTAGTGTCCTATATTAGCGATTTGCTGGCCGGTGTCAAAATCAATTTTGTGTCCTGTCTCGTGCTGGTGTCGAAAAAGCGCCGATGTTGTCTGTTTGTTTCTTATACCGAGCTTATGTTCTTCTAGTCTAGCTGATATTCTTCTGTTGGTCTGGCCTATGTATGTTTTGTTGCAGGTGCCACATGAGACTTTATATACGCCTTGATTTTCTAGACTGATTTTGTCTTTTGGATTTCTTAAAGAAGAGCCTATTGTTTTATGTGGTTTGTAGGCTGTAGATATGTTGTGTTTCCGGAGTAATCTGCCGATTCTGTCTGTTGTGCCTTTTATGTAAGGAAGTATAGTGATTTGTCTATCCTCGGCAGGTGGTCTTGTTTCTTGCGTTGGTTTTTGTTGCAATTTTATTGCCTTATTTATAGTTGGTATCTTGTTGCTGTTTTGTTGGAGGGCCCTTTTTATGTGTGACAGTTCCTTTTCTTTTCCTTGGTCATCAGTTAGGCAGAGGGATCTTGATATTAAGGTATTGGCTACGCCCTGTATTTGTGAGGGGTGATGGTGAGAATCAGCATTCAGGTATCTGTCCGTGTGTGTTGGTTTGCGATATACTGTGTGTCGTGGATCTCCATTCATTGTTTTGGTTATGAGGACGTCTAGAAACAGAAGCTGATTATTTTCCTCTAGTTCCAGAGTAAACTGTATCTTTGCGTGTATAGAATTGAGGAACTCATGGAAGCAGTTGAGCTGTTGTTTGCCATGAGGCCATATTACAAATATGTCATCAACGTAGCGACACCAAAGTTTGGATTTGAGGTGGAATTTATCAAGAGCTTTCGTTTCGAAATAGGTCATGAAAAGATTTGCCACGGCTGGAGATAGTGAAGAGCCCATGGCAGCGCCGTCTCTCTGTCTGTATATCTGACCATCAAACAGAAAATATGCGTTTTTTAGACAGTGTCTGGTGAGATCAAAAGACAACCACGAAGCTGAGCAAATACGGCAGGATGTGTCAAGAATTCTTAGAACATCGAATCCTCCGAAACAGAACCTGAGTAGAGCCGAATTTACAGCCTTAAAAGACCTGAATAAAAATGAACACATCATAATATTACCAGCAGATAAAGGCAATGCAACTGTAGTCATGGATACCGAAGACTATACTACAAAAATGAACGATATCTTGCAAGACCCTGCTTACAAACCTGTGTCAAGGGATCCCACTACATATCTAGAGAAAACAACAAAGACCAAAATCATGGAGTCACCAATAGAACCTGATGTCAAACAGAAACTGATACCACGGGAAAAATCCAGCAGGTGCCCAAGACTATACGGACTTCCGAAGATCCACAAGCCAAATGTCCCTCTAAGACCCATCGTTAGCGCTTACAACTCTGCCACTCAAAAACTAGAAAAATACCTTGCTGCCTTCATGCAACCACGTGTTGAGAATGCCGCCTCTTACGTCAAAAACTCGGAGCACTTCTTAACCATTCTACACTCAATAAGAATTGACAAGGACGACATCATTGCAAGTTTCGACGTAAAATCCCTTTATCCGAGCATACCGATGGATGAAGCACTAGATCAGATCGCTCAAAGAGAAGATTTTCCAACTCATATCATGGATCTCACCAGATACTGTCTAAAAAACGCATATTTTCTGTTTGATGGTCAGATATACAGACAGAGAGACGGCGCTGCCATGGGCTCTTCACTATCTCCAGCCGTGGCAAATCTTTTCATGACCTATTTCGAAACGAAAGTTCTTGATAAATTCCACCTCAAACCCAAACTTTGGTGTCGCTACGTTGATGACATATTTGTAATATGGCCTCATGGCAAACAACAGCTCAACTGCTTCCATGAGTTCCTCAATTCTATACACGCAAAGATACAGTTTACTCTGGAACTAGAGGAAAATAATCAGCTTCCGTTTCTAGACGTCCTCATAACCAAAACAATGAATGGAGATCCACGACACACAGTATATCGAAAACCAACACACACGGACAGATACCTGAATGCTGATTCTCACCATCACCCCTCACAAATACAGGGGGTAGCCAATACCTTAATATCAAGATCCCTCCGCCTAACTGATGACCAAGGAAAAGAAAAGGAACTGTCACACATAAAAAGGGCCCTCCAACAAAACAGCAACAAGATACCAACTATAAATAAGGCAATAAAATTGCAACAAAAACCAACGCAAGAAACAAGACCACCTGCCGAGGATAGACAAATCACTATACTTCCTTACATAAAAGGCACAACAGACAGAATCGGCAGATTACTCCGGAAACACAACATATCTACAGCCTACAAACCACATAAAACAATAGGCTCTTCTTTAAGAAATCCAAAAGACAAAATCAGTCTAGAAAATCAAGGCGTATATAAAGTCTCATGTGGCACCTGCAACAAAACATACATAGGCCAGACCAACAGAAGAATATCAGCTAGACTAGAAGAACATAAGCTCGGTATAAGAAACAAACAGACAACATCGGCGCTTTTTCGACACCAGCACGAGACAGGACACAAAATTGATTTTGACACCGGCCAGCAAATCGCTAATATAGGACACTACAAGGCAAGATTGATTCGTGAATCCATCGAAATTGAAAAGAACGGCACTCTGAACAAGAGAGACGATGCACTGAATCTGCCCTCTACTTGGCAAACTCTCTTCAAGCGGGACCATGGTACCGACACGCGTGCCACGCTTAAACTGACACCAACGGTGGCGCTCGAGAGGGAGGCGGAGCCAACGCCAACGCCAACCAACCGCTACTATCTGCGACCGCGTATAAAGCACGCTGCACGCTGACTTTTCTTTCAGTTGATCTACAACCACCAAGCACAGAAGATGCCAAATGGGATTTTGGCGAAACGTCTGCAAATTTCTACAGGAAACCAAACCAACGAACGGATGTATTCCCGGATTAATACTGAATCACATGTTCCCATCCGTGAAACACTACGCAACAACATATATATATATATATATATATACATATATATATATATATATATATATATATATATATATATATATATATATATATATACGTTTCTCCAACATCTTAGCTGACATTTTCCTGTAATGCTTCCTCGACGGCTGTTTGGCCGCAGCAGCAGCGATAAAACACCAGTGCACATTCCATCACCCGTGAAAATCTACGTAAATATATATATATATATATATATATATATATATATATATATATATATATATATATATATATATATATATATATATATATAGTGATATTTCAGTGTTTTGTTACGACTGCGCAACGTGCCAGTAAAAAAAATTATTAAATTGTTCATTTCTTATTGGCGAAATAAAAATTGTGGACAGCGCATATATATATATATATATATATATATATATATATATATATATATATATATATATATATATATATATATATATATATATATATATATATGATACTTATTAAATTGTTGGGCGTCAGGCACAAATAATTATACCTAAGTATAATCGATTTGTACCAAAATTTTTTTATTTTCAATAAAAAAATTATTCAATTACACATGTACTGTATTTCTGAATACCCCGTTTTTAGTGATTTGACATTTAAAACATTGATGTCAATTTTCTCTCTCTCAGGTGAGTTCAGATGAAAACATAATTATTATATATTAAAATACAATGATGTCAGTGGGTGCAGCTTTTTTATGTAAAATTTATAAATCACCTTATATAAACCGAATTAAATTATCAAATATTATTCAATATGCACTGTATTTTTTTATGGGATTTAGAATTATTAAATCTGGCAGTATTGTATAAATGCCTAAACGATTACAAATGAGTGTCGTCTTAAAATATGTGATTTTATTTTAAACAATCTGAAAATAATTTAGTGTGTGCCGTTATTATTAAAAAGTAATCTTGATACAGTGCAAATTAAACAATTTATTTTATTATTAACTATAACTATTCATAATAAAGTTAGTATAAATCTATTTTATCAATTTATCTTCAGGAAATCTTACACAATAAATAAATACCTTTTAAATGCCCAGAAATTTTTTTTATATCCACGTTTTATATTTCCTCCTTACTTTTTTTTAATAAAGCAAAATTTACAAATCCTTCCTCCTTTGCAAATTATTTAAATATTTTTCACAGCTGCTTACTTATTGATATAATTTATTTACTAATTTATTAAACTTCTTTTCCTTCTTTTAAAATTGACTTTCAATCTCCAGATATTGTTATATCCAAGCTCTATATTTCTTCCTTTTACTTTTTTGGAAAAATTTTAATGAATGAGACCAGCAATGTTTTCTTTACCACAGACTAATCTTCACTGGCTTCTTTTAAATTTATTTATAAAATAACAAATTAAAAAATTTTAGGTTATTGTCCCGTTAATAAAAATAACTAGCGAATTTTACACTGTAATCGATTAATAACCACACCTTTTACTTTTCAAAATAAGAAGTGAAAATATTGAGGTTATGTTACTTTTTTAAGAACCAGACTAATGATGTTTACTGAACAAATGATGAACCTGTACTCTCTTAAAAAAAAAGGATTTTAGCTTTTATAGTAAGTGGTCACGTGATATAATTTTTTTTCTGATTGGTCGAATATCTGACGTGAACTGGTAACTAGATGAAATTTTAAGCTTTGAAACACAAAATCAAAATGGATTCCTATTTGTCAATTTATGATAAAATTTTGTTATTTTACTGATATTATGAAATAAAGATTCTATTTGATGACAACAGATTACGATTTATGTAAATTTTCGACTTTTCCTGACATTTTGATATATCTAAACTTTACTTTTGGGTATTATTTACCACATAAAATTGATAGATAAAATTGGATTGTATCTAAGAAAATTTTACATAAACATTTAAATTTTAATTACAACTTGCTGAAATTGATAGTTCTAGTTTTATTAATAATATAATCATATTTAACAAGGTTTTACGTATAATTAGGTACTCTTTAATCCTAATTTCTTATTAAAATAAACCTATAATCTATATTTTCCTATACTATTATTTCACTGTTACAATATTTTTTACAAAGTTTTAACAAATACTGTTGTTGTAATATGGAGAAACTAATATATTATAAATAACTATTGATGCCTTTAGTCTATATTTCACTAAATAATTATTATTTGACGCATATTTTCACTAATATTATCTTTACCCGCACTGTTTATAAAATGGGTGATTAAGATTTTCATTTTTGTGTATTTCACTATATTGTTTTGTTTGACTTTTTCATAATCAAAAACTTATTACACCTGAGAAAGGTGTCTACCTATATATATATATATATATATATATATATATATATATATATATATATATATATATATATATTATTAAATATCTATATACTTATTTGTTTTAAATTGAATAAACCAAAGAATACTTCGATTGAACATTCAGCGTCACTAAATTCTAAAGTTATGTTTCTGTATTTTCAACCAAAAGGTTTTCTGATGATAGTTTCAAATCTCATTGTAAAGCCATTCGTCGCATTATTGTACGTAGTTCCTAGTCAAAGTCATAACGTGTTCGAATTTCTTCTTTTTAGCTTTCTTCTTTCATTATACAACCTCTTTTCTAAGTCGTTGTTCTTTTTTGATGGATTTCTAACCAAAAATGGCTACAAATGTTCCTTCACATTGAAAAACATATTTTGTGTTACTGGGATAACTTTAAAGTTTTTATTAGTACTTTTAATAATTTTAGAATATTCTTTGTGCAAACATATTTTGTCGTGCTTCCTCTTTTTTTATGGCACCCAAGCTTCTGTCACAGGCGAGGCAGAAAACTATATACGGGTTCAAGGTATCTGTGCTCGATTAGTCTAAAGTTTCCAATGGGAACCATAGTATTAAAAACTGCACACGTATAGAGTTTCTGTTTTGTAAAGAATAATTATCAGAGAATATATACAGGGTGATTCAAAAATCGATCACGAAACTTAAGGGGGTGATTCTACTTGACAAAATAAGGGTAGAGCTTCATATAATTTTTTTTCAAAATGTCATTCGTTTTCGAGTTACAAGCCGTCCAAGTTCAAGTTTTTATTTTTTGTTTTTTGAATTACTCGCTTACAGGAAAACCGATTTGACTAATATTTGAAAGATAGGCTAAGTCTTCTGCGCTTCATCATTTTAGTAACAATTCACATTGATTGTTTGCCGCTAGAGGGCACTTTACCTACATTGAAAATTGTTTTTTTGTCATAATTTTTTAGTGTTGACAGCTACAGTAGTTTTTGGCATAATTTCTGAAAGACTGATGCCAGGCCTTTAAAAAAGGTGCTCTTTATTTACATCGCTAAACCCAACGGTTTAGATGTAAATCACCCTTAAAAATTAAGTGGTAAATTTACTTTTCTCATTTCATTACCACCAGCTACCAGGTAAATAGCTATCAAAGTATACTAGAGCTGTCAGTTTAACATCAAATAAATTCGCTTTTTAAACTATTTAATTTATAATCTTAAAATAACTAATAATGGCTAATCACCAATATTCAAATATCGAATATTGTGATATCCATTTTTGTTATGGAAAAGCAAATGGTAATGCAGAGTTGGCAAGAAGATATTATATGGAGAGTTATCCGGAAAGAAATATCCCTCATGCTCAAACATTTTCCAGTGTGCACAGGAGGCTTGCGGAATGTGGTTCCTTTAAAAGTTATAATGGAAATAGGGGAAGACCTAGAACTGCTAGAAACGTGCAACAAGAAGAAAGAGTGCTTGAAATTATTGAAGATAATCCAGGTATTAGTACTAGAAAAATTGGGAATGAAGTGCGGCTCTGTCAGGCTAGTTCATGGAGGATACTAAGAGAAGAACAACTGTACCCGTTTCATTCAAAAAAGGTGCAGGCTCTTTATGACGATGATCGGCCGAGACGGTTGGAAATGTGCAATCAGATCCTAGCTAAGTATGAACACGATAATCGATTAATTGGCGTCATATTATTCACTGACGAAGCTGGTTTCACTCGTGATGACATAACAAATCTACACAACATCCACACATATGCTTACGAGAACCCAAACAATGTGGTAGAAACGAAACATCAGCGTAGATTTTCACTAAATGTGTGGGCAGGGATAATAGGAGATAACCTTATTGGTCCTCATTTCTTTGATGGCCCATTAACTGGTGACGTATACTTAGATTTTATCCAAAATCGTCTCCCATTGTATCTGGAAGATGTGCCATTGGAAGTAAGGGCCAACATGTGGATCCTCCAAGACGGAGCTCCGCCCCACTTTAGTATACGTGTCCGACAGTATTTGAATGCAACGTATCCTGAGCGATGGATAGGACGAAGTGGACCATTGGCATGGGCAGCGAGGTCACCAGACCTTAATCCTATGGATTTTTTCTTTTGGGGTCATTTGAAATAATTGGTGTACGATATTCCAGTAATCAACGTCGAGGATCTTCGCTTCAGGATAATCGAAAAGTGCCAAATTATTAAAGAAACACCAGAAATTTTTCATCGAGTTAGGCGACATTTTTTGAAGAGTGTTAGGAAATGTGTGGAAGAAAATGGGGGACATTTTGAGAATCTTTTTTAGTTTGTTTAGTACTGTTTCATTAATTTTTATCAATTAAATGTATATCGCAATAATCCATAATATGAATATTTACTGATTAGCCATTATTAGTTATTTTAAGATTATAAATTAAATAGTTTAAAAAGCGAATTTATTTGATGTTAAACTGACAGCTCTAGTATACTTTGATAGCTATTAACCTGGTAGCTGGTGGTAATGAAATGAGAAAAGTAAATTTACCACTTAATTTTTAAGGGTGATTTACGTCTAAACCGTTGGGTTTAGCGATGTAAATAAAGAGCACCTTTTTTAAAGGCCTGACATCAGTCTTTCAGAAATTATGCCAAAAACTACTGTAGCTGTCAACACTAAAAAATTATAACAAAAAACAATTTTCAATGTAGGTAAAGTGCCCTCTAGCGGCAAACAATCAATGTGAATTGTTACTAAAATGATGAAGCGCAGAAGACTTAGCCTATCTTTGAAATATTAGTCAAATCGGTTTTCCTGTAAGCGAGTAATTCAAAAAACAAAAAATAAAAACTTGAACTTGGACGGCTTGTAACTCGAAAACGAATGACATTTTGAAAAAAAATATATGAAGCTCTACCCTTATTTTGTCAAGTAGAATCACCCCCTTAAGTTTCGTGATCGATTTTTGAATCACCCTGTATATATATATATATATATATATATATATATATATATATATATATATATATATATATATATAAGTCGGTAACATCTTGGTTAATATGATTTTTCCAAAAATACAGAAGAAGACTTGCAACATCATTTTGTCATTTTGCAACCAAGCTCTCATCATAAACATAAAAAAGGCTTTTGCCAGTACTTCCCACATGAATGCAAAAATTGTATAACCAAAATTGAATTTTATAAAAGACTTCTCCACTTGAAGACACGGAAAGAGGTAAATTTTATTAAAAATCGAATGTTAATTATCGATATATGTTTAATCTAAGATTATACATATTTTTTAATCTTACATAAAATACAAAAATATTACGACCCAGTATTCCAACACATGTCTCTAAATCAGCATGTTGACAAACTGGATCAATAATCATATTAATTATTTTACTTAGTCGACAATGTTATTGTAAAAATATACACACCATAAGTTTCGATAATAAATCAATATTAAACCAAAAAGGTTTTACTCACCACATTATTTATTACAACCTATGGAGTAACCATTATAAGAGGTTACTATCACTATTAGCAACTACCACGAAAACAATTGGTTAGTATAACCACTCTACTATAACTAAATATAGTCGTTTTGTGCCAAAATTAGTTAGTAATACTAACAATATACTTATTTGCTTTTACTGTATCAGTTTGATTTATATCAACATAAAAATATGGTTACTCTCGACAAACAGAAAAGGAACGCCACGAAATTATACAAGGACAGAAAATTAATCAACTTCGGGGTCAAATCTGTTGCCATAAGACGCAAATAAAAAAACCCGAGTAATATTTTAATAAAATTTTTCTTAATTATTAATAAGAAAAATTCTTGGATAACCGCCCCACCTCCTCAATCCCCAGATTATGAAATTATCAAACAACTCCGGCAGTAAGAATATCTATAGGAAGACGTCAAGGAAAAAAATAATGAATTTTGGTCTCTTCACATCTGCGACTCTCTCGCTCGTGCCCGCTTGTGTCCCAAAAATAGAATCGAGTTTTAATTCACTTCCCGAAATTTTATCAACTTCATACTTACATATATCTGATTAAAAAAACGATATTTTATTAAATTTCAGACATTCCGCCTACTCCGCTGTACTTCCTAAAATAAATTGTTTGTTAAATGGATAGCATTAAAATTAAAAGTAATTTTAGTTTTATTTTATCGTGTATCTTATGTATCACTTTTCTTAAACTTTTCCCATATCTATCATCGCTAGTTTTTCCTGTATATTCATTTTTATTAATTGGACGCAAAAACACGTTAACCTATTGATATCTAGTTAGCCATGAGTAGGGTAAAAGTGGGAGAGACGCCATACTTTTTATAGAAATTAAGTAAAAAATAAAAAATGCAATATAAATCAATCCTATATTTTATATTTTAAAGGTACACTAATATTAAGTATTAAAGTTACAATTAACGAGTTTTAGACTATCGCACTAAGGAACGCCTCCTTTTTTGTATTTAGGTGTGGTTTTGTCGCTGAACGCGTATTGAATCGAGCTTTTTGGATTTCAGTCAGTCGTCAAAAGCGCCAGACTTGTCTGATGGTGTTCCTAAAACGGCTATAGTGTGCGATATCTTCATAAAGCAGGGACTATAACAATCTTAGGCGAAGCGTTTCCAAGTATAAATTTATATTGCTAGACCGTAACGTGATGCGTGTTTGGTCCTGTAACGAGCGCTATCGTGGTTCACTTCCACCAGGTCGCTATTTTTCGTTGTTATAAGGTAGATTTAGAAAGTGAAAAGTCGTTTCTAAGTTTTTTCTACCTTATTGAACCGCAACGCAGGGGGGTGCGGTGAGAGTCCCTCCTAAACCACCCGACCAGATAGGAAATCTGGCCGCCTCACCTTTCTTCTCGCTCACCGGGGCAAAGGGGAGTGAATGATAAAAGGGGCTTTTATTTCTTCTTGTTACTTCAGGAAAATGAAGTAAAGTTTGCTTCCAAAAATAAGCATTTGTCTGCTATGCATAAAGCATGATGTATGTTTGAGCGTGGAATGCTCCAATGTTGAGATTCTGAGAGAAAATCAAGAATTGGGTAAACTAAGTATTACGGTGAATAACACTTAGCCAGGGGATACTTGCAAGTGTATGAGTTTATAGGCCTTTTGTTTTTGTTTGTTATTTTCCGCAAAGAAAATTTGGAAAAAATTTCGTGATAAAAATTTTCCGCAAAAGAAATTTAGAAAATTTTCTATAATAAAATTTTCCGCAAAGAGAATTGTTGTACAACGTTCCGCATGAAAATTATGCATAAATTTGAATATAAAATCCGCTACAGGGATGTAAGGTAATGCGCATTTCGAAAATTGAGAATGAAAATTATTCCGCAATTGAAATGTTTAGCGTTGTTTATACCCATGTGTTTAACGTGTGATGTGTGTAACTATAACTATCTGTACATATCTTATCTTGTAATCCATTCCTAAACGTCGTAAAATATAACAGTTCATTTAACTCTCGCAGGGGATACATCTTATAATTAATCCTATATCATAAGCTGCCTTTAATTCCCGCAGTTAAATTTGCTGAAGAGGGATAAAATAAAATCCAGAATAATATTTCAAGAACCGACCTTTTTCCCCGGGAATTCCTTCCTAAGAACCCCGAAAGAAAGGCGTTTTCATGTTCTGAAATATATCGTAGAAACTGAAGTTGCTTCTCGCAAGTGATTAAAAAATGTAGGGGTAACAAGGAACAGATCATAAGAAGTTTTGTGTTAATGTCCGCAAAACAAGTAAGGGTAAATGAATCGTATTCTCAAAACAAGTGTGGGTAACTGAATTGTAGTTCGAAAACAAGTATGGGTAATAAACGCTATGAGAAAAAGTATGGTTAACCAGGTTGCTAAAAACAGTACTAGTAACTGTGACTTAGAAAAATTATGAAAATTTTATCTAAGCGAAAAGTGAATATAATATTATAAAATAATATTATAGGAATGTTAAAACGAATGAATATGAATTTGTTTTGGAAAAATTTTAATGAATTTTTCTGGAAAAAATATGATATGGGAAATCATATCATATTTTGGGTTTGAGGTTATATTATGGTTGAGTATATGGAAACTCAAGTTTAGTTCGAATTGAATCGCGAAGTTTATGTCGGTGATCCGCTACTACAACGCCAGTTCGCGTATGTAGTCTCGAATAGCACCCGACTTTCGAACTATAGTGTCTGAGAGCCCTGTAGTTGAGAAAACTTACCCAGGCGTTCGTATGCAGATACTACCTAAAGTCCAACACTGTATTTTTATACGAGGGAAATTCTCAGACACCGTATTTAATCCGATTAGTTTACGTTTCGCTTTAAAATCTTCTTGAATCTTTGGTTTTTCACTATCTTTGTGTAAGTGATAGCTACTAAACGCCCAAAGATCCCGTATATATGATTTTAACTTTAACGAAACGAAGACTGGACGTTCTTTGAAGACTTCGATGCCTTCAGAAAGATCGTCGTGGTTGTTGTATGGAGGTACTGGAACTGATAAGCGCCACGGCCGTTGCTTTCATGCCTCTGATGGTTGTCGAATCAAGAAGAACGATGCTTGTGATCGACGAGTTTTGTTAAAACTTTTAGGCCACGCCTTTAAAGTTAAAACAAACGAATGAAAATGCTGTATTTTGTCCCATAAGCACTAATGCTTTTTGAACAGTGAAATTTGAAAGGAAATCATGCTTGAAAGTTGGTGAAATGGTGTTTTTCACTTGAAGGGTGATCCATAGTGATCAGATAAGTATCTGTTTTCAAAATATCGCAAACAGATATGTACAATAAGACTTAAATCAAAAAGAAATAAAAAATAAAAATTATAAGTTGACAGCAGGCCATCTCTCCCATAACGTGTGGGAGAGACGCCATATAGTGTGGGAGAGATGCCATATGTGTTATTATTCCTTTTTTTGGTTCTTTTTGCGGATCATTTCCCTATCACAAATATTGCAATGCGGAACGTACATTGTACATGATTCATGCAGCCATTTTTGGCATAAGGATCATTTAATCCAGTCAGTTTTTTTTTTTGTTAAATAATAATTTTCCCAACATTCCGCGCACACATCGTTATCATCTTCAATTGGGGTGGATTCTAAGACAGAAGATGAAGACGTTAATTCTGCACTAGCTAATTTGCGTTTTTTAGCTGCTCCTTTAATTAAATTGACATTGAAAGTTTTCTTACAAACGTTCTCAGGGGAAGTCAAAACACAAGCAACTTGTTTTTGCTTCACTGTCGAGTTAGGTAGTTTTGGGATTGGATTAGACTCCTCAAGAATCTTTGTAGGGGTTTCCTTACTAGTGGATGTTTGTCTGGAAGTTGATGGTTTTTGTGAAGACAGAGCTGCAGTGGCAGCTCTTTCAAGAGGAATGGCAGGAGTAGCTACTTCAATTAAATCAGATATGGCAAAGAAATGATCTGAAATAGCATTAGGATTGAGTGGGAATATTCCACAAGCTTAAAAACCTGATGTCGTGTTATAATTCTATTCTTATTTTTCAACATCCATGCATTTGATTCTTGATTATAATAGGCTTGCAAAGGTTTGAAAAAACTGTGATCAAAAGGTTGAAGGGCTTGTGTACTGTGACTCGGCATGCATATAATTATGACATCATTTTCATTTGCTAAGTCTAACAGATTTATTAAATTGGAATGTGAGGTGTGACCATCTAAAATTAAAATTGTTTTACCTGTCTTTTGTTTTTTGAGTTAAAAATGTTCCTTAAACCAACGCAAAAATAATTCAGAATTAATATAAGATGACTTTTTATTCATATAGACATCAGACCCATTTGGCAAGCCATCAGAAAACTCTTGACTTTTTATTGACTCCTTTCACTATTAACACTGGAGGTAGAAAACGGCCTTCAGCACTGCAACATGCAACCAGAGAAACTGTTTCTCTTTTTTCACATGACCGTCCTTTGCTCCTTTGGCAGTTAATACTTTTCCAGGTTTATTTATTAGATGAATTCCACTCTCGTCAACATTAAAAATATTTTCAGGTTTATTAGTTAAATCGTGCTTTACCATTTCTTCTTTAAGCAGTTTAAAAAATGCGCCTACTTCTTCTCGGTTCATTCCCTGGGCTTTTGCAACAGATAAACCTTCTGCTTGGAGTACTGAGACATCTCTGTTTCTTTCTAGAAAAGAAGAGAGCCAATGTTGACCTGCCTTTTCTTTTTCTAGACCTATAGACCTATTGGATGCAAAACCAGCGTTAGCTAGGCGCTTAATAAGAAGCTAGTCGTTTTTCGTTCTCTGTCCCAAGTGATGCTGGAACAGTAGTTAATATAATTACTTACTATATATTAGATATAAAAACAATAAGTTCTTACATTAATAACAAGAGTTTGATAAATACCTGAAGGACCTAGTCCAGACTTCTTAGTATCACCGGTCATGAGATGCCTACTTAAGGTACGAATCGGTATTCCATAAAGTTTTTGAGCTTAATTTTTCGACATTTCTCCTTTTTTTTACTTTTTCATAGCCAGAATTAAGTTCTCTTCATTCCACTGCCCCCTGACTACTGTATGCTTCCTCACGTATTTTCTCGGCATTCTAAAAAAAATAAAAATAATAAAGAAAATACCCCTTAATTTACACTTTCGCAAAGGTTGGCATCTCTCCTCATTTTGTGGGAGAAATGCCATATAGATATAAAGTACGTAGGTATTAACATATATTGCAAAATGTAGTTGAAATAAGTTAATAACAAACTAAATAAAACATTAAAACCAGTTCTTTTACATTTAACACTCATTGAAACCACAGCGACTCAAAATTTTCGTCGTTAAATTCTCGCGCTTAAATAATCTTTTTGTCATACACATGTCATACTCGAGCGCAGTCGAACAAGAACTGACACGTTGAGAAGGAAGCGTTTATGAGTAGTTAAAAACAGTGAGAAATATAGCCATCTCTTTCTTACTCACTGAATTTCCGGAGGTATGGCGTCTCACCTCATATAGCGTCTCTCCCACTTTTACCCTATTAAATGAAAGAAGTAAACATCAAAGTAATATTTATCGTTTATCTGTCACTTGTAAAGAGTATTGTCAAAAACCTTCTATAAAATATTTACATCCGGATGCACTAACATAGTTTAATCTTAAAATGGTCGTAAATCGACAACAGAGGGCTTAAACTGATAAAAATAATAATAAGCCAAGTAAGTTTACAACCGAATTTGTCAGTAGGGTGAGGCGGGTTTTACGAACTAACTTAGATAGTAGCAATTTGTTTAAGGCGCTCAACACGTACGCTTGCTCTGCACTTAGCTACTCTTTTGGAATTGTAAAATGGAGTAGGATGGATATCCAAAATCTGCAAAGAAAAATAAGGACACTCCTAGCAAAAGCACAAAAACATCAACCTCGGAGTGCCATTGAACGTACAATGCTTCCAACGCATTAAAGAGGAAGAGGATTGGTAGATATTGGTAAGCAGCTCGACCAACAAATAATAAACTTCATAATTCCACAGGTTAGCGGACTCTTCCGCACTACATCGAGCAATATGCGAGACAGAGGAATCAACGCTGCTACAGCTTTGGGAACAGGATATCGCTTCTCACCACCAAACAAAACAAGAGAAGTTACAATCCTGGCTACAGAAGCCACTTCATGGAGGGTATCCAAATAAGGTCAATAAAGACAATGTCGACAACTCAGCGTCGAACTACTGGTTGATTTCAGGACAGATGTTTCCGGAAACGGAGGGCTTCTTGTTAGCTATCCAAGACCAGGTTGTTCCGATGAAGAACTATCGAAAGTTCATCATGAGAGATCCCTCAATAGAAAATGACCGATGTAGGTATGGCTGTCGAACATCAGACACAATCCAGCACATAACTGGAGGATTCCAAGCGTTTGCCGCAACCGGGTATAAGGAAAGACACGATTCAGCCGCTAAGGTACTCCACCAAGAGTTAGCAGATAAGTTAAACCTACTGCAGATAAGAAAAATGCCTTATTACAAATACAATCCGGAGCTTATTCTTGAGAACAAGCAGTTCAAGTTATGTTGGCACCGAATGGTTCTGAAGGACCAGACAGTTACTCATAATATTCCAGATATTATACTAATAGATACAATTTTTAAGCGAACTACAGTAATTGACATTGCTGTACCTAACAACAACAACCTAAGGCCAAAATACAAAGAGAAGATCGCCAAATACAGAGATCTGGAAGTGCAAATCCGAAGATAATGGGCAACGAACAGTGTTCAAACGATTCCCATAATTTTAACTAACCAAAGAACCTTCTGCAGAACATCAAGCATCTGTATAGGCCGAGTAAGACAGCAATTTTCCTTGCAATCACGCGAACCCTCCGAAAGTTCGTGGGAAAAAATAGCAGACCACGTCACCTAGGACCCGAAAACATGGAAAAGGTTCTCACCCTTGCGCCCCACAAACTATGCTCATGCGTTTAATCAAACAAGACAAGGAAACGGAAAAGATCGAAAGCTCAGACCTGGATGGAGAGCTTATGACTACTTAGAGCATATTTTCAATTCAAAAATGTCTCTAAAACAGTGAGTGTCAATTACCTGTTACAAATTAGGGTGCACAAATCTGTTTTTGTATGAGAAAATATACAAGTTGGCGCATGTTTTTCGGTAATAATTAAAAAAATCGCTTTTTGTTGATGTTCTTCGAAACTGGAAAACACATTGGGACTCTAGCCACAACTTCCTGTCATTCACTTTTCAAGAAACATCCCCAGAAAACCGAACAAAACATGGTAAGTTGTGAGAATCTTTTTAATAAAAGATAATATTTTTACTTTTCATGAACTGCGACAAAGCTCGCCCGAGGGTATACCATTTTCATTCGTCGGTTAAAAGACTTTTTAAATTATCAAAGTTTCCGAAATGTATCGAAGAACGTTCGTTATTTTTTAAATGGAAATCGTAAATAAACTTTTAAAAGGCGACTTTTTCGTGGTATTTGTAGGAATTATTTACGAAAGAGTGGCAAAAGTTGTTTCGGAGAGTTTTACTTTCCAGTCAATCGATCGCAGCGTATATAACGTGACAGTGGTTAATATACACCAGTCAAAATAAGATTTGGAAAAAAAAATAATTCTTTACAGCAAACTGTAGGTAATATCATAACTAATGAAAGAAAAATAATCCGAACCACCGTCGACCTACCGGGGTGATATATGGGTGATTTTTAAAGGTAAAAAAGAGTTTCTCGCAATTGTCGATTCAATTACGTATCTTATCGAAAAAAGGTAAATGTAACACAGTTAGAGACAAAGCACTATCTCAGATTACAAGAATACCAGGAAAGGGTGAAAGCCTTTCCTATGGTGGTGCACCGCCATCTGTAGGCCGGTTTCGAACTTGTTAGTTCTCGTCAGTACAGAATAGATCAGCGTACCTCAGCATCGGAAAAGTAAATTCTTTAAGCAACGTATATTAGACAAAATATGAAATCTAATACAAGCGGTGTCATCTCCCAGCGTTCCACGCAATCTAATTATACAATTTCATATTTTGTCTAAGTTGCTTAAAAGATTTACTTTTCCGATGCTGAGGTGCGCTGGCCTATTTTGTACTGACGAGAACTAACACGTTTCGAAACCGGTCTACAGATAGCGGTGCACCACCATAGGAAAGGCTTCCACCCTTTCCTGGTATTCTTGCAATCTGACATAGTGCTTTGTCTCTAACTGTGCTAGAACAGAGCACGTTTGTCCTTATAGTATAAGGTTTTTGAATGCGCCCTACTATTTTACACCAGTCTTAATCCTTCGTATTTATTCATTTTCATCAAGAGACTTGAGGGCGCCCCTGGATTGGTTGCGTCCCCCCCCCCCCCACACCGCGTGGTCTGCGGAGTCGTTATTTACGTCACTGCCTACTTAAGAACTTGTCTTACTTGAGGTCCTAAAGTGTCTGGTTCTAATTAGGAATTATGTTAGAATAGAAAATATTTTTAGTTTCAATTCTAAATGCTATAATAGTTAGGGTGATATATAAGTGTGTATTATTACATTTATGTTTGAAAGTATAGTCCAAGTGAGAGCATTTTATTTACGCATTTGTTAAAATAATATGTATGTACATATTTCTGTTCTTGTCAGCATTTAGCAATAAATAGTTGAAGTTTTCAGCTTGAGTCAGGGGAGGATACAGCCTCTCTCTTTGGGGGTGGCCGATGATATCACAAAAGTACAGTATGACAAGCGAAAGCAAGTTGTCAACGGGGGGAGTGCTAACAGCATACACATTCCTAATATAAAAGGCTGAATCGGTTCTATTTTCCTGAACTCAAAGCTCTTGGGAAGGGGAGAGACGTTCGCAAGCATACATATTCCTATACTCTATTCAAGAACTATAGAGAGTAATAAAACTGTTACCGAAACCTCCAACGTATCTGCTCCAGTGCCGCAGGTAACTGAGGACTGCCGTAAATCTAATTATATTTAAATATCATAAGGTTTTATAAATTTACTGCAACAATAAAATTTCTGATAGTTCAATTTGATTTCTGTCAGTGAGCAAAGTACACCTTACAGTGTGTCCTTAGTGATTTATCTTGTTTGTGCTTGTTTTTATATATTATTTGAGATTAGTGAGATACCCAAAAGATATGGCTTCCACATTTGTATTGCTTCCAAAATCGTTAAACCAGGGCATTTTTGGCTCAACGAAAAACTTGTTACGATGAATGTTTATGACGCTTTAAGATATCAATATCTAGGTAATAATGTTTAAAGCTCTCTTGAGATGTGTTCCAACATGACAGGAACTGGAAAATCTACTATGTACCGAATACTGAAGGAGAAAAAAACGACTGGAATTTTTAGTACTCCAAAGCCATATTCGATCACAGGCAGATGAAAAACCTCGTTGGAAGAAGAGATGTAAACTGCAATAAAAGGAGTTGTACATACATTTTATTATGAGAAGTAGATCCGAATAGTCGAAAAAATTCTAACTAAAATCAATGAAGGGATTTACCTGAAATTAAAAGAACTGAGCTCTGGAAATTGCTGAGAGAATGTACCAGATAGGAAATCCGCTCCTATAGATCGTCCGAAAAATGTCGTGTGGAGAAGAAAATATCTCTCTGAAATAAAAGGTTACTAGAAATAACACAACTTACAAAATTAGTAATTCAACTGAACTTTTGAAAGATTTTTTTGAATAAAGTTACTGCAGAAAATTGGGAAAAATCCATATAATAAAAGAATAAAAGAAAATGTGGAAACTCGATCTCATGATGGGTGAGATAGAGAAACCAATTATACTTAATTTGTGCGAAGATAGCTTCACTGACTTTGATTACGAATTAGATTCGTAATGTTTACCAGCGTAAACACAATTTATTATTTAAATTTTCTGTAACATATAAAAATTAATTATATTTGAATCGTTTTTTAGTATTTAATTATAATTTTGTAGATGGTTTAAGAAATAAATAAACAGAAATATCAAATGTCCTAAAAATGTTTTTAATTAATTATAAAATGACCGATAGCTCCAAAAAAAAAATTAATATTATATGGACGAATTTATTTTTTTATATATGATTAACATCTGGCTTTTTTCAAAATGGTTGTTTTGTAAATATTTAAATTATAACTTAGAATTTTTTGAGAGAAAAAAGCTACGTTTTAGTCTGAATGTACATAAAACGGTTCCTATGCCAAAATTAAAAATAATAAAAATACAGTTGTGATTTGTGTTAAATATGTCAAAATTATTTATATTTTCTAATGAATAAGAATTATTAAGAAATCACAAGAAATAAAATAATATTATAAAACCTTTTTATTTTAAGTTTGTTACCAAAATAATATTCTATGCCATAAATACTCAGTGATAGAATAAACCTACTTCCGACGCCTATGACAAGGATTAAAATCATTTTTAACACTTCACACATCCAAATATCTATTGTTATCCAACCCAAATATTCCGTTATTATAGATCGGTATTTTTGATTATAAAATATCTAACCCATTCCTATGAAAAATATATGTGTCTAACATATTTTGCCTAAGATACTGGACTAAAGAACACAGGTAGTTTTCGAAGAAAAAAAAGGGGTAAAAAATGATTTATTACTCTCTCTAGTTCCCGAATAAACTATAGTATAAGAGGCAAATCGGGTCTATTTTCCTGAACCCAAAACTCTTGGGGAGAGGGCGATTGCCCCCACCGCCCCCCCCTTGGATCCGCGCCTGGCTTGAGTTGTAATAAGATTCTAAAAATACGACTAATACTTATTCACAGTACCACAATTTAAACCTGGCTTTGCTAACTAAAAAAGAAAATTTTCCGCCTAGACACAAAAACCAAAAAAAGAATCAACGGTATGGTAATTTTTGGTCATGTACGGTAACTTTTATGACCTTGGTACGGTAATCTCAAAACAAAAGTTTGGCAACGCTGTTATAATATTACCTACAATATTCCCCTATCAGTTTGCTGTAACGAATTATTTTTTTTCTTACTCCCTGCTTTATGGCTACGCACCTGACCTAATATGACTTAAGGGAACTGTGATGGTCGAAAAAATTACATTAGATCATTTATTTGCAGTAGCTCAAGTATTATCAAAGTTACTTTAGTAAGTTACTATTTTCCCCCTCTCACCATTAAATGGAAAGATATGCAGTTTATTTTCTGCAAATTCTACTCTATTTCTCTCTCAATGTTTGAACCACCTAGTTTTCTCATTAGTTGAGCTGACTAAGAGCTAAGTTCATAGAAAATAACTATCTATATAAAATCTCCATTCTGAGACACGTCTGCAGGATATTAAACCTCCAGACATTTTCCATGCAAGACTGTAAAACCTCAAAAGTGAAACGACATCTACATAGGGTGAGTCGAAGATTGGATGAAGTAAATTTACGACTTTTAAGTAAAATTTATCAACAAACTATATTTACTGCTTTATATGATTACATATGCACATTTTTATTACTCTATAAGGGTGTGCCAAAATATAAGGACAACAGAAAGTTGTTTTTCGATTTAGCATATAATTTCTAAACTTTTTTATTTAGAGATTAATGCCTTAACTTTGTAGTTACGAAATCATTCACCATTTGTGAACTCGATAAGGCAAAAAAATGGGAAACTACTGCCTTAAGTCTATGTCGACGATCTGGTCATTTTGTGCCCTGGGCACGATTACCAGGACCTGGGGGACCAATGGTGCAGGTCGAAGGGATGGTGCCACAGGGAAGGACTCGGAATAAACTTGAACAAGGAGGGAGACTCCCCACAATTACATTGATGGAAGAATCCTTCAATACAAGGGAACAATTAAATTCCTAGGAGCAATTCTGGACTCACGACCGAGCTGGAATCATCATATTAAGACTCGAACTAAGAAGGATATATGTGCTTTTCGAATTTGTAAACGAGCTTTTAGGTGCTGACATCGAGAGTGTTGTTTTGGATATACACTGTGGTGATCCGCTCCGTGATCGCGTCCTCAGCTATTGAGCGGTGGTCTAGTAGCACAAAACGCAAATACCGTCTTCAATTTGACAAATTTCAAAGAATCGTTTGTGTTGGAATAATGAGTATGATGAGAACTGCCTCAACTAGGGCTCTGGAGGACCTGGTGAACCTACCTCCTCTTATACATAGAGAATGGGGCCTTAAAGGCTATACACTATCTTAGTTGCCTAAAGCATCTCAGAACTATAACAGGCGGCTTCTCAGGTGTCTTGGAAAGTGAGATAAAAAGATGTCCATCGCTCCTCGTTTAGACAGATTACATTGCGCCGCTTTTAAAACCCAACAACTCTCTGGAGATATTTCTGCCAAGAGGATATGATTGATAAGGGAGCAAAATCTTCTGAGAAATTGATCCTGGTGGTATACAGATGGATCTCAATAAGATGAATGAGCTGGAGCCGGAGTATTCTGCAGGAGCACGAGAGTCGGAGAGTTTTATTTTCTCGGACAGTGTGTGACGATCTTTACATTGGAAATTTATGTTATTTTGCAGTGTGACTATCTCTGTGAGAGGAACTTAAACAGGCATAGGGAAACCTATATGTACAGACAGCAGAACTATAATAATGACACTAGAGTTCAGTGTCGTAACTTCGCGACTGGTGTCTGAAAAGGAACGGTTGCACAAACAGAAATCAAGCAACACTGTACTGAAATCTGAACAAGCGACCGCAGTTGTAAATTTGTCACAAATATATTTAACACACCAAAGGCGTGACAGTCTCTTATATTTTGCGCGCAAACCTGTAAACATTTCATAGGCATTCCGAGAACCACTCGCCATAAACTGTTTATGACATATTTTTTTTATATAGTTTACTCAACGAGCTCGTTGGAAAACCAACTAGGAAACTTTCTTGCAGAAATCCTGTTTACAGGCACAAATGCCTACATGGTAGAGTATAATTTCTTCTTCTTCTTCTTTTTTTTTTTCTTTTAGGTAGAACCAAGTTCTATTATCTCTACAATGCCTCATAGATCCTCATTTGAGGTCGAAATCCAGCTGTCTCTCCATCTTTTGGGGGACCGTCCAGGCGGCCGTTTGGTGTTTGGTTTCTCCCTCTTCACGGTTTTTGCTAGTCTGTCACTGTCCATTCGTTCCACGTGATCTCTCCACTGCCTACGACGGTTTCGAACCCATTTCACAACATCCCCCACTCCGCTGTCATCGAGTATTTTTACGTTTCTTATCCTATCTCTTAATTTTGTTCCCGTGATCATTCTCAGCGTTTTCATTTCTGTGGTTCTCATAATTTGTTTTGTCTTCGTGGTTTCATTTCTTGTTTCTGCGCCGTAGGTCAGTATCGGTCTTACACAGACCTTGTAAATTCTTGCTTTGCTCTCAGCCGTCATATGTTTATTGTTCCAGATTATGTCTCTTAGTTGGCCTGATATCATGGCCGCTTTGTTGGCCTGTGTGCGTACTTCTTCCGTTACTGCCCTGTTACTTGTTATATGTGCTCCTAGGTATTTAAACTTCCCAACCTGTTCGATATGTTTGTCATCAACCATTAGTTTGCATCTCACCGGTTCTTTTACTATTACCATTGCTTTGTTTTTCTCAACAGATATGTTCATATTATACTGTTTGGCTGTTCGATTGAGATGGAAAAGCATTCTTTGTAAGTTGTCCTCGCTATCTGCTGTCAAGGCAACATCGTCTGCAAAGCATATAATCTGAACGGTGTTGTGTCCCATTGGGTACCCAATATTTGTGTTTTTTACCTCATCAATGATTTCGTCCATGATTACATTGAAAAGTGTTGGACTTAGGCTATCACCCTGTCTTATTCCTATGGATAGAGGGATTTCCTCTGTTAGAGTGTTATTTGTTTTAATTACCATGGTGTTTTTGGAATTCAGTTCGTATATTGTGCGTATGATTGCTTCGTCTACTTGTTTTCTTCGCAGTAATTCTGTTATGTATTTCAGTTTGACTCGGTCGAACGCTTGTGTCAAGTCCACAAAACTAATGAACAGCGGTTTATCGTATTCGATAGATTTTTCAACCAGGTGTCTAATAATAAATATACCGTCGATAGTAGAGCGGTTATTCCGGAAGCCCTGCTGTTCTTCGCACGCCCCTAACTTGTCTACGATCCGTTGTGACAGTATTTTGGTTAACAATTTGGCTGAACTATTCAGTAGGCTGATTCCCCTGTAGTTTTCGGGTTGTTTCTTTGATCCTCTTTTGTGGGTCGGAATTGTGATGCTTTTCCGCCATTCGTTGGGTACTGACGTTGGGCGGAATATTTTTTGAAATAGAACAGTGAGCTCTGTGACAAGGCTGGTGATTTTCTGTTTTTTAATTTTTTAATTGTCAGGTGCATCTCTGCTTCACTGATGTTAACATCTGTTAGTTCTGTGGTTTCTTGTTGGTTTTCGTCTACGTTGTTTTCTGTAGCTGGTGCCTGGAGTAAGTCCTTAAAATGGCTGACCCATTGTTGGCTGTCGATTGGACTTAGTTGAACGTATTCATTGATTGTTTTTTCTTTTTCTGTTCCTCAGCATGTTCCATATTTTCTTTTGTATATAATATATAATTTATTGTATAAAATATTTAGCATATCATCAACACTACCCACAGAAGAAAAAAGGGTCTCCCAGGGTACAGAGCACAAATAGTCATTTAACAAGATATTATTGGCATGTTTAGAGTCGAAGTAAAAATTCTATGCATGAGTGCTGGTGTCATCAGAACGAAATCAAGAAGAGTCAATATTAAAGGCAATTGGCGGATTATTGTCGTCCACGCGAACTAGCGATGGAACAGAGTCAACAGCGAGCCTCGCGTGACTCAAAGCTAAATATAAAATAACATTGTTAATATTAACTATAAAGTTAGACCGGAAAAAGTTATGGAAGGCGTAAAAGTCAGATAGCGCAGCAATAACTTCCCCATCCTGAGAGGAGACGTAAGTATCATCCGAGGGACGACCACTGCGCATAAATCTTCATTGGTTCAGGCTGCCTTTGGCAAATTAAAATCACCACCCACGTAAAGTTTGGCATCAGAATAATGGCTTTTGAAAGAGTCCAAGCCTTCATAGAAGGTTAAATAGTTCTTAAGTGGTGAGTTCGGAGGCAGATATATATATATATATATATATATATATATATATATATATATATATATATATATATATATATATTTATATATATATATATATACCGCCAAAAACTAGTAATTGTGATGCGCCAAGCACGATAAAGACCTGCTCAAGATTCTCAGATCACATAATTTGTTTAAACGGCATGGTGTCTCTGGTCGCTACGACGACACCTCCAAATGTTTTTTTTTAGTATTTGTTAGATGAGAACGGTCCTTACAGAAAATAGTAAAATCAAAAAACCCCAGTTCAGAGCTAGGTATATCACTAGATATAAACTCCGTCAAAGTAGCCTTTTAAACTCTATTTCTTCTAAATATGCTTTTAAACCACCTAATTAGTGGAGCTGACTAAGAGCAAAGTCCATAGAAAATAACTATCTATATAAAATCTCCATTCCAAGACACGTCTGCAGGATATTGAACCTGCAGACATTTTCCATGCAAGAGTGTAAAATCTCAAAAGTGAAACGACATCTGCATAGGGTGAGTAAAAGATTGGATAAAGTAAATTTATTACAAAGACACCTCCAAATGATTTCTTAGTACTTGTTAGGTGAGAACGGTCCTTATAGAAAATAGTAAAACCAAAAAACCCCAGTTCAGAGTTAGGTATATCACTAGATATAAACTCCGTCAAAGTAGCCTTTTCAACTCTATTTCTCTCTAAATATGCTTTTAAACCACCTAATTAGTGGAGCTGACTAAGAGCAAAGTCCATAGAAAATAACTATCTATATAAAATCTCCATTCCAAGACACGTCCTGCAGGATATTGAACCTGCAGACATTTTTCATGCAAGACTGCAAAATCTCAAAAGTGAAACGACATCTGCATAGGGTGAGTAAAAGATTGGATAAAGTAAATTTATTACAAAGACACCTCCAAATGATTTCTTAGTACTTGTTAGGTGAGAACGGTCCTTATAGAAAATAGTAAAACCAAAAAACCCCAGTTCAGAGTTAGGTATATCACTAGATATAAACTCCGTCAAAGTAGCCTTTTCAACTCTATTTCTCTCTAAATATGCTTTTAAACCACCTAATTAGTGGAGCTGACTAAGAGCAAAGTCCATAGAAAATAACTATCTATATAAAATCTCCATTCCAAGACACGTCTGCAGGATATTGAACCTGCAGACATTTTTCATGCAAGACTGCAAAATCTCAAAAGTGAAACGACATCTGCATAGGGTGAGTAAAAGATTGGATAAAGTAAATTTATTACAAAGACACCTCCAAATGATTTCTTAGTACTTGTTAGGTGAGAACGGTCCTTACAGAAAGTAGTAAAACCAAAAAACCCCAGTTCAGAGTTAGGTATATCACTAGATATAAACTCCGTCAAAGTAGCATTTTCAACTCTATTTCTCTCTAAATATGCTTTTAAACCGCCTAATTAGTGGAGCTGACTAAGAACAAAGTCCATAGAAAATAACTATCTATATAAAATCTCCATTCCAAGGCACGTCTGCAGGATATTGAACCTGCAGACATTTTCCATGCAAGACTGTAAAATCTCAAAAGTGAAACGACATCTGCATGGGGTGAGTAAAAGATTGGATAAAGTAAATTTACTACAAAGACACCTCCAAATGATTTCTTAGTACTTGTTAGGTGAGAACGGTCCTTACAGAAAATAGTAAAACCAAAAAACCCCAGTTCAGAGTTAGGTATGTCACTAGATATAAACTCCATCAAAGTAGCCTTTTCAACATCCCTCTGTCTAGAAGTCAAATCTAAGTTGATGTACACATTTTGATCCTTAAGTTTATAATGGTTATGTATTAGATTTTGGGCTTCATCAACAGTATTCATTGCAACTTGAATAGCCTTTGAGCCTTTAACATTACTTCTGCCCACCCTAGCAAAATGAGCAACAGGGAGGGGAGTGCCATTCAATATTGATAAAATTAAGGATATTTCCTGTGCATCATTGTCTCTTTCGGGTACGTTGTACAGCATAACGTTCCTAGCACTGCTGTATTGGTTATTCATCTCACTCCAGATCCCATCCTCATAATCCAGATTCCGAAGATAAAGGTCAGCATCACCATCTACGGGTCTAAATGGATCACCCAGACTAGTAATATCCTGAACTTTTACCTCAATATCATCCAGGTGCTTAGTAATCTTTGAGCAATGTAACCTACTTTTCAAGAATACCCACACGGTCTGTCAATCCCTGCAGCTGTCTGACGCTGAACATGTAGTCTTTACAATAGAAAGATATTATTCTCTTGCTTAATAAGATTGTCCTTATTTCAGGGGCATTGATTTCATTGCAAGTTTGACATACTACATTTTTGCAGTGATCGCAAGGGTAGCCAAAGACCTCACCTTTCCTGGGCTCTTTGAAGTTTTGCATTTAAAACAGGTACCAGACATTCTTGACCACAACAGGGGAAACAGGCTATAGGTTAATCAAAACTTGTTGACAATCATGTTAAACACACTATACCGGGTGTCAACGAATCTATTAGACAAGTCATAATTTCTAGAGTATTATGTGTATCAAAATGAGAATTGGTACAGGTAAATGGTATGTGAAGGGGAGAGTTTTCGCACATTTTCCACTTTCCGGCCACTTCCGGTTTCACCGGAAATGGCTCCGGTTTTGAATTTTTAAATAGAACACCCTGTATATTTTAACATTTTTGGATTTCTGAGACAATTCTAGATCAGAATGTGACATTTTAAAAACTTTTTACGTCTACTTCATTTCTTTAGAGCCACTTTTAAAATTGCATCTAGGTGGCCATGATCGGACTCAAATTAATCCAGGGCCTTAGGTGATGTCAAAAAAATACAATCGCAAAGTTTTAGTTACTAGTATGGAAGACAGGAATAAGACAAGTTGACAAAATTACGTTTTCGTTTCTAACTATTAATTTTCAAATGGCGACCCCTTTTTGACAACTACTTTTCGAAAAAAGCATTTTTTGACGAATCTAACGGTACTAATTTATTTGCGATTGGATTAGACATAAGAACAGAAATTAAATATTATTAAGCAAAATACTGGATAATTTATTTACTTATGACAAGTGCGCCATGGGCAGCCATGATGCATAATAATTTGCAACTGTTTTTATCAAGTCTTCTTTGGAAAACAAAGCACTCACTTAAGTAGATAATGACAGTGACATACGCTCTAAGAACAGACGTAAAAGTTTCTTAATTTTCGTTAAGTTTAGTTTAAATTTTCGTTAAAATAATGTATACTTAAAGTGAAAAAGTGGATATGTTATTAATATTTGGAGAGTGTCATAGAAATTCAAGGAATGCTGCCGAGTTGTATGCTCATAGATATCCGAATCGGCAACATCCAGCCCATCAGTATTTTCCATATGTCGAGACTCGTTTTAGGCAAATAGGAAATCAAGAGGCGGAACAGAGGTTTATCATAAATGAAGAGACTGAGATTAACGTACTTGCTATGGTTGAGGTTAATAAAACAGTTTCGTTAAGAAAAATTAGTCAAAAACTGCAGATAAGTTATGAATCAGCAAGAAAAATACTGAAAAAGCATGGATATCGAGCATTTAAATATCAGTTACATCAACATTTGTATACTGAGGATGGCGATAGACGGGTAGTGTTTTGTGATTGGCTGCTTCAAAATCATAGAGTTAACCCAAATTTTATCGATTTTATTCTATTTTCCGACGAATCCTGATTTACAAAATAATGGTATGTTCAATAAGCAAAATACTCGGTACTGGGCCTAACAAAATCAACATGAAATGAGAGAGGGCAGTTTTCAAGAAAGATTTGGCGTCAATGTCTGGGCTGGTATCGTTGGAAACAGAATAATTGGGCCAATATTGTTTCAAGGTCAGTTAACAGGGGTTAGATACTTAGGTTTTCTTCAAAATGAAATCGAAAATCATCTCAATGATATACCTTTAGCAGTTTTACGGCGAATTTACTTTCAACAAGATGGGCACCGCCTCACAATACTAGAGAAGTTCTTAATTATTTAATAGAGCATTTTAATAATCGAATTATTGCAACCAATGGTCCGGTGCCGTGGCCAGCTCGCTCACCAGATATTACTGTGCTCGATTTCTTTGTCTGGGGATGTGTTAAAGAAAGGGTTTACTATGGAGCAGCCCCAGCTACTCTTGACATAGAAGAAAGAATTTTACGGGCATTTAGAAGTATAACGCCCCAAATGCTACAAAACGTGTTGAGAGAAACAATTGAACGAGCTGAAATGTGTCGTGAAAAAGAAGGAATGCACTTTGAACATTTACTACACTAAACTTTTTAACAAATTCAGCTACTGTACTTTCAAATATTTTAAGTGCGTCGTCTAAGTTATTAGTTTATTTTGTTAGTTTTTTGTTAATTTTGTTAAATTTTTAATCCAATTCCTGTCTTTCATACTAGTCACTAAAACTTTGCGATTGTATTTTTTTGACATCACCTAAGGCCGTTAGATTAGTTTGCGTCCGATCATGGCCACCTAGATGCAATTTTAAAAGTGGCTCTAAAAAAATTAAGTAGACGTAAAAAGTTTTTAAAATGTCACATTCTGATCTAGAATTGTCTCAGAAATCCAAAGATGTTAAAATATACAGGGTGTTCTATTTAAGAATTCAAAACCGGGGCCATTTCATGTGAAACCGGAAGTGACCGAAAAGTGGAAAATATGCGAAAACTTTCCTCTTCATCTAACATTTACCTGTACCAATTCTCATTTTGATACACATAATACTCTAGAAATTAAGATTTGTTTAATAGATTCATTGACACCCGGTATAATTTTTTGTGAAGGTAAAAATTTTTTATAAGGTGATGATTTAAACGTCGCAAATTAACAAACAATCACATTATTCGCAACAGCTCGAATGTTTTGCAGAATAGAAACAAGTCATCGTGCAAATATAACTGTTAGGGATCCGCTGACACCAATTCATGCAAGAAAATCATCTACAACACTTGCAAATACAATTAAATCAAATAATTTAAATTGGTTGAACCCTGCATATAATATTTTAAACTGGGTAATTAAAATTGCAATTAATTTCGCGCCAGTGAAATCTCGAATATTCGGCGCAAATGAAATCTCAAAATTTTACCATGCCATGTAACATATTATTATAAACTATAAACGCCTTACCAAATCCTGGCAACACCCTGTAAGGTACCTCAGTTCAGACTTACAGTGATTGTCCTAATGCTGACTGGAGTCTACTTATACGCTAGCTCATCTCAGGGTAGATTCGTTGTTTTTATATTTTTCCACTATTTTTAATATATTGCCTGTGTAAGTTTTATAAATGTCTAAATCGGGAAGAAGGCGCCACATTTTACTTTAGAATGAGTCCTAATGATTATACTACGAGCACTTGTAGTAAAGAAAACTTGGAAAAGAATAAATATTTAATGTAAATAAATCTAAGTCTTAAAAGTATCCTAATTTAAAATTATAGGAAATAAAACCAATTAAATAGAAGCCAATACAGTTATTCCTCACGGTTTACCCCTTCCCAGAAAATAAGTACAACCCCTGGAAAAAGTTATCACCAGTGTGAATTCTTGCAAGCTCCTCTAATGGGGCTATCTAATAAAATTGCGTTAACAAATGGTAAATTTTCAATCAATAAAAAAAACTCTGTTAACGACTTAGTCGAAAGTTATTGACTTTCTATGACATAGAAAAGATGAGAATTAAATAAAAGATAGCAAGGTAAACTTGACAGTGTCCTGCACAGTGAACGGCAAACCGATCCAAAAAGTAAACAAATCAGCTACTACCTTTGGAAGGTTTACGTCGACATAGCCCAGTCATAGAAGATAAAAACACTCTCTATTTTAAACTGGACTATGAAGTTTCATAAGCCCAACAGTGCAGGAGACTATCAACTTTGCAGTAATAAAAAAAAATAAGCCATATAAAAAACTACAAAAATGTCTGCAAAGGGAAAGAATTGGAAAATTGATAATGAGAAAGATAATGAGTGTTTAAGTGATAGTTAACAGAAATATAAGCAATGGAAAATTACACAAAAAGGTGATAGATAATTACAAAAATTAGATCATAAAAATCAACTTATAACTGTCGCTCAAGTGGTTAAAATCTTAACAAAATTTTGCTGAAAGGTATGTTACAATTTTGAACAAATCAACTAGTTGCCAAAATATTCAATTGTTAAGCAATTAAAATTTTCAATAAATTTATCATTATAATGTTCAATACTTTAAACAATTATTAAATAGTTAATTGGCCACTCTGGGACTCTAAAAATGGAACCATAATAAAAAAAAAAACCTCAATTACACTAGGGCATCGCAAAATAAAACATATAAATTTGAGGTTATAGCGCAACGAAGTCGACTGCGTTTCACTTTACAGAGTTTACTGGTTCGCCGCAAATATTATGTAATATGGTAAATTTAGCAAAAGATAAATATCATTAGAAAAATATTAAAGTCCAAATATTTAAAATCTATTAATTAGAAAAAAGTTCAAAATCATGTACAGAAGAATCCCTTACCTGTTAGCCCTCTAGGTAATCGGACAGAAAACTGTGCTTAGACAACTAAGCAATTAAAAATACAGGTTTAATACCCATCAGGCATAACAATCAGATACTCTCGTGTACATATCTTTGGCTAAAAACTAGGCACTTAATTGAATAACTTTCAAACATGTCGTTAAACAAGGCCTGTGACGTAGACGGCTTCACCAGAAAGGACGTTGACCTGGCTTAATACGGAGATTGTCCCTTTCAGAGGCTCACAATCCCAAAAGTGCAGCACGATAACCCAAACTGTACATTACAAAATTCCATCCAAAAAAACTGAACCAATGAAGAAATCCAAAGACAATACTGTAGTTATCCCCAAAGACGTAATTATTCCAAAGACGTACTGTACTTATCCCAAAGACCCTATAATAAAGAAATAAAAATTCCTACTCAGTCAGTCGTACAAAAGGCCTATGCAAGCCTAGCTAAATTTTGCTTAAACACAAGACTGATTGTTTCAAAAGAAATATGTACATACCTCGAACTCAAGAAAATGGTGGCATCTGATAACTGTTAAGCCGTTGTTTCTGGCTGGCTGAAGAAAAATAATCGCCAAACTGGCTGTAGGGTGAAACGACCCAAATCACCAAAAACTGTTTGCACCCCGACTTGGTTTTGTTACTTTAATCGGCCATTTATGACCAAATCCCTTTACCTGGGAAAGTAGTAAAACTAAACCACTTCTCGCTCTTGCGTCAGATAGCCAAAAAAGAACGATTTTTCTCAAGTCATTCGCACATTCCTTCCAACGGAAGTTACCAAAAAAACTTAATAAAAAAAGTCCATCAAAAATCTATCCAAAAAAAATAACCTTAATCTCGTAGCCACAATCTCGAACCCTTGAAATTTATCATATAATTTGAACTACTTCCGGAAATTATATACAAAAATTCTTCTATCTCAATTTTAAACTGGCCAGTACTGAAATCAGACAGAGACAACCAATATCTTAATAATTCAAACTGCCTCGTCCTACAAAAAGAATATCCTATAAACAAAGTACTTTACGGATTCAAAATATTCAAAAATGAAATCCAATTAGTTCGAAATAGTTCGAGGGTCTAATTTCAATTATTTTAATTACCAAAAATTCTAATTAGTAAAGTAAAGGAAAATATTCAACTAATAAACTAAAAACTACATAATGAAAATCGATACTATCTTATTTCGAATTTAACATTTCGATATATTTAACAGTGGTGCCGTCATATAGGCAACCATAAAATTATCCATGCAATTCAGTGGACCTGGCTATCTCAAACAGCTGATATGTGACAACAAATAAATATTTCCTAAAGAAAGGAAAATAAACAAAAAAACCAATAAACACTGTTCATATTTATCCAATAATTAAGAAAACGTTTTTCCCAATCTGTGATACATTGTCTCGAGGTACCTACTGAAATTTACAAATTACAGAAATATGTTAAGTTTCGATGTCAATCAAAATTTCAAAATGTAAACAAAAGGAATGATCTGAATATAGATGAAACCAATAATAATGAATGAAAAACAAAAGGTAATCACTAGTTTTATAGTAGAAAACATCGTTTACTGTAAATTCACGTTTCAAGTTATGCATGTTATTAACAACCTTTAAAGAAAAACGTACCAAACAAAAATCTATTTATTACTTTAGTAATCTGAACCTGTAATTTAATGTAGAAAAATGTAAACGAAAATATTTATTATTTAAGATCAATTTTTAACCGTAACACAATCATTAACTCACCTTATACAGGGTGAGTCAACGATTGGATGAAGTAAGTTTGTACCTTTTCGGTGAAATTTACAAAAAAACTATATTTATTGTTTGATACAGTTTATTTTTACGCAGATTTTAAAAATATTTAGGACTCTACAGGGTGAGCCAAAAAACTAGGACAGCATAAAGTTGTATTTTTTTAAATAGAACACCCTATATACGAATCGTATTTTCGATTTAGCTTATAATTTTAAATCTTTTTTATTAAGGGTTTACTATAACAAAACTTTATAGTTTCTTTGATAATTAAGTTTAAAGAAAAAAAGTCACATTTTCAAGCATCAATTCAATCCTAAATAACGTTTTCAATTTTGTGACAAATATATTCAAATTTGGAATTTAGCAAGGCCAAGGACAAGTTAACATAATTTTTACCTAATATTTGCAATAAAAGCTACAGGGTGTTGAACACATCGGCTCAAATTTGAACAAGTTTAAATGAATAAATATCTTTTTTTTAAAATGGTACACCCTGTATATTTTCATGTTATTTAATAGAGTAATAAAAACTCTAAAAGTTTTGTTCCATATATCCTATACCTATTTATAATAGTTTTTGAGATATTTCAGTTTTTCTTATTTTCCATACTTTTTTACAGAAATAGTCTTCATTATCATAGTAGCCATGTAAAATAATAAAAAGAAACTACAGAAACAAACAGAATGTGGTTAAATATGATGAAGTACATTATTCGCTATATTACAATGGCAATAGTTTAATTAAACATAATGTGAAAAAATTAACACAACAATAACGACAAGGCAAATACATATTTACTTTTATACTAAATTGAAACAAAAAAATTACCTATTAAATACTGAGATTAATTATTTCTTTTAAATAAGTATTCGAATAAACGTACAATGTACAAATTTAGTCTTTTTTGCAGATTTTCTCGGACCCTGGACAAAATTAGTGGCGTTATTGTTCTATAGGTAACCCTAATCCTGTTTCGCATATCTTCCACTGTTGTTGGTGGATTAACATACACTTTATTTTTAATATAACCCCATAGGAAGAAATCTAATGGGGTGATGTCGCAAGACCTTGGTGGCCACTCAATGAAACCCCCACGTCCAATCCATTTTTGCGGATATCGTTGGTCCAAAAACGCACGAACTTCACGATGGTAATGCGGAGGCGCACCTTCGTGCTGGAACCACATACTGTCGAGCTCATCCCTATCGAGACCTTGAAGCAGTTGAGGTAGTTCTTCTTGTAGAAAGTTCAGGTAACTATGGCCATTTAGTGGTTCATTAAAAAAATAGGATCCAATAATTCGATTATGATGAATACCACACCAAACATTTAATGACCAGTGGTTTTGATGTTGCACCTCTCTAATCCAAAATGGGTTTTCTGTGGCATAATAATGCATGTTGCGTCTATTTACGGCACCGTTACTTCTAAAAGTAGCTCCATTACTAAACATTACCTTGCATAATAAATTTGGATTTAATTGAATCTCCGCATTTATTGTACGACAAAAGTTTACACGACTTTCAAAATCTTGTCCATGCAATTCTTGGTGTAATTCCATGTGATATGGATGATACCTATATTTCTTGGTAGTACGATTAGCGGTGGATTGTGATGTTTCACATAATGCTGCTAACTGACGGCTACCAATATAAGGATTTTCCTGAACATTTAACAATACTTGTAGTTCATTTTTTTCATTAGTTACTGGTTTGTTGACCACTTTACGTTTTGGATAATCAACAGTACCAGAAGAATCAAATCTTTGCATTAAGTTTTGAAAAGTATGGGTATTAGGCTGGCGTCGATCAGGATACTTCATCTTGTAAATTCTTTGAGCAAGAAGGCAAGGTATAAATCATATCTATTAACTCATTCTTTGGAAAATTCATTTTACAATATAAGATGAATGCAAAAAAAAACCAAACTACACTACATAAAAACCAAAAGAAGCGATTGCGGTTATAAATTTGACACACAGAAAAATGTTCTTTTACATTGTTTTTGCCATGGCTACTATGATAATGAAGACTATTTCTGTAAAAAAGTATGGAAAATAAGAAAAACTGAAATATCTCAAAAACTATTATAAATAGGTATAGGATATATTGAACAAAACTTTTAGGGTTTTTATTACTCTATTAAATAACATGAAAATATACAGGGTGTACCATTTAAAAAAAAAGATATTTATTCATTTACACTTGTTCAAATTTGAGCCGATGTGTTCAACACCCTGTAGCTTTTATTGCAAATATTAGGTAAAAATTATGTTAACTTGTCCTTGGCCTTGCTAAATTCCAAATTTGGCTCACCCTGTAGAGTCCTAAATATTTTTAAAATCTGCCTAAAAATAAACTGTATCAAACAATAAATATAGTTTCTTTGTAAATTTCACCGAAAAGGCACAAACTTACTTCATCCAATCGTTGACTCACCCTGTACATATTAATTTAAATTATATAGGTTAGTCTATTCAAGATGGCACACGACCATTACCAACCAAGTAAGTCATCAAGCGAGCCACCCTGTGTGCTGTCGCTTATCTTCATTGATAATTCTGTCAGTTTTCGTTCTGAAATAGCAGTTTGATGGTAAAACTTGAACAAAATCAATAAATAAAAATAAACATAGACAAGCAGGCCTCGACGCAAACTTAATATTAATAAACGAGTAATTGGGAAAATGGGAAAACAACGAAGAACGTTCCGGTTCCCGAAGAAAATTATAAAGGCTAGCCAATTTGGCCCGGTTATTGGTGCTTCGGCCTCGGTTTTAATGTAATTTTCTGCCACAATCTATCGATTGTGTTCTACCACAAGCTGCGTAAGTGCATTTATTAGGCTTAGTAGACGTATGAAATATTAATGGATAATACCGGGTTGATTGGTTTTATTTATTTCGACTAAATTTAAATGTGTTATAGCAAATGGAGAAAAGCTACATTTTTTCATGAAACCTGAAACAGGAAAAGGGCTGTTTTTTATGAATAGCATCTCTTTTCCTTCGAAAGTCAGAAAATTGTCGTTTTTTTTTGTAGATTTTGGGTTGCTGAATTCAAATTCGACTTGTAAATTGGTCCATCATATCAAGTTTTTTAAAAATCCTAAGTTCAAAGTGCAAAAAACGTGATTTTGGCCTATATTTGAGGTTATGTATCATCACGATATTTTTTTCTCAAAAAACTATATATAGCATCTTAAAGTATGGCTTACTTTTACAAATGCCGTTGGGTTTGTACCAATATTATCTTTTTTTCTTCGAAATATTCAGTTTTGAAAATTTCAAATTTTATGAATTTTCCAAGTTTTCGTAATGAATATCTTGCAACTTCAATGGGATCGGATAGTTTTCATACAACCCTATAAGAGTCATTTTGCACAAAATGAACCGTCTTTTTTTGCTGCCATTACACAAATTTTTAAAACAAAACGTTTACAATAGAAAATTAAATTTTTATAAAAATAATTGAATCGACTTCTAAAAGTGTGCTAAAAAGTGAAAAAAAAAACTATAAATTTTTATATGAAATTGAAATTTTTGAGGTCGGCGCCAAACCAATACCCGACAAAATGGAACTCGTATAAACAAATACTTTATTTGTAATTGCTTTTTACCATAATTTGTATATATAAGTAGTTATTTATTTCATTAAGAATTAATTTCGCGCTGACTTCAAACATTTCAATTTCATATAAAAATTTATAGTTGTTTTTTACTTTTCAGCACACTTTTAGAAGTCGGTTTGATTCTTTTTCATAAAAATTTTATTTTTTGATTTTTAGTTTTGAATTCATTATGATATCCATAAATTTTTTGAACTAAGTACTAATCGAGATTAACTTACGTCGTAATGACTCTAAGGTGGCAAAAAAACACCCATTTTATCCAGAGTTATAAAATAAACCACTAAAAATTCTTTGATTCTCCAATTCTCCAAATACCAGTGAAATTGTGTCAAACAAATATTTAGTCTGTTATAGTAAATCCACTACCTTAAATTTCAAATTAATTTTAGATTGGTAATATAGGCATCGAAATCTTCCAATATGGATATTTAAAGAATTTGAGACATAAATTTCTTAGCCCGATATATTTTATACTGCATATTGAGTTTGTATACGCCCCAAGAAGTCCACAATATCAATTTTGGACAAAATCGGAAAATGTAAAATTTTCAACCCTTCATACTGTATCTTATTAACCTAATTGTTTGTAAAAAATTAACTTCATATTCGTAATATACGACCCCGAAAACCCCTAAATACCAAATATGAAAAAATGCCAATAAAGTAAAATTTTTAAACACCATATTGTATCCGCCATACTAAATTTGAAAAAAAAAATTAGCGTTTTAATCTAATCTAAATCTAAACCTCTCAAAGCCCTCTAGTGTAACGATCCAGTCCCACCTACGTACAAAATTGAAAAATTGAAAATTTTCAGTCCGCTACATTGGATTCGCCATATTGAATTCTAAAAAGATAATTTTAAATTCATAATTTACACCCTCAAGAACCCCCTATATTAGTTTTGGAAAAAATCGAAAGATAAAATTTTTAGAACGCCATATTAGATCCGTCATATTGAGTTTTTCAAAAAATATTTTATATTCGTAATTAACACTAACAAAAAACCCCCAATACTGATTTTAGACAAAATCGAGAGATGTAAAATCTTTAATACGTCCTATTGGATGAGATATTTAATTTTTTTGAAATAATTTCAGATTCGTAATTTGCGATCTCAAAAACTCCCCCATATCCATTTTGGAAAAAATCGGACAAAATTTATTCTTTTTGTCCGGCATATTGGATCTGCCATATTGAAATTTTAAAAAATAAATTTAGATTCGTTATATCTTCTTCTTCGGATGCATATCCATTAATGGATGTTTTCGATCACATGCTCCATTGCTTCTCTATCTCGGGTGGTGTGGATCAGTATTTGTACATTACGTAACCCTGTCCAATGTCTTATGTTCCGAAGCCAAGACATTTTCTTCCTCCCCATTTCCCTTCTGCCCTCAATTTTGCCCTCAATCATCAACCGTAAGAACCCATATTTTTCGTTTCGCATGATATGTCCCAGATAGGCTGTTTTTCTTTTCTTGACTACTTCGAATAGTTCACACTCTCTTCCTACACGCCCCAGAACTTCCTCATTTGTCTTCTTCTCCGTCCATGAGATTTTAATTTAAGAATTCTGCGATACAGCCACATCTCGAAGGCTTCCAGTTTATTGATATTACTCGTTTTTAGGGTGCAACCCTCCACGCCATAAAGAAGCACTGACCATACGTAGCACTTCATAAACCTCACCCTCAAGTCAATATCGAATTCTGAGCAGGTAAGCACATTTTTAAGCTTCAGGAAAGCTTGTCGGGCTTGCTCAGCACGGCTTTTTATTTCTCTGTCCGATGTCCAATCCTCACAAAGCCATGTTTCCAGGTATTTGAACTTGTCCACTCTTTCAATGGGCACTGCATCAAATGTTATTCCGGAGTTTGCAAATGCATCCAAGTTTCTGGAGATGATCATAAACTTTGTTTTCCTAGTATTGATGTTCAGACCCATAGATGCACTGTGTTGTCCAACCATATTTACTATTTGTTGTAGATCATCTATATTTTCGGCTATCAGGACCGTGTCATCGGCATACCGAATGTTGTTGATCCATATACCACTCACTCCAATGCCCTTTTTTACATCTTCTAAGGCCTTTCCGAAAATTGTCTCCGAATATAGATTAAATAGGAGCGGAGATAGTACGCACCCCTGTCTCACTCCCCTCTCAATTTGTACAGTATTGGACCTGCCATTTTCAATTTTTACCTGTGCATTCTAGTTCCAATACAAATTTTGGATGCATCGGATGTCCTTTTGATCGATGTCGAGCCTCTCGAGAAGTTGTATTAACTTTTGATGTTGAACACGGTCGAAAGCCTTCTCATAATCTATGAAACATAGGCACACATCTTTTCTTTGGTCATAGCAATTTTGTACCAGTACCTGTGTTGCGATTATCGCCTCCCTTGTACCTAATCCCTGTCTAAATCCAAACTGGAAGTCGTCCACGTCTCTTTCACATTTCTTGTATATTCTTTGGTATATTATTTTTAAGAAAAGCTTCAATGTATGACACATTAGACCGATAAGTATGTGATCTTCGCATCTTTTTGCATTGAGTTTCTTTGGTAACGGGATAAAAGTAGAACATAGCCATTGTTTGGGGTAGAGACCCGTATTGTAGACAGGCGCGGATCCAAGGGGGGGGCGGTGGGGGCGATCGCCCCCCCCCCCAAGAGCTTGGAGTTCAGGAAAATAGACCCGATTTTGCCTCTTATACTATAGTTTATTCAAGAACTAGAGAGAGTAATAAATAATTTTTTACCTTTTTTTTTCTTCGCAAACTACCTGTGTTCTTTATTCCGATGTTTTTGGCAAAATCTGTTAGATACATATATTTTTCATGGGAATGGGTTAGAAATTTTATAATCAAAAATACCGGCCTATAATAACAGACTATTTGGTTAGGATAACAATAGATATTTGGAAGTGTAAAGTGTTAAAAAGGATTTTAATCCTTGTCATAGGCATCGGAAAGACGTTTATTTTATCACTAAGTATTTATAGCATAGAATATTATTTCGGTTAGAAACTTAAAAAAAGTTTTTATATTATTTTCTTTCTTATGATTTCTTAATAATTCACATACATTAGAAAATATAGATAAGTTTGACATATTTAACACAAATTACTACAGTATTTTTATTATTTTTAATTTTGGCATAGAAACCGTTTTAGGTACATTCAGATTAAAAAGGAAGCCTTTTTCTCTCAAAAAAAGTCTAAGTTATAATTTAAATACTTACAAAATACCCATTATCAAAAATGCAAGAAGTTAAACACATAAAAAAATCAATTCGTCCATATAATATTAAAATTTTGTTGAAGCTATCGGTCATTTTATTTTTAATTAAAAACATTTTTAGGATATTTGACGTTTCAGTTTATTTATTTCTTAAACCATCTGCAGAATTAAAATTGAACGCTAAAAAGGGATTCAAATGTAATTAAATTTTATATGTTACAGAAAATTTAAATAATAAATTGTGTTTACGTTGGTAAACATTACGTATTTAATTTGTAATCAAAGTCAGTGAAGCTATCTTCGCTCAAATTAAATATAATTGGTTCCTCTATCTCACCGATCATGAAATCGAATTTCCCCATTTTCTTTTATTCTTTTATTATCTGGATTTTTCCCAATTTTCTGCACTAACTTTATTCAAAAAAAATAAGTTCAGTTAAATTACTAATTTTGTAAGTTGTGTTATTTCTAGCAACTCTACCTTGTACTTGAGAGAGATTTTCCTTCTCCAACGGACATTTTCCGGACGATCTATAAGAACGGATTTCCTATCTGGTTTTTCACAGCAAAAATCAAGTTCTCTGAGCAATTTCTAGAGCTCGGTTCTTTTAATTTCAGGTAAATCCCGATCTTCATTGATTTTAGTTAGAATTTTGTCGACAGTTGGGATTTGCTTCTCATAATAAAATATATGTCCAACTCTTTTTAGTACAGTTTGTGTGATCGAATGTGGCTTGGAAGTACTAACAATTCCAGTCGTTTTTTTCTCCTTCAGTATTCGGTACATAGCAGATTTTCCAACTCCTGTCATGTTGGAATACTTCTCTATAGAACTTTTAACATTATTATCGAGATATTGTTATCTTAAGGCATCATCAACATTCATCGTAATAAGTTTTTCCTTGAAGAAAAAATGCCCTGGTTTAACGATTTTGGAATAAATATAGATGTGGAAGCCATATCTTTTGGGTATCTCACTAATCTCAAATAATATATAAAAACAAGTACAAACAAGATAAATCACTAAGAATGCATTGTAAAGTGTACTTTGCTCACTGACAGAAATTAAATTGAACTATCAGAAATTTTATTGCTGCAGTAAATTTATAAAAGCTTATAATATTTAAATATAATTAAATATAATTAGATTTACGGCAGTCCTCAGTTACTTGCGCACTGGCGCAGGCACGTCGCAGGTTTCGGTAACAGTTTTCTTACTCTCTCTAGTTCTTGAATAGAGTATAGGAATGTGTATGCTTGCGATCGCCCCTCCCCTTCCCAAGAGCTTTGAGTTCAGGAAAATAGAACCGATTCTGCATTTTATATTATGCTGCTGATACTCCCCCCCCCCCCGTTCCCCGTTGACAACCTTGTTTTTCTGGCAATAGCCCCCCCCCACCAAGTGCTTTGAATTCAGGAAAATAGACACGATTCTGCCTCTTATACTAGGAATGTGTATGCTGCTCGCATCCTCGCCCCGGTCGGCAACTTGTTTTTTCTTGTGATCGCCCCCCCCCACTCTTCAAGAGCTTGAAATTCAGAAAAATAGATCCGACCCATCCTGTCTTTTATATTAGAAATGGGAATGTTGCTGGTATCTCTCCCCCCCCCCCCCGTCGACAACCGGCTTTCGAACTTTTATGATATCACCGCCCCCCCCAAAGAGAGAGGCTGGATCCGCCCCTGATTGTAGATGATGTTAAAAACTTTATGCAATGCCGCAACACCTCTTTTATCTAGGAGTTTGAGTATTTCTGACGGGATTTTTTCTGGTCCAGCTGCTTTGTTGTATTTTAAGTTATGGATAGCTTGTTCAATCTCTTCTTTTGTAATTGATGGGCGAGTCAAACTATTACTTAAATCAGTCTGTTGTCTTGAAAAAGTTCTCCGATGTATTCCTCGCAAATTTCAATTTTTTCTTTGCTTTCGAGGACTATCTTGTTGTTCTGGTCTACTATTAAACTTCGTTTCCATCCTCTATATAATCCAGCAGTTTCTTTCAGCTTTTTGTGCAAATTTAAATGATCCTGTCTATTTTGCAGTTGTTCTATTTCAGTGCATTCATGTCTAAGCCAGTCATTCTTCGCCATTCTTATTTTTGTTTTTATTAATTTATGGATGTTTCTATAGATGTTTTGGTCTGCGTCGTTCTTGTGTCTCCGTCGTTCGTCCATTAATAGCAGAATTTCATCGGTCATCCATTTCTGCTTTTTGTTTCTTGATTTGTATCCCAGTCTTGTCTGTAAAGTATTCATTACGGTATCTGTTATCTTCGCCCAAGACTGGGTTAGTTATAGTCCAATGTTTGATGTTATCGTTTGAAGTCCTGTGTTTTTTTCATTACTGATTTCCGTCCTTATCCCAGAATCCTTCAACTTATCCAGTGCCAGCCTTACTTGTATTGTTGGCTTTTTAATGCTTGATAGTGCGTTCTTTACAACGACCATCAGCAGAACACGCGACATGCGTTATATGCGACCCCGAAAACTCCCCCATACCAGTTTTGGAGAAAATCGGACAAAATTGATTTTTTTTTTGTCCGTCATATTATATCGATCATATTAAATCTTTTAAAAATAATCTGGATAATGGATTTCACTGCACCAATTTCATCCAAAAAAATATAGGACCACCACAGTAACTTCCTGAACCTAACGTAAAAAAGTACCGGAATAATTGGTGTACATACATAAAAAAAATACATAGTCGACGAATTGAGAACCTCCTACTTTTAGAAGTCGGTCAAAAAGTACTGGAAACTGAAAAACCCGCCAACTAGTGCGTTCTTGTATTTCTGATGTAGAGATTTTCCTTGTTCGGTTTATTTAGTTAGAAAAGGATAGGTTTTACTCTGGTAGTAAGATTGGAGTAGTTCAGAATCTCCATGTATAATGGCAATTTGACAAATGTCATTCTTATTGCCATTGTTTAACACTGAGGTTTCCCTTCTTTTTGTCATTATTTTTTGCAGATATTCGCTTAAGCCATGCCCAAAGGTTTGCGTTTCGCTTTTAAAAGTAAAAAACTCTCCCTCTTCAAAAAAAAAAAAATTAAAATGATATCCCAGTATTAAACTAAAAGGAAAAGACACATGTTTATTTAAGGAAACATCAAAATATATTTGACGTAATTAAACGGTATCTGAGGCACGTTAATGGCGTTTTAGTGGGTTGTGCACGAGCACCCACACATCCATTACCTATTGATTATAATTTTCACAGCAGACTCCAACCGAACACATAATTAATAGCACAAACATAGAGTTTAATTAAGATTTATTGTCTTTTGCTCTGCTAAGAGATCTTAAATTACTAGTCTTGCAGGGAATGCTTGCTGGAAACTGCTTCAAGATTGATTAAAATGTCGAAAAAATATAGTTTACGGAGTTGTTTTATTACTGTCGACGACTTTCATTGTTGTTTCAGACAATCTAAATGAATTTTATTTGCCTTAATTAGTTTTTTATTAGGTGTTTATAAGCATTTAGCGAGATGGAGCAGTATAACACCGGGATTAGCAAAAAGGCAGTTTGCATTGAATTAGAAAGATATGAACAAGAGATAAGATATCTGATACTCGTTAGTTGACATAAAATTGCGCATTGCAGTATAATTTAGTGTTATAAAACGCCCTTTCAATAAGATAGACGGTGCCAGGTTATAACTTAAAGTAAAGATGTAGGGTTGAAAAGTTCTTTTAGTCTTGGAAAGATTGTACTTTCTGTTTTAGAATATTATATTTTATTCGGTATTATACAATAGGGGTCGGATAAAAGAGGTTTAAATGGAAGAAATTCGAAAAATACGTCCATATTTCTGAGAAATTTGACATAATGAAAAAGTTAAAATATATAATTTTGAGAATCAAGTGAATTACTTTTTTGTTCGTGAAATGTGGACAGGGTATCAAGAATAAGGAGGGTCATTGTGATAATTTCGGTAACAGTAAGAGATATGGATCTCGTTAAACAGGAAAAAGTTGCGTAATTTAAGAATCAACACTATACCAGTCAGAAATTTTTAATGAGTTTTTTGGCATTAATATTAATATCAGAGACAAACATAAAAACTCTTTTACAACAACTGTTAATAAACTTAGAAATGCTAGAATAGAGCAGAATAGAATGATATATTACAACGACAGAACATAAAATTGAATATTGGTTCGCCAGGTTAACAAAGAAAGAAAAAATATAACGAAAATCGATAACAAAGCAGAAAATTAAATACACAAAACTAACAATTAAAATGCAGTAAAATATTTGTACACAAACACCAAAGTATAAATAATACTGACAGTACAAAACAATACGAACAAAAAATATATACATTAAATACTCCTATGAAAATAATATATATATATATATATATATATATATATATATATATATATATATATATATATATATATTATACATATGATTCAGCATTAATCCGGGAATACATCCGTTCATTCGTTTGGTTTCTTGTAGAAGTTGGCAGACGTTTCGCCAGAATCTCACTTGACATTTTCTGTGCTAGCTGGTTATAGATCAACAACAATCAAAGCCCCAGAATCCAATTCGGTCAGTAAAAAATGGTCTTAAGGAAAAATAAGTACATTATTAAACTGGCCATTAAATAGCCTTGACGGTATCCCACCCTTAAAAAATGAATTTATTTTGTTGAAAAATAACTTATTTTTTTAAAAGTAAACCTAATATTAGAAGGAAATTGTACATTTGCTTAGTGGTTCAGTTTCTTGTGAAAAATGGCGGACGTTCTTTGGTGATTGCTGTTGAAAATCAACTGAGGGAATTTACTGACACTATATTTGACTTTCAAATTAGTTTACAATTATTGCTTCTATTACATATTAAGATATTAACTTTCAATATAATGTAAGTACTTTTTTTTCTGTAATTTTGGAGTGGCTTGGTTCTGAGTATTGTTGATTTTGGGCTTCTTGAAGGATGATACGAATACCTTCTGCAAGTTCTCATGCTACGATGTGGCCGTGTTATTGAGCAAGGCCGCCACAGTTTTCTGGACATTGGTTTCTTGCTCGTTATCGACTCCGGCGTTGTTTAAAGCTTGTGGTATGTCCTGATATAGAACCTCTCTCGTTAAATGCTATCATTTAAGGCAACCTCTGAATGATGTAGGGTGTACCCCTCCTCAGTTGCCCCATTTTGGACGTCTTCTTTCAGTTTCATATAATCCGACCAGTGATGGCCTTCGTCATAATCAACACAGTTTAGTCGAGCTTTACAGTTTAACGCTGCGTGTTTGAAAATCTGGCAGTTCAAACACTGGAAGGTATATGTGTGTTGGTTTTCGACTTTGCTTTTTTGCCCATGATTTATCTGATGTTGTGAATATGACTCTCATCTTTTGCTAGAACAACGAGGACCATAAGCATTGGTTACTTGTTTCTGTAATGTCGTCTGATAGTTTTGATGGGATGAAACACATTATCATGAAATTCGCTTGCAATTTCAGTTTCTGAGAGTGTCCTTAGTACTTCTCTAAGGATGACGCGTATAAATCTTTCCTTATTTAAGAGAAACGTGTGGCATGAAGGTTTGTCTTGTCTAAGATATTTCTCAGAGACCTGTGGTCTTTTGAGGTAATTGTGTATAATTTTACTTCTTCTCGAATGGTCTTGATGAAGTCAAAACTAATCTGGTGACCTCTGCAGTTCTGTAGGACTTTGCTGCACTGTTTCTTGTCTCTTAAGAAGATTGGTCCTCTTTTTCCTTCTTATGAATTTTCTTCAGTTTTTTCCTAATTCTTTTTCTTCTGCGGGGTGTCATCGTCAATATCTTTAGCGTCGGACTAATCCTGTTTCATGTCTTGATAATTTCTACTTCTGTTTTCTTCTATTGTTTTCCCCAGTGTTTCTACTCTAAAGTCAAGCTTTCTGGTCGTGACCCCTAGTTTGTTTACCATTGTTCCAAGTTATTTTTCCTTTTCTTGTATTATGCTTTCGTATTGTTTCAAGAGCTGCTGTATCTACTCGCGGAGAGCCTGATATTCCTTGGTATGATCTTCAACATGTGTGTGAACCTTCTGTAGTGCTGCTGACTACCAGAGGTGCTTGCTTGTTGAACATCTTCTGTACTTTTATTTTTTTCTGGTATTCATTGTATCCTTACTCTATATCGTGCCCATCAACTTGTCCTTCTTCTTCATGTTTTTTCTAAACCTCGCAATTCATATTTTCATTGTTATTTTGTTTTTGACATCTACAGTATATATATATATATATATATATATATATATATATATATATATATATATATATATATATACCGTTAGAGGGTACATTATCTGGATATCAAGTTTAATTTTCTAATAATTTTTTTATTTTGACAGATATGAACAAAAAAGATATATAATTTTAAAAAATTAGTGCAAAAAGCATTAAGTAATGTGCTCTAACTTTATACAGATAAATCTTACCATTTGCCCGGAATGACATCACCAGTGGTTCTCACAAAAAAGCGGAGCCAGAGTCAACTCATGGTTAACAACATGATGCATGCAAAATTCCCTCAGAGTAATGACGTCGAGCAGCCGTAGAGACAACATCTATAGTTCTTGTTTGACAATACTGTAGATGTCAAAAACAAAATAACAATGAAAATATGAATTGCGAGGTTTAGAAAAAACATGAAGAAGAAGGACAAGTTGATGGGCACGATATAGAGTAAGGATACAATGAATACTAGAAAAAAATAAAAGTACAGAAGATGTTCAACAAGCAAGCACCTCTGGTAGCCAGCAGCACTACAGAAGGTTCACACAAATGTTGAAGATCATACCAAGGAATATCAGGCTCTCCGCGAGTAGATACAGCAGCTCTTGAAACAATATGAAAGCATAATACAAGAAAAGGAAAAATAACTTGGAACAATGGTAAACAAACTAGAGGTCACGACCAGAAAGCTTGACTTTAGAATAGAAACACTGAGGAAAACAATAGAAGAAAACAGAAGTAGAAATTATCAAGACATGAAACAGGAGTAGTCCGACGCTAAAGATATTGACGATGACACCCCGCAGAAGAAAAAGAATTAGGAAAAAACTGAAGAAAATTCATAAAAAAGCCAAAAGGAAAAAGAGGACCAATCTTCTTAAGAGACAAGAAACAGTGCAGCAAAGTCCTACAGAACTGCAGAGGTCACCAGGTTAGTTTTGACTTCACCAAAATCATTCGAGAAGGAGTAAAATTATACACAAATACCTCAAAAGACCACAGGTCTCTGAGAAATATCTTAGACAAGACAAACCTTCATGCCACACGTTTCTCTTAAATAAGGAAAGGTTTATACGCGTCATCCTTAGAGAAGTACTAAGGACACTCTCAGAAACTGAAATTGCAAGCGAATTTCACGATAATGTGTTTCATCCCATCAAAACTATCAGACGACATTACAGACACAAGTAACCAATGCTTATGGTCCTCGTTGTTCTAGCAAAAGATGAGAGTCATATTCACAACATCATATAAATTATGGGCAAAAAAGCAAAGTCGAAAACCAACACACAAGGACATAAACCTTCCAGTGTTTGAACTGCCAGATTTTCAAACACGCAGCGTTAAACAGTAAAGCTCGACTAAACTGTGTTGGTTATGACGAAGGCCATCACTGGTCGGATTGTATGAAACTGAAAGAAGACGTCCAAAATGGGGCAACTGAGGAGGGGTACACCCTACATCATTCAGAGGTTGCCTTAAATGATAGCATTTAACGAGAGAGGTTCTATATCAGGACATACCACAAGCTTTAAACAACGCCGGCGTCGATAACGAGCAAGGAACCAATGTCCAGAAAACTGTGGCGGCCTTGCTCAATAACACGGCCACATCGTAGCATGAGAACTTGCGGAAGGTATTCGTATCATCCTTCAAGAAGCCCAAAATCAACAATACTCAGAACCAAGCCTCTCCAAAGTTACAGAAAAAAAAGGATTTACATTATATTGAAAGTTAATATCTGAATATGTAATAGAAGCAATAATTGTAAACTAATTTGAAAGTCAAATATAGTGTCAGTAAATTCCCTCAGTTGATTTTCAACAGCAATCACCAAAGAACGTCCGCCATTCTTCACAAGAAACTAAACCACTAAGCAAATGTACAATTTCCTTCTAATATTAGGTTTACTTTTAAAAAATTAAGTTATTTTTCAACAAAATAAATTCATTTTTTAAGGGTGGGATGCCGTCAGGCTATTTAATGGCCAGTTTAATAATGTACTTATTTTTCCTTAAGACCATTTTTTTACTGACCGAATTGTATTCTGGGGTTTTGATTGTTGTTGATCTATAACCAGCTAGCACAGAAAATGTCAAGTGAGATTCTGGCGAAACGTCTGCCAACTTCTACTTTCTGCTTTGTTATCGATTTTCGTTATATTTTTTCTTTCTTTGTTAACCTGGCGAACCAATATTCAATTTTATGTTCTGTCATTGTAATATATCATTCTATTCCGCTCTATTCTAGAATTTCTAAGCTTATTAACAGTTGTTGTAAAAGAGTTTTTATGTTTGGCTCTTATATTAATATTAACGCCAAAAAACTATTAGAAAATTACACTTGATATCCAGATAGTGTACCCTCTGACGGTACATATATATATATATATATATATATATATATATATATATATATATATATATATATATATATATATATATATATATATATATATATATATATATATATATATATATATATATATATATATATATATATATAACCTAACCTGAAAAATCTATTGTGTCCCCCTATTGCTGCCAAGTCGTAAAAGTTACCTTATCGGCTAGAGCAGGTCCTCCAGTCTTATTTCCCTCAGGAATCTTAAGTTGTTGGACGGCTTTAAGGTGGGTACCTTTCCATTTTCGACTTGGTATGTTCCCAAGAACCTCATCCTAGGGTTTTCTAAAGCACTGCACTCTGAGAGGATATAAATAGAGGTTTCGTCCTCCTCCTCACAGAATCTACGCTCTTCTCTTTCTACCAGTCCGAGCTCCTTGAGGTATCCCTTCGGGTGGCAATGCCCCTTCAGGATCCCTGTCAGAACTCGGAGTTGATCTTTCATTAAGCTTATGCATTCTTTGAATTTGAAGTCGTACTTCCCGAGAAAAATCTTCGCTCGTCTCAATACTTGCAGCTCTGTCCAATAATTGGATCTCCTGCTTGATTTTATCTTTAGTTCTTCTAGTATGGCGCTGCTATTCCACGGAAAGGCTCTGGCCCCAGATAAGGTATATCAGCCACTTTCCTCGCGAGCCTATCTACTATTTCTTTCCCTTCTATCCCGATATATCCCGGTACCCACATGAGGATGAATTTTTTATTCTTACTCAAATCATTTAGTTCCTGTGGGCATTCCCAGATCATCTTGGAACTGATAACTTGGGAGCTCAGCGCACTGATGACTCTATTTGACTACCGGACACGATAATAATCTCTTGGCAGTGATCGTTTTTCTCCTTGTTAAATTGAATACATATCCTAATGGCATGAATTTATGCCTGGAAAATGCTTGGTGACTTACCCAAGCTGTCGTAGTGTCTGCTGCCGGGTCCATATACTCCTATTCCAGTTTCCTCCGTTGTTTTGAAGACATCTGTATACCATATAGTGGATTTCTTGCTGAATTTTTCAATTGTGTTTCTGTTCCATTCGCTTTTACGACTCAACTTTGTGCTGAAGTTTTTCACAAAGTTGAATTTCTTTTTCATTTCATCTTGTGGCATGTCCCAGATTTGTTGATTTCTGGATAAGCGATTTGGCCTTCATTTAATGACCTCATCTCTCATCATCCTATAAATCATCCTCTTCGCTATGTTCTCTAGAAATAAATGTAGAGGTGTGAGGTATAGGATTACTTCCATGGCGGCCATTGGGCAGATTTTCATTGCCCCGGTTATACATGCATGTGTTAGCCAGACTGATGGTAAGCTGGCCAAACAGTTTGCCCTGTAAATGAGCCTATTTGTTAGATTTATTAACTAAAAATATTTTGCATGCATTTCAAAGTTTCCGTAGTTTAAATTACCAAAACCAGGAAAATTACAACAAAGACTCGCCTAACTTTGGACAAGTTTTAGAAATTACAGGATGGAAATAATCGTATCACACTCACAACGTAACGCTTAGGTCACGATGAGATGTAACTGTTTAAAACGGAACGGGTTCGCATCTGCATAACAATACAGCTAAAATATATTCTAATGTAAGACTGCCGAGCTTATTAATTTTTATCCGTTATCGCTGCATTACAAAACACCGGAAACAATGCAGTGCAATGCAATTCAGATTCAAATTAAATAAATTCTAATTTTCCGTCCGGTAATAACTGTTGTAGCTTTTAATAAAACTCGGTGTTTAACAATATTTTCCTGACATTTTAATTAAACTCGAAGCAATTTTTAAACCGACATTATAGTGTTGGATTGCTAACTCGGTGTGAAAAGTTTTGATAGAATTTCGTCTCTTTCGAATCTTTATTTATTATAGAATATGTCCCGTTCATACACAATCAAGAAAAATTATAAAAATTTAAAAAAGAAATACATTTTTGTAATTAAAAATTAAAGTTTTAAATTCTTCTGAACGATGTAAATAAAAATAAAAGTAATTTTTTTTTTACAAAAACAGCAATTACCCGGTTCTTTTCTATTTATTAGGTTGTAAAATAAGAGATGTGGTAACACAATATCGTTGTCCATCAACGCTGAAAGCGAACGACTATATATTGCCATATTTACGTGAAGTTTAGTATCACTTTCAAAAGACAACTGGCAAATATTTTTTCCCAATTCACTGATCTACAAGAAAATCCTCTCCGACAAACTAATGTGTTATTTCAATAATTTCTACCCATGTAACACTTACACTGACCTATAAGATTGCTTGCAAAGCAGCTAAAACGATGTACCTATGTGATATATATATATATATATATATATATATATATATATATATATATATATATATATATATATATATATATCCTGCAGAACATCAAGGGATTGGGCCTTAGTGAGCATCTGTATAAACCGATGCAGAAGGCAACTCTCCTAACAACCGCGCGAACCGTCCGAAAGTTCATGGGAAATACAGCAGACCACGCCACCTAGGACCCGATAACATGGAAAGGGTTCCCACAGAGCTTCATACTTTTGGTGTTTTTGTATGCCTGGTATGAGTGAATAATCCCTGGAGGGAGTGCGAAGCCGTTTGGCTTGTAAAAAAAAAATTATTTTCCTACCATATCAAATTATTTTTTTTAACCGGGTAAAAATTTTTGTGCGGGTGCATATAACGCTAAAAGTTTCGTACTTGCAAGAGCCTCTAAAGCGCGACCACACACCGAAAATCGTCACAATACGTTTTTACAGCATACTGGGGTGCGACGCTGCCACGTTTTCTCTAAGTTTAGGGAAATTGTGTACAATCTAGCAACATCGCAGGGGGGCGTCTGGAATGATCCTCATCTACGAAGTCTCCAACCCCTAGGACCTAAAATAACTGAGATACATGGATATCTCCCCCCATGTGACAGTAAAGGAATATTTTGGGTAGCATCTGGCCATTCCGTCCACAATCAAACTCTTGTCCCATATTAATAGCTATTTTAATAACCTATAAATAAATGTCCCAGTAACAAAGGCACTCTAGAAGTCTAGTCGTTCCTCTTGGCACTTGCAGTTTTAGTACCAAATAACTAGAGGTTATTTAGGGCTTACCACTTACAGAACTCGAGAAGACTGCCATCTAGCTAATTGGATCTCGCCACATGTATTGAAACTCTTCATCCAGGCGCCTGTGAGTTGAATCGCGTGAATGAAGGTTTTTATAAAAATTAAATAAAACAAGTTTCTCAAAACACTTACATCTATTAACAAAATGAATAGAAATCGAAATAATTTGCAGTGAGAAACTGATATATAATAATGAATAACAATATCGAAATACTAGAAAAATTGCTCCTGTTGGCCGTTCTAATAGGAAGAAAGATGTAACAAATCCGATTTTGAAAATAATACGTTTAAATAGCTTTCTAAAACACTAAACAAAAAAAGAACAAGAACGCGAAAAAACAGCTATATATATTGCCTAAACAAACAGTATTAAAGTCGCAAATTTCCCAAATAAAATAACACAGGATATTCTCAAAATAATACAGGATATTCCCCTATCCCCTAACTTCCTAAATTAAATGAAAAATCAAAAATAAAAACTCCAACATTGGTTAATCGCGCTACGTAATTTCATAAGAAAATTTATTCAAAACCGTACCACTCTAACGAATTTCAAATCGTAATTGCTGTGTGCAAACCTACAATCCTCGGAACCTCCCCCAGATTAGGCGCGCTGATATCGCTTGGCGTTCTTTCCATCAATAGAACGTACTTTCGCGATGTACCCCCGGCAGTTTTCGTTCTCGAGCGTCTGAAAGCTTCAACCCTCTTCTTTGTAGATGGCAATGGTCATTCATGTGTCGGTTAATTCTGGAATTTATCTAAATCCGAGCATCTTAAGCTTATTTTCTTTTGTACAAAAGAGATAAAATAACTCTTCTATGTCTTTCTATAACTATATAATAATAATATTGCATCTTTGAGAAAACTTGAATGCCTTTCTATTCATTTTGCTAGTATTTAAATTATTCTTTCTTGCAATCAAGAAAAACAGTCGCTATACTAATTCTTTTTATATGTTATCAAACAATATATTATATCATGGCGAGTTTATTTGATTATTGTTTTGTTTCCTAATAATGGAAAAATCGTTCAATATTTAAAACTTACTAGGCAGTTTAGTCCATATGGTGGGTGCTAAGTCCATTCTTGGCTTAATCCTTAACGACTTTTATACTTCTAAAGAGGGTAAAATTGCTTCGATATATTTTTAAATATTTATTGTCTCAGAAAGGCAGAGTATTAATATACGTTATAGTAATACCTAATAATAATAACAAAATTTCATATCACTATTAACAATAGTAACGACAGTGGGAAAACCAAAAAGTACTGCAGATCAGATATGACGGTTGATAAAATGTCGATATTATTTTTTAAAAATATAAATATTTATGAATATTTCTCAGGACGATATATTAAACAAAGTAAAATGTAGGTAACGACACCTATATTTCTAACATAATTCTTAATATTCTATTTTTCCCGTCAGTTACTTAAACCACATTTATGTAAATTATTTAAACAATACATCCTTTGTCCTTTTAGTTTACACAGGCCTACAATGATTTTAATGCCACTAAAACTAAACCAGATTTTAAGAATATTCGATACCCTGACTCTTGCAATATACTCATTTTTTTTAATGTTAGAAGTGTAAGTAAAACGAAAATAAACGATTTTAAAAGATCTTTTAAATAATTCTACAGGTTAGAATTATTTTATCAAATTATTCTACAAATTAGAAACATTTTATTTAATTATTCTACAAATTAGAGACATTTTATTCAATTATTTTATAGGTTAGAAACATTTTATTAAATTAATATACAGGTTAGAAATTTCTTTTTTTAGATTTTCTACTATGAAGGTCTTTGGGGCACTCCCGTGTGATACTCCAGCAGTAATCTGTCATCATATGTTCATCTCAGCGACCTTGATATCTATCTTCCATCACTTTTAAATCTTGTTGGAAACGTTCTCCTTGTTCTTCGCTATATGACCTAAGATTTTGAGGAAACTTGTCTAAATGACTGTACAAATATGCTCATATTACATCTAAGATTTTTAAAGCTAATTAAAAGATTTTTTGAACTAATTCCTCGTAATTTTCGGCTTTATCATTTCCTAAGAAATTTGTTACAATGGCAACAAAAGATTCCCAAGCCGTTGCTTCTATTTCATTCATTGCATGAATAAAATCGCTTTTATTAAAAGTCTTATTTGAGGACCTTCAAAAATACCAGCTTTTAGTTTTTCTGAACTCAAACCTTGAAACTTTCTTGAAAGAAAGGCAAAACATGAAGCAGTTTTATCTAATGCCTTTACATACTGTTTTATAAGGTGCAATTTGATGTGCAATGGAGGTAAAATGATCTTATCTCTAGAAACCAAAGGCGGGTTTATAACGTTTTGTTTCCCAACCGTCATTTTTTTTTATCTCAGAGGGCAGTCTTTCTTGATTCAATGATCATGTTTTGCTCTGCTGTCCCATAAACAGATGAAACCTGGAAATTTAGTGTACCCACTTTGTTGAACTAACAAGAAGTTAACCATTTTTAAATCCACCCATATAACCCATTAGTGATCCAAATACTTAAGTTTTTTCAAAACTAGGTCTAGATTTTGATACTCCTCCTTTAATTTCGTATAATGAGCAATAGGCACAGCTGCATGCTTATTTCCAATCCCTAACACATTTCAAACTTCGCTTTGAGCTGTCCATAAACAATCTCCATTCATCAGCTTTGTAGCTTGAGAGTCCCATTTTCGTTAATAAACCATCAATATTATTACAATAAACTACATCATCTTCTGAGCTAAAGAATGGAAGAAAATGTTTTTCGCGATCGCGATAAAATGAATTTTTTGTACCTTGAGATAAAAGATTTCTTTCTTTGAGTCTAGATGCTAGTAGCTCAAATCTCTCTTTCGAAAGGTCAAGGTCTCTTATTAAATCCCTTAAGGCATCTTGGAAAAAAAAGTGACGGCATCGTTACCATTTCAAAATCACTGTCATGTTCATCCGAAAAAACTTACTTCCACCATCTCTGTGTCCGACAAATCTGATAGATCTTGACTCATAGGAGATGATACGTCGTCTGAGTACAGTCGAGGCCTTTTAGCAGACAGCAAATCAGGATATGTCATGTCAGTATGAAAAATAACAGTCATCAATATGGTTTTCCGGTTCAGTCCAAATCATAGGTTCACCAAATTTTAAATGACTACGTTTACCGCTTGCCCACTGTCTTAAATGTTCACTACATAGTTTACACACAATGCTTGTTTAGGGCCTTCAACTCTATCTTAAAGTAATCAACATACGTCTTTCTCACGAAGTCTGTAATAGGTTTTCTAAATTTTTTCACCACATATTCACCACAAATCTAACAAAATGTATTTGGATCATTTACACAACACCTCCTAGACGACGGCATATCGGAATTACTAATTAATAATTGAATATGATGACATTAAGAATGTCAAAATACATTTTTTTGGTAATTATCTATAGATATAAACCTGAACGTAGCTTCAATGTTTTGATGGCTTTGTACGGACTCTCGAGGCCCAGTGAACCGAATTATAACCTAGAATTGTCGGCACCAAACAAACAATTTTTTTCTGTAGACTTGTGTTATCGGTCGAAACTAGAGGTTATGTTAATTAATCTTAATATTACTGTTGTGAAAAATACATATTTACTTAATTTAGTTCAGGTAATTTAATTAGTGAAAAAAAGTATATTGTCATATGTTGTCCACAGTAAATTATTCATTTGTTTCTTGTAATTTGTGTAACAAAATAATATGATTTTATTTATTCTATAAACATTTTCGATTGTTTTTTTAATAGTGTCGATATATGATATTTATTATTTTAATATATCGAATTTCAATATTGATATGTATCGATAAATATATCGAAAATCTTAATAAGTTGATGCTGGTAGCCGTTACTATGTGGTAGTTAATCATCTTCGGGAAATGTTTAAAAAGAACTACTATGTTTTATACCATTAAACTTATTAAGAAAACAGTGATTGCAGTTTCAACTCACAGAGTCATTTTCAAACTGAATTACAAAGGTAGACTAAGTATTCAATACAGAAACATGAGAAAATTTAACAATAAATAAAAACAACCTGAAAAATTACATTTTTACAAAGGGGAGGTACTAAATTTCGGGAACTAATAATTATTTGGCGACAACAAATAACGGGGAAAACCCAAGTTCTGTTTGGTCATTAAGCAAATTTACATTTTTATTTTTACTATGTTTATATATTTCTAAAGATTCAAGAATATTTCACTTTTGGCCCTTTGTGGCTGTGTTCTAAGCAATGGTTGGCAAAGCTCGAGTCTGTTTTTTGTAATCTATATGATCGGTAGTATTCTGAAAAGCGAGTTTTAAAACTTCTATCACTTTTTCCAATATACAAGCTATCACACTCTGAACATTTTAACTTATAAACTCCTGATTTATCAAATTTATTAATTTTATCTTTAGCATTGTAAAGGATAGTGGACAGATTATGTTAAGATTTAAAGGCTACTTTTATGGTATGTTTAGAAAGAGTATTAGCTATGTTTTCTGATAGGGTACCACAGTATGACAAAGATATATAAGATTAACTTTCTTTATCATTTTTTATTTTGGGATATATTGAATTAAAAGCTAGTTGTTTTTGTTTTTTAGTTATTAATTTCTTTATGGTTTGTTGGGAGAAATTGTTTGATATTGCAATCCTTTCAATGATATTTAGTTCCTCTTGATGATCTTTTTCAGAGAGAGGCAAAGAGAATGCTCTATGTATCATTGAATTGTATGCAGCCATTTTGTGTTGTAAGGGGTGAAAAGAGTCATTAGATATAGTATTACCTGTAAACGTTGGTTTTCTAAAAATTTTAAAATTACACTGATTATTGAGGAAGAAAATTTATTTTATGGTTATTTTCAGTTTCCACAGTAAATTAAATTTTTGGATGGCAATTATTAATGTATTGTAAGAATTTTTGAAGCTGTCTAGTAGTGCCTTTAAAACATGCTAGAGCATCATCTACATATCTGTACCAAAATTGAACATGGTTTTTGCTTAAAGGAGAATTAAGAATTTTGTTTTCTATGTTTTACATGAAAATGTCTGCTTGGAGAGGGCTAAGAAGAGAACCCATTGGTAGGCCTGAATTTTGTAAATAAAATTTGTTATTAAACTGGAAATAGGTTTGTGATAAGCAAAGTTCAAAAGAGGACAAGATTTCAGTAGTAACTATTGGATTTATATTTCGTTCCTGTAAGATTTCTTGGATAAGTATAAAACATTCATCTGTTGGAATATTAGAAAACATGCTTTTTATGTCAAAAGAAACTAGTATGGAGTTATCTGGGGTTTTTATGTTTTTTAGTTCTTGGACGAGATCTACTGAATTATTTAAACTGTGACTTGGTTTAAAGTTGTTTATTTGTTTGAAGAATTAATTTAGTTTCATACTGAGTTCTCTTGTGGGGCTATTTATGTATGAAACAATGGGCGAATGGGATTTCCTGGTTTGTGCTTTTCTATAAGGTCATAGAGTTTTAGTGCTTGTGGGTTCATATTGATTATTCTTTTTTATCGAATTCTAAAAAAAAGCCTGTTATGTTTGACAGGGTTTGTTTCAAATTTGTTTGAAAAACTTTTGTAGGATTAAAAGCGATCCTACAATCTCTGTAATATTTTCAGATTGAATAAATGCTTCTATTTTACTGACATATAAATCAAATGCAACAGTTATTTTACTAAAAGTTAAATATGTCAATAAAATAGAAGTATTTATTCAATCCGAAAATATTACAGAAATTAAAAGCGATCCTACAAAAGTTTTTCAAACAAATTTGAAACAAACTCTGTCAAACATAACAGCCATTTTTTCAGAATTCGATAAAAAAGAATAATTAATATGAACTCACAAGCACCAAAACTCTATGGCCTTTAAACCAAGTCACAAATTAAATAATTCAGTAGATCTTGTTCAAAAACTAAAAAACATAAAAACCCCAGATAACTCCATACTAGTTTCTTTTGACATAAAAAGCATGTTTTCTAATATTCCAACAGATGAATGTTTTATACTTATCCAAGAAATCTTACAGGACCGAAATATAAATCCAATAGTTACTACTGAAATCTTGTCCTCTTTTGAACTTTGCCTATCACAAACCTATTTCCAGTTTAATAACAAATTTTATTTACAAAATTCAGGCCTACCAATGGGTTCTCCTCTTAACCCTCTCCTAGCAGGCATTTTCATATCAAACATAGAAAACAAAATTCTTAATTCCCCTTCCCCCACAATCTGTCCACTATCCTTTACAATGCTAAAGATAAAATTAATAAATTTGATAAATCAGGAGTTTATAAGTTAAAATGTTCAGAGTGTGATAGCTTGTATATTGGACAAAGTAGTAGAAGCTTTAAAACACGCTTTTCAGAATACTACCGATCATATAGACTACAAAAAACAGACTCGAGCTTTGCCAACCATCGCTTAGAACATAGCCACAGTTTTCCTGATTTAGGCAACACTGACATATTACATTATTCAACAAAGGGCCAAAAGTTAAATATTCTTGAATCTTTAGAAATATATAAACATAGTAAAAATAAAAATGTAAATTTGCTTAATGACCAAACAGAACTTGGGTTTTCCCCGTTATTTGTTGTCGCCAAATAATAATTAGTTCCCAAAATTTAGTACCTCCCCTTTGTAATAATGTAATTTCTCAGGTAGTTTTTATTTATTGTTAAATTTTCTCATGTTTCTGTATTGAATTCTTAGTCTACCTTTGTAATTCAGTTTGAAAATGACTCTGTGAGTTGAAACTGCAGTCACTGTTTTCTTAATAAATTTAGTGGTATAAAACATAGTAGTTCCTTTTTAAATATTTTCCGAATATCGAAAATCTTTTATTTTTAAAAAGCCCTGACTGCAGATGTATTATGGGAGTTCTTTTGACATCGTAATATCGGAGATCTATTAGAAAATCAAAGAGCGTCAGGTCGGGACCCCATCGATAAATTTTATTTCAGTATTTTGTCCTTGTATCTAGGAGTTATTGTCAAAATACATATGTCTGATCCAGTTAACAATACGCTCCCTTTTTCCAAAAAAATATGCCACCTACTTGGGTTTATCAACGGGACAAAGTCTCCAGGCATAAAGCCCGCTTGGTAAAAAAATGATTTAAAAAATTTTCGGCTACATTAACAAATTAGCCAATTAATAATGTAGCCCTGACCTAAACTCCGTATAAAGCCTTTAGGGTAACCCTAAAAGGAGACCAAAAGCAGAAAAAAATACCAATTTAAATTAATTATATGAAGTAGTCCGGGACAAAAGGAACTCTGTACCCTTGGAGCGACGTTAATATTTAGTTTGGTAAATGTACAGGGTCATTACACAGAACAAAGGATATTAAACAAAATATTACACGTTGAATAATTTACTAAATAATTTATTATATATTAACCAATGTAATGTTTTTAAACCTTTCGTTCATTATAGGTTTTTTCGTCAAAATTTGTGTTTCTGATGAACTGTACGATGAAATAAGTATTGACTAAAGTCTGGTTGTCAAATTTGCATTGTCTTTATTTTAGTTTATTTCTCAAACGTTTCGATTACTTTGCATGTCTAATCACTTGCCACAGTTCGAATCTGCGTTTAAGCTTACTATAATTAATTCAGATAATTTGTTACGGTTAAAAATTGGGTTTAAATAACAAATATTTTGTTTACATTTTTCAAGATTAAATTACAGGTTCAGATTACTAAAGTCATAAATAGATTTTTGTTTTGTACGTAAATTTACAGTAAACGATGTTTTCTATTATAAAACTAATGATTACCTTTTGTTTTTCATTCATTAATTTTGGTTTCATCTATATTCAGATCATTCCTTTTGTTTACATTTTGAAATTTTAATTGACATCGAAACTTAACATATTTCTGTAATTTGTAAATTTCATTAGGTACCTCGAGACAATGTATCACATATTGGGAAAAGCGTTTTCTTAATGTTTGGATAAATATAAATAGGGTTTTTTGTTTTCTTGTTGATTTTCCTTTTTCAGTAAATATTTATTTATTGTTACATATCAGCTGTTAAATGGTCAGCTCCACGAGATTGCGTGAAAGTTTTTAGGGTTGCCTATAAAATGGCACGTCAGTTGAATATTATCGAAATGCTAAATTCGAAATAAAATAGTATCGATTTTTTTCATTATGTTGTTTTTAGTTTATTAGTTGAATATTTCTTTTTACTTTACTAATTAGAATTTTTGGTAATTATAATATTGTAAATTAGACCCTCGAACTAATTCGAACTAATTGGATTTAATTTTTGAATATTTCGAACCCATTAAGTAGTTTGTTATTGAGTATTCATTTTGTAGGACGAGGCAGGTTAGATTATTAAGATATTGGTTGTCTCGGTCTGATTTTAGTACTGGCCAGTTTAAAATTGAGATAGAAGAATTTTTGCATATATTTTCCGGAAGTAGTTCAAATTGTATGATAAATTTCAAGGGTTCGAGATTATGGCTACGAGATTAAGGTTATTTTTTTTTGGATAGATTTTTGATAGACGTTTTTATAAAGTTTTTTTGGTAACTTCCGTTGGAAGAAATGTGCTAGTGATTTGAGAGAAATCGTTCTCTTTTGGCTATCTGACGCAAGAGCGTGAAGAAGTGGTTTTAGTTTTACTGCTTTCCCAAGTTAAGGGACTTGGTCATAAATGGCCGATTAAAGAAACAAAACCGAGTCGGGGTGCAAACAATTTTTGGTGATTTTGGTCGTTTCACTTTACAGCCAGTTTGGCGATTATTTTCTTCAGCCAGCCAGAAACAACGGCTTATCAGTTAGCAGATGCCACCATCTTCTTGAGTTCGAGGTATGTACATATTTCTTTTGAAACAATCAGTTTTTGTGTTTAAGCAAAATTTAGCTAGGCTCTGCGTAGGCCTTTTGTACGACTGATTGAGTAGGAATTTTTATTTCTTTATTTTAGGGCCTTAGGAATAACTACAGTATTGTCTTTGGGATAAGTACAATATGTCTGGAATAATTATGTCTTTGGAATAATTACGTCTTTGGGTAAACTATAGTATGTTTTTGGAATAGTTACAATGTACAGTGTCTCTGGATTTCTTCAGCCTTTCTTTTTTTGGATGGAATTGTAAAATGTACAGTTTGGGTTTTTGTGCTGCACTTCTGGGATTGTGAGCCTCTGAAGTGGACAATCTCATATTGAGCTAGGTCAACGTCCTGTCTGGGGAAGCCGTCTATGTCACAGGCCTTGTTCAACCACCTATTTTAAAGTGATTCAGCTAAGTGCCTAATTTTAGCCAAAGTATGTACACAAGAATTTCTGACTGTTAAGCCTAATGGGTATTAAACCTGTATTTTGAATCGTTTAGTTATCTAAACACAGTTTTCTGTTCGATTACCTAGAGGGCTAACAGGTAGGGGATTCTTGTGTATATGTTTTTGAACCTTTCTAATTAATAGACTTTAAATATCTGGACTTTAATATATTTTTTTTAATGATATTTATCTTTTGGTAATTTACCCTATCATATATTTGCGGCGAACCAGTAAACTATGTAAGGTGAAACGCAGACGACTTCGTTGCGCTACAGCCTCAAATTTAAATGTTTTATTTTTGCGATACTTTACTGTAATTGAGGTTTTTTTTTTATGGTTCTGTTTTAGAGTGGCCAAGTACCCATTTAATTATTGTTTAAAATAATGATTATGATAATGATACCTTTATTGAAAATTTTAATTGCTTAATAATTGAATATTTTGGAAACTAGTTATTTTGTTCAAAATTGTAACAAACATTTCATCAAAATTTTATTAAGATTTTAACCACTTGAGCGATAGTTATAAATTAATTTCTATGATCTAATTTTTGTAATTATCTATCACTTTTTTTTAATTTTCTATTGCTTATATTTTTGTTATCTGTCATTTAAACACTCATTATCTCTCTCCTTATCAATTTTCTAATTCTTTCTCTTTGCAGATATTTTTGTAGTTTTTTTGATATTGCTGATTTTTTTTATTACTGCAAAGTTGATAGTCTCCTGCATTGTTGGGCTTATGGAACTTCATAGTCCAGTTTAAAATAGAGTGTGTTCTTTTCTTCTATAACTGGGCTATGTCGACGTAAACCTTCCAAAGGTAGTAGTTGATTTGTTCACTTTTTGGTTCGGTTTGCCGTTCACTATGCAGGACACTGTCAAGTTTAATTTACTATTCTTTTGTTTTAATATTCACTTTTTGCTACGTCATAGAAAGACAATAACTCTCGACTAAGTCAACAAGGTTTCTCTATTGCAATTTAACATTTCTAATCGCACTTCTATTAGATAGCCCCATTAGAGGAGCTTGCAATAATTCACACTGGTGATAACTTTTTCCAGGGGTTGTACTTATTATCTGGGAAGGGGTATACCGTGAGGAATAAATGTATTGGCCTCTATTTAATTGGTTTTATTTCCTATAATTTTAAATTAGGATACTTTTAAGTACTTAGATTCTGCAATTTATTTACCCGGATTTGTCATATTAAATATTTATTCTTTTCCAAGTTTTCTTTACTACAATTGCTCGTAGTATAATCATTAGGGCTCATTCTAAAGTAAAATTTGGTGGCGCTTTTTTCCCGATTTAGACATTTATAAAACTTACACAGGCAATATATTAAAAATAGTGAAAAAATATAAAAACAACGAATCTACCCTGAGATGAGCTAGCGTATAGGTAGACTCCAGTCAGCATTAGGTAAGTCTGAACTGAGGTACCTTACAGGGTGTTGCCAGGATTTGGTAAGGTGTTTATAGTTGGTAATAATATATTATATTTCATGGTAAAATTTTGAGTTTTCATTAGAGAGCAAAAATTCTGAGTTTCAAATTGTACCATTCTGCAAATACTCACCTTATGGGCAATTACAATATCATTTTCTTTATTTATCTGTCATTAATTCTTCAAATAAAAACACATGATTTTTCTGTAAGTTGCATTTTTTGTTGACTTTATTATAGATTACCGTAGTCATTTCTTTTTATAGATCGGTTATTTTTTCTTCCTGAATTTTAGCTACGTTCTTACACTACAAAGTGCGGTTTTAAGTTATATTAGATTTCCACTGTTTGATCCCTGTTTATGTTGTTTTGCTTGACATGTGCTAGATTGTGGATGGTTTCATTTATTTCTAATGTTATTTGAACTTCTTGTTACTTTTTTCCCATTAATCTCGATTTTCTAACCTACTATTCGAATGTCATTTTTCCTTTCATCTTTTTTATGACAGTTTTCTTGGATTTACAGTTCCATTGATTTTGTTTCGTTTATATTATTTTCAGGATAGAGCTCTGTCACTATGAAATTTGCATGGAGAAGTTATTTTTGTAGATGCTGCTTTCGCATTATTTCATTTTGGACTCTTTGGATCTTCTTATTTGAATCCGTTGTATAATAATCGTTATAGAATAATTAATTTTCTATATGTTTTAGTTTAATTTTCACCTCTGTCAAGGCTTTTCTGTGTTACTGTTGTTATAAAGTTCCCCAATACACCGCCTATCGTGTATTATTTTAAGTTGTTTTTATTTTGGAGATTTTATAAATTTCTGTTTTGTAACTTACCTTAGCGAAATCTAGTCTACGAGACCCTCAAACGTTTAGTAAATGTAGAATTGTTACAAGAGAGAAATCCTTTTCGTTTACTTAACTTTTTGCCGCAAACTTTTTCATTGCCTGTTCTGCGTTGATACCATTACCGGCTGAAAGTATATTTCTTTAATTTAAAAATGACTAGTGGGTTAAGCTAGGCCGCAAATGCTGACGATTAATGAATGGCTTATCCTGCAAATTTATTTCAGCCAATTATTGTTAACCAGAAACTCGCTTTTGGGTTATTTTTGAACTATCATCTCGTTTAAATTGTTTACATTTAAAAGAAGAAAAGTGATGCGTACGCATGGATCTTTGATATAATATATGAGGCCGAGGTTATTTGCCTTGGCTTTAATTTTTCCATTCTTAAACAACTAAAGGAGCTGTAAATTTAACATCTCGATTTATATGATCCGTCCTGTGGGATTTTGGGGCGAAAAATCACTTGAATTTTTCCACTAATTGAGTTTAGTTGATTATGTACCTTATCTTTTACCTGTATTGCGTTTTTAAGTTATTTTTACCTGAATAAACCTGCAGATGGGGATTTTAAGAGCTCTAAGAGGAGATTCTTTTAACGCAAATAAGAACTTAAGGTAAGATCCATCAATTGCAATTTATGATATTTGATTTATTAAAGTTTAAGTCTAAAATTAATTTCCTGAAAGTTCGAAAACCACCGCTTTGGCAACGCTGCGATAGGTCATCGATCAAGGTCCTTCAGCATAGGAAACTTGTTTATGGTAGATTTAATCTGCACATTTTTACAAAATATTAAAAAATATATATCAAAGGTTGAATATGAGTTCTGCCAGTGTTGTTAATGGATGTCTCCTGGAGGGTCTTTGTTTTAGATCCTTGGTAATATAGAAATCTTCCATCGTTGGACGAGTCTCAGGTTTTCTTTCATACTTAGTTCTCACAAGAATACTTTAAAATAATGGACTGGAAGTCAGTTCATCTAATAATTGGTTGGATACTTTATGTGGGGGATTGAGAGATGATAGATTTAGAGCTGTTGTTTCTACCGTTTCAAGGTTTATCAGTGCTGGTTTTCAGCAACTAATGTATATAGGGACATGTATTTCAATAAACGTCGGCATATTAGTTTGTTTTTCTAGATGTTTCTTTATTTTTACACATTAAACTCCTAAAGTGTTTGATTCTTTGTATGAATTTTTATTTAACAGTTCTATAATTCCAGTTTAAGATAATTGGACTGATGGCTTGATATGTATTACTTGGCTGTTAAGCAATATTAAATAATCTTAATCCAAGAAAAAGATAACAATTTTAATAATCATCAAAAACTTCACAACAACAATGACAGTATTTTTTTGACTTTTTACGGTTAATATGATGTGTATGAGGGTTATCAATAAAATAAATAATTATAATGTTATTGTTGTTAAAACTACTGGGCATCCAACATTGCGACAAGCACACTACACTAATTATTGCTATAATAACTAACAAGAAAGATACCTGAAGTGTCCAGCTCCGATTTTAATGAAACTTCAATATGTTGCAGAGGATCCAAAAATAAGAGACACCAATTTTTTTGATCTGTGGAGATTCATTATAATAGGATGGAAACCGCCCCTAAAATTCACCCCTAAAAACAGTATTTTAAATATATCTCAGGTTCTAAGTGAGATATTTTTACAAAACAAAATGAAAGTTACTTGTTATTCGAAATGATTTTAAACTATAATATTTTTACCCCCAAGAATATCATTCCTTAGTTTTTATTAGGGTAAACCATCTATTCTCGCACGTTATTTAATTCTAAAAATTACAAAATTAAATGGAAGTATTTGAAAATATTTGTGTCACGAATACCATAAGTAACTTAAGTTGACGGATTTCGGGGTTTGTAAAAATAAACTAGTAAACGAGGGTGAGCCACCCCCAAATACGTTTTTTTTTTTAATTCAAGTTCTAATTAAGATATATTTACAAAACTAGATGGAAATTACTTGTTATTTGAAATTATGTTGAGTTATGATATTTTGACTCCCAAAGATATAATCGCTTATTTATTTTAATGGTAAACAATCTATTAGCGCACGTAATTTAATTCTTAAATTACGAAATTTAATGAAATTGTTTCAAAGTATTTTTTTACAAATACCATAATTAACTCAAGTTAACACTTTTTGCGGTTTCAAAAAGTGAAGCAATAAAAGCGGGTGAGTCACCTCCAAATAAATTTTTTTTGCAAATCTCAAATTCTAATTGAGATATCTTTACCAAACAAAGTGAAAATTACTTGTTAGCTGGAGTGAGGTTATACCATGTTGTTTCAACCTCATAGATATCATCCTTTATATTTTATGGAGGTTAATCTTGTAACTTATTTAAATAATTTAATTCTGGGCATTACGAAATTAAACCAAATTTGTTGATAATATTATTTTAGGAATGCAATAAGTAACTTAAATTGACGTGTTTCAGGGTTTACGAAAATAAGTTAGTAAAAGAGGGTGAACCACCCGCCAAATACGTTTTTTAATATCTCCAGTTCTAATTAAGATATATCTATGAAACAAAATTAAAATTAACTATTATTCGAAATGATGGTATTTTCACTTCCAATATTATTCGTATTTTTTATAAAACTAAACCGTCATCTCATACTTCATATTATTATTCTTAAAATTGTAAAATTTTAATTTAAATGAATGTTACAGAATTGAAAATCTCTATTTGTCAAGAATTATAATAATTTACAGACTTGAATGCTTAACCAATGAAATAAGTTTTTATTTTCTTGTTACTTAAAAGTAAAAATTTCATTATTCTCTGTGATGTTCATATCAACTGAAATTTGGCAATTTTAAGAATAATTATACATGTATGAAATGACATCTGAAATCTTAGGATTTTTGGCGCAAATAAAATCTTAATATTTTACGATGCAAAATATAATGTATAATATTACAAACTATAAACGCCTCACCAAATTCTGGCTACACCCTGTAAGGTACTTCAGTTTAGACTTACTTAATGTTTGTCCTAATGCTGACTGGAGTCTACCTATACGCTAGCTCATCTCAGGGTAGATTCGTTATTTTTATATTTTTCCAGTATTTTTAATATATTACCTGTGTAAGTTTTACAAATGTCTAATTCAGGAAAAAGACGCCACCAAGTTTTACTTTAGAATGAGCCCTAATGATTATACTACGAGCAATTTTAGTAGAGAAAACTTGGAAAAGAACAAATATATAATATGTCATATCCGGGTAAATAAATTGCTGAGTTTAACTACTTAATAGTATTCTATTTTAAGATTATAGCAAATAAAACCAATTAGATAGAGGCCAATACATTCATTCCTCACCGTATACCCCTTCCCAGAACATAAGTACAAGCACTGGAAAAAGTTATCACCAGTGTGAATTATTGCAAGCTCCTCTAATGGGGCTATCTGGTAGAAATGCGATTACAAATGGTAAATTGCAATAAAAAAGAAACTTTGTTGACTTGGTCGAAAGTTATTGACTTTCTATGACGTAGAAAAAGTGAAAATTTAAAAAAAGAGTAAGTTAAACTTGACAGTGTCCTGCACAGTGAACGGCAAACCGATCCAAAAAGTAAACAAATCAACTACTATACTTGGAAGGTTTACATCGACATAGCCTAGTCATAGAAGATAAAAACACTCTCTATTTTAAACTAGACTATGAAGTTCCATAAGCCCAACAATGCAGGAGACTATCAACTTTGCAGTAATAAAAAAATAGGCAATATTAAAAAAAAACTACAAAGATATCTGCAAAGAGAAAGAATTAGAAAATTGATAATGTGAGAGATAAGTAGTGTTTAAATGATAGTTAACAAAATATAAGCAATAGATAATTACACAAAAAAGTGATAGATAATTACAAAAATTAGATCATAGAAAGGAACTTATAACGGTCGCTGAAATAAATAACTACTAATATTATGGTATGAAAGCAATTACAAATAAAGTATTTTTAATGTTTATGTGAATCACATTTTGTCAGGAATTAGTTTGGCGCCGATTTCAAAAATTTCAATTTTATATAGAAATTTATAGTTATTTTTCACATTTAGTGCACTTTTAGAAGTCGGTTCAATTTTTTAAAAAAATTTTTATATATTGTGAAATTCGTGTTAAATTTTAAAATTGCTCAAATGCTGCCCTAAAATAACATTTCGTTTAAAAATCTAATCGAAATCTTTTATCTGCTTTTTGGTTGACGTCAGCTTTTCCCGAATGTAATCTATCACGAAAGACAGAGTTCCGAGTATTTTGTTAAAAAAAGATTAGTCGCAGCCACGTACGAGTTGGCCAATTACACTAACATGCGAAATCCGTCAAATTCTATGCACGATTTCGAGGAACGAGATCAGGCTTCCTGCTTTTTCGGATTAGGCCCTCTTACACGTACGGGTTTTAGATAGATTGGAACAGGCAGTTAGGAACTATGACCTAGAAAAATTGTTCCTTCGTAATAAGTGGAGTAAATATAGTCAGACACACTAAAGTTGGCATGAGAAAAAAGGAACTACAACCATAAAAGCAAAAATAAATTACAAATTTGCCTGCCAGATCATAGACGTGCTAAAAAAGTATGCTGAACCAAAAATTTAGGTAAAATAAAATGTGCTATAACATTTGTAATTACTACAATTGGGATGTTGACTAATTTGAGAAAGTATCTAAAACCATTCATAATTACCTAATGTAGCCAAAAATATTTAAATTTTTTTTAATACAACTAATACTTTAAAAATCATGGATTTCAAATTTCGTTTAGAATTTCCCGCCAAAAAGCCAATACTTGTCACTTGGTAAACTGACAAGCACCTATAAATTTTTTGTAATTTTTGTGATTAAAGATGAGTTTTAAGTTATTTTAAGTGTTATGTCAAGTTCGTGACAGCAATGATGTTGGCTGTATTCATTAGAGTAATTATCAAATAATCAAAAGGTAAATTGATAACCATGTTTGTTTGGTATTAGAGTGTATAATTTTTCGATTCCGCGCCATAATTACAATTTAGTTCTTTTTATTTTACAATTCACAACTGGTACCTGTGCATTTGACCCGGAATGCGCGCAGCTGTGAACGGAGAGACAGCATGAGACGCTGAACAAGTGCACGTGTGAAATAAGCGGTGCTCTACCTAGCAAATTTTGCGGTATATCCTGTGGCCTCAACGGCTTAGAACCATTTTCTATTGTGTACATCTTGTGGCTTCAACGACTTACAACCATTTCGATCGTGTGTTATTGTGAGCTAGAATTATTGCGGAAACCCTGAAATGCCAGCCGGCAAAAGCGAGATCAGAGCCGTGGATAAGTGCAATATTGATTACCGTTGTGAATAAATGTCGATTTTGGTGTAAATAGTTTCCTTATTCATCTCTAAAATAAGGTGGTACTTTTACAGTTACCGACATACCAACCAATGTTCTTTTGAATATGCATTTACTTGTCATTAGGTCGAAGTGATCATGATTACTTCAAGTGAAAGTAAAAATTACTCAAAAGATCAGGACGGAGTTTCCGCGATGACGTTAGTATGGAGTGAGATTATTCACTTAGATTGGTGTTTGTTGTCTCGTGATTCAAAGGAGATTTATTTAGTTTTTTATTATTAAATAAAAATAAAATTCCTTAAAAATAAAGAAAATATTGTGTTTCTTTAGGATTTCTATTATGAAAAGTACCGTTTTGCGGCAAAATTATATATTTATTTGAATACAGTCAACATCCCAGTTGATAAAAAAAATTGATCCAATATTTTTAAGAGAATCTTGGGTAAGAGATAAGCAACTATTGAAGGTTACAAAGGGGACAAATATAAGACTAGCATTTGGAAACGTCTAAAAGTTTTTTAAATTTTAAACGTTCTTGTGTTCACCAAGTATTGGACCAGCGAAGAAAAAATTGTTTTTATATTCGTCTCTTGTCGCGGTTATTTTATGGTTGGTTTGGCCTACACAAGATGAGCTGCATTCTGCGCATGAAATTTCGTACACTCCTTCATTTTCTAGAGGGACTTTCTCTTTAGGTGTTGGCAGGAAATCCTTTACTTTACGGTCTGTGGTGAAAATGGTTTCAATGTTGTGTCTCTTTAGAATTTTTGCGATTTTGTTTGTAGTGCCTCTGACTGGCCCAACATTTGTTAAACACAGAACATAAGACAAACTTCTAAGGAACAAAAATGCTATCGAGATGCAAAAATCTGTCCACAAGAGTTATAAGGGAAGCCATCGAAATTGCAAAGAGGATCAATAACTCAAATAGCAGAGATAATAGCCAGCGATTGCCTTGAGTGAGCCATCGAGATGTCGTCACTGTGTCGTATTTACAATTTTTCAACCGTGAGACCTATTTATAGGACACAGATGCGAGATGACGGTTTGTACCGAATGCAATAGCCTGATGAGTCCCATTATAGGACGAAACAACGCTATCATCATTTTTCGGATCCGGAGTATTGCCATGATCTTGGACTTCTCCGCACTTTTTAATGTTAAATTTTATCAATGGTCTTTGTCCGAGAATTTCCTATTTTATTATATATATATATATATATATATATATATATATATATATATATATATATATATATATATATATATATATACATATATATATATATATATATATATATATATATATATATATATACACATATATGTATATATATATATACACATATATGTATATGTATATATATATATATATATATATATGTATATATATATATATATATATATATATATATATATATATGTAGATAAGTTTTTGTCCGTGTAATTTAAAATAAAATAGAATAAAATATTGGCGAAGCGGACGTGAAAAATTTGTCAATCTACATGATTCTCGTATTAAAAAGTGCGGAGCACTCCAAAATATGGAAAAACTCCGGGTCCGACAGATGGCGACAGCGCTGTTTCGTCCTGATATGGGACTCGTCAGGCCACCTCAGTCGGTACAAACCATCATCTCGCCTTTGTATCGTACAAAGCTGAATTTATAATCAAAACACAGCAAATAAGACGACAAAGGCGACAACTCGATGGTCCACTTGATAATACAAGAACCATACAGATTAACAAAGTTTGTAAAAGAACCGTCATATGGTGGCGCGACGGTGAATTAAAACAGAAATATGTAAAATCGAGTACACGAAACGCGCTGCCCAAAGGATAGAGGTCGCATTTTTCAGTACTGGCAAGCAAACCTACCGCTTATTTTTAGCAGCCAAAGCCACGTGCCGCACCAAACGATCCCACCATGAGAGCATCGTTTAGCATGTTTCAAAGCCAAACAAGTAAATAAATATGTAGATAAGTTTTTGTCCGTGTAATTTAAAATAAAATAGAATAAAATATTGGCGAAGCGGACGTGAAAAATTTGTCAATCTGACGACGGTGGCCTGACGAGTCCCATATCAGGACGAAACAGCGCTGTCGCCATCTGTCGGACCCGGAGTTTTTCCATACTTTGGAGTGCTCCGCACTTTTTAATACGAGAATCATGTAGATTGACAAATTTTTCACGTCCGCTTCGCCAATATTTTATTATATATATATATATATATATATATATATATATATATATATATATATATATATATATATATATATATATATACTGTTGTTTTATATGAAGCTGCGTGTCCCGGTTTCAGCTCCCTAGCCTTTTTTCGGTTCCTTATTTGGCTCCCGTGCCTGAGGAAGCAACTTTCATATATACAAACTTGAAAAATTTTGGAGTGTTTCGTCCCGGTGCCAGTCGTAGGACTCATCAGTGGGATTCCGACTGACACCATCCCAGACACTCGTTTGCCGTACTAATATAGGAGAAAGGCGGTGAGAAACGTCGTTCTACGACACCCCCCCCCCCCCCCTTAGACATCTCACTTGGCTTATTATTTAGAATCTGCATTCTTGTTTCTGAATATAGGACAAGTCAAGATGTCACTGAAGAACAGCGGGGACTAACACAACACCCCGTCGTGAATCCAGCATTAGTGCAATGCTCTATGCAAACCCCTGTATATATATATATATATATATATATATATATATATATATATATACATATATATATATATATATACATATATATATATATATATATATATATATATATATATATATATATATATATGTATATATATATATTCAACGATGAATAAAAGACGAATATTTGTCAAATTTCCACTATATTTAACTAAAAAACTTGACGCGTTTCGCTAACACTGTAGCTTCATCTGAAGTTCTATTTTAAATGACAAAATATTTGGTTACTTGAAAAACTTATACCTAGATTTACAATAATGAATAAGTGCAATACCCTAAATTACATTTTATTACCTGTTATTTAAATTATTGGGAAATCCACACTGGTTTTTGTTAAAAGATATTTAGCAGGAGTGAGGTGTTGATATCTGTTTGGTCATTTAATAGATTACCTGTGTTCTTTAATCGATTTATTTCTATGGCTTCTAAGAAATTCAGTTTATAATCTTTCCTTTCTACATGGAGAATTTCAAAATTATCCTCTAATTGATGATTTTGTTCTATTAAATGATTTGCGTATGAAGAACTGTTTTTATTGCGTAAAAAATTATATTTGTGTTCCTGAATCCTCTTAAACGATCTGCCTGTTTGGCATATATATCCTTTTGTGCAACTTCCGCATTTAAGTTTATAGACCCCAGACTTGTTATTTATATTTGTTTTTGTTTTATAATTTTTTAAGCGTTTTCCTATTGAATTATTTGTTTTGAAGGCTGGTCTACAGCTTCGTCAATTGGTATGCTTGGATACAGGGATTTGATGTCCAGGCTAGCAAGAATGTCATCTTTTTGCAGTTTAAATCCTTGAAATATGCTAACCAGGTGATCCGAATTTTTCAGGTATGAGTCTGCAATTTCAGTCGCCGATTACATATTCTGTGCCAGCTCTAAAACAAAACAACTACAAAGAACACAATATCAAAAAGGCCATAAAACAGAACACGAAAGCAATAGCAGAGAAAAAAGAAGAAGATGACAAGTCCATACCAAAAACCACACTGTCATACATAAAAGGTGTAACAGGCGTAATTGGAAGAATTCTGAGGAAACATGACATATGCACAATTTACAAGCCGCAAACAACAATACACAAATTATTGGGCAATCCTAAAGACAAAATACCATTGGAAAACCAGGGAGTGTACAGCATCCCATGTAGTGATGGTGAAAAAGAATACATTGGCCAAACAAACAGAAGAATTTCTACAAGGGTCCACGAACATAAAAATAACATAAAGAATAAGCAAACGACATCAGCCTTATTCCAACATCAGCAGGAGACAGGACACACTATAAATTTCCAGGAAACCAAAGACATCGCACCCATAAAACACTATAGAACGCGCATCATCAGAGACGCTCTCGAAATAGAAAGCACTAAAAACTTTAACAAGAGAAACGATGCGCAAAATATTTCAAATACATGGAAAACTCACTACTCAAAATCAAACCAAAAACAACACACCAGAGAACCAGGACAGCGGGCCGAGAAGAGGCACAAACCCAGAGAAGCGAAGAAACCAACCAGTACACCAAAATTGTAAATATGTTTGTGTATAAATGTTTTTAATTATATAAAAAATATTTTTAGGAGGATCAATAAATAATAAAAAAAAACAATAATTTTTGAAGATGCCTTAAGTAAAGGGCGAAACGTCAAATTGTTTTTGATTTTTTAGTAAATAAAGAACCTAAACTCAAGAAAAAAGAAAATGATATAATCTATGGTTTAAGAATCTGGAAAATATAATATATATATATACAAATTAATCTGTGAATACATCCGTTCATTCGTCTGGTTTTTTGTAGATATTTGCAAACGTTTCGCCAAAATCCCACTTGACATCTTCTGTGCATGCCCGTTGTAGATTAACTAGCTGCAAACCACTTTTTTAAAAAAAATTTGCAATTTTTTTATATTCCACGCAGTTGCGCCATATCACAACTCCGGTGGCCCATGGAAACTGATCAAAACTCGAGAGTGTTCGGGTATTCTCGGCATACGCTCACGTTGACCCTTACATTTTATTCGACAATAGACAAGCGCTTACCAGCTTAAGGCTACTCTCCCCTACAAATATTATTAAGGAGGGGAGCATTGGATTAATTTTATCATGCAGAGGGGGAGGTAGTCTAAAAAAAAATTGGAAATCAATGCTCTTAATTGTTCTGCGAACAAAACATTAATAGGATATTTTATAATTATTCAAGTTAAAGTCTGTGTAATTAAAAAATAAATAATTTTAATGTCAATTGACTACGGAAAAAAGGTCCACTTAAATGAATTTGCTAGTTAGTACCGCCCTTCATATAACATATTAAATCGGGATGAAGAACAAGAGCACCCGTTCTTGAGCATGTTTTTAACATGACCCATATCCTCATTAAATTAAAAGTTTTTTACGTATTCGGGTTAACTTTATTAATTAAATTCGAAAATTCAACTGGCCCCGAAAGCAATTTATTTTATTTAAATAAAATTTAGAACACTCGTCCTCGAACAATATTTTCCCGACACTTTCATCAAAATTAAAACCGTTTTTATGCAAAAATAACATTGTTAAGCTTCCCAACTAGGCAGGAGATAACGAGTGTTTGCTAAAATCGATATTTAAGCTTAGCTCTTAACCAACTATTTAATTACTTTGCCGCTATGAATATTTTAATTATTATTAAATTAGACCGGCTATGATGCAACTGCATTACCAGGGAGTTTTGGCTGGCGATTAATTTATCCGCTAGAAAATTTCGAATATTTAAATACTGAGATACAAGGCTGGTTTAATAAATAAGGTAAAATAGGAATAAAAACAACGGTATTATTTTCTTTTTTTTTTTTTCATTTTTCACCATAGTCTTCTTGGAGCTCTGTACACTTGGTCTATACACGCACATACATACATGGATTATAGTGTATTCAGAATCATTAGAAATCGACTAAAAAGTCCAATCACTTATAACACTGAAACTGCAATAAAACCTTTCAACCACAACTGTAATTTTACACAGAAATCCGTTCAGGTCCAGAGTAATGTTTATTTTTAATTCTAATTTTAATTTTGTTATGTTCGTACGAAATAAGTTGACAGGCAAGAGTTAATTTTTATATTAAATTAAATAAAACACGATAATAATATAATACATTATAATATTTGCATATCTACAGTGTGTCTCAAAAGAAAGTTCACATTTAAAAAATCGATTTACAAAAAAGTCAGGACTTTATTGAAAAAATGTTTATTACATATTAAAATACATTTATTTTTTAAAAATGATATCGTCCAAATGTAATCCGTTGCGCTCACGGCATTCATTTAATCGAGCACTAAAATTGCCCATGACGGCTCGGCAGGTATTCTCCATGATGTCTGCCATTTCGTTGCGGATATTTTCTTTTAATTGTGCCAGGGAAGTCGGTTTGTTGGCGTAAACTTTTGATTTGACATAACCCCATAGGAAAAAGTCCATAGGTGATAAATCAGGACTGCGTGGAGGCCAACTTATGTCACCTTTCTTTGAGATCAATTTGCCAGGAAAAATTTCACGCACTCGTGGCAGAGACATGTTGGACGTGTGTGAAGTTGCTCCGTCTTGCTGGAACCATGTTCTTTGGTTATAGCCAGGAAAATTTTGCAGTTCAGGCACGAAGAAGTCGTCTAACATCTCTACATACCACTCTGAAGTCACTGTTACTGTGCGTTCCCTTTCATCTTCAAAAAAGTACGGGCCGATAATTCCTCGCGCCGACATCGTAGCCTATACAGTCACTTTCGGCGAATGTAGAGGTTTCTGATGTTTGTGTTTTGGATTGTTTGCACTTCAATAGCGGCAATTTTGCTTGTTTACATGACCATTAGGATGAAAATGGGCTTCATCCGAAAAGAAGATGTTGGTAAACGTTGAAAAGCGTTCAGTCATCTGGTTTACGAAGTCAAGCCTCTGACCAGCATCCTGAGGCTTCAATTCTTGCACCAACTGAATTTTATAGGGGTTCAGCTTTAAATCTTTGTGTAAAATGCGGAATAATGATGACCTATGCACATTTAAAGCAACAGCACGCTTACGAATCGAAACGTTTGGGTCGCCACGAACAGACTGAGTAACACTCTCTACGTTTTCGACCGTTCTCGAAGACCTCGGACTCCCGGATTTTGGTTTATCTAGTGTTGAACCGGTCTCTTCAAACTTCTGGACCCATTTTCCAATAAGCCGAGCGCTTGGCGTATCATTTAAGTGACGAATATGTCGAAAATTGCAAAATTTTCTACGCGCTACAGTCGCCGAATTACCGTTTTTGTAAAACTCACGTACGCACAAAGCACGGTCCGCTCCCGAGAAACGCTCCATAGCGACTAAATTCCCAAGAGCCAGGCTACCGATTGACATACCCCCCGCGCCGGTCGGAATAGTTGCGTTCACGCAATAAGCAAAACAAATGTGTACTTTCTTTTGAGACACCCTATATAAATACTTAGTTAACACTAAATTCTATATAACAAAAATAAAACTATTTCACTGTCGCTCCTGTCAGATCAGTGTTTTTCAAACTTTTTGAATACACGGCCCCTTGCCGGGTTAAAAAAGTCTGGCGACCCCCTTGGGCCATAGAAAGAGAAAAAATTAGTAATATAATTATTAAAAGACTACATTTATGACTCTCTTTATTTAGGTACCTATATTTATTATTAAAACCTACACTCTGCAAGATGCCGCGAGAGCTTGGATTTGATTTGGAAGCCAGCTTGCGCGGGCCTAACTTTGCGGCGTTGCCACACTGCATTGTTGTTGCGAGCGAGAGGCGGCGTGGGTCCACCACCTCCCGCCGCCGCCCGCGCTAGTAGGTTCTTTTGTCTCGACTCACTCAACTCTCAATTAATTGAGTGAGCGTCACCGATCAGTACGGACATGATTGTTTTCATTTTTCACTTGCTCCGTGCGATTGAAAAATGGATAAGTTTTTCAAAAGATCGCAACCTTCAACATCTGGTACGGATGCCAGTAGCAGATGTGAATCATACCCGAAAAAAAATAGACATTATGACGACAATTACTTGAAATATGGGTTTACAGTACGAAATAATAACCTTCAATGTATAATTTGCGGCGATGCACATGAGAGTATGAAACCGTCAAAGCTTATGCGACATCACACAACCAATCATCAAAAAGAAGCTGATAAGCCGTTGAGTTTCTTTGAACGAAAATTGAAAGCTCTTTACCAGCAGCAAAATATTATGATTCAGGTAATAGTGTTATCCTAATCTTCACGTAGTGTTGTAAAAATCGCCAGGTCAGTGTTTAAGCGATCGAACTCAAGCCGAGTTTATTTAAATTGTTGTTGTTTTTAGTGTTTATGTTTGCATACAACTTAATTAAAATTAATTTTGGTGTGCATTTTATTTTTCTTGTTTGTCAATCATTTATTTATTTTTATATTGTTTTATTTGTTCTTAGATATCTAGTGTCAACAAGTCATCATTATTGGCTAGCTACAAAGTCCCATATCGAGTCGCTAAAGCAAGGAAGTCGCACACAATTGCCGAAAACCCTATTTTGCCAGCAGCTCTAGATATGGTTGAAATTATGGTCAGGAAGCAGGAGGCAAACAAGTTAAAAAGCATACCGCTTTCTGATAACACTATTTCACGCAGAATAGACGATATGTCCGATGATATTCGAGATCAGGTACTCGAAAAATTAAAGAAGAGCCCACATTTTGCTTTGCAGTTTGACGAATCTATAGATGTTTCAGATTGTGCTCAGTTTGTAGTATTTGTGCGATTTGAAGCAGATGACAGTATCGCGGAAGAAATGTTATTATGCAAAGGGCTTCCAGCAAACACTTCTGACCAGTGTTTGTACGATATATTTTTAAAAAACACTTGCGACTACGACATTGATTGGGCAAAATATATCGCTATTTGTAGCGATGGCGCTAAAGTATGTCTGACAAAAATAGCAGACTTGTTGCGAAGTTAAAATTAATAATGCCAAACGTATCACGGACACACTGTTTTCTTCATCGACAACCTCTAGCCGTTAAGGTTTTAACGTCTGATTTAAATGACTTGCTTAAAGAGGTAATAAAAATTGTGAATTCTATCAAAGGTAAAGCCTTGCAAACCCGACTATTCCGAATCGTTTGTGAAGATATGGGTGCGCTTCATCATAATCTCCTTTATCACACAGAGGTCAGGTGGCTATCCAAAGGAAAGGTATTGACAAGAGTTCTAGAACTTAAAGCTGAATTGCTAATGTTCTTACAAGATGCTAAATCTGAATATGCTAATCACTTTTCTGACCCTGTTTGTCTCTTGAAATTATCATTTCTGGCAGATGTTTTTAGTCATTTCAATAATTTGAACAAGAATCTCCAAGGTAAAAATGAAAATATTTTAACAGCGAAAGATAAAGTGAAAGCATTCCATGCAAAGCTTCATTTATGGGCAACCTCTCTGCAAAACTATATATTTGAATCACTTCCATGTCTTCAGAAGACTGTTGAAGATAATGCAACAGATCAATCACTTGTGGTCGGAGCTCACATTTCCTGCATGATACAGAGCTTGCATAATCTGCAAGAGAAACTATTAACATACTTTCCAGACTTGCACTCTGAAGCTGACAATGGGCGCAGATGGATTCTTAACCCTTTCTTGGATAAGTCAATAGAACTAGTTGATCTCACTACAAATATGAAAGAAAATCTTATATATTTAGCTGCTGACGGCATGCTCAAAATGGAATTTTATTCACAAACTATTGACGTGTTTTGGATGGAAAGGAAACCAGAATATCCTGAGCTGGCAAGGGAAGCTCTTAAATTATTAGTGTCATTCGTCACTTCATACTTATCTGAATTGGCGTTCTCTTCAATGGTGGACATTAAAACTAAAAAAAGAAATAGGCTTCAATTAGGAAATGATTTGATTATTAACATTTCAAAAATAGCACTACGATTTGATATTTTTTTGAAAAATAAACAAGTCCATCCTTCTCACTAAAATTGTGTTTTACTGTAGTGAATTATGTAGAACCTTGACTTTTTTCTTTTGCCGGCGACCCCCCGAGTAAGGCTCCGCGACCCCCCTAGGGGTGGCGACCCACAGATTGAAAAACACTGATCTAGATTAATAACTAATTTTTTTCTTGCATTTTTAAGATAGACATAGGTTTTTTCTATTTCCTTTATATGTTTTACACAATTTTCCCCGTTAATTTGAGAATTTTTTTTTGCTTCACTATCAATTAAAGTTAACACATTAGAATTAAGTGTAGGTGAATTATTATTACGACGAATTCCTGCTTTAAGATGGTGCCATATCTGCTCTATGGGGTTGACTATGCAGTGGTAAGGTGGTAACCGCAATACTGTGTGGCCCATACTTTCCGCAAGTTCGTCGCAATAATATTGTTTTTAATAGACAAACTTTTAAGCACTTCCATAACTTTTTTTTGTATAGTTTCCATGAAAATATATATCATTATCGTACATACAGTCTTGAATTTTGGCTTTTGGGTCGTTTGAACAAGGTGCTTTGTTTAATTCTCTACTATGAAAACTCGCGTTATCCATAACAATAACACTATTTGGCGGAATATTAGGCAATAATTTAATTCTAAACCAATCTTCAAATAGCTCCGCTGTTGTGTCGTCATGATAATCAACACCAGAATCTCTAATACTCCAGTCATTTGGTAATTTTACCTGGAAAGTTTTCCGGGAGTTTTGAAAATTGGTACTTTTATAGATTTAGATGTGCTCTTTTCGAATTTCGACTTTGCCACCTTGTATCTCCGCCGCTTGCGCCTAATAAGAGTTTTTTTTTACAATATCTCCTTTCCGACGCATTTTGCGACAAAAATATTTATATACAAAATTAAACTAGAGAAAATTTCGTACAATTTATGTATTTTCAATTTTTTTTGTAAATCAATAGTTTTTGGCGTACGAGCGCCGCAAAGTACATTTCATTATGCGTTTTGGATAACAACTCATTTCCACACCACCTTGAGGTAGAGTAAGCGGCGCGTTTTTTTTCGTGGTGTCCTCTGTAGACCTAATCCACATGTGATGCACACTTTCGAAATTTAGCGCAACCTCCTTCGCTTTGCTGTTCCTGATGGACCAGGCGTTGCGAGTTCGTCTTGGGCACCGATCGAGGCGTCGCAGACACAAATTTCTTTCGCATCATCTGCGATGGATATAGCCACAATAAATCTGAAACGGATGGCATAACTACTTCCGAAGCCGCACGAATGCTACCAAGGTGAATCTTTATTGTTTTTAAGCCCGTATCTTTTTTTTTCACAAATGTTTTTAATACAATATCTAAACTACCAACGACTGTTGCAGAAGGCATTTGCTTTAATCGCGGAATAATTCGATCAGGAGCGATAGCAGTTGTAGGTGTTACACAATGGATACCGCCCATGGCATGGAAAGTGTTATTACCATCTAATGTCTGCGTATTGAAATCAGCGTTGCCAAAAACAAATTGAGAAAATACGTTATCATCGATATTGAACGGTGCGCGCATAATAGCTGAAACTTCGAACAACATTGCTTCGGTGTATGAAGAGCAAAATCCAAGAGATGATAATACATCTATTAATCGCCGAGATCCATACTTATGAAATAAAAATGCAGCTAGTCCGACCTGTAATAATGATATTAAAGATTTCGGCCATGCTGCTGCAATTATAGAACAGGCAAGAGCAATGTTTTTTTTTCTTCCATTTTCCAAAAGACGCTCGTTTGTTTCTTAAAATCATTCCATCTAGGAAAACGCGTAAAGTTTCAGGTAAAGCTGACTCAGAGTCTTGAAAAAAATTATCTGATGGAGGATAATGTTTTGTTTCATAGACCGTAGAGCGAATATCCTCTACAACAATTTCTGCTGCTGTTTTTACAATACGCCGACGTTCCTCTGCATTGTCATTACTTTTTTGATTGTACCAGGCTTCCGTTAATAGCTTAAACCCTGTATTTCGGAAACAAACCACCGGAGCCTTATTGGCAGTGACGGCAATTAAAATATCATCACCGTATTTTTTGAGGAGTTGTGCTTTCACTATTTTTATGTGTGGACGGTAATCACCTTCAATTTTGGCTATCAATTCAAGATAAGAATAAATGAACTGCATCGCAGTATCGATCTCATTTGCATACGGACCTTTTTACGTCTTCAGCTGGTGGTGCTTGATATAATTTTTTCATGCAGAAATTGTGGTATTATGCATCGGCTGCGACCAAATCATTCACATGCTCAAGACGTTCAACAATTGCTCGACCCCAATCATCATTACGAGCTTTAGCAAGTTCTGAAATACTATTTTTCATTGATAATTTCTGCACACTATACACAACATTACGTTTGCACAACCGCGTCTGTTTTTGTTTTGCTAAAAACTCTGCTGTTATCTCATCAGCGCATGAAAAAGAATGGTCTTTGAATGAGAATGTCGAGAGAGGGACCCTTCACAAAGGCGACGCATTACCCTTATACCTGTTTTTTTAATTCCTGCGACAATAGTAAAATATTTTGGAGAAATATACGAAAAAAACGTGGTGGTGTAGATGAATAATATTTTGTGGCGCTCGTACGCCAAAACTATTGATTTTACAAAAAAAAATTGTTAATACATAAATTGTAAAAAATTTTTCTAGTTTAATTTTGTATATAAATGTTTTTGTCGTAAAATGCGTCGGAAAGGAGATATTGTAAAAAAAACTGTTATTAAGCGCCATTTTTCCAATATAGCAGCGCGAGCGGCGGAGATACGAGATGGCAAAGTCGAAATTCTGAAAGAGCACATCGAAAGTTACCAATTTCCAAAATTCTCGGAAAACTTTCCAGGTAACCCCCTTTTTTTGACCAAATGACTGGGCTATAATGTTTTTGGATGAAAGAGACAAAGCATTCGACACATACCAATTTTCAGATCCAGCATGAAAAATTGTTATTCTTTTACCGTGGTTTGACGGCACACGTGTCACACACTTACCGCTAGAATCGTCCCAGCCACTGGTTGGGATGTCGTTGGTTGTTACGGTTAAAAATAAATTTTAAATAATAAATATTTTCGTTACATTTTTCTACATTAAATTACAGGTTCATATTACTAAAGTAATAAATAGATTTTTGTTTTGTACGTTTTTCTTTAAAGATTGGTAATGACATACATAACTTGAAACGTAAATTTACAGTAAACGATGTTTTCTACTATAAAACGAATGATTACCTTTTGTTTTTCATTCATTAATAGTGGTTTCATCTATATTCAGATCATTCCTTTTGTTTACATTTTGAAATTTTGATTGACATCGAAACTTAACCTATTTCTATAATTTGTAAATTTCGTTAGGTACCTTGAGACAATGTATCACAGATTGGGAAAGCGTTTTCTTAATGATTGGATAAATATAAACAGTGTTTTTTTTTTGTTTTATTGTTGATTTTCTTCTTTACGAAATATTTATTTATTTTCACATATCAGCTGTTTCAGATAAATAGTCAAGTCCACTCAATTGCACGGAAAGTTTTTAAGGTTGCCTATAAGATGGCACATCGGAATGCTAAATTCGAAATAGGTTAAAATCGATTTTTTCAATACGTTATTTTTAGTTTATTAGTAGATTATTTCCCTTTACTTTACTAATTAGAATTTTTGGTAATTAAAATATTTGAAATTAGACCCTCGAACTAATTCGAACTAATTGAATTTCATTTTTGAATATTTCGAATACGTAAAGTACTTTGTTCATAGGATATTCATTTTGTAGGACGAGGCAGTTTAGATTATTAAGATATTGGTTGTCTCTGTCTGTTTAGAGTACTGGCCAGTTTTAAAATTGAGATAGAAGAATTTTTGTATATATTTTCCGGAAGTAGTTCTAAATGTATGATAAATTTAAAGGGTTTGAGATTATTGCCTCGAGATTAAGGTTTTTTTTTTGGATGGATTTTTGATGGACTTTTTTATTAAGTTTTTTGGTAACTTCCGTTGGCAGGAATGTGCGAGTGATTTGAGAAAAATCGTTCTCTTTTGGCAATCTGACGCAAGAGCGAGAAGAAGTGGTTTAGTTTTACTACTTTCCCAAGTAAAGGGATTTGGTCATAAATGGCCGATTAAAATAACGAAACCAAGTCGGGGTGCAAACATTTTTTTGGTGATTTGGTCGTTTCACCCTACATCATAGTTTGGTGATTATTTTCCTTCCGCCAGCCCAGAAATAACGGCTCAACATTTATCAGATGCCACCATTGTCTTGAGCTCGAGGTATGTACATATTTCTTTTAAAACAATCAGTTTTTGTGTTTAAGCAAAATTTAGCTAGGCTTTGCGTAGGCCTTTTGTACGACTGATTGAGTAGGAATTTTTATTTCTTTAGTTTAGGGTCTTTGGGATAACTACAATACGTCTTAGAATAACTACAGTATGTCTTAGAATAACTTCAGTGTCTTTGGAGTTCTTCAGTCTTTCTTTTTTTTTGGATGGAATCTTATAATGTACAGTTTGAGAAGTAATATGCAGTTTTGGGTTATCGTGCTGCACTTCTGGGATTCTGAGCCTCTGAATGGGACAATCTCCGTATTGGGCCAGGTCAACGTCCTTTCTGGTGAAGCCGTCTACGTTACAGGCCTTGTTTATCCATATGTTTGAAAGTGATTCAGCTGTGCCTAGTTTTAGCTAAAGTATGTACACGAGAGTTACTGATTGTTGAGCCTAATAGGTATTAAACCTGTATTTTTAATCGCTTAGTTATCTGAGCAAGGTTTCCTTTTCGATTACCTAGAGGGCTAACAGGTAGAGGATTCTTCTGTACATGATTTTGAACCTTTTTAATTAATAGACTTTAAATATTTGGACTTTAATATTTTTCTAATTATATTTAGCTTTTGCTAAATTTACCATATCACTTAATCTTTGCGGCGAACTAGTAAATTGTGAAACGAAGTCGCCTCCGTGGCGCTACAACCTCAAATTTAAATGTTTTATTTTGCAATACTCTACTGTAATTGAGGTTTTTTTTTATTATGGTTCCCTGTTAGAGTCCTAAAGTGGCCAATTAACCATTTAATAATTATTTAAAGTAATGGATATTATAATGATAAATTTATTGAAAATTTTATTTTCTTAACAATTCAGTATTTTGGAAACTAGTTATTTTGTACAAAATTGCAACATACTTTTCAGCAAAATTGTGTTAAGATTTTAACCACTTGAGCGACAGTTATAAGTTCCTTTCTATGATCTAATTTTTGTAATTATCTATCACTTTTTTGTATAATTATCTATTGGTTATATTCTGTTAACTAACACTTAAATACTCATTATCTCTCACATTATTAATTTTCTAATTCTTTCTCTTTGCAGACATTTTTGTAGTTTTTTTTTGATATTGCTTATTTTTTTTTATTACTGCAAAGAGTCTCCTGCATTGTTGGGCTATGGAACTTCATAGTCTAGTTTAAAATAGAGAGTGTTTTTATCTTCTATGACTAGGCTATGTCGATGTAAACCTTCCAAGTAAAGTAGTTGATTTGTTTACTTTTGGATCGGTTTGCTGTTCACTGTGCAGGATACTGTCAAGTTTAACTTACTCTTTTGTTTTAATTTTCACTTTTTCTATGTCATAGAAAGTTAATAACTTTCGACTAAGTCGTTAACAAGTTTTTTTTTTATTTTATTGCAATTAACCGTTTGTAATCGTATTTCTATTAAATAGTCCCATTAGAGGAGCTTGCAATAATTCACACTGGTGATAACTTTTTCCAAGCGTTGTCCTTATTTTCTGGGAAGGAGTATACCGTGGGGAATAAATGTATTGGCCTCTATTTCATTGGTTTTATTTCCTATAATCTTAAATTAGAATACTATTAAGCAGTTAAACTCAGCGATTTATTTACCCGGATATGATATATTAGATATTTGTTCCTTTCCAAGTTTTCTCTACTACAATTGCTCGTAGTATAATCATTAGGGCAGATTTTTAAAGTAAAATTTGGTGGCGCCTTTTTCCTGAATTAGACATTTATAAAACTTTCACAGGCAATATAGTAAAAATAGTGGAAAATATAAAAATAACGAATCTACCCTGAGATTAGCTAGCGTATAGTTAGACTCCAGTCAGCATTAGGACAAACATTAGGTAAGTCTGAACTGAAGTACCTTACAGGGTGTAGCCAGAATTTGGCAAGGCGTTTATAGTTGGTAATATTATATTATATGGCATCGTAAAATTTCTTGATTTCACTGGCGCGTACTACCCCCTAAAAAATCCAATTTTTCATGGTATCAATCCATGTTTCATCTAAATAAATTATTGGTCTTTTTTGTGTTCTGTTCTGTAGTAACTGATTTCTCTCAACTATTTCCCCCTTCATCCTTGAAGACGCCTGGATTTCATTTACAATTTTTCTTTTATTAATATTTTTGAATTTAAATCCCATTCCTTGGATGTACTTCCACAAATTCGTTCTTGAGAACGACTTTTTAGTCGGTTTCTAATAATTCTGAATACACCATACCATCAAATCATGGTGCAGCTAGTTTGCTATTAGAATTGAAAAATTCGCTTTTTTGCTGTATTGTCTTTGAATTTAAATGTCCGATATTGCATAGTCAAAATCGTATTGTGAGCGACATCTCTACGGGAGACCGAAAGACTTTTGCTCCATCTTTGTACCTAGCTGATACAAAATTATTTTGACACGAAAACAATTAGAGGAAAGTGACCAAATATGGGATAGTATCCCTAATATGGAATACCGGCAATTCTCTCAAACGGAAACTCACACACGCAACAAATAGTGTTTGTCTCTTTCTTTCTATCCCCATTCGCGCGTACAAGTTGTAACATGTTAGTCGAGCGAGCCCTTTCGTCAGTGTCGCAGTATTTTGTTTTGTCGCTTCCCCATAACTTTATAAGGTATGTAAAAAATACGTATTTTTCGTACAAAAAGTGCACATAGTTTTGTTTTTATAACTTCTAGAGATACTTTAGTTGTTCTGATGTAGGTTTTAGCGGTATTTGATTGTATTACTTTCTTATATATAAAAATATGAATGTCAGTTTGAAGTCGTTGGAAAATCCAAATATGGACGGATAGTATCCAATTATGGACTATTCGATAATTGGTTCTCTTAAGTATCAGCTGACTTGATGATTTTGTTAATTATAAATTGAAAGTAAATTTTTCATGTTTCAACAGAATGGCTGGCGTCAACTCAAAAACGAAGCGAAAATGGACTTCAGAGCATATGGCGGAAGCTATTAAATTGGTAAGAGAAAAAAAATGGGTTATTTGAGAGCTGTAAAACACTTTGATGTACCGAGATCTACCTTATTTCGATTATGCCAGAAAAACGAATTACCCCCAGAAGAAGCCGCAGCTGCTACACTTGGGAGGAAAACTGTTCTAGGGACAACCCTTGAAGATCTTTTGGTAGACTACATTTTGACGATGTTTTTGCAAATTTCATGGCTTGACGAGAAATGATGTTCGAAGAATGGTGTACATGTTGGCAAGACGTAATCAGTTGGAAAATCCATTTGGTGACACGGGAATGGGTGGAAAAAAATGGCTTAAGCTATTTCTTAAACGCCATAAGGACAAGCTATCAGTGAGAAGACCAACTGGCACATCTTTTGCTAGAGCATTTGGATTCAGCAAGAAAAAAGTAGACTCATTCTTTGATCTCCTTGAAGGCATCTAGGCTCAAAAAAACTATAGGCCAAACCGCATATACAATGTGGACGAATCTGGGCTTACCGTAGTACAGAGCAAGATACCCCAAGTGGTTGGTCATAAAGGGAAACGGCAGATAGCTTCGCTTACCTCAGCTGAAAGGGGTTCATTAATGACCATTGTTGTTGCTATGAACGCCACTGGTCATTTTGTGCCTCCCTTTATTATATTCCCTCGCAAGAATATGAGTGATCAGCTATTGAGAGGCAGTCCCCCAGGCGCTGTTGGCATTGCACATCCATCAGGATGGATACAAATGAACATATTCACTGACCGATTCAAACATTTCATCAAACATACTAACCCTACTCCGGAATCAAAGGTATTACTGATCTTAGATGGTCATTTTTCTCACACTCGTAACATCGACGTGATAGAGATTGCTAGAGAAAATAATGTAGACATTGTGTCCTTACCTCCTCATACAACCCACAAGTTCCAGCCACTAGATAAAACGTTTATGGGACCATTCAAAACCTATTACAGTGAAGAAATACGAATGTGGATCAGAGACAATAATAGACCACTAAGCCCTTATGATGTTGTGGAGCTATTTGGCAGGGCTTATTTAAAAGTGCAAACAGGTGAGATTGCAGCAAATGGATTTCGTGTAACAGGACTATGGCCGTTGAATAAAAATATATTTACCGCGGTCGACTGTGTTGCTGTGCAACAAAACTCAGTTAAAGATTGTTGCACAGTCAACGTTACACCAATGACATCAATGCCCCAACCTTTAGGACAATCGATGGCCAATTTTGGAACACCTGATGACTGTGTGCCTTTAACTGAAGCTTCCACTCCCAGACAAGATACAAATATCGAACCTGTACCCTCAACATTCGAACTTTCTCGCAGTAGTTTAGGATTAGTGTCTCCATATGACATCAGTCTAGTACCAAACAAAAAAGGAAACCTTCTAATAGAGGAAGAAAAGCATCTGTTGCAGCAGTCATCACATCTTCGCCTTACAAGAATGAGCTCATAGAAAAAAGCAAGAAGAAAGAAGAAAAAGAAAATAAATTGGCAAAGAACAGGAATCAAAAACAGAACGAGAAGAAATCAAAAGGAAAAAAGCCAAAAGAAAAGACTAAACCTATGTCAGATTCAGATGATGAGGAGATGATGTTGATACCGACAGTGAGCCCGATGCCTTGATAAGAAATACAGCTCCAGACTCTGAAGATTCGGAGTGTATTTTCTGTGGCATGCTATTTTCGAATGATACTCATGGGGAAACATGGGTCAAGTACCTCATGGGTGGTCTCTGGGCACCTAATGTTTGCGCAGGACCAGAGTCTGACGCCTGGATTTGTGATTTTTGCAAATAATTTATATTCCTTTCTATGTTATACTAAAGTTTCCAAAGAGTCTCATGTAAGTTAAGGATAATTTTTGATGGTTTTTGTAGTATTCCATATTTGGGGTACCTATTCCACATTTAGGTACCTTAATCTTTATTTAGTTTTTTTTTAAATTCTTACTTAAAAGTAATCAATGTAACTAAAACTTGTTACAAAATAAAGCGCAAATATATGATTGTTAATAATTACTACAAAAAGTTTTTTATTTAAAACGTTTGTGCAAAATATGCGTAAAAAACAAAATGGTATTCCATATTTGGTCACTCTCCTCTATTTCTACTTTAATCTACGAGGTATATTTACATTACATTTTCTTAATAATTCTTCTATAAAATAAGAGGCTTCAGATTGGAGGATTTTTTAAATTTCTTTTTTAAATTTTATGGTAGGATGCTATTTTATTCGGCGAGGCAGTAGATTGTATAATTTACTGCCACATTGAACACGGGACTTTTTATAACCCTCAACGGAATGCTTCGCAAGGTAAATTTTCGATTTAAAACCAGTATCATAGGCATGAAATAAAATCTTGCCTTGATAAGAATGTCTGTTTCGGTGAGTAGTAATATACTTGGATCAATGATACTTTGCGGGCGCGTCATCATTTAATGACTCTATTCAAGACAACCTGTTCACGTTAGTACTAACTCTAAATAATATAAGACAGAAGCTTCAAAAACAAAGAACGTATATCTAAACGGCAATAGAAATACGTCTTGTGATAAAAGCATGTATCAGACAAAGACAAGTAATGTTCACCGTTTATTTTCTTGCATCGGCATCCCAGACCATTGGTGTCGTCATTTTGTATTTTTAGTTTTATTTTACGTTCCCAAAATTGTCATCAATTTGTTTTGTTTTACTATTACAAGTTTATTTATTTTGGTTGTACATATATATATATATATATATATATATATATATATATATATATATATATATATATATATAATTTATTTTTGTATCTTAAACCTTTTGTTAAATATTTTTTTCTAATATTTTCTTGGGTATAGGTTTTTCCATTAGAGAAACAAAGGACAACAATTTTTCTGACGTTTCGCTCTACATAGTGAGCTTCTTCTTGGTATATTTATTTTAAATCTACAAAAGTACAAAATTTTTTTATAATAAACATATATCACAGTAATTACACATTTATATTTTTAATTTAATTAAAATTAATAAAAATAAAACAGATTTTAAAACAGTCTTAAAGTTTAAAATTTAGAACAATACAACAGGTTAAAATAGTGAAGATTATAAAATAGTACATACCTTGAAAGTAGTTTTGTGTGTATGTTAAAAATAAATTCAATTATGATACTTGGTATGCAATTGATATGGATAGATTTCTTTTTATAAAAAGCAAACAATAGGATAAAAGATTATTATTTATTTTTTAATAACGTTTTTTCATTTGCATGAGTGTATATGAAATCGTTCCAAGCATCATTACATTATTTCTCATTTATTATAGAGTCGCTTCAGGTATGTTTTATTAAAATATCAAATTATAGTATATCTGACTTAAATTTTTGACATCTTGCTTGTCATTTAAACATTTTTATCTTTTTTTATGTGTATCATTTCTTTGATGACTAATTTATGATAATTTCTGTCAGTTTCAAAAATATGGGCGTTTTTAAAATCAAATTCATGCTTAGATGTTTGTTCATGCTTACGTAAGGATGTCGATGCGTTTTTATTATACTTGTGTCCATTCACTCTATTTTCAATATATTTTGTCGTCATGCCAATGTATTTCTTAGGGCAGTTTAGACATGGAATTGCATATATTACGTTATATCTTTTTTTAGTGAGAACTTTGCTTTTTAATCACTACATAGTATAAAACAAAGTCGCTTTCTCTGTCCCTATGTCCCTTTGTATGCTTAAATCTTTAAAACTACGCACCGGATTTTGATGCGGTTTTTTTCAATAGATAGAGTGATTCAAGAGGAAGGTTTATATGTATAATAACATCCATTAAATAGTGGAGAAATACTGTTATTTTTGAGGTTTCTAATGTGATGTCGTTAATTATCATATTTTTTTCCGCTTACATTGCAAACGCAGGCTGAACCCTACGAGATTTATTAAAATAATGTACTAATTATTTGTACACATTGAAAAGGTCTACAGAAAACTCCGCGATGGTATATGTCTATCTCTCATGGATATCCCACAATAACATTTTTTTGTCATTTACTTTTTACGACAAATAATGGCAAATTTTGAAGCGATTTTAACCAATACAGCATTAATTCTTATCCATTTAAATAGCTTAAATACATTGTTGATTTAATATAGATCTATATGGTCCTTTACAGCACAAGATTTAAATGAATATTTTCGAAGATATTACAGATTTAAAATTGCGGGAAGTAGCGCTTGCGGCGGTACTGGCCGACCGGGGCGGCGGCAGCGTGCCTATAAATAGCGCGTCGGAGGCCGATGTAATAATTGTTGTAAAAATAAAATAAATAGTCACAGTTTTTCTGTAGTGTATTTAGTATCAGCATTGCACCCGTGCGAAGCCGGGGCGGGTCGCTAGTTTCGTATAAAATGATCCTAGTAAATTGTTCGCCTTATGGCATACCGTTATGTTATGCTTATCCAAAATATATTTTATTTTTTCAGACAGTTGGTTTACATACGGTAATGCAATGAAAGTGTTTTGTGTTTTGGTATTGTTAATTTTATTTTTTTTATTTGTGTTATAATGTAAAAAGGTTCTTTGTTTAATTATTTTTTTTATGAGTAGTTTGGGAAAATGGTTCATTATTAGGGTCTCTTCTACTTTTTTTAGCACTTCTGGGCGAAATTCGAGTGAAGATAATTTTATAGCTCGATCAACTAAGCCAATTATGACACTATTTTTCTGTTTATTTGGATCTTAAGAGTTAAATTCAAATATCGGCCCGACCAAGTCTCTTTCGTGTACCATTTTGTATGAAGATTGTTATCCGTCTTATTTCTGTGTATAGTTAAGCCCAAAAAGTTTATTTTTTGTTCCATTTCAATTTCAGATTTAAATTTCAGTTTTGGGTGGAAATTATTAAAATAATGTAATAAGCTATTTATTTTGTTTTCGGGCAGCCAAACAGTCATCTACATAGCATTTAAAAAATATTATATTAAAATCCAGTTTTTTCAATACTTCTTCTTCTACATATTCCATAACTATTTGTGCTATTATTGAGGAGATTGGTGAACCCATAGCACAACCGTACCGTATTGTACCAACAACTGTCTGAAAAAATAAAATATATTTTGGATAAGCATAACATAACGGTATACCATAAGGCGAATAATTTACTAGGATCATCTTATACGAAATTAATAAAATTTTTATAAAAAAATTGAACCGACTTCTAAAAGTGCGCTAAAAAGTGAAAAATAACCATAAATTTTTATATGAAATTGAACTTTTTGAAGTCGGCGCCAAACTAATACCTGACAAAATGTGATTTGCATAAACAGATTAGAAATATTTTATTTGTAATTGTTTTCTTCCCATAATTTGTATATATTAGTAGTTATTTATTTCGTGTACAAATAATTTGGCGCCGACTTCAAAAAGTTCAATTTCATATAAAAATTTATGGTTATTTTTCACTTTTTAGCGCACTTTTAGAAGTCGGTTCAATTTTTTTATAAAAATTTTATTTTTCTATTTTTAGTTTTAGAATTCATTGTGATATTCATAAATTATTTGAACTAAGTACTAATCGAGATTAGTGTACCTCGCAATGACTCCAAACTGGCAAAAAAGTATCCATTTTATCCAAAGTTGTAAATCACCCTAAAATGAACCACTAAAAATTCTTTAGTTCTTAGAGTTTTCCAAATACCAATCAAATTATTTCAAACGAATATTTAGTCTGTCATAGAAAATCCACTATCTTAAATTTCAAATTAGATTGGTAATATAGGCCCCAAAACCTTGCAATATCGATATTTAAAGAAAATAAATAAATTTTTTATCCACCATATTGGATACGCCTTATTGAATTTTTTAAAAATAATTTCAGATTCTTTATGTGAGGCCCCGAAAACTTCCCTATACCAATTTTGGAGAAAATAGGACAAAATTGATTTTTTGTCCGCCCTACTGGATCCGCCATATTGAATTTTTTTAAAATTAGTTTAGATTTGTCATATGCGACTCTGAAAACTCCCCCGTACCAATTTTGGAGAAAATCGGACAAAAACGATTTTTTTGTCGGTCATATTAAATCCGCCAAATTGAATTTTTCTAAAATTATTTTAGATTCGTCATATGCGACCCCAAACACTCCACCGTGCCAATTTTGGAGAAAATCGGACAAAATTAATTTTTTTGTCGGCCATATTGGATCCGCCATATTGAATTTTTTAAAAATTATTTTAGGTTCGTTATATGCGTCTTCGAAAACTCCCCCGTACCAATTTTGGAGAAAATCGGAGAAAATTAATTTTTTTGTCGGCCATATTGGATCCGCCATATTGAAATTTTTAAAAATTATTTTAGATTCGTCATATGCGACTACGAAAACTCCCCCGTACCAATTTTGGAGAAAATCGGACAAAATTGATAATTTCGTCGGCCATATTGGATCCGCCATATTGAATTTTTTAAAAATTATTTTAGATTCGTTATATGCGACTACGAAAACTCCTCCTTACCAATTTTGGTAAAAATCTGACAAAATTGATTTTTTTGTCCGCCATATTGGATCCGCCATATTGATTTTTTTTAAAATAATATCATATTCGTTATGTGCAACCTCGAAAACTCCCCCATACCAATTTCGGAGAAAATTGGACTAAATTAAAAAAAATTGTCCGCCATATTGGATCCGCCATTTTGAATTTTAAAAAAATAATTTCAGATTCGTTGGGTACAACCCCGAAAATTCCTCCATACCAATTTTGGAGAAAATCGGACAAAATTAATTTTTTTGGCCGCCATATTGTAAGCGCCATCTTGGATTTTACTGCACCAATTTCATCTAAAAAAATATGGGACCACCGCAGCAACTTCCTTTACATAACGTAAAAAATTTCATTCAAATCGATGCAGCCGTTCCGGAGTAATCGGTGTACATACATAAAAAAAAAAAAAAAAAATACATAGTCGACGAATTGAGAACCTCCTTCTTTTAGAAGTCGGTTAAAAAGCGAAGTTCCCACTAAAAAAAGTTGGCACAACATTGGCATGACGACACAATATATTAAAAATAGAGTGAATGGACACAAGTATACTAAAAACGCATCGACATCCTTACATAAACATGAACAAACATCTAAGCATGAATTTGATTTTAAAAACACCCACATTTTAGATACTGACAGAAATTATCATAAATCAGTCTTCAAAGAAATGATACACATAAAAAAAGATAAAAATGTTGTAAATGACAAGCAAGATGTCAAAAACTTAAGTTAGATATTCTATAATTTGATATTTTAATAAAACATACTTGAAGCGACTCTATAATAAGTATGAAAAATAATGTAATGATGTTTGGAACGATTTCATATACACTCAAGCAAATGAAAGAACGTTATTAAAAAATAAATAATAATCTTTTTTCCTATTTTTTGCTTTTTATAAAAAGAAATCTACCCATATCAATTGCATACCAAGTATTATAATTGAATTACAAAACTACTTTCAAGGTATGTACTATTTTATAATCTTCACTATTTTAACCTGTTGTATTGTTCTAAATTTTAAACTTTAAGACTGTTTTAAAATCTGTTTTATTTTTATTAATTTTAATTAAATTAAAAATATAAATGTGCAATTACTGTGATATATGTTTATTATAAAAAAATTTGTACTTTTGTAGATTTAACATAAATATCCCAGCTCTTTTGAAGAAGCTCACAATATAGAGCGAAACGTCAGAAAAATTGTTGTCCTTTGTTTCTCTAATGGAAAAACCTATACCCAAGAAAATATTAGAAATTTATATATATATATATATATATATATATATATATATATATATATATATATATATATATACTTTGATTAGTAGTTAAATATTTATTTTAACCTAATCTCAACATGCCGGGGAAACGGTTAGATTCTTTGATTGATTATAATTAAACTTTTAGAGAAACATGTAACAATAAAATGATTAAAAGAAGAGCTGCGCCAAAAAGAAATAATTGATATAAGTTATGGCCCCCTTCAAACACTGTGTAAAAATTTGGGGTTTAAGTTCAAAAAGTATGATAATCGAAGAGCTTTTATGAAGACACTTAATATATCTGCAATGAGGGAAGCATTTTTCAGAAGGTATATGAAAAATAAGCAGTCACAATTTCCACGTCAACTTGTTTTTATGGATGAAACATGGAAATGAGCTCGGCAGGACAATGCCGTAAAGAGTATTGGTAGACCAGGTTGATTTGATGCGTTTAGCAAAATCGCACAAAAAAACGAAGCAATATAAAATTGATAAATTATTACAAGAAAATGGACATGAAGTTTTAAGATTGCCACCCAATCATTGTCAGTTTAATGCTATTGAGATGATTTGGTCCGATACCAAAAGATATTATAACATACATATTGGTAAAGTTGGTCACATGGATGAAAATGTTTTAGAAATGTGAGAGAAAGCATTAGAAGTCGCTGACCCCCCTTGATCTATATTCATCGGGTACACAAATGCATTCTCGATGTTAATGTGTAACGAAGTCACTAAATTTTTGGGCATGAGTACGTTCGCCGGAATATAACTTATTTATTTTACATCCGAAAAATCTGATTCTTGCGGGAAATGAATGCTTAAAGTTTCAATATTACCGGTATATAATTAGATTTGCCGCACCATACCAGAAAATACGATTTTCCGATGATTTTCAGAGCGTCCGACCATAGTAATCGCGCGTCGCATACAGCATTATTGTATGCGCGATCACCCTACGCCATTACTACTTAAGCTTGAGCTGACCATTATTTTGCGGAGAACTGCACGTTCTCCACCCGGATCAACAGTCCCAACAGACTGCCTGGGTCGCCTGCGGGATCGCGCTTTCCTGGTCTAGCAATGTAAGTGAGGCTTGGCTTGTGTATATTTGGTGTTTCACCATCCACTTCCTTCCTTACGTCCTATCCCGCTAATGGCCAGCATTGTCGAGGACCCTTGTAAGTATGAGCAATGTTGTGTTACCCTACCGACACTGCCGAGGACCCTTATAAGTACAGGTAGTGTCGGTTCCTTTCCTAATTTCCTACCGCTATTGGTCGACATTGTTGAGGACCCTTGTAAGTACGGGCAATGTCGTTCCATCCTGCTGACCCTGTCGAGGACCCTTACCAGTACGGACAGCGTCGGTTCGTTTCTCTCCTTCTTACCGTTACCTATATACACACGCATAGAATGCCGTCAATTTTATTTTTTTGTTTCCTAATGACCAGGAATTTGTTTTATCGCCGGATGTCCTCCGATGTCCGTTGATAAGGGCGATTAACAACTGTCCCACGACGTTTATCGCCGCCGCCGTGGGTAGAGACGCCGCCTACTGCCGATCGATGCCGGGTTTACTGTAAGGTATACCGTGTATACCGTCGTCGGTCGAACTTTAGTACAAAGCGCCGTAAACAGCATCCACGAGCCATCGAGAATAGCGTCGCAACGTGAAATACGAGGAAACGTAAATAGCGTCGTGAATAATGCCTCCGGGTTACCGCCTCCACGCTACCACCCAGTACGAGCTACTATGAACAGCTCACATAACATGTTCTTGCCTTCTAGACCGTTTATTTGTTTATATTATTGTCCATCTTAGGTTGTAAGTTAGTTAGTATAAAAGTATGAAATACAGGATACAGGATGTTTTATAACCGTTTGTTTCATTACCTAGTCCCATTTTTAACATTACAGGCAGCCAGCACTAATATGTACAATTGACCCATAACTTTCCGTTTCTCCACTGTAACAAGCTGCCCGGCGCATATTTGGGCCCTTTACCACATAAATCCCGAGGGTAGCGCCCGAGAACCGACCACCGAGTGGATATTTTGACCATCGGACAGTCAAACCATCGAAGAGTTCAGAGCAGTTCAGGGATATTCTGATGATATGTTGATATCGTGAAACCGATACCCCTGCGCTGAGCATTTGACTGATGACTGTCTGCACGAGAAATATCCACTGACCGATATTCCGCTGCCGTAAACAAAGTAGGTCCGTAGAGCGCCACTTACTCTTCTTACGTAAAACGCGTCACAAATGTACCATTGGTATTGCAACCCCTACCTTTTTAATGCACCAGCCGCCACTGCTTTCTAGCATCGTTTATGTGCGATGCTTGGTACTACTTTCAGAACTAACCTGAATTAATCTGAAATTGTAATGTGTGTACTGAAATATGTGAAGAAATCTAAAAAAAATCGAATAATAATAATAGTATATTAACGGATCATATAAATACAATCCATTTCAAAATAAAAAATAGAAACACTATTTAAAACAGTCAGAATTAAAAAACTTGCAAATCTAAACATGCATTAAAGTGCTTCAAAGACAAGTATTGACAATTGACAATTTTTTTTAAAACAGTCAGAAATTAAAAAAAATCTACAAATGTAAACATACATCAAAGTGCCTCAGAAGATAAGTATTGACAATTGACAATATTAACTGGTAAATGAAAAATATCAATCTCGGTAGAAACTGAATTCATTTCCCTACACATTCGAGAAATAGGACTGTTAATGCCATAATTCGTTCGGTGATATATCACCTCAAACAAATTGTGCGCTCTAAAAGCTCTTTGAGGAACCGATAATCCAATATTACTGAGTAGTTCAGGAGAATCAATACAAGAGTTAAAAATCTTATAAAGTAGAACGAGGTCAAGATATATACGTCTCACACACAATGGTAGCAACCTCAAAGCATCGGCAGTATCATCATATACAGACCGCTCCTGCTGCATTCCCTGTTTAAAGCCAATGAAACTTTAAAACTTTCTTTGTACTCTTTCTACTTTTTCTTTGTATGTAAAATAATGAGCAGTATAGCACTTTAAAATAGTCTACACTATTAAAATCTGTAAGTATTCTCTTCACAAATCCGAGCAACTTCAAACCCCTGTTCACAATATTATCAATATGTGTGTCGAAGCAAAGGGCCCGATTAAATGTAACACCCAGATCCTTCACATATTCAACGCGATTAATCATGTTATTATCAAGAAAGTAATCAAAATTTATCCAATCTCTTTTATGATAAAAACTTATAATGGAGCATTTATAAACATTGAGGTGCATAAAATTTAATTTACACCATTCAGAGAATCGAGTTAGATCCTGTTGAATGCCCTCGCAATCCTTACCACTCCTGACAACCCGAAATATCTTTAAATCATCTGCATAAAGAAGACATCTACTGAAAGTTATGATGTCCTCAATATGTTTAATAAAGCAGTTAAAAAGGAGCGGAGAGAGGTGAGCACCCTGAGGAACACCAGAGGTAACAAATATATCAGATGATTCGGAGTTATTAATTTTTACTCGCTGTACTCTACCAGAC